>JAHHFK020004364.1:0-709365 GCA_024533555.2 Aedes koreicus | reverse complement strand
AAGGAGAACAGACAGGATCAGTGTATTAGAAACTTTTGTCTCATTCTAGAAGTTATCCCCTCAGAAAATGAAAACTGCGTCGATTGGAGTTAATAAATAACACAATAGGGCACGATATACCACGCTTACCACTACACCACTGGGGTCATCTGGTTGATGCTCTTGAAGTAACTTCAAAGATCTACGAACTTGCAAAGATTTTCACAAATTTCCAAAACAATGTCGAACCCGTGAAAAACACCCTTTTAATGAGTGTTTTTTTTTTCAGTTGATTAACTGACTTCAATTTACGAACTACTTGAATGCGGTCTGAAAATGATGATGTCTTCGATTTCATCGAACATGGACACACCTAATTTACAATACTGATTAGAATACATTGAATACTGTGAGGATCTCAGAGAAAGCTTTTGCGTTTGTCTGCAAATCTACCCTTAAGGTAATGAATAACTAAATTGTCTTGTTAAATATCGGTTTCTTGGAATAATCAGAATATTGAAGACCATAAATTTTAAACCTGGAAACTAGTTAAGATTAGATTCTTCATTACATCCTTGACTGTAGCTTCTGTTATATTCAATATCAACAAGGCCGTTTGGGCAATTTTAAATAACATAGAACATATCATCATTCGAATGGCACAAGTGATTAACAGTAATGATGTCCATTTTAATTTCTCAAAAACTGTACCATGTAAAATCGGTTTCGGCTACAAATTTCATTCCGAATTCGTTAGAATACTCTCTGGAAGTACCTTCTACAATTAAAAAAAAAAAAAAGGGAGAAACCCCTAACGCCTTACGAGTACACCCGATGCGACGGAAAAGTTTCTCCCCCTTTTGCCTCGAAGCGACTTCCTGCTTCGGTTGTAAATCAACTTGCTCTCCATACGGCGCGAAGGATGCGTCGTCGCAGTGAAGCCTAGCTGCCAGAAACAGCTGCCTGGGGGAGAGGACATCGCGAGTCTCGTCGGTCGTTCCCATCTTACAACAATAAGAAACAGTGTTTCCTTCCTCGCTTGACAGTTGTTTAACCAATTTCAAGAATCCGATTGACTATAAACTCTCTGAAGCAGCAAAACTTTGATGCCTGTAACCCATGCTTGTGCACAGCGATAAACCTTATCCCGTTGGCGCTGCTGCATAATTACACGTTCTGCCATGCTACGTTTTTTTTTTTTGTTATTAGTTGCCATGTGCCAACCACTCGCACACTATAGTTTTCGCAACTTCAACGACCTTCGTTCCGCGCTCCAAAGTGCTTAGTCTAAAAGTGCGACCAAGTTCAACGCACCGCTCCTTCCGTTCACATTCCGCACACGACGCGACGTCGTCGTTTTAGTACTCTATAGCTCGACTAAACTGGTGGTTCTGAGGCTAGCATAGCTTTGCCATTTTAGCACCAACAGCAGCCAGACAGCAAGAGGAATTGATCCCTTCTCACAATTCTACACCGCACCGTGATATTTTTTTTTCTTTTTCTCTAGAAGCTGCTTTTAGAAGGTTATTGAACGAACTCCCCAAATACAACAACGCGGTCGTACCGCGTCGTGAGGTGTCAGTTTTTCGAAGACGGTGCTGCCATGATGCTGTGTGTCTAGGAGTTAGGGAGTTTTTATCCTTCGTTTGAAATCAGTGCAGCATGGCTATAATGAAGGCAGATTTCGGTAATTGAATTTCCTTCACTGGGAAGTGCTTCTTCTTACCCTTGGCGACAAAATAGCCCTCTTGTGAGGGGCGAGGGGAAATGTTGCCATCCCATCAGCATTTAATGACCGGGGGAAGCTATTAATTGACGAACAGCAAAAGCAACGGCGAGCAGCCCGATGAAGGAATTTACCTGCCAAAGGTGCAACCGATGCGGAAAGAGGAGAATACGCTCGTACAGCTTGGCAGGCTGGTGTGCTATAAATTAACATTCTAACGAGAAGGTCGGTTGCTTTTGTTAAATGAGGGTTGTACTTGTGGAAAACCATGAAGGAAAATTGATAATGCAAGCTCGGAACGGGGGAAATCTCGATAATGCGTGTCATAACGAGTGGGAAACAGCGGGAACTTCAGATGACGCATTTGCTAGTGTTATTGAAAATAAGCAATCCTTGATTACAACATGTTAAGGGAGATGGTAGTAAAACCATTTGTGATGAGTTTTCACCATTCACAAAGATTATCATTTCACAAACCTCTTTGTAAGCCTTCGTTTTGTTTATATTTCTCAAGAATTATTAATAGCTTTATCTTAAGTTATTAAATACGTCTCCAAATCATCCTCGAAATCATCCTTTAAAATTCCTCGAAACTCTTTTCGTTCTGGATTTCTGTTGCAAATATTGATATTTCTTTACATTTCTGTGGGTTTCACTTTAGCACCAACACACTTGGAACTATGTCCCAAACGTCACAATGATCACATCTATGACACAAAATTTAAGCAATCCGTGCAGCAATTCCTCTAGAATTCATACTCAAAATATCCTTCGAATACTCATTGAAACTAGATTACGAACAGTACCATCGATTTGATGTCCGTGCTAGAACAGCTACCGTGGGTTATGGGAAAACGTTTGAATTTTTTCATCAATTTTGTTCCAATCGATTGTTGCGAACGTCTCTGAAATCGATCAAGAATTGACTGAGTTACGGACGTTCGAAATCTATCGGTTTTCCGTTACATCTATTGCCGTCTTGTTCAAATGTGCACCAGGAGCAAAGCAAGATGTATCCTGTCACGCTGAAAAAATGATCCCAGCCAAATAGCAGCATTTTGATGCCAAAACATCATCTCTGTCGTCTAACATCTCAAGTGAAGTACACAGTTCGAAAAAGTGGTCTGTATAAATGAAGCTTTACATAAAATAAAGGGTGTATTCGATAAAAATGGCACACACATATTTACTCACCAGAATTAGGGGCTTACGCTGAAGCATTCTCGGCGGCAGCCGTTACCTTAAAATTTAGAATTGATATAACTCAGAATCTGTACTAGATATTGAATATTTCATCACATCAGTGTGTATGCTTACTTCCTGTGAGCAATCTGATGGAATTCGATTCGATGTTCATTCACTAATAATCGAGATTTATCAATTTAAAATAGCGAGGTAAGTTTGCGAGAGAGAGAGAGAGTAAAAAATAGGAAAAAATACATGGAGTAGCAATTCACCCTAAACCGATCATCGGATTTTCTTGAATTTTTCAGGGAATGAAAAACTACTAAGAAGTTGTGATTTACAAAATTTGTTTCATTCAATTCCATCTCCCATCCCGAATGCCCAATCCTTCCTTTTCACTCCCCCCATCAAATTTTGTACAACCGATTTTCCCAGTGTTTTTGTAGTTTTTACCTAAATTTTCTTTAACTCCAGCTCCGTTATAATAGTTGCGGGATGTTTGCGAAGTTCCGTCTTCATAATTGCCCAGATTTTTTTTAAATTGGGCGAAGTCCCGATGAATTTGGTGGGTTTATATATCTTGGCACAAAATTGACTCCGTTGGCTCGGTTGACTCCAACACGTTTCGAGCGTAGTGGCAGGATGCTAGATCAGGCCAAAACAGAGTTGATACTTAGTTCCTTTGTGAATCGCACCGTTGATTGTTCCGGAAGTGATGAAGGGAGCGTTTATTTCACCACATCCGCAAATCGCCTGCCAGATCAGGAACTTTTTTTTGCAAACTTTCGATAATTTCTTCTTTCGAACATTCTCCGTATCATCGAACTTAGAATTGGCAACGAAATGTTCTTGCCCAGAAAGTTGACCGAAGGCGTCCTTGACGTAAATTTCGTCATCCATCACGAAGCAACACGATTCGGTGAACCTCGTGTAAAGTCTCCGGGTGTAGGTTTTCGCAGCGAAATTTTGTTTTTTCTTCCAGTTATGGGCTTCTTGCACTTTCTAAGCATGTAACCCAGCACGCTTCATAGTTTTCTGCTCAAACCCGATTGATACCTTGGACATTTTAGCTACATTTCGAATTGACATGTTCGGACGGTTCTGGAACTGTTGCACCACTTTCCTGGCCATTTTCACGACCATTCCCTCCCTTCCTTCGGGCCTTCAGACGCTCCTTGAAGGTTCTTATCACACGAGATACTGTTGTATTAGCAATTCCAAGCGATCCATCGGTGAGACGCCTCTGAATAACTATGAAACTTGACAGATGTAAACAATACACTATGAATAAGATTTGCTAAAATCTTCAGGTTATTTTCGGTGTGTCATTTTTATCGAATACAAAGTTTACAAGTTCGTACATTGTCTTGAATATTCTTTTCTTAAGTTAATTCTTGCCAGAAATGGTCCTCGCGAGCTTTTTTTGCGTAGAAAGAAATATTATTATACACGCCAATTGTTGACAATTTTTATGTACAGTATAGACTCGTCCACATGTGCACCTGGTGCACTGAACGACCTATCCTTTCGTTCGTCGAAATAATCTTCCTAGTAAAATTTGTTTTTAAGTGCTGTTTATTTGCTAACTTTAGTCTAGAACGTACCTTAGCCCTTAGTCCTCAAAATTTAATTTTTCGAGCAATCTATATAATAAGAATATGTAAAGCTTGATTCACTTAATATCTGGAGAAAGGAAATCAGCACTATCTCGGGATTATTTTGTATTTGAATGAAATGAGCAGTTTTATAAAACTGTCCATAAACCACGTGGTGTAGGGAGGAGAAGAGCGGAAAATTGCCCAGAACACATGCCCCATATGAATTGAAAAAAAAAAATTGAACAAAGAACCACAGGGGTCAAATTCTCACATGTGATATATGGACTAAGGGTTGGCTTTAGAAAACTAAACTTATAATAAATCATTTGGGAACGCATGGTTGGCAACTTACTTCAAATAATGGAAACGCGTGGAAGGATGCTCAACAAAAACTAAAAACAGAATTAAAAAAAAAAAAATAAAAAAAAAAAAAAAAAAAAAAAAACAATTTTTTTTTAAAATTTTTTTGAAAAAAAAACCAACCAAAAAAAAAAAAAAAAAAAAAAAAAAAAACAACCAAAAAAAAAAAAAAAAAAAAAAAAAAAAAAAAAATTATATTCATAAAAAAAAAAAAAAAAAAAAAATTTATTTTTAATTTACAAAAAAAAATAATATTTTTTTTTTTTTTTTTTTTTTTTTTTTTAAAAAAAAGTGGTGCAAAAAAATTTTTTTTTTTGAAAAAAAAAAGCATTTGTTTGAAACTCAATTTTTGTACTTTTTACGTGTATGACTACCCGACCAGCAAGGTATAACACAAAAATAACAAAATGATAACAAACCTTGTTACGACTAACTGATTATGATATGAATTTGTTAAAGACGTTTTCATCTGGATAATTGTATAACATGCTTATAACAAATTAAGATATAATGCCCTGAAAATGCACAATCTGCGTTGAAAAAAATATTAATTCTAACAATAGCTGCTAACATTTTGCTACATCGTTACAAAACTCTTACAAAGTTTGTTTTGTTTGTGTTATGTCTATATTATAGTTTGCTATAATTTTGTTACCTCTTGAGGATTTTTTGTTACAATTTCTGTTATTTTAACTACATCCGCGATCTAAATTCTAAAAACCTCTGTTTTAAAAACAGCGTAACTGAATAACAAAATTTGAAATAATTTTGTTGTTTTCCTCTGGTCGGGTGGGGGGGTGTCGGGGGCGTCCCCCACGCCCCCCCCTGGCCCCCCCCCTTTTCCCATTTTTCTCCACCGAGTTGGGCCGATACTCCCCCCCCCCTCCCGGCCTTCCTACCCACACAATGAAAAAATTTATGTGGTTGGGCGATGCTCCCCTGATTCCTCTCCCCCCCCATCAGTTTTTTTGAAAGGGGGGGTTCCAAAAATTTCCTCACTCTGAGTGTTAACAAATGCTTCATTATCACATCCAATCGAAAATTGAACCCAATTGCATTTGATTACATGATAAACAATCAACCTCTGCAGAAAGTTGATACTGTTCGTGACCTTGGAATCGCGCTTGACTCCGGTTTGACATTTAGACAACACTACACGGTCATGATTACCAAAGCCAACAGACAGCTCGGTTTCATGTTTAAGATCTCCGACGAGTTTCGTGATCCCACCTGTCTGAAAGCATTGTACTGCTCTCTCGTGCGTTCTATTCTGGAATTTGGAGCCTTGGTGTGGTGCCCGTATCATGGAATCTGGATTGCGAGGATTGAAGCAGTCCAAAGAAAATGTGTTCGTTATGCTCTCCGTCATCTGCCGTGGAATGATCCTGTCAACCTTCCAGCGTACCAGGATCGTTGCACACTCTTGGGAATTGAAACATTGGAGCATAGGCGTACAATCATGCAAGCATTTTTCGCAGCAAAAGTGCTACTAGGTGAAACCGACTCTCCAGGAATTCTGGCCGAACTCTTCATCTATGCTCCTGAACGAGTTCTGCGAACAAGAAATTAATGGCGAAGATACTAGACGACTGATTCCATCACGACAGATTATTTAAGTATTACTGACAAGTTTTGTGTGTGTACTAGAATTAATTTTGTTTTGCTTGCTTTGTATTCCTTCTATTTATGTTGATTTCTGTAGTTTACGATTTAGAAATAGGGGGTTTTCACGCCACATGGCTTTTCCCCATTGCATTCCAATAAGGTGTTAAGTCAGTTGGAATTATATCAATAAATAAATAAATACCGTCCCGAATTGTTGAAGCGGCAAAAAGGCAATGGATTTAGTAATGATTATGGATGCTAAACCCTTAGAATCGAAAACGTGATTCGTGGACCAGATGGGAAAATCCGTACCGTCGTAGCAACACCTCAACATTCACCAGACCGATCAGTAAAATTCTTCTACTTAAGGCCAATTATGTTCCTGCCCCGGAGTATGTAATCGTTAGCAACGGAACGAACGAGCGAACATAGGTGGACGTGGGAAAGCAAACAATTCGAAGATTCATTCCATGTACAACTTCCATCGAATAAAGACGATAGAAATCAAACTCTTAAAACCAATCAGTGTTGCTTTTGTTACCAAGCTGTGTTACAATGTTTCGCCACGGAACTCGGCTGAAGGCTGCTTGTCTCCGATTTCTTCGAGCCAAATGCCACACTGTACACTAAGGACGTGGGGTTAACCTTACCGGACCTCTGAATCTTGTGGAGTGTAGTAAGCATGACTTCTGGCCACTGAATATCTCTGGATCAGTTGCCATCCGACGTCATAAATTATCCGAGGTACCCAAATCATCCACCACCTCAAGCTCATCTCCGTCTATTGTCACAGTAGGGCCTATGCATAGAACTCGGTTCCTCCTGCCAACAGATATTTGGTTTTCGACGTATTTATCTTCAATCCTTCCTGTCCTGCTTGACGTTTCAGCGTGGAGTACTGATCAGCCTGGAACGTTCTTCCGACAATGTCCACGTCCTCAGCGAAACAGATGAACTGGCTGGATATATTGAAAATCGCTTCACGTTTCAGCGTGGTGTACTGATCAACGAACGCCTGGAACATTATGCCGACAATGTCAACGTCGTCAGCGAAGAAACAGCTGAAACTGGCTGGATTTATCGAAAATCGTACGTTACATGTTAAAGTTCGCACGTTTCATAACCTCTTCTAGCGTAATCTTAAACTCGAGACAAGAAAGATCATCTTGTTCAAGCCGAACTTCACAAATAACTGATTTGTGTAGTTTTTCAAATCTACATTCTGTTTTAAAATCCACCAGACGCTACAATTCACATTTTTCCAGTTTAGTTATACAGTGCAATCATCGTTCTTACAATTTCGTGAATGTGGACCGGTTGAGTGTATAAGTAGGTTAGGACGAAATGACATCATTCGTACCGTTTCTTATTGATCCAATTGGCAAGAGGAATGTTCTACTCGATTTAATCAAAAGTGGAATCACTTAAGTTTGAGTAAACCTTATTGTGATTGACAAACCTCAAATATATAACAGCCATCTGATTCAAGTCAACAGATGAACCTTCTTTTGAGTTAATTGAGTTTAATATGACTCAATTTTAAGCAGAAAGCGGCCGTGAGTATATTTCTGAAAAGTACAGGGTGACAAAGGTTGCCTGTCATTGTTGTTTGCGTCAGTGTATCTTTTGTACAGTTTTGTCTACCGATATGCGCTTATTTTCAGTTTTACGGGTAATCATCTGGTATTTAGCGGATGTGATTTGTTTTGTTTTGGTAACGCTATGAACATGGATGCAAAACGAGAGCTGGTAGTAGATTTATGTCAGAAGTAATTTAGGCCTTGTAAGATCTTAAAATGGCTTCAACACATTGGTGTCAACGAAATATTTATCTTCCGCGCCATAACAAGATGCAACGGGTACGTACAAAATCAACCAAAGGCATGGACCTCGTTCAATCGGTTAGGATCAAAATGACGGTGAAGCGCGTACGACCAAAATCTGAATGTGTCAGCGATGGCCAAGGAATAGTTCCCATACGTCGATCCAGAATATCTTCACCCATGATTTGAAACATTACTGTGCAGCGTATATTCCTTCCTAAATTTCATCGAGTCAGGAGTAAAAATGAACACTGATTACTACACCGTACATGTTTTGAAGAATCACTTGTTCTGTCAAAAGCGCAACACAAGAGTTGTGTCGCCAAAATTTGCCCCATCTCATATCGTCAGAAGAATGGCCTGGCTCATCGCCAGATCACAATACTTTTGATTTCTTTACATGGGGATACAGGCTCAGTAAAGGAAGCAGTGCCGGTAAAAATCAATTCATCTGCTCTAAAATGAGCTGAGACTGAAGACAACCTTTAACGGACAGACCAATTATCTTCGTGAATTTGAATTTTGGTTTTCTTCATTCGTCGATGGATGCTCATTGTCGCCTGTGCTGTTGTCGATATCAATGTTCAATTTCATCTAGGTAGAGATGATTTTGAGTATCAAATGAAGAAACAATATTTGTTTCTTTTGATGTAGAACATGATGTGTAATTTGTTAAGCTCGGTTCGATATTTTTTTTATTCGTTTATTTTCAACCACCGCCGCCAGGAAGATGGCTCCACCACCTGGACCCTACATATCGCACTCATCAACACAAGAGCCGGGACCAACGGCTTTATTTCCCTTCCGAAAAACGTGGCCAGATTTTTTCGCCTCAGAAAAATCCCACCGACCTCTACTGGGATTGAATCCAGACCCACTGGGGTGACAAGCAGCAGTCAAACTTACCACTACACCACTGGCGCCGACTATCTCGGGTCGATAGGTTACAATTACTACAAGCTGTAATTATGATAATAGAGGGCAGTAAGACTCTGCGATTGACAATATTCAAAATAATCATTTTGAATGAATTGAAAATGACTTTTTGATGTTTGATGATCACTTTCGATTTTAACAAAACTGCCCTGGAAACTCAAACTCTAATGAGCATCAAGAAACGGGTACTCATTAAAGCATAATGAGTTGATTTGTTCATCGCCCTTGATGTGGACATCTGAGATTTTCAAAACAAACCAAATTCATCTACACTGACTGGAAATGGTTTTCATTGCGTATGATAGCAAATTATCAAAACAGACACTGAAGCACAAAATGTCACACTCTTGAATCTTTCAAGACTCAATATTTGGGACATTATGCCTCAAGAAACGGTGCGTGCCTGTTGCAAAGCGTTTTAGAAACGTAAGAAATAAGGCGTTTATTTTAAGCCATTTGTTGTGTTTTTATGAACATTACTTTAATTGACTAGTAACCGTTGCCACCCTGTATATGAATAAATGAATGAAACTAATTACAGACAGTCTGTGTATGGCTGAATTGGATTGCTTGGAGCCATTGATTCATAAACGTAGGAAGAAAACCGGTATATGTGGAAAAAAATATAAAGCCCGATTCAAAGTAAATTTGGACGCATTCAAGTGATCATAACTCAAGAATTAAACAACATACACGGTTGATCAAAACGTCAAACAAAAGGGTATTTATTCAGCTTTCAAACGATATATAACAAGTTATTACATTTCACCGTTTCGAACGAACTGTCGCACTTTACTTGTGATCGATGCCATCATGATCTGCACAGTCGCTGGTGACACTGTACCGGCGAACTTATTCCACTTTAAACGCATTTGTTGTGCATTTGTCACTTCTTTACCGCATCCTCGAAGTTTTCGCTTGACAATTGCCCAATATTTTTCGATCGGTCTGAACTCAGGGCAATTCGGAGGATTAATCTCTTTGGCGACGAAATTAACATTGTTTGCAGCATACCATTCTAGTACCTCCTTAGAGTAGTGGCAGCTGGCTAGATCCGGCCAAAACATAACGTTGGTCTTGTGTTGCCGAATGAAGGGTAAAATCCGCTTTTTCAGACACTCTTTAATGTAAACCTTCGACGTCATTGTGTGAGATGTGATGAAAACCTTGGTTTTAAGGCCACAACTGCAGATTCCTTGCCAAATCATTAGTTTCCGAGCAAACTTATCAGCAAAAACAAATTTATACCTGGAAGGGACATCCCCACGACCAGTTGCCAGGTAAAATTTTCGTCCGGGGATTTGTTTATAATCCATTTTGACATATGTGTCGTCATCCATTAAATTCCATTCGTTTTGCCCAAAAATCAAAACAACGTTTGGGACTTAAGTCGTATACAGTAAAAACAGTTCCAAATCGCAACGACAAACAGAACTTGGCAGCAAAATCACGGGATCGACGTTTGTACTGCGAATATTTGACGAAGTTTTCATGCGTTATTATGGACGATGAAACTTATGTCCTGGAGGATTTCAAGCAGCTTCCAGCGCTGGCTTTTTACTCTGCTATGGTCAGAAATGCTACAGCTGAACATTTCAGAACGAAGAAGGCATCGAAATTTCCCGAAAAATACCTTGTGTGGCAAGCAATTTGCAAGTGTGGCAAAAAGAGTAAATCTTTCGTCACTACAGGCACAATCAACAAGGAGATCTATCAGAAAGAGTGTCTGCAGAAGCGATTGCTACCGTTCATCAAAAGTCACAAAGAAAAACCTTTGTTCTGGCCCGATTTGGCATCATGCCACTATGCTAAAACTGTGATGGAGTGGTACCAAGCAAATCAAGTGAACATTCCCCCCTGCTGCCTTATTTTTTGTACCCAACCAATTTTTTTTTTCGGATTATTCGCCTAGTAAGTTCTCGCTTTTTGACCACTAAATTTTGTTTCAGGGAGCGATTCGGATGTTTACTGGCACAAAAAGACTTATATCCTTCTCTTGAAAGGATGTTACGCACGGTGGAAAAGTTGGAATCGTATTTCTTTGCCAAATCACGTATGGAGACACCTGGGTTGCCTTTCACGTACCTCAACACCTTTCTCCTCAGCTCTTTGTCCCTAGTGCCACTTTTATGATAGATACGCTGTGCTCTATCCACACTCAGAGTATCCTTGTAACGTTTGATTACAAGACACACCGTTGACTTTGGGAATTTTAACACTTTTGCTATTTTTGAGGCAGACCACGAAGGATTCTCTAGATGTTTGTGCACAATTAATTTTCTTTTCTCAAGTTCCATGATCTGTAATTTCGAGATGCGTCGATCAATCAAGAAAAGCTTTACACCAATTTCTTTGTCAATGAAACATCAACAAATGACTGTCAAACGAGTTTTGTTCCAACCACCAGGGACGCGGTGGTGTATTAAACCGTGCGTCCAGATTTACCTTGAATCGAGCTTTATTTCCCCCTTCTTTTTTTTACCAAAAATAATTTTTTGGATGGATTGGCGTGGTTTGTTCTTTATATTGTATTATTAGACTATTATATAACTAAATACATTATTCTGTAAATTTTAAATTTAAATCTCAATTTCAGTGAACGAGATAAGGCGCTATAACCTTGGCAAATTATTGTCAGACTTTTGGTTCAAATGCCAAAAGTCCACCCACAGGCAAAAGAAGCATAAACTTATCTTTCTAGCATCTATGCTCCCAACGATAAAATACAAATGATCACATTATTTAACTCTATATGGAAGCGTTTTGGTACGGGAGGTCTACGCTTTCTTCCTTCCCTTGATTCGAAGTAGTAGAGCGATTTCCGACACTCCTTCTGGAATTGCTCCATTTTTTTGAATCCTCTCTGCGGCACCTGCTACGCAGTTGGCGTGGCCGGTGACAAGAAAAATGATGTTTCAAGGAGTCATTTTCCAGGATGCTTTCAAGAATTGGCTGCGTTAGTGTGAGATTAGATTAGCTCAGTCGGTAAAGGCGCAGCTACAAAGCAACATCAGGATGTAGAAAGCTGAGTTCGATTCTCAGTTGTTTTCATTAAACTGAACGACTCAGATTTACCAAGTAATAAATATAATCTATTTTTGGTTTGGTTCGCAGTTTCAGTGAT
Source organism: Aedes koreicus (assembly GCA_024533555.2). Classification (NCBI taxonomy): domain Eukaryota; kingdom Metazoa; phylum Arthropoda; class Insecta; order Diptera; family Culicidae; genus Aedes; species Aedes koreicus. The sequence continues at coordinate 697,029 of JAHHFK020004364.1, read as the reverse complement.
CATGTAACACCGAAAAATAGCATTGCTCTGTTTTCCTTTCAATAAGGTTGCCTGTCAAATCAGGTAAAATATTCAACAGTCAAAAAATCGGATGAAGATAAATATAATAATTTTGCCCAAACCTACTTCCTACCTTCTGTTTCATCATCAGAGACGCCCCTTATGACATCCCAATTATGCCGATACACAACAATCAAGCCAATTAGTCCGGAACAAGTTCGGTGGATCGTACAGATTGTGGTACAAACCTGTCCTGTAGCTCCGAAAACCTTCTGAAACTCCAATTGCTCCTAAATACCTTCTTTCCCATTTTAATGTTTTGAAAATGTGGTCACAAAGTCCAAAGTTGTCTTACAATTTCTCCATTGACAAACTACCTGTCCAAAGTTCCAGAGTTTACCGATGTCACTCGTTTTTTAAAACAACCCTCTCACATGTATGTGTGTGTGTGTTGTTACGTATATGCCTTCCTTCTACCTTGTCTCATGCCTACTCATGCTTCAATTTTTCGATAATCCACGCGAGCAAAAATACCTTCGCTTCTGGACGACGACGACGACGACGGGCCGGGCAGCAACCTAACTGGAAATCCATTATAACCCTCCAATCGGCGTCGTCCGGCAACCACCGAACACGAAATAGAGCCAACGGAGACAGAAACCAGTTTCTGTTCATCTTTGTGTCTTGACTCTGGACGCAGGGGGACCTCTCGGACGCTGCTGTTGACCCGGACCGAGCAAGATACGATTGTTGTTTGGTTGTTGTTGTTTTCCGCAGTTCGAACCAAACTTGAATCGAAACCTCTTTATAATAACCGTGGCCGATGGTGGTGCAGTGAGGTGCCTCCTCCCCCTCACCGACGGCACGAAGAAGTTTGATTTTTCGTCTTTCTGTGCTGTCTCGAACTCCGGGACCTGGTACACCACACTCCATTTGCTTGATTACATACGAGGAATAGTTTTTCGCTGGTCTTCTATTGTCCAAGCTCGCGCACTCATACACGGAATCACGTCGTCGTCGTCATCGTGTCGGCTGGAGAGGCAGTTTGTAATTATGAGCCTACTTCTCAACCTTCTTTTTTTTCTAAAAAAAAAATAAAACTTTCAAATCGATTGGATCGCCTCCCCGCATCTCTCTGGGTGGGGTGTGTATCGATGAAGGGTTCGCCTCACCGCCGCTCGGCTCTCCCTTGAAACGACCTTGATGACCTAGATCCGCCACGAGACACTGAGCCCAAGCAGACCGCAGTACTGGCCGTTGTGAAACATTTTTATCGTTGAAAGTTGAATTTTTAATCAGTCACGTTCCCTGCCCTGCCGCGCTGGCCGTTGCCTGGTCGCCTATGCTCAAGAGACAGAATTAGTGTACGCCATGCATGCAGAAAAGACCTAATCGCGTATGCGATGATAACACGACTTGGACAGCCCAACTACGACGGTGAATTGCAAATCGAATCTGCTCGCTGCTACCACCGACAACAACACAGGCGAACCACACCAACACCTGGTAGAAAATAGTCGTCGTGGTCGTAGTTGAGTGTGAGTTCGCAACTAGATCATGAGCCTCTCAGTCATGTTCACGCCGCGATCGTCGGTTTGTTCAATGGCGATTACCTTGGTCCGATTTCGAAACCATTTTTCCGGATCTTGTTCGCTCGCACGTTCGCCTTTTTTTTTGTCGTCGTTGTTGTTGTTGTTGTTGTTTTTTGCAACCCATTTGACGTCGCACCTGGACGGAAGTGCGACTAGTTTTGCGTACCAAGGCGCTCCTCGAGTAGTCGTGAAAGCAATTTCTAATGGCGACGACAATTACCGATGGTAATTACACCTACCGCGCTGACCTTTCTTCATTCCACACACACACGCACACAATCAGGAATGCATATGTAGCTGGCACCGGTCTAAAGATGCTCGCCTTTCTGCTGGTCTGACATTTGCTGTTGGATTGATGATGGCCAATCTCCGCGTCAATTAAGCAACGGCAACGGCCCTGGCGGTGGTAGTTGTGTGTGTGCGAATGCTGCCTGGTTGGATCGCTAAATGGCACTGGATTTGCATAAAGTAAAGCCGTTTTCGGCCGGAACCTGTATTTTATGGGTTTATATTTAAGTCGAACCAATCTCGCCCCGTAGAGCGAGATGGATGGGTGGGTTGAAGTTTGATCGACAGTCGGTGTGATTGAATGAATATCCAGCTGGAGCTAGTCCGGACAGCTTGTAGATTCTGGAAGATTTCTCGCAGGTCTGACTAAACCGAAAAGGTTCGAACCTATTGCTGTTGGTAATTGCTGAGTTTTGACTCGGAATGGGTAAAAGATGGTTTGAACCTATTTTATAATTCTATAAATTTTGTTGTGATTAAAACTTCAAACGACCATCTAGACCTCGATCTAATGACTTTTGATTTAGTGTCATCAAATTTGTCTTTTTCGATAGTTTCTGTAACCTTATTCTATACAATGTTCGATCTTCACCGTTTTTCTTCGTACTTGCGAATCGAATTAAACTTGGATATATTTTTCATACTTGGATTTATCGCACCACTTTCTACTATTTAATGAAATTTTGATTCTTTTAAAATTACGAACGTTTGGTGTATGGGAATTAGATTTGGAATGAAACCAATTTCGGCCACACTTTAAACAATCAAGCGATCTAGATGTTCAGGATTGTGTATGGTCGTAAAATGCTAAGCTATGCTATGCTATAAAGTTGTATAATAAAATAATGCAATGTTGTTGTAGCAATCCAAGAAATCTGAAAAGTTCTCTTTCGCCACTCGTTCTTATAGTTTGAGACATTCTTCTCTTTTTAGAGAGCGAGTAATGGCGCTATAACCATAAGCCATAGAGAGCTAGGACTATAGTAAATGCTAAATTTCCTTTGAAGATTAATGGAGCATCACTTAACCTTCTTAGACTAGATGCTCCCAACGACCATCTGAGGTGTGCAAACGTCAATGCTAATGCTGATGCTCTTTAAACAATCAAGCGATCTAGATTGTACATTGCGGCGTAGTCCTACGTCACCTTTGCGCAAAACCTCATTGGGCTGTACCTTTTAGTTTTTAAAATAGTCAATACTGACAAATTTAAAAAGGTCGGAAAACGAAAAAACACGGCTAAATTACAAACACTTAAAGGTGAAAATAAAGCATGTTCCTCCCTTTAATATTCTTTTAAAAAATGTTAACATGTCTAAGCTCTAAGGTCTGTATCCACATTAATCCGGACACCTTCAAATCATTGCAACTTTTGAAATATTGCACGTAGGAATGAAAAATTTCACTGTGGTATAGCTGAGAGTCTATGATGAAAAAGACTATGATTGATGTTTACATTTCATGTTTAGTATTCAAGATGGCGACGAAAGAAAACCAAGTGCGCGAGCGAATTTTGTACGGGCGTACGGCAAATCCTGACTTGTCAATACGGGACCTTGCAAAAACATTGGATTTGCCTAAATCCACTGTTCACGATGTGCTCAAATCATTTTCGGAACGTTTGACGGTGGAGAGGAAACCGAGAAGTGACAAAAACATTGGACGCGCTGATCCTGTCATGGACCGAAAGGTGAAAAGGATATTAACGAAAAACCCAAATCTCTCCATTCGAACAGTGGCTCATAAAATATGGATGTCGCCTGGTTTTGTCCAAAAATCAAAACAACATTTGGGACTTAAGTCGTATAAAGTAAAAACAGTTCCAAATCGCAACGACAAACAGAACTTGGCAGCAAAATCACGGGATCGACGTTTGTACTGCGAATATTTGACGAAGTTTTCATGCGTTGTTATGGACGATGAAACTTATGTCCTGGAGGATTTCAAGCAGCTTCCAGGGCTGGCTTTTTACTCTGCTATGGCCAGAAATGCTACAGCTGAGCATTTCAGAATGAAGAAGGCATCGAAATTTCCCAAAAAATACCTTGTGTGGCAAGCAATGTGCACGTGTGGCAAAAAGAGTAAATCTTTCGTCACTACAAGCACAATCAACAAGGAGATCTATCAGAAAGAGTGTCTGCAGAAGCTATTGCTACCCTTCATCAAAAGTCACAAAGAAAAACCTTTGTTCTGGCCCGATTTGGCATCATGCCACTATGCTAAAACTGTGATGGAGTGGTACCAAGCAAATCAAGTGAACATTGTACCAAAAACCTCAAACCCACCAAATTGCCCAGAGCTACGACCAATCGAGAGATAATGGGCTCAGATGAAGCGGAAGCTTTCTGGAAAGAAGCAAGGAATCAAAGACATCAAACACTTCCAGCAAATTTGGACAAAGACGGCTTCTACGATTTCTGAAGAGTCTGTACAAACCCTAATGGACGGAGTTAAGCGCAAAGTTCGAAAATTTTATGCAAATACCGAATAACTATGTTTTGTCTTCACGAATCGTTAAAACACATCCCATGAATCTGAAATAAACAACTACGACGGAAATATAATGCGAAATTAATGTTTTATTCATGTTTTGAGGTGTCCGGATTATTGCGGATACAGACCTTAGTAAACCTCGACTAGCCGGTCCACTCTTAATGGGCGGAGCACTGAGGTCTTTTTTCTTTCTTGGCATTTCAAACTTATAGCTTTCCATCGATTTCCAAGACTCCGCGTCCGATACACAGATGGCTCCGTCAGAAGAGACGGGGTCGGCTTCAGAATCACCAACCTTCACTAACCCCAAGTCCCACAAGCTTCCAAAACAGTGTTGAATTTTGTCGGTCGAAGCCCTAGCTGCCTGACTGGCAGAAACCGCCCCATCTGACCGGCCAATCGCTGTCTTCCCCGATGAACCTCGGCTCAAAAACTGTAACCCGCCGGAACAACAATCGCTTGGATACTCGGACATTGTGGCATCCCTGGAAATGTCTAGGCTAACCGGCTGGTCTCTATCGGTAGAAGGGGTGAATTATTCACCAACAATGTCCCTGGAGACAAAACCAAAAAGTGGCTTTTGAAAGCAATCTAGCGAATGCTCACAGTGCTGCGATCCGTTTATGCGGAAAATAAGAAGTTCCGTAATACTTGTAACACGCACAACTCAGTATAACACTGCTTGTGCCACGCCAGCTCTTCGGAATCTCGGGCAGCATATGGGACGCCCTCAGCGAGAACCCCACGAGGGAAGCCGCAGTGGTCTGCTTCCTTAAAGGAACCCACTTCTACAACGCCATTTAAACACCGGAACCATCAATCCGCCAAACTGACGAGGAGGGGTAGAGGGTGTGCCGGTAGTGGACCTTAACTATGCCTGCCACCGGTTGGTGCCACCCCCTCTTTCAAACCTAAACGATACCAGTATTTGTCCACAAAATTTCAACCCCCATCAAACTGACCCAACGCTTTGACCCTCCGTGAACCGACTATACGCTTGCATGAAAAAGGACACGCCAAGGACATACGAAACCGGATACCATGACCAGTATTAGGCAGCATCTATTTGATATTGTACAAATCATTTTCAAACGGGATTTACCATCCCCACCTCTTAGGAGGGCCCTATCAAGCCTCCGTCGTTTTCCCTTACCAGAGACGAACCAACCATAGGCTGAAAGTATCTCTAATACAGAAATCTAACCTAACTTATAACATTTCACAATTAGCTTATCGCCTGCTCTCAGTTTACTATGCTGTCCGTACAAGCTTATCTTACCATCCCCTACATGCAAGCGATTAAAGAATTCCTTTGTTTGTCTGATCTTAGAGTGTAACGTCATCATCCCCCTTCCTTCCACTCTAGAAAATTCCCTGCCATTGTATCCCAGTTATATTATCCATTTGTTTCCGTGCTACTTGTACCTGCCCAGCAAGCTGTGGTCACCCATCTGCGGCTTAGTTCCTGAAAGGGACTGCAGGGACCGAGGATTTGGTAGATGTCGCAACCATGAGCAGCAATTAATACCTGAAATAAGTTACCCATTAACCTCGAGCTAGCTACGAGTAACTGGAACTCCGCTTTACTAAAATGGAAAAAGAAAACATTGTTAATTACAATATTGAGTATCGGCTCCGTAAAGTGTTACATACTCCTGAGCCTAACAAATAAACGAACTGATTAAAAAAAAACCTATCTTACCTCAGCTTTGGCGTCCTCTGGAACACTGAAGTCGTCTCCAATTCACACGGTCCATGACTGCATTTCGTCAGCGCCACCAAGGCTATGGAGGGATTGTAAGTCGCTTTCCACTTGACCGACCCACCTTGCCCGTTCCGCGCCTCTTCTCCACGTGCCAGTCCATTCGTTCTCGATAACTATTTTCACCGGACTGTCGTCTGACATCCTTACGACGTACTCAGACCATCATAATCGATCTCTATGGTGGTTCTCCCAACAAGTCATGCACTTTGTGGTCCATACGCCTTCGTTACGTTCCGTCTGCATCTGCACTCCACCTTAGATCGTACGCAGCACCTTCCGTCCAAAGACATCAAGGGAGCGTTGGTACTCATGATCCGTAGCGGTACCCATGATCCGTAGCCGTGAGCCGAATCAATGTCTTGTAGTTCGGCAAGGTCCAAAGTAGGCAAAATTTTCAGTCATAACGTGTCGTTGTATTTGTCTCTGCTGGTGTCGTTGTCGGGGGTCACAAATGATCCCAGATAATGGAATTCGTCCATCGTCTTGATTTCATCTTCGTTGATCTGAACTCGGGATGGGAGACTAACATAGTCTTCTCGTGAACCTCTTCCTTTCGTGTATTTCGATTCGACCTTCAATCTGATGTACGTTTCCGCTATCGTCTCAAAGTTGCGTTTTGTGATTGCAAAGTGTTGGCGAAGACGAAAAGTTCACACAACTCGTGCTCTCCGAATCACACATAACCAAGTTTAATAGTAAACAAGAACATGAGTTTCAGTGGTGATCTAGGGTGAGTATTTGACTGTGAACTGTTTGATTGGTTTTACTCGTCAAAGTAGTGCAAATTCGAGAGGTTGATTGTAAGGGGCTACTCATAAACCACGTAGACTTTTCTGGGGGAGGGGTTTGAACAAAGTCTACGTTCCATACAAAATTTCAAAACAAATTATGGAGAAAAGTCTACGAGGGGGGGGGGGGCTGAGAGTTTCAAAAATGAGTCTACGTGGTTTATGAACCGGCCCTAACAAGATTGTGCGGCTCATGTACAATGTTGCCACATGTGGCTTCAATTTCAACCGTTTGAACTTATGTAAGCGGGAACTTATGCAATGTTGGGTTTGAATTTTGGAAAACTAGGAAAATTTAAACTAACACAACACTTCATCAATTTAAAAAAAAACAAAAACTTAAAAACCAAAACACCTTTTCAAAGTATCCCTAGTAAATGCGAGCAAGTTCCTTTAAAAAAATAATTAGGCCTCATCTAACCCAATTATTTCCGGGATGCTTTCTCGTACTGGCTACGTTTGTATTAGATTAGATTAGTTCCTTTAAATTTCACTTGAAAAAGCTTATCCTTTGATAGATAGGCCTATTTTGTGTGCAACTTCCAGACTGAATATGACTGAATTATGATATAAAAATGAAAACATGTACTGCGGCTCATATTCAACGTTGCCGCATGTCAGTATATAGTGAGATTATTTCGTTTTAATGATATGGTGTCATTGAATTAATGCAAATTCTGCAAATGTACAGAAATGCATTTTCTGTCGTATGCCAGGATGAAAAATGATGTTCAAAAATTACTGTTCCATAACAACCCTTGATTTGTTGCAAAGAATGCCGAAGAAGATGATGGCAGACGATAGACTGACTTTTAGATATCAACCGCTGATATATTTGTTGTGCTTGTATAAAGATAGCTCGTGCAGCGCACCAAAAATTAAAAATCCATAAAACATTGCATATCAAATAAGTTATTGAACATACTCACACATTTTCAACAATTCTAACGTTTTTTTTTTCTATTTTATTTCCAGGTAAGCTTCAGTGTCCTGTATAGTATGTCGTCTTGGCGTCTTGTCTGCATACTCAACCTGTTCATTGAACATGTAGTAAGTGTCAATCGTAGGAATGCATAGTCGTTTGTTGCATTAAACTTCTAGACTCCTTTGAAAAAAAAAAAAAAAGACATCATTAGGTCATACGAAAAATGAGCAAATGTGTTTACTTTGCCTAACCGCTTCAATACTGATTTTTTCTACACCGTATTTCAACATAATTTATGTTCTACTTACCTAAATAAGTGATAAAAACCATTAAAAGGATAAAATTGGCAAGCAAATGATTTTTTCTAAGTTGTTCTAGACCTTCCAAACAATCATTGAGTTCAGATCTTGATGGTCTACATGATCAATAAGGAGATTTACCATGTTTAGACCGTACTTATTAGTTGAAATAGCCCACGGGACATCATAACATTTTAACAGACATGTTATAGTATTTCTAGAATACCTACGGTACTCCAAACTATCCTTGAATACAGATCTTGATGTTCTACATTCTCAACAAAGGTATATAGGATGTCTCTACCCTATTTATGAGTTGAAACAGCTCCATGGGACATCATACTACTGTAATGGACATGTTACAATATTTCTAGAATACCTAAGGTACTCCAACCTATCCTTGAGTTCAAATCTTGATGTTGTACACGCTCAACAAGGCGGCTTACGAGGTCTCCACTGTACGTATGGCTGAGAAATCATTACATCTTTTTAGACGTATGACAGTATTCTCAGAATATCTACGGCACTCCAAACTATTCTTGAGGTCAGATCATATTATTCTACAATATTATCACGGGTTTTTACGATGTATCTACCATACATATGCGTTGTACAGTGTGTCTCACAATAGGTGTCACCTTTTTTCAGTCTTGGTTTATTTCAGCTGGGTAATTTTAACAGCGGAATTGGTTATAACCGTTTTGAGTGTATTCTTTTGACAGCTTATCGTTGAAGATAAATAAGCGATTCCGTTTGTTATATCAGCAACCATGGAAGCCATACGGGAGCAAGTTTTAAAATTACATTTGCAAAAGCTTAGACCGTGTCAGATATTCAAACGCCTTAAGCAGTTCGGAAGTGAGTAAGCGTTTTGTGTTTCGTACCTTGAAACGGTTCAAGGAAACTGGAAATGTCCATATTCAACACAAAGGAGGTGCCAGACGAACCGCCAGAACGAAGAAAAAGATCAAATGTGTGAGGGAGCGAATAAGACGTAATCCGGCCGTATCTGGCCGTAAATTGAGCAAACAATTTCAAATGTCCCCTGCTTCAATTAACAGGCTCATCAGACATGATCTGGAATGCAAGCCGTAGAAGCAACTACGGGTTCACGGGTTGACGGAGCGTCAAAAGCAAGCCAGGGTCCAAGGAAGCAGTAATCTTTTGGTTCGGCACGGTGACTGCGAGATTTTATTTTCGGATGAAAAGCTCTTCCTCCAGTCATAATCAACAAAATGATCGTGTGCATGGCAAAAGCCATGCCAATATTCCAAGAGATAAACTAGCTGTAGAACGCTATCAGAATGTACTGAAAATCACGTTATAGGGCGCCGTTTTACGAAAAGGAAAACTTCCTCTTCTTTTCATAGAACCTAACGTAAAAATCAACACTGAATATTACATCGAGCAGGTTTTGAAGAACCATCTGCTTCCTCATGCTTCAACGCTGTATGGGAATACACCATATTGTTTCCAACAGGACACCGCTCCAGCCCACAAGGCAAAGAAGACACAAGCGTGGAGCGCGGAAAATTTGCCCGATTTCATCACAAGCGACGAATGGCCTGCATCTTCACCGGGTCTCAACCCACTTGACTACTTTGTTTGGGGTTATATGCTTCAACATATTATTTATTTACATGGCATAGCGTCACAATACTATAACGTAGCCTGATACACAATATCCCTCCATAATGCCCGATTCGTGGCTGCTCCTCTCCAATCCCTTGGGCACCTTGTGCCCCCTAGGTCTTGCTCCACCTGGTCTGACCATCTTGCTCGTTGCGCCCCACGTCGTCTTGTACCTACCGGATTCCCGTCGAACGCCATTTTTGCAGGATAGTTGCCCGGCATTCTCGCAACATGTCCTGCCCAGCGTATCCTTCCAGCTTTTGCCACCTTATGAATATTGGGTTCTCCGGCGGGATGCGCGAGCTCATGGTTCATTCTTCGCCTCCATAGTCCGTCCTCCTGTACTCCACCAAAGATGGTTCTTAACACCCGTCGCTCAAAAACTGCGAGTGCTCGCAGGTCCTCTTCAAGCACTGTCCACGTTTCATGCCCGTAGAGAACAACCGGTCTTATTAGCGTTTTATACAGGATGCACTTCGTACGGGAGCTAAGTCTGTTTGACCGTAGTTGTCTGTGGAGCCCATAGTGGGCACGACTTCCGATGATAATCCGCCTCCGGATCTCACGGCTGTTATCGTTGTCATGCTTCAACATATAGGCCCTACGAAAGGGCTTACTTTAGATCGATTCAAGAAACATTTGGTTGATATTTGGGACCAAATTCCTCAGGAAATCGTGCGTGCCAGCTGCGATGGGCGTACAACGCGTTTGCGCAAAGTTATCAAGGAAAAAGGCGAGAGATTCGAATTGAATTAAGATGGTTTATTTCTATAACATGTATCTTTCAAATGAAAAATAAATGCTATGATTTGGTTGATTTGTTTTGCTGTAATCCCATTTTGTTTTAGTGACACCTATTGTGAGACACCCTGTAAAGCTTCATGGAACATCATAATACCGTTATAGCCGTGTTTCGTTGTTGCCAGGATATCTACGTTACTCCATACTATCCTTGAGCTCAGATCTTGATGTTGTACATGATCAAAAAAGAGATCTACGGTGTTCAATTGTCGATCATACAAAACATCATGATCTAAGCTCAATAATAGTTTGGAGTACTGTAGATATTCTGAGAATACTGTAATTGTGCTGTAAAGTCCCATGGAGCTTTATCAACTCATAAGTACGATGGAGATCTCTTAAATCGCCTTGTTCATCATGCAAAACCTCAAGATCTAAACTCAAGAATAGTTTGGAGAACCGTAGATATTCTGATAATACTGGAATACACAGAAAAAACTAATTAATTTTAACAGGCGCGTAAAATGTCCCCTCGTTTAATTTCAAGCCAAAGGAAGCGTAAACAACGAAATTGTTTGCAATCTTGCATGCGCCATACAACAATCTTTGCAATTTTCCCCACAACAGACTAGATTCAGGCGTTATCTGGCTTGAATTTACATGAAATATCCCATTAATTTCTGCCAAATCTAGCGGTCCCTTTATGTGCATTAGTCAAAGCAGAAAATTACATGTTTTTATTTAAACTGTGTATACAGACGGCTCAAAAATGAACAATCAAGTGGAAGCAGGTGTACCTGACCAATAAATTGACATGTCAATTCCAATGGACAAGTGGCCAACTGTATTCCAAGGTTTTTGCTGCGTCGTGTTCGCGAAAAAAAAATCCAATAATATTTCGTAATTCATCTTAAGCAGACAGTGAAATCATAAAATATCCGCGTGCTTTGTGTTATACGCAGTGAATGTAATCGATTCCCTCCCAAAATGTGTGCACTGAAAATTATACATTACGAAATACATTTCGTAAAATTATTTTTTGTACATAGAACAAATATCACGTAATTTGTATGAAACATTCATATTGCCTGTCATCTGGTGAAATGCTATAATAACACCTTTTTGTACAATGCACGAAATGAATTCCGTAAAGACCAGCCAATCGCTGCCTTTTCTATCGCACGCATATAAGTTGGTGTTGCTGCTGGGTGGGTGGGAATCATATGCCGAAATAAAAGTAAAAGCGATGTCGAAGGTTGTGACTTCAGACTCATTAATCGAGTAACTTCTCACGAGTCACCATGGCCTAGTGAGATCAACCAGGTCTTCCCAAAAGTGCAGGATCAAACATCATGTCAGAAAAATTAAAAACGATGAACGACTTCTCGTGATTGCCATTTTTTTTTTCAAATTTCGAGTCGATATAGCAAATCTGTCAATCATTCATGCAACCACCAGAGCGATGTTTCTTCTTTATTTGTAACAACATATTCGTAGCTTTTTGTACTGTTTTCGTACAATGCACGAAAGTTCTTTTTGTGTCAACAAACAGTTGCGCGTGTGGCATTGAATACGAAGGTAGCTTCATAAATAATACGAATCGTTTTCGTTGCAGAAAACAACGAATTGATTCGTGAGTCCTGCCTTCGATTTTGTAATATAAACTAAATTTAATTTTCAGTGTGAGGGTTGTTTTCCCTTTTTTTTTTTTTTTTTTTTTTTCTTCCCCCCCCCCCCCCGGGGAAAAAATAAAAATTTTTTTTTTTTTTTTTTAATATTAGTAATTTTGCCCCCGGCCAAAAATAATTAAATTTCTTCTTGAAAGTGTTTTTTTACTTGTGATTTTCATTGTATTGCATTTGTGCGCGAAGTACTAATTGTACTCGGGATGTTCCATTTGATAAGGATGGTGTGAAAATATTTGCCGAATAGCGGAGTGCTACTTCTGTAGAGACATAAATGCATCCTTTAGCATCACAGGCGGGATGGCTTCGGTGGACGGTGGAATGAAGACTATATATAAGCAACGATTTCCGGTGAGATCTATCTGATTATAACTAAATTTGAACGATACTGCTAAATACGTGCCATCCTCAAAACAATAAGATTTGATGATGGAAGTGTATGCACAGTACCTATATCTATTTGACGTTTGTACTGTGTTTATGCGGGGCTTGTTGTAAGTGAAAGTGACCTCGGAATGGACGTGATTAACCAGGCCTTCCAACTCCCGGGCTATAAATGTTTGTCGAGTCGACAACAGTTCGTTTGACTGCCAAACGTTTTTCTTCCATAAAAACACTGCCGGACGGTGGGCGTTGGATTGCACACACACACAGTGGCCAACTGTATTCCAAGCTGAAATTCAGGCAATTCTGAAATGTTCTGTTATATGCTTATCCATTATGTCTGACAGTCAAGCAGCTCTGATTGCTTTAAAGTCAGCAACATGCACTTCCACGCATGTTTGGGAATGCGTTCAAGAACTATAAAAGTTGTCTTGTCGTAGTCAAGTCTATTTGTACTGGGTGCCTGGCCATTGTGGAATTGATGGAAACGAGAGAGCTGATGAACTACACTGAAAATTAATTTTCGTAAATAAGCATTCACTCGTTTCGTAAACATGCATTTTGTACATAGAACAAATGTCTCGTATATTGTATGAAACATTTTTTTTGCTTTTTATCTGGTGAAATGCTATCATGACACCTTTTCGTATAACGCACGAGATGAATTTCGTGAAGACTAGCCAATGGCTGCTTCATCTCTTCTATCATACTTATACATGTTGGTGTTGTGCTGTTGGGGTGGACGGGAATAATTGATTTATCCCAAAATAAAACTAAAAGCGCTGTCGATTGTTATAACTTCATACTAATTAATCAAGTATCTTCTCACAAGTCACCATGGCCTAGTGAGATCAGCCACGGATTCAATAGCAGCTCTTTCCAAAAACACAGGATCGAATCTCATGTCAGAAACATTTTAAAAAAAAACCGCAGGACAAATTGTATTGTTTTCGTACAATGCACGAATTTTCTCTCTGTGTCAACAAATGCTTCGTGCTTTTGAAAGTTACGCGTGTGCCATTAATTACGAATGTATCTTCCTAAACAGTACAAATGAGTTTCGTTGCAGAAAACAACGATCAGATTCGTTAGTTCTACCATCGAATTCGTAGTATAAACTTAAATTAATTTTCAGTGTAACAAGACTCGGATCGTCTCATCAGTTCGTAGGACCTGAACACTTCTGTGGTTTATCTGCTTCTTCTCTGGGAATGCTTGAAATTGGAGGCAAACTTGAACAACACTTTCACTCGTTAATTACTTGATCATTTTAGTTTTTACTTTTGTCGGATGCAATATTTTTGTAAATAGTATTCCTTCAACAGGTCGTACATTCAATAACGATCACATCATATTAACTAAGATGAAAACTCATGCATTAAAAAGATGCAACATCAATCAAATGACCACCGATCAAAAACAAATCATTCAATGACCTCCCTTAAATTCATTCAACTACACACAAAACATGCACCGGCTCCGAAACCTAACTCCGCTTCGGTAGATTCGTCGTGCTTGTTGCTATGCGGGACAGTCGTCGTCGTCGTCGTCATCGTCCATTGTTCAATTTCAGTTGTATGCAGAGTGCAACAGTGGCAAGAAAGAAAGAAAAAAACTGCTTCGCAAAAAAAAGTGAACACCAACTTTTAAAAATAAAACCGGCAGTAGAAAGGTAAAGAGCACTGTCAAGAGTCCAGAGAGGGAAGAAGGTAGAGGAGGCGCAATCGCGCAATTTTCTGCCTTACTTTTCAGTCCTCCCGTCCGTCGCTCTGCTCGCTCTGGTGCTGCCATATCAAACCGAAAACCAAAGACTGTCATGTGCGTTGTTGAGCATAACGAAAAAAAAAAATATATTCCTACAACCCAACCGACAAAAAATACTGCATTTGACTGTTATGTGCCGTGCTCGACAACAACCAGCCAGGCTCACACAGGTTAAAACTTGGTCTTGTGAGAGCTGTGGCTGTAGTTTGGAGTTGAAGTTGAAGTTGTACTTGCGAGCCAGCTACTACCAAAAGCCCGTGCCCGAACTTCATTGTGTGGAGAGCATTACCAATCTACCTTGCTGATATTATTCGGTTTCAACGGCGGTGGCAACGAGGGTTTTGGCCGGTTCGGTGGTTGGTGTGCATTATAAAGTGTTATGTAATGAATATTCAATTTTAGTGCACCCTTCCAGCGTCCCGTCGTCGATGCGGTTGTCGCTTCATGAGTTGTTGTCGTTTTCGTGAAATGGCTTATTTTTTCTTCTCGAGCGTGAACCATAACACAAGAGTTTACAACTCGTTTTGTTATGCATTTTTTTTTTTGTCCTCCTGAGAGCGCTTAGTATGGGATTTGAGCACGTTCAAGTTGGCTTGAAAAGAAACGCTAAATCATTCATCTTTGTCTCCTAACCAGGGAACGAAAGTCGAGGATTTTGATAGGAGGATGTATTTTAGGAATTGTGAGGAATTGAAGAATCACAAAAAACAATTTTGTCAGTCCATTTCGTATTACCAGTCTAATCAGTGCCGTTTATTTTTTCGAGCGTACAAAGTAGAACAGATTTGATGAGTGTTTTCCAGTTTTTTTTAGCCTAATTCAGTACACTGAATTGCTGGAAAAGGCACCGTTGAAAAATTTTCATGCAAAACATTCCTGTTTTGGTATTTATGTCTTTATGAAAAATGTTCCGGTTTGGTCTTTATAAGCTCTCAATGAATAAATTGAGCTGGAATTTTGACTGCTGCTCTAAAATAACGTGAATTTAAATCAACATTGAATTAACAACCATTCAAGCGTAGACTTAAAAATAGCTGCTGGTTAGCAATCATAAACATTTGCCAAAAACTTAGAGGTGAAATATCAAAAATATAAACCGCTATAAAAATGACGATTCCTACAAATTTATTTGTTTAATTGAGATTTAAAACATTGCTGAAATAAACGATCATCCTTCTAGGACTTTATAAGTAATTTTAATTCCAAGTTTTTGTCAACAGTTGGTGATAGATATTACGACCCTATTGCCAAATTGTGTGAGATCGTTTCTATATATTTATATATACCTACATATTGATACTACACAACCTAATTCGAACCTATATTACGCTTACATATCCACCAAACACTTCAAATTTGCGCCTGGTTATGTCAAATGCTTATGGTGAATCCTAGATCGTTTCTTTCCCAAATACCCAACTCCTTACCATCTATGAGGGCGTCGGTGAGTCACTTGTCGCTTTCGTTAAGTAGTTGAAAAATCATGATTACTGTTCCCATTTCCTAGTAATGCAGAAGATGGGTGTGGCCGGCAATGGAAGTTGCCATGCATCTACTCTGACCTCTGATTGGACAGCTATTCATTCCCAAATTGCTTTCAGTAAGCAATCGGAATAAAAGTAATAATGTATTACAAACGCAACGCAATTTTAATTTCAATTTTTTGTCGAATTTTACAAGACGGCTGACCAGTTGCCATTTTTGATACCTAAAAGGTTTCGAATTCCATTCTAAATTTAAAATTCAAGTGATTTATCCAGTACACTAGAAATTTCATCTCAACAGTTACATTGATATCTGGGATAGATAGTGCAAAACATAATAAATTTGTATGTAAACAATGGCTACTGGGCAGTTTAATTTGGCGGCAAGCAAACAAGGAAATAATTACGAGTGGTAGAATGGAAGTAAAACTTCTGCAGCATATTTTATTGTGTCGTAATATCTCATTCTGAAGGAAGGAGCATACAAAAAGCTTCCACTGAAAAAAAAATCCCTGTAATCTGTACTTTATTCCGTATAAATGCCTATGAATCCGTATTGGTCCATAACCCGTGGGTCTACAGAGAAATCAGGATACTAAACATGATGCAATCTCCCGAGCATGGTTCCTTTGAAATCCTGAGCTGAGTTCTGAGCAGATATGTATAGAAATTTCTAGCTTGATTAATGTCCATGTCTCCAGTAGGATTTGCTTAGCACCCCGAGTAAGGCTCGTTCAAAACCCAAGTAAGATTTTGTCATTATCTGGGTCCAAAGACGGTAACATTCCCAAAAGTCTTGTTTTTGGACGATTCAATCATAATCACGTGTCGAATTTGTACCTAACCTTGATCCAGGTTTCGAGAAAGATCTGCTCGGATTCTGGAGAACGATTTATTGAGAATGCTGAACTTTTTTTTTTCTGTTCCTTGATTATTGAGATTTTCAGCCCTAGGCTGGTTCATCTCACGTCGTAGTCACTCATATACCTTTTTGGGTATTTTCGTAACCTGTCCGGGGGTGAGACTCGAACTCGTGACTTTTGCGTGAGAGGTATGGATGTTAACCACAACGCCGGGGTCACCCCCAGAATGCTGAACTTATTCCTGTCCAAATTTCGAGTGAATGTAGTTCATGCTGATATCGAACGGCTAGTAAGGAATTCCTGAAGGTTAAGCGATAATCCCCACTCTCTTTCTGCATGCAAGTCCTATTCAAAAACATGCCGTATTTCTCGTATTAGAAACTCAAACCCTATCTGATTGACGGTTGAACCGCGTGCTCTAGAATTCTTGAAAGTTTCCGTCCGAAGTTTTAAATAGCTTTCTACAATGGTCTGAAAAGCCTTCTTCAAAAGTAGGATAAGTTTTATCAGAATATAATGCTTCAGAAATTTGGAGAGCTTGCACTAGATGCATAAAAAACTATCAGAAGCTTGAACAGTTATCTTCAAAATACTCGAAAAGATTCCTTTTGTATCTTCTACAAGAGTCTAAAATCCTTCTGTCAACATATCATTATAGTTCCCGCCTTCAGAAGCATGATGCATGATTTTTTTCAGAAACATAAAGAGCTTCTCTCATATTAGTAGGAGAACACGCTCTACACACTGAGAAAATTTTACAGTATTCGGTATTTTTTTACCGAACTTTCAATAGCTGAACGTTTGGTAATCCGATTTAATGGATTTCGGTAAAATTTGACAAGTTCCGGTAATTTTTTTACCGGAATACTGTAAAATTTCACCGAAATCCGGTAAATCGGATTACCGAACGTTCAGCTGTTGAAAGTTCGGTAACAAATTACCGAATACTGTAAAATTTTCTAAGTGTGCAATTTGAGTCTATGGATCTAGAATTGGGCATAGCGATAAAAATGGCTGGTCCTTAATTTTTTGTCATACTGACATGCCATCGAGACAATACAAATACACATTTTTGATTATCAGGATTAAAATGGTTGAAAAATATTTGCCTCTAGTTTTAAGCGTAGGCCCAATCCTAGATCCATAAACTCAAATTAGATACACTCCACCTATGACAAAATTTAGGAAAACAGGTTTCTCTGTCTCCTCTTTTTTAGAAGCATACAATGTTCCTTCCAAACCTCGAACCTCTCTCCAAGATATTAAAAAGATTCCACCACAAGCATAAAATTTCCATAAAAACTTGAAACACTGCCCCCAAAATTATGAATATGTTTCTTCAGAACAACGAAAAGATTCACTGAAAATTATTATAACTACCAAGAATCCGACATGATTGACCATACAAATTTTCATGAAATTCTTGATTAAAGTATATTACTGACATCGACATCCGCGTTCCCGAAACATGTTTAGCTGAGTCATGAACTTGTGTGCAAAATAAGTGGATTGTTTTAAAGATTTTCGATCAAAAATTTAATTGGCGTTCCAAGTCGGTTTATTGGTGTGAAAACCTCCCCCTATAAGTTTACGAAGTTTCCATTTTCGTAGTTTGAAACTCCTTTTTCAGAAGCTGGCGAAAAATGCCTTGACCGGACCGGGAATCGAACCCAGCCACCTCCAGCATGGTGTTGCTTTGTAGCTGCGCCTTTACCGACTGAGCTAAGGGAGGACCCTTGAACAGAATTGTGAAAAGGGATCCTTCAGGATGTCGAGAAAATTTCCTCCAAACCGTCAAAGATTTTCTCCATAAGAAAAATATTCGTATAAATTTTATTATGCGAACCCTGCAAAGAATTCTAAGCGAATTTTACTATTAATTTATGATTAAAAAATAACAGAAGGATGCTGTAACTAAGTGTCTTCTTCAGCATTCTGAATCATGCCCATATGTTAGGAATCTTACTAAGCGCATCGTGTTTTGAGATTATGAAATATTCTTCTAGACGAACTTCCTCAGTTGCTTTTGAGTGGTTTTAATCAGTCCATATGTTCAACCTGTTCGGTATTCTCAAGCAACTTTTATATTTTTTATATTTGCCTAGTAGGTATGAATCTTCCGGACAAAAGCTTTAATTTTTGATACTTAACCTGGGTGTATATCTTTTAGACTAAGAAATGCAATAGTTGGTGAAACATATTTTACATAATTGGAATGGTCTCACCCAGATCAAGTTTTGGATGAAATTAATCTTTGTTCAAGAATATCTTCCCTACACAAATCTTAAGCCAAAAATGCATAGAGCTCTGTGGAGCTATGCGCTGTCAATGCTTTTACTTGGAACAATATAAAACAAAATACGAAAAATTGAGGTTAAATTGAAAAATTGGATTCTAAGGTGACATGCATTTATTATGCAACGCTTGAATTGAGAATTATCGATCCACCACCCTCCCAATTTGTCATGTTTTTCGTATGGACCGTCAAAAAATTGTATATGAATTGTAACGTTTTCCAACCCCCCCCCCCCCCCCCCCCCAGAGAGTACAGACAAACGAATCCGTCTACCAAACCGATTTCATGACCGAACGCGTGGTTGGTGCCGAACATTGCTATCTCGTGAGCCTCTTCCTCTCATGTATCTTGTTTGGCGCATTAATGATACATACGACTTGCTTGCTACTTAAGTCGTTTCCGCCATCGTCTTAAAGTTGTGTGCGTTGGACGGACTTCTTGAAGATCGTACCACCCGTGTCTATCTGCGCTCTTTGAAACACGCCCTCCAATGCAATGTTAAGTAGCAAGCAGGTCAATCCATCGCCTTACCATAACCCCTTCGAAGATTCGAAGGGACTCGAGAGTATCCATGAGACTCGGACACATCACTCCATCTGTCGTCGCTTTGACCAACCGCATAAGTTTTTCGGGAAATGCATACTCGTGCATAATCTGCCATAGCTGGTCGATTTTATCGTGCCGTTTACTTATTATGTGACGCTGCAAAAGTGGTAGGAAGCGATTTAAAAAAAATCAATTCTAGCGTTACGTAATTAATGAACGATTGTTTTATTTAATATTAAATTTAGATAATGGTCGTTCGGATCAATTTCCTGGAGCCCAGTTTTGAATATAAATTGAGTATTCTGTTTCACGCCTTAGATGTTAGAATCAATAGAGCAATACATTGTTAGACAAATACGAACAACAATTGCATCATACATTTTGAAAATCGGCTTCTGAAACTATGAACTATGAAACTAACTTCATCAGTTATCTGCATGACAATATAGCTGAGTCGAAATGACTGTATACAGCATTAGATCAAATTGAACCAGAAGTTAAATTAACTTCAATTCGATCAAAACGACTGTTCCAGAAAGTATAAGCACACCTTATTTTAACGGTCACTTTGAATATAATGAAATATTTCAACATGTTTTGGCTGCGTCCTTTTGTTTGCACATTCCTGAATGACATAGCATCAAAAAAGTGCTCAGTTTTGTGTTACCTATCAAAATGCGCGGTCTTACTCCGGAACAACGAAAAAGTATCGTGCACAAATGGTGCACTGTAAGCGGACTCTCCTTGATAAAATTGGCCAAGGAAGAGGTTATAAGCGTCGGAGCGGTACGATCTGCGATTCGAAAATATAGAGAACAGTGTACGTTTGAAGATGCGCCGAAGAGTGATCGGAAATCCGGTCCTGTTAGTCCGGATATCGATAAAAATATCAGGGATGCCTACAAGCGAAAATCAGTGACTTCCGTTCAGGATGTTGAGAAAAAACTAGGGACCTCGTCGAGTAACTTCATGCGTGCCAAAGAAAGACTTGGGCTAAAAACATACCGGAAGCAGAAAAAAACCCAAAACGAACCCAAAACAGACCGCGTCCGTGAAACCACGGGCCCGCAAACTCTACGATTCGTTATTGTGTAGAAATTCTGGGTGTATAATAATGGACGATGAAACGTATGTGAAACTAGATTACAAAACGCTTCCCGGACCACAATTCTATACTGTAAGCGAAGACAAAGACATCCCCAAAACGGAGAAGGCGATTTGTACCGAAAAATTCGGTACGAAGGTTATGGATTGGCAGGCAATATGCGAGTGTGGTAAAACATCTAGTCCGCACATCACAACGGAGACGATGAACACTCAGAAATACGTTAAGGAATGTCTCCAGAAGCGATTATTGCCGATGATCAGGCAGCACGAAGGTCAAGTAGTGTTTTGGCATGATTTGGCGTCATGTCATTACGCAAAGGACACTTTAGAATGGTACAAAAGTCAAAATGTATGTTTCGTGCCGAAAGACATGAATCCGCCGAACTGCCCGGAGGCACGGCCAATCGAGACTTTTTGGGCTTTAACCAAAGCAAAGCTTCGAAAATCCATAAAACCAGCGGGGGACATCCAAAAATTTCAAAAAGATCGGTCAAAAGTGGTCAAAATGGTGGGAAGTACCACTGTGCAGAAGCTAATGGGTCATGTTCGAGAAAAAGTTAGGAGTTTTGGCTATGATTAAATATTTTGTTTTAAACAAGAGTAAAATATCATATAAAACACAAATACAAATATGATTTACCAAAAAAAAATATTAAAACTAAAAAAACATGACCTTTTTTGTTATTTTGAAAGTGTGCTTATACTTTCTGGAACAGTCTATAAAAAACAAAAAACACCCAAACCTTCCAAATATCAATATCCCCCTTCCCCATCTTCCTTTTTTTTTCTCAAAAACAAATACCACATACAAGTAAACCACTCCTTGCCTTTCTTTTTTAATATTAAAACCCACCTAACCCCAAACACCCCAAAACTTTTATATATATCCCTACTATATTCAAATACAAGTATTCTCACATATAAGAAAAGAGGAAGATCTTTTGCTGTTTTAAAACGGTTTCTATGAGAATCACATGCTTACCAAAATAATTCGATGCTCTCTTGAGTTTTCGCCCGTTCTTGAATCTGATCGATCGATCTGATTATAAGATTTTATTTATAACATTTCCAAATAATTCGTGTTTTACTTATACTCGATTTATAGAACATGTTTAACTGGAATAATCTCACCAATTTCTTCTAAGGTGTGGCCAATTTAGTATTGGAACAAACATTTTTTATTCTTACAGCGACCCTAGTGGTCGGATTTGTAAACTATGACATCTTATGTGTTCCCTATAACAATAACAACATCAGAAGTTTTTTTTTCGCGGTGCAGTTCGAACGTGTTTCAGAGAAATACAAAATGGAAGAAGAAAGAAGAAAAATAATTGTGCGCAATCATTTTGAAAACCCTTCGTGGTCTGGGCCAAAACTTGCTAAAGTGTTGGGTTTTCCCCGAAATACCGTGTGGCGTGTTTTCATAAAACGTACCGAGAAACTTTGTTGACGGATCGCAAGCCTCAAACCCAGCGTTTTTGCGGGTACTGTCAGCCGTCAACTGCGGAACAAAGTCATCAAGAACATTAAGGCAAACCCCAACATCTCAGGCCGCGATTTTGCCAAAAAGTTTCGCGCCGCACCGTCTCCGGGAAGGCATCAAGTCATACCGTACCTGTAGACAACCAAATAGGGATCAAAAGCAGAACAATGTGGCCAGAATCCGTGCCAGAAAACTGTATGATCAGGTGTTGACAAAATTCAATGGCTGTCTCCTCATGGATGATGAAACCTATTTAAAGGCCGATTTCAAACAGCTACCGGGACAAAAAATTTACGGCTACGGCTCGGGGAGATGTTCCTGCCAAATTCAAGTTTGTGTTTGCAGATACATTTGCACGTAAATACATGATTTGGCAAGGCATCCGTAGCTGCGGTAGGAAGACCAAGGTTTTCATCACTGATAAGACATTTAATTCAGAGCTGTACAGAACGGAATGTCTCCAAATGCGAATATTGCCATTCATTAGATCCCACAATTAACCTGTCATGTTTTGGCCAGATCTTGCAAGCTGTCATTACAGTGAAACAGTGCTACAGTGGTATGAAACCAACGGGATTCAGTTTATACCGAAAGAACTCAACCCACCAAACTGTCCCCAGCTCAGACCGATAGAGAGATTTTGGGCTATTGTGAAGAGGAAGCTGAGGGTGAATGGCAGTGTCGTCAAAAGCATCAATGAATTGAGAACCAAATGGAATAAGATTGCCCAAACGATGCATGAGAATAATGTGTGCCGGTTGATGAAACGTATTCCGGGAAAAGTCCACAAATTTCTTCGAAATCAAGATGATTAATTTTTTTTGTATTTTCCCTTTAAAGTTCACATAAAGTCGAACATTTAAGTTAAATCAGAATACTATTTTGTTAATGTATATCCGAAATATGCGCAATAGTCTATGTTCCAATACTAACTGGGCCACACCTTATTCGAAGAAACTTCTCTCTTTTGTGAAATACGTTATTTTAGGACAATTTAAGGAACTCCGTTGTGCTGTGGGTGCACCAGTTGCATATTTTCTTCGCCTGGCAAACATGGAGAAATCAGAGCTATCGTTCCATTTAACCCATAAATGGATGATTTTTTTTCAGATCTAAAAAAGTGGTTTATATAAAAAATGTGATTTCAATTTTAAACGCAGCAAATAACAACTACCTTCAACCAACGGAACCACCTCCAAGCGATCATGATCTTCTCGACTACTAAACGAATGGTCCTGTAAACACCCGCCCACGTTCGCAGATGCTTGTAGTTTTTCTTCTTTTTTTTTCTAACTAAAAGCTATAAAATTTCAAATTCACCATAAAATCAACAAAACTCTGCCATATCGTGTGCCGGTATGTGCAGTGCACGGTTAATCTGAGATAAAAAATGGTGCTTTGTTGCCGACCAAAACGAATTGAAAATGCGCAAATATGTCTAATGCAGTGTACAACGGTGGATAGCGATAGAGAGCGAGAGAGAGAGACATAGAAGACAATCAACGGCGCACCGAAAGATATAATAGTGGTGTCGGTGGCGGGCTGTCAGTAATATCGAACTAAGAAGAAGAAATTCGGTACAAGACCGTTCGGCACAGGCATCGGGACGCGACGGAAGAATTGATAAAAACCTGTGTGTATAATCGTCAACGGTAGACGTGAATTCTTCTACTGGAAGTTAACAGGAAAACATTTGCAATTAAGATAAAAAAAAATATACATAATAATCTGCAATTTCACATTAGTCAATTTCCAACGAGTACGCCAGATATGACCCATTTGCCGCAACGTTTGCCGCCTCGCGACGACAGTCTTTGTCGAACACAAAACAACCGAACCGAGCGAATGTAAATTAGATCACCTCAAGTAGACCACTGCCAAGAAGGGGGTCGTCGTCGCCGTTGGTCAGTTCAGTTGTTGTCCCGAATCAAATCTACAGCCGTGGTGAGAGAAAAAGAAAAGTGAAACAAAGCGAAAATATGGGCGCACGTCGCTCGCACGTTCCTCGCCTGGGACGGTGTGGAATCCATAACCTATTTTTGTCACATACAAGTGACGACCATTTTACACTACCTGCGCCCCTGCTTACATACCGTCGTCGTCGTCGTCTTCGTCGTCGTAAGCAGGAAAGCGCGAGTGTCTACTTCGATTGCGCTCTCCCCGCTCCCGAGCGAAACTACTATCCGATACGCGAATAACCGCAAAATGCTTTTACGCATAAATTACAGCACACAATTGACACCTGACGACGACGACGATGACCGCGAGGTGGAGCAGTGTGGTACGTGTGGAGGCATTCAGTTTTCACCCCGTGTAGCGGTTTTCCGAGGCACATAATTTGGAATGAGGAAGATTCCCTTTATTTCATTCTTCTGCTTTGCGTACCTTCGACGATTCAAGGGCGACCTTGTCTCGGACGTAGAACGGTACTCTTGCGGTGATCCACCTTGGCGGCGACGGCGGTGGTGGTGATGGTGGTTGTGAAGCTTCGGTCAAATGGAGTGGCATGGATCTGTGAGATCTGATGAATGGGCTGAGAAAGGTGGAGAGTTGTTGGCTGAGGTTGGGAGTGTATGATTCAGCAAAAAAAATGAATGCCGAATCCCATCAATTACAGCAAACGCCGAATAACGGGAAAAAAATCCTAATCTAATTAGCGCAATTATTGCTACCGGGGGTTTCCGAGGTGGAAGATAAGTCTTCATCGACTTTCTCAAAAAGGAAATGTATTAGTATGTGGTTATATATTTAAGTAATAAAATATATATTTAGTTTGATTTCTAATGTTTTGAAATGGAATGATCGATCGATCACATGAGAAAAATCATTCAGGTGTTTTAAAGTAGTTTAATTTTAATTTGTCTTGTGAAATTATGTGTTGACTATAGCGAATATAACTCAAAATGGAGTACCTAAAGAAATAATAAAAATAAATTTTACGAAGATTGTTACTAACAATAAACCTAAATGATAAGACGAAGTTGCATCCACCAATAGACCCAAGATGGTACTTATAGACCGACATTACATCCATATCCATCGAGATTTTTCGTGTTTAGAACATAAGTTGGTTAATTTATCGTGGTTCAGAACAGCAAACGCCTTTGTAAGCTTTTCTACGCCAACTTATAACTAGTTGAATATCGTTTTCAGCTCAATTACTTAATGAGTTATTCTTAAAAATGTAATTCTCCCCCCCCTATGAGGCTGGGGCAAAAACCAGGAATAATTCCCAAAGACAAAAAAGAGTACTAATGGCGATTTTTTCAAGAGAAAAAAAATCTGCTAGCTTCCTAATGCGCTGAATCGTGTTAAATTTACCAAACCGGTACTTCATTGTTCATCATATTACCCATATTAACTAAAGGTGACGGTTGCATTTGCATCGCCATTTTTATTTTTATTTAAAGCACAAATCTACGTTCCTTCACCAATCAGAAGCTGTTTCCATTCTAGTTGGTCAATTGCCAGTCACGCAATATCCTTACTCATTGCGCGCCTATTCTTCTTGCGCCCGTCGATTCGTTATCGTGAATTATTTTGACCGGGCTGTCGTTCAACATTCTTGCGACATGTGCAGTCCATTGTAGTTTACCGATGCTAGCGGTGTGTACGATGGTAGGTTCTCCCAGCAACTGATGCAATTCGTAGTTCATTCGCCTCCTCCACGTTCCGCCTTCTATCTGCACTTCACGGTAGATAGTACGCAGCACGTTCCATTCAAAGACTCCAATAGCGCGATAGTCCTCCACGGCTAATGAACATGTTTCGCGGCCGTAGAGGACTACCGGTTAAATAATATCTTGTAGATGGTCAATTTTGTAGTTCGGCGAACTTTGTTCGATCTTAGCGTGCTACGGAGACTTAGGTAGGCACGATTGCCAACCATAATGCGCCTTTTCCATCCCTCTGGTGGTGTCGTTATCGGCGGTCACCAATGAGCCCAGCTACACGAACGTCTACGGCTTTCTTCACTTTCGATCTGATCTCGTGGTGGGAGGCTAACATTGTCATCTCGTGAGCCTCTTCCTCTCATTTATTTTGTCTTTGATGCATTAATGACAAGGCCAATCGTACTTGCTCGTTTTCGCCATCGTCTCAAAGTTCAAGTGCTACGATCATCAGCGAAGCCAAAATGTTGAACAGACTTCCTAAGGATCGTGCCATTTGTGTCTATCAACCCTCTTCGAAACACACCCTCCACTGCATTTTTTTTTTTTTTTTTTTGTTATAGAGGTTTTAAACCAGACCGGTTCATTCGCCTTTTAAATAGCAAACACTGCAATCCGTAACCCCTTCGAAGATTCGAAGGGACTCGAGAGTATCCCTGATACTCGGACGGGACACATCACTCGATCCGTCGTCGCTTTGACTAACCGCATCAATTTTTCTGGAAATGAATATTCGGGCATGATCTGCCTTAGCTAGTCTCGTTCGATTGTCTCTCACCGTTCACATATTATCCCACATACGCTGCAAACGTGGTGGAAAGCAATTTTAAAAAATCCAATACTAGTGTTACGTAATTCGTGAACGTTTAATAAGAAATATTTTGGTAATAGTCGTTCGGAACTATGAAATACAGGGCATTGTCATTCGAGGTAATGTCCTAGAGCCCGATTTTGAATATCAATTGAGTATGCTTTCATGCCTTAGATGTTAGAATCAAAAGAGCAATACATTGTTAGACAAATACGGCAGATCGAGAACAACAATTTCATCATACATATATATTTTGAAAATCAGCTTCTGAAACTATGTTCTTCATCAGTTATCTGCATGACAATATAGCTGAGTCGAAATGACTGTATACAGCATAGGATCAAATTAAACCGGAAGTCAAATTAACTTCATTTCGATCATAAGTAAAATCTGTTTGAACTCATTAATAATTCAGAATCCTTCAAATAATGCGATGCAAGTATAATCTCGAGTGCAATTTGTTCATCATATCAATTCACCAATATTTCTAAAAATTTTAGATAAAAAAGATAAAGTCTAACAAAGAAATTGTTTCTAAAATTTTAGAAAAAAAAGGTAAAGTCTAACATAGAACTCGATTCAAAGAACCGTTCCGAGTATGATTTACTCATTACTCTGAGAAAGATTAGCTTTCTTAGAAATTTCTAAGAGATTATCTCAGAATCCGAATGGTGTCTCGTTCGTACGCCGTTGAACAATTAGTCAGTTGTTTCACAATGTGTTTTTTTAGATTCTATCAGAAAAGATAACAAATATGATCGTCAACATATCAAGGTAAAGCACTAGCTTGTCGTTTGCTTTGATTTAGAATATTATAACTCAATCTGAAGGTAACCGATCAAACGATACGCGTAAACTTTTGATATATATCCTTGACGTATATTCAAAGTAGAAGTATTCTGCAGCATATAAGAAAAGAGGAAGATCTTTTGCTGTTTTAAAACGGTTTCTATGAAAATCACATGCTTACCAAAATAATTCGATGCTCTCTTGAGTTTTCGCCCATTCTTGAATCTGATCGATCATTCGGCAGTAGAATCTGATACTCGTGCGTGGTTTTACTTATACTCGAATTATAGAACATGTTCAACTGGAATGATCTCACCAATTTCTTCTAAGGTGTGGCCCATTTAGTATTTGAAAAACATGTTTGATTCTTACAGCGAACCTAGTGGTCGGATTTGTAAACTATGACATCTTATGTGTTCCCTATAACAATAACATCAGAAGTTTTTTTTTTCGCCCTGCAGTTCAAGCGTATCTCAGAGAAACACAAAATGGAAGAAGAAGAAAAAATAATTGTGCGCAATCATTTGGAAAACCCTTCGTGGTCTGGGCCAAAACTTGATAAAGTTTTGGGTTTTGCCCGAAATACCGTGTGGCGTGTTTTGAAATAGTACAGAGAAACTTGGTCGACGGCTCGCAAGCCTCAAAGCAAGCGTCGGGCGGGTACTGTTAACCGTCAACTGCGGAACAAAGTCATCAAGAACATTAAGGCAAACCCCAACATCTCAGACCGCGATTTGGCCATAAAGTTTCACCGTCTCCGGGAAGGCTTCAAGTCATACCGTGCCTGTAGACAACCAAATAGGGATCAAAAGCAGAACAATGTGGCCAGAATCCGTGCCAGAAAACTGTATGATCAGGTGTTGACAAAATTCAATGGCTGTCTCCTCATGGATGATGAAACCTATGTAAAGGCCGATTTCAAACAGCTACCGGGACAAAAAATTTACTTGGCTACGGCTCGGGGAGATGTTCCTGCCAAATTCAAGTTTGTGTTTGCAAATAAATTTGCACGTAAATACATGATTTGGCAAGCCATCTGTAGCTGCGGTAGGAAGACCAAGGTTTTCATCACTGGTAAGACATTTAATTCAGAGCTGTACAGAACGGAATGTCTCCAAATGCGAATATTGCCATTCATTAGATCCCACAATTAACCTGTCATGTTTTGGCCAGATCTTGCAAGCTGTCATTACAGTGAAACAGTGCTACAGTGGTATGAAACCAACGGGATTCAGTTTATACCGAAAGAACTCAACCCACCAAACTGTCCCCAGCTCAGACCGATAGAGAGATTTTGGGCTATTGTGAAGAGGAAGCTGAAGGTGAATGGCAGTGTCGTCAAAAGCATCAATGAATTGAGAACCAAGTGGAATAAGATTGCCCAAACGATGGATGAGAATAATGTGCGCCGGTTGATGAAACGTATTCCGGGAAAAGTCCACAAATTTCTTCGAAATCGAGATGATTAATTTTTTTTGTATTTTCCCTTTAAAGTTCACATAAAGTCGAACATTTAAGTTAAATCAGAATACTATTTTGTTAATGTATATCCGAAATATGCGCAATAGTCTATGTTCCAATACTAACTGGGCCACACCTTATTCGACGAAACTTCTCTTTTTGAGAAATACTTTTTTTTTGGAAAATTTTACGGAACTCCGTTGTGCTGTGGGTACACCAGTTGCATATTTTCTTCGCCTGGCAAACATGGAGAAATCAGAGCTATCGTTCCATTTAACCCATAAATGGATGATTTTTTATTCAGATCAGAAAAAAGTGGTTTATATAAAAAATGTGATTTCAATTTTAAACGCAGCAAATAACAACTACCTTCAACCAACGGAACCACCTCCAAGCGATCATGATCTTCTCGACTACTAAACGAATGGTCCTGTAAACAACCGCCCACGTTCGCAGATGCTTGTAGTTTTTCTTTTTTTTTTTTTTCTAACTAAAAGCTATAAAATTTCAAATTCACCATAAAATCAACAAAACTCTGCCATATCGTGTGCCGGTATGTGCAGTGCACGGTTAATCTGAGATAAAAAATGGTGCTTTGTTGCCGACCAAAACGAATTGAAAATGCGCAAATATGTCTAATGCAGTGTACAACGGTGGATAGCGATAGAGAGCGAGAGAGAGAGACATAGAAGACAATCAACGGCGCACCGAAAGATATAATAGTGGTGTCGGTGGCGGGCTGTCAGTAATATCGAACTAAGAAGAAGAAATTCGGTACAAGACCGTTCGGCACAGGCATCGGGACGCGACGGAAGAATTGATAAAAACCTGTGTGTATAATCGTCAACGGTAGACGTGAATTCTTCTACTGGAAGTTAACAGGAAAACATTTGCAATTAAGATAAAAAAAAAATATACATAATAATCTGCAATTTCACATTAGTCAATTTCCAACGAGTACGCCAGATATGACCCATTTGCCGCAACGTTTGCCGCCTCGCGACGACAGTCTTTGTCGAACACAAAACAACCGAACCGAGCGAATGTAAATTAGATCACCTCAAGTAGACCACTGCCAAGAAGGGGGTCGTCGTCGCCGTTGGTCAGTTCAGTTGTTGTCCCGAATCAAATCTACAGCCGTGGTGAGAGAAAAAGAAAAGTGAAACAAAGCGAAAATATGGGCGCACGTCGCTCGCACGTTCCTCGCCTGGGACGGTGTGGAATCCATAACCTATTTTTGTCACATACAAGTGACGACCATTTTACACTACCTGCGCCCCTGCTTACATACCGTCGTCGTCGTCGTCTTCGTCGTCGTAAGCAGGAAAGCGCGAGTGTCTACTTCGATTGCGCTCTCCCCGCTCCCGAACGAAACTACTATCCGATACGCGAATAACCGCAAAATGCTTTTACGCATAAATTACAGCACACAATTGACACCTGACGACGACGACGACGACGATGACCGCGAGGTGGAGCAGTGTGGTACGTGTGGAGGCATTCAGTTTTCACCCCGTGTAGCGGTTTTCCGAGGCACATAATTTGGAATGAGGAAGATTCCCTTTATTTCATTCTTCTGCTTTGCGTACCTTCGACGATTCAAGGGCGACCTTGTCTCGGACGTAGAACGGTACTCTTGCGGTGATCCACCTTGGCGGCGGCGGCGGCGGTGGTGGTGATGGTGGTTGTGAAGCTTCGGTCAAATGGAGTGGCATGGATCTGTGAGATCTGATGAATGGGCTGAGAGGGGGGGGGTGGTGGGGGGGGGGGGGTGGGGAAGAAAAAAAAAAAAAAAAAAAAACCCCCCCCCCACACACACAACCCCCCCCCCAAAAAAAAAAAAAAAAAAACCTAAACCCAACAAATATTCCCCCCGGGGTTGCCGGGGGGGAGAAAAATTCTCCCCCCCTTTCTCAAAAAGGAACCGATATAATCGCGGTTCCAAAAGTAACGGCAGATGACCTGAATTGTTTTAGTTGCAGGTTATAATGGTTACTGTAAAATGCATCTGCCTTGTAGTTGTGTCAATTCAAGCTGAACAATGCATTAGGTCCTAAGTAACATTTGGAGACTCTCTTCGTCGACTTTCTCTTTGCGTTCCTACGGCTATGTAAAAACATGTTCAAGTATTTTCAACACACAATAGGGTAATATAAAATGTAATTAAGGATCCAATACGTCAAAAACATCACCAAATCCTTTAATAGACAAACTATTAACGAAAGAGAAAGTCGACGAAGAGAATCTCTCAATGTTACTTAGGACCTAATTCATTGTTCAGCTTGAATTATCTTGCTAGCAGATTCGAGCTGCTCTTATTCTTTAAATAGATAACGGTTGCCATTATGAATTTCTGATGCATGGCCGTCCCACTTGACTCTCATTTAAGTCGATTATGAATCAATATCGTCAAAAGTGGAATCACCGATTTTTTAGTAAATCTTGTTGAGTTTAGATTTGATAATACACTTATGAAATACCTTGATTGTTTGCTTTGGTCAGGTTCTGTGCGTTTTCAGAGCCTGTAATCGCTCAATGATGTATTGTAATGCAGTAAAGTTCCGAAATTATGTCTAGCTTTAAATGCTAGGACAAGCATTTGTGTCCATGACCTCACCGTCAGAGGAAAAACATGTTCTCAGACATAATTTTCTTTTCAGAGAGCGAGTAACGGTGCTATAACCATAAGCCATCTGGGGCTAGGACTAAAGTAAGCGTTTGAGTCCCAACCGTTTGAAGAGAAATGGAGCATCACTTAACCTTCTTAGACTAGACGCTCCCAGCGATCATTTATAAATAAATGTTTGTTCTGTACACCAAACAGGACATTCTGTTTAGCTATTGGCCTTAACTATGTGGCCAGGATAGTGATCGAAGAGTGTCTTCTTGGAGATTATTGCGTGAAGAAACGTATCAGTTACTGGTTCCGTTCTAACGACTGTTCCAGAAAGTATAAGCACACCTTATTTTAACGGTCACTTTGAACATAATGAAATATTTCAACATGTTTTGGCTGCGTCCTTTTGTTTGCACATTTCTGAATGACATAGCATCAAAAAAGTGCTCAGTTTTGTGTTACCTATCAAAATGCGCGGTCTTACTCCGGAACAACGAAAAAGTATCGTCCACAAATGGTGCACTGTGAGCGGACTCTACTTGAGAAAATTGGCCAAGGAAGAGGGTGTAAGCGTCGGAGTGGTACGATCTGCGGTTCGAAAATATAGAGAACAGTGTACGTTTGAAGATGCGCCGAAGAGTGGTCGGAAATCCTGTCCTGTTAGTCCGGATATCGATAAAAAGATCAGGGATGCCTACAAGCGAAAACCAGCGACTTCCGTTTGGGATGTTGCGAAAAAACTAGGGACCTCGTCGAGTAACGTCATGCGTGCCAAAGAGAGACTTGGGCTAAAAACATACCGGAAGCAGAAAAAAAAACCCAAAAGGAACCCAAAACAGGCCGCGTCCGTGAAACCACGGGCCCGCAAACACTACGATTCGTTATTCTGTAGAAATTCTGGGTGTACAATAATGGAAAAGTATGTGAAACTAGATTACAAAACGCTTCCCGGACCACAATTCTATACTGTAAGCAAAGTCAAAGACATCCCCGAAACGGAGAAGGCAATTGTTACCGAAAAATTCGGTAAGAAGGTTATGGTTGGGCAGGCAATATGCGAGTGTGATAAAACATCTAGTCCTTACATCACAACGGAGACGATAAACACTCAGAAATACGTTAATGAATGTCTCCAGAAGCGATTATTGCCGATGATTAGGCAGCATGAAGGTCAAGTAGTGTTTTGGCCTGATTTGGCGTCATGTCATTATGCAAAGGACACTTAAGAATGGTACAAAAGTCAAAATGTATGTTTCGTGCAGAAAGACATGAATCCGCCGAACTGCCCACGGAGGCACGGCCAATCGAGACTTTTTGGGCTTTAGCCAAAGCAAAGCTTCGAAAATTCATAAAACCCGCGGACGACATCCAAAAATTTAAAAAAGGTTGGCCAAAAGTAGTCAAAATGGTGGGAAGTACCACTGTGCAGAAGCTAATGGGTCATGTTCGAGGAAAAGTTAGGAGTCTTGGCTATGATTAAATATTTTGATTAAATGAGAGTAAAATATCATATAAAACACAAATACAAATATGATTTGCCAAATAAAATTATTAAAACTAAATAAAACATGACTTTTTTGTTGTTTTGAAAGTGTGCTTATACTTTCTGGAACAGTCTATATGGTGACCTGTGATGTCTTCAACGAATAATTCCTCATCTTAGTTCAACCCACGAGGTGTACACGTCAATGCTAATGCTAATGCTGATCTTGTTGAGTTCAGATTCGACAATTCAGCAGCATCCAATCGATACGAATCGACGTTCTTGATTTGTCGATCTCTACAAGAGAGAAAATCTAATTTGTGTTACGCCACTTCTGACGAAACTGATTCGAAAACGACTCGATTTTTGGTTAATATTAAAAATGTCATACAGGGTTGGCCCAAATAACTGATCTATTTCAGTGTAGCAGTCTCTCTACACATACTACTGCCATCTGTTGCCAGGTTTCTGAATCATATATTTGTATACAATGTTTGTTCATGCTGTAAATGTTTGACATCAAAAAGTAGTGCAACGAGGAAAAATGGACTACTTGCGAAATCAAATTTTACACTCGCATTAACAAGGTAAGGTGTGGCCCAGTTAGAAATGGAGCATAGACTATTGCGCTTATTTCGGATATACATTAACAAAATAGTATTCGGTTTTAACTAAAATGTTCGACTTTATGTGAACTTTAGAGGGAAAATACAAAAAAAAAAATCAATCATCTCGATTTAGAAGAAATTTGCGGACTTTTCCCGGAATACGTTTCATCAACCGGCGCACATTATTCTCATCCATCATTTTGGCAATCTTATTCCACTTGGTTCTCAATTCATTGATGCTTTTGACGACTCTGCCATTCATCTTCAGCTTCCTCTTCACAATAGCCCAAAATCTCTCTATCGGTCTGAGCTGGGGACAGTTGGGTGGGTTGAGTTCTTTAGGTATAAACTGAATCCCGTTGATTTCATACTACTGTAGCACTGTTTTACTGTAATGACTTGCAAGATCTGGCTAAAACATGACAGGTTCATTGTGGGATCTGATGAATGGCGATATTCGCTTTTGGGACATTCCGTTTTGTACAGCTCTGAATTAAATGTCTTATCAGTGATGAAAACCTTGGTCTTCCTACCGCAGCTACAGATGCCTTGCGAAATCATGTATTTACGTGCAAATTTATCTGCAAACACAAACTTCCCTCTCC
Organism: Aedes koreicus; assembly: GCA_024533555.2. NCBI lineage: Eukaryota > Metazoa > Arthropoda > Insecta > Diptera > Culicidae > Aedes > Aedes koreicus. The sequence goes on along the minus strand of JAHHFK020004364.1, from coordinate 662,849 downwards.
ATGGCTGGATTTTGTACCTGGACGCTGGTGGGAGCGTCCAATCTCAGGTTAATGATGCATTGGAGATAGCTGATTTATGATAGATGTCTCTAGGTCATGTCATTGTATGACCTTCTACTCTCATGAACCATTCATGGGAGAGCCAAAGGTTCAGCCACACAAAGTAGTGATAATATCACACTCGCTCCTCTTTCTATTTAATAGCCGCGTCGTAGCACGCATGTATGCAGGCACTAAAGTTGAGTGTAATATTGGCGGGTTGGGCCGCAAATCACTAAAAATTTAATCATAGATAGATTTATTCAATTTTGAAAACGTTTAATATTCAATTTGGGGCGGAAGTTTGAACTGTGTCCTAGAATTTCCCATGCAGTGGATTTCTAGACCGTGGCCATAAGTGTTGTGGTTTTGTGGAATGCGGAAGGCTCGTTTAGGAACTCAGAGTATCGTATCACTGGGGTTTGTCATAGGAGGGTTTGTTCAGAATGAAAGAGGTGTGCTACCGGCGGGCTTTGCCGCCATTTACGCTTAAACGAGGCTAAAAACAGTTTGTAGACGCCTGACATCAAGTAGTTAAGGGACACGACAGGAGGTGCACTTCTCATTGGCGTGGCAATTCTTTCATTGTTGTTTATTCATTGATTGTCATTAACTAAACACCAATTCTAATTCTAATATTAATTATAATTTAAATATGTGCGGTATACGACAGCCGACTCTCAAATTATTGCAAATCATAGAGAGATGTTACTTTGATATAGCAACTTGCGGCGTAAAAACAACATGAAATTTACAGTGGCATCTCAAATAGCCTGGTCACATTGATACGAACTACAGGGAATGACTCGCTCTTTTTTTCGGGATGTGCCGTTTATCATTGTAATGCGGAATTGTAAGTTAACGATTTTATGATTTTCTTTTTGCAGAATTTTTAACCGGTCCAAAACGCCCTACCTTAACCTATCCTTGTTCCTTCCCATGGAGTTCATGTGGTCTGAATAGACTAGTTCGCCATTACCCTCCTCCATCATCGGCTTTGGACTGACTTGCGCTCTTATTGCCCCACCAAATGCTGCAAAATGAAAAATGAAAATCTATCAACGAATATAGAAATCATGTCCTAAAGTTTTTAGACTAAACCAGAACTTATACAAATATATACATATTTATATTAACAATTAATGCAAATAGTGGGAAATGGGAGGGACCATCAGGTCACCCGATTGAAGCACTCTGGATGGGAAGAGTGGGTATGCCAACTCCCCATTGCTAACATTTTTTGAATAAAGGGAGGGGGGGGGCTCCACTTCCCGCCCATTCGTTAGCCGTTATTTTAACGATTTTATTTAAAAAAAATTAAAAAAAATGTTTTCCAACAATCACAATCCATGAAACAACATGTTACTCAATTTCAATATTTTCTTTCTTTTCAGGTATGCACTTTTTACTTTGAAAGTACAAACTCAGGACAGGGCAGGTAGCTATAAAGCAAAAACATACTTATTGCACTTCATTTGTGACAATCTGGCAGAAAATCTGTAATTGTCGTTTGATTTCGCCTAGGGCTTCTCGCCCATAGAGTGCATCTGGTGCACTGCACGACCTATCCCGACACGAGCAGAGAAAAACAAGTTTGCCGTTTCTGTTTATTGGCACGTTTCTCTTTATTGACTCTTGATTCGCAATAAATCGATTGTCTAAAATGACAAGTGTACAACTATCGTATTCGTGAGTCAAATCTCGCATATTAGGCCTACGTTTTCGTCTTTGCAGGAAACTAAAGAAAACATCGTCCCACATTGTCTTCCAATTCGGGTCGTGGGACAAACGAACGGGATAAAACTAATTCTTCCAACGAATGCATTTCCTAAAATTCGATTCACTTACAAAATTTCATCTTTTAATTTTATTCGAACCTCTTAACGAAATCCCCTATGAAGAGCTTTTAAGTAAGTTCAGTTATATCCTTTTTATCAGTCAAGGAAAAGCAATGGTTACGTTTTTTCTAAACAAAATCAAACATTTCTGAAAGTTTTGTATTAGGTGCGCAACTAAGTTCTCGCTGTTTTTTGGTGAAAAGGGAACTTTATTTTGAAAACAAAGGTTACAAACAAATTATTCAAAGTATTGCCCATCACTAGCTACGACTTTTTCCCATCTTTCTGGTAGAACGTGAATACCATTTCGATAGAACTGTTCGTCTTTTGATGCTATCCAAGAATCAAGCCATTTTGAGATGTCATCATATGAGTGGAATTGCTGACCAGTGAGACCATGTGCCATCGAACGGAACAAGTAATAATCGGACGGTGCAATATCAGGAGAATATGGCGGGTGGGGTAGGACTTCCCATTTGAGCGTTTCCAAGTAGGTTTTCACGGGTTTCGCAAAGTGAGGTCGAGCGTTGTCATGCTGAAGAATCACTTTTTCGTGTCTGTGCTCGTATTGTGGCCGTTTTTCGTGCAGTGCTCGGCTCAATCGCATCAATTGAGTTCGATACCGTTCCCCGGTAATGGTTTCGTTTGGTTTCAACAGCTCATAATAAATAACACCAACTTGGTCCCACCAAATACACAGCATAACCTTCGCAGCGTGAATATTCGGCCTAGGCGACGATGTTGAAGCATGCCCGGGCAGTCCCCATGAATGTTTCCGTTTTGGGTTACTGTAATGAATCCATTTTTCGTCACCCGTCACAATGCGATGTAGAAAACTCTTCCTTTTTTGCCGCTGGAGCAGTTGTTCACAGACGAAAAAACGACACTCAACATCTCTTGGCTTCAAATCGTAAGGAACCCAAGTTCCTTGCTTTTGAATCTTTCCCAACGCATGCAATCGCTTAGAAACGGCTTGGCGGGAAACTCCTAATCCTGAACCAAGCTCTTCTTGCGTTTGACACGGATCCTCATCGAGCAATGCCTCCAATTCAGAGTCTTCGAAGTTTTTTTGGCCTTCCTTCACGCGGACGATCATCAACACTGAAATCACCGTTTTTGAAGCGACGAAACCAATCACGACACGTTGTTTCACTCAGAGCAGCATCACCGTAAACTTTTTGGAGCTCTCGATGTGCTTCAGCCGCCGTTTTCTTCGAATGAAAGAAGAAAATCAACACTTCCCGCAAATGACGATTATTTGGCACGAAATCAGACATCTTCAAACAACCAAAATATATAACAATAAACCAAAATCACTGATTTGGCAAAGCGGTTTGTTTACCATATGTCTGAGCTTGGTTTATGACGCTTGAGATGTACAACATTCGACCAGCACTTACTACTGGCGCCATCTATTGCAGAACAGCGGGAACTTAGTTGCGCACCAATTTTCCTGAAAACGACATTGAAAAATCTTTCATTTGAGGCGTCAACAGTAGATATCGGTCTAGCGGTTCAGAAGTTACGAATTTTTGAAAAAGGTTTCTTTGAAAAAATGGATTTTTCGGACCGGTCCACACACGAAAATAATCCTAATGGCGGAATAAAAAAATAATATTTTTCGATAAGGAAGTGCAATACCAGTTTAGACGAAATGTTGGGACTCAAATAGCTGTATATATATCCGGAGCAATTTGCGATTAGGGCGAACATGCAGAATGTAAACAAACGGGAAATGATAATTGTAATATTGCAAGTAGAATATTAAATCGTAATTTACAAATTAACCTATGAATTCAAGTACAATCTAGCATACAGACACAGAGAACAAAGCTAGCTTCTGATTCATATACAATTCTGATGGAAATTCGTTCGTTTTTCATTGAAATTTGCACATTTTTAATATTCGCCCGTCAATGCTAGTATGTTTGACTACGCCATTTTCAATGTTGGCCCCATAAGTGCGGGAAATAAAAGTATTACCCTATACTATTCGCCTATTTTTGACATTTTCATAGGTTTCACCATTTACTTTTCGCCGTTGTTTTGATTGTTTTGTCAGTATAGCCTTTTACTTTTCACCGTTGTTTTGATTTTTTGTCAGTATCGCCGTTTACTTTACGCCAAGTTTATGTTTTGATTTAAATTACGCCTTTCACTTTGTCAACAATCAATATGGCGTAAATCGCTGAGCAAATTGTTTTAATAATGAAATAACTCTACGCCCTTTGCAAAAACAATATTTAATGAATTAAATTGAAGCACAACCAGGACAAAAAGTTCAAAACTCATGATTTAGTGGTAATTATGCATTGCATTGAAAAAACATTTTGTTTAAATTTTAAATTTACGCCCTAATTGCAAATTGCTCCGGATATACAGTGACGGACCATACAATCAGACCAAAGCCTGATTTTCATACTACATGGTCATGTTAGGGGGGGCTTGCCTTTCATTTTCTCGAGAACCAACTGAGCTGAAATTTCGGCTGTGGCCAAGAGGTAGCCTAAATTCTCATCTGCATTAAATCAACCATTTTTCATTCACCACTTTAAAAGTTACAGACACCGCATACGACAAAACAATAAGACTACTTTTTGATGTCCATAAAGGATGCTCGAATTTGAGGATCTGAATTTTGATTATTGATGCACGGGTCATTTTAATATCAGTATACTATGGATTGTAATTAACACTCATCAACATGGCCTAAACTATGGATATCAAAAGGAGATCTTATTGTTTTGTCGTAGGTGGTGTCTGAAGTTTCTGAAGTGGTGAATGAAAAATTATGAATCTATTAAAGATGAAAATTCAGGTTATTTCTAGGCTATTGCCAAAATTTCAGTTCAATTACTTCACGGGAAAGTGAAAGACAAGCCTCCAAACATGACCATTTTGTATGAAAATCGGGCTTTGGTCTTATTGTATTGTCCGTCACTGTAATTGTCCCTCTTCTTGAATCCAACTAAATGGAGTATACTCTGAAAACAAAGATTAACAAGAATTCAGCGAACCGTTTACCAAAACGTACCATGCTGTCAATCCAACCCTTTTAACCAACATCCCAGTGATTTCTCTTGGAAGTGCAAAGATGTTCTCGGCTTCCAACAAAGCCAGTATCGCGTCAACACATTTCTAACCATTCCTTATTTGACCTGCATTCGGCAGAGGCCAGCTCTTCGGTATTGCCTGAATTTAGGATCACCAGTTTGTACACATTGAGGATGTACACTAGTCCCAAGCGTCATCTGTTGCTAGAAAATGAGAAGAATGATTAGTAATTTCCATTTAATTCCAACTACCTTTATTGCTTATGTTGACAGATACGCGTAGTCTACAATGTGCAGACTTCTTCAGTGTTGTGTACTAATACTCGACTACTGAAGAAGTCTGCACATTGTAGACGAAATACGCGTATCTGTCAAGATAAGCATTAAAGGTAGTTGGAATTAAATGGAAATTACTAATCTTTCTTCTCATTTTCTAGTTACAGGTATTCCACTAAACAGCTCACACTCTTCAGGAGTCATCTGTTGGTTATCCATGTAATTATACCTGTTCTGGCATTAACGAAGTAGCAACCTCGGGTTGTCGATCATGCTCATGCTGAAATCGTCTAGGATAACAACTGATTTTCAGTTCCTCACTCTTACTAGCATTATGCAAAACAACGATTCTTCGAAATAGTCTGTTAATCTTTCCATTTAACCAGCTTCCATCAAGCTTTTGAGGACCTTAAAGCCCACTCGCCTTCGATATTTAGGGTTGCGTCACGTGAAAAGCCAACCTCGAAATCCACTTTCCTGACCAAATTAACTGTGCTGAGTTGTGTGTGCAAATGCACAAGACAGTAAGTTGTGGGTGTCAAGGATGTGTTGACATTGTTTTGCGAGTGGTGACATATTTGGGTCGGTTAAATTTCCGAGAAACTGTAGGCTAACTTTGCGGCCGCAACCTACTAGCAATTAGCATTGTCACGCTACTGCTGCTGAGGTTTTTGCGTGGTGGACAGAGATTAGGATCTAATCATTCGTCGGCGGTCGTGTGCGAGAAAAGAGTGGACGCAATGACACTTTCCATATTTTGCTTGCTCACGTCTCGGCGGCAAATTTGGCTTGGCGAAGTGAAAGGGAAATCCGACGTGTGCGTGTGTAAATTAGGTTATCCGTTTCAAAATTCAACTGTGGATTAGATTGTCTTTCCTTGCTATCGGTTGTCGACACTTTACAGAAGTTGATAACGGCAGCGAGCGAAAAAATCCTCATCTCATTTAATCACTTCAATACCTGGAACCAATCGAATGACGTGCAGGCAAAATCCCAGATCTCTCCCCCTATGTGGGGAAAAACCCACATCCTAAAACTTATATCGCTCTTCCGGCTGTGTCCCGTTGAAAACTCCTCCTTCCTTTTCTGCCAGTAAATTCTGTATGCACGGCTGGATACGACATGTGTCCGTGCACACATGCTTGCGTTCTCCAAACCTCTCAGATTCGCTTGACGTTGGCATTGTTATTATTACTGCATTGCACCGCGCCGTGCATCTTGCTTGTGTGGTGCATTCCACTCGTCTTTCCAATATGCACCCGCTCGTTCTATACGTTCCCTCACCGCCCGCCAAACACGAGAGAGCAAAAAATGTAAAAGAATATAAAACCAGAGTGCTGCACTCTCGGCAATAACAAAAACCAACAACCACACGATAATAGCACCATCGTCAGCAACAACACCAACAACAACAACAATAACAACAGATCGCAACACCTTGAAGGAGATCACGGCAACGGCAGCGGCGGCGACGACGACGACGACGGCAACAATCCAATGACGGTCGTCGACGACCGAAAACCCAGCTGGTGAAGGCCTCGCGCAACGTTGCATATTATTACGCTCACCAATACCGCACCGGAAAGCCAATCTCCACACCAATACCGATTCAGCTATCGCAATATTCGAAGCGATTCATTCACTCATACTACCCACCCGTGCTGCTGATTTGCGTTGTTGGTGGTGTAGTGGTGTTGCCAAAAAAAGCAACACGTGTGAATGGGCATGTGTTCGTGTGTCGTAACTCGGACGAAAATCTGCAGTGATTATTGTCTGTTGCTCGCTCGCTCGCAATGGGATGTGTAGGGAGTGTGTGTGTGTGAGTGCATCGCGATGATTCGAGTGATTGAATTTTTTCCTGCTGCTGCTGTTGTTGTTTACTTGCGATGCAGCACTGGCTGCTGCAGAGTCAGTCAAGTCAATACCGAAATACCTATACTTAGCCTATGCAGCACCACATTTGATACGGAGTGGAGGAAAAAAAAATGATAACTGTTGCGTCATAATCGGTAATCAAGTTTCTCGTGTGCGTATACAACTTTCAAAGCTACGCACATAATTAAGTGTGGCGCAAGTGGGAAGGGAAAGCGATTTGAATGGTGACATTCAATCTATTTCGCAAAAATGTGTTCGGCTGAATTGATTGTAAAAATTATTGAATATTTTTTTTTCTTTTCGGCTGTCGTCATTAAATTTTTGGAGATTGGTCCTCAGGGTCAGAATTCAGTCAGTAGGTCTGCTGTGGCTTGCCGTCATAAATGCGGAATGAAACGCATCGACCAGAGTGGGGAAAGTTGCTGTTTCAATGTTGTTCGGATCGGGTCAGTATGCGCTGTCCGTGTGTTCGCTCGTAGTTGAAGGTGATCAAGCAAGTGGGGTGATACTTTTTCTTTTTTAGAGTTTGGTGTCATAAGGTATCGTTTGAGGTATAGATTTGTTGTGGGAAGTTTAAAGACAATTTTGCTGCTGGATTGACAAGGAAATGTGAGTTGTCAGTTCCAGGGACGCGGAACCAGCTTGGTGTGCAAATAACAATACTTGCGGGCAGTGCTGCAAAATTTCGACAATACTGGTGATATTGAGAAAACTTACTTGGTCGCTTATTCGAGTTGAAAGTCATTATCATGGGATACGTTTTCAAAAGCCAGTGACAATACTATTTTGTTTTCTGTGATTGATTAAATGGGTAGTTAAATCTAATTAATTAGAAAAAAAGAAATTATGGGGTCGTTCAAATGAACAAGCATCTACATCGTCAAAAACCTAAATAGCAATGGATGAATGTAATTACACTTCTTTTACAGGGTCAATCTTTGTCGCTGGTTTCAAATTTGAATGAGGTTGTGATGATGGTTTTCTGAGCATCAATTCTTCCATTATTCTTTGTAAATATCTAGGTTAGGTCTCGTTATTGACAATAACAATTCACAGTACTGCCTGCGTCTGAAATTGATTAGTAGGCGTTCATGTGATGAGGAGGAGAAAAATGTAGTAAATCCATACGAGCTGGGAAAGATTCACTTGAGTTTCTCTTAAGCATTCTCAGTAGATTTTCGATGTCAAGTACACCATGAGTAGGTATTCAGCATAAACTTTTGTAGCTAGAATTGATTGAATTTAGTAACGAAACTAATCAAGATGATAAGGAAAATAAGATTTACGGCGGCGAACTAAAAACGTATTATTGTACGGAGTTATGAGATTATTGTTTTAAATGAAATCTGATAAAATTTTGAATAGATTTTAGAACGACCTTCAGGAATGCACGTATACTTCGATAGTACGTACATCAACTTTCTCACTTCAAATCGCTATTGCATAAACACTACTGGTTGAATCTGAAATCTAATATAACCAAAAAAAAAGAGCACGGTTTCACTCTTTGTTTTGGTTGTATTAGATTTTAGATACAATCAGTAGTTTTTATGCGATTTCGATTTGAAGTAAGAAAGTTGATGTACGTACTATCGAGGTATACCTGTAACACCATGGGAAATCAGAAAAATATCCAACCGAGCTTTGTTAAGACGTTTTTGAATATTCCAGACTAGTTCCATAAAAAATCCGACTAGTTCGATTTATAAGCCAAATTTAGCAAACCAGCTTGTGTGTAACAGGCCGAATATTTTGCAGTAAGTCCCTCGAACTCGTTCAAGGAGTGAACTAAATTGCAATAAGCCGTCCTAAACATATTGCAGAAAGCTTATTTACTTTTTCCCTATACCTTTTGAACTTTTTCTGAGCTCAATTAGAAGTCTGCGTAATCTGTTTCAGAAGGCGAATGTACTGTTTCTAGCAGTCCTCCGACTTCAACTTAACCGACTCAATGGGAATTTTTTCTACACCGTAATTCAACATAATTTATGGTCTACATGCTTGAACAAGTCATAAAAACCATGAAGAGGATAAACTTTGCGAACAAATGTTTTTTTTTAAGAGTTTAAGACCTTCCAAACAATCCTTCAGTTCAGGTCTTCATATTCTAGATGACCATCAAGGCTATTTACGATGTATACACCGTACTTATGAGTTTAAACAGCCCAAGGGGACATCATAACACTATGATAGGCATGTTTGAGTATTTCTAGAGGGTCCTCCCTTAGCTCAGTCGGCAAAGGCGCGGCTACAAAGCAACACCATGCTGGTCTAGAAATTGTTCGTTAAGGAAAACTTCTCGACTCCCTGGGCATAGGGTATGATTGTACTTGCCACACAATCATACTAATGCAAAAATGGTACCTGGCATCGAAAGCTCTTAGTTAATAACTGTGGAAGTGCATTTAGAACACTAAGTTGAGAGCAAACAATAAGATTATTGCGAAAGCAATAAGCTTGAAACGCTTAGAAAGAAGAAGAAAGAGTATTTCTAGAACACCTAAGGTACTCCAAATTATCCTTGATTTCAAACCTTGATGTTCTACATGGTCAACAAGGCTATATACGATGTGTCCACCTCGAAAAACGAAAAAAGAAATGAAGTCAGCTGTCCTGAAGTAATAGCCTTCTATAACCGGTACATGGGAGGAGTTGACCACGCCGGCCAAATGGTCACACTGTATAATTTTGCCAGTTAAACCCATAAGTGGTGGCGTCGCGTTTTCTTAAGCTTTTTTTGATTGCTGTTTTTAACTCATTCGTGGTCTTCGAAGAACTAAAAGGAATAAGCTTTCGTTCATTGATTTCCTCGTCCCCTTGCCAGAACAACTAGTTGCTCATGGCACTAAGAGAGTTGAAAGACAGCGTGGAAGACGATTGAAGAGAAAGTCAAACAAAATTACCAAATTTATTTTTTTTTTATTGTCACACATCCATATAAATAAAGTTTGAGTGTCCAAAACTCTTGGATAATATCCCATGGACAAATTCAGAAACATATATTTGATTAGGAAATAGCAAATAGCGGGTTGATCCTCTAGAACATTAAGATACGAACTCCATAACGATTTGGAGTACCCATGATATTGTAGTAAAAATCACCTTGTTGATCATGCAAAACATCATGGGACATGGAGCTTTTGAAACTCATAAGTACGATGGAGACCTCGTAAATCGCCTTGTTGATCATGCAAAACATCAAGATCTGAACTCAAGAATAGTTTGGAGTACCGTAGATATTCTGAGAATACTGTAATATGACTATAATTGTGCAATGATGTCCCATGGAGCTTTACCAACTCATAAGTACGATGGAGACCTCGTAAATCGCCTTGTTGATCATGCAAAACATCAAGATCTAAACTCAAGAATAGTTTGGAGTACCGTAGATATTCTGAGAATACTGTAATATGACTATAATTGTGCAATGATGTCCCATGGAGCTTTACCAACTCATAAGTACGATGGAGTCCTCGTAAATCGCCTTGTTGATCATGCAAAACATCAAGATCTAAACTCAAGAATAGTTTGGAGTGCCGTAGATATTCTGAGAATACTGTAATATGACTATAATTGTGCAATGATGTCCCATGGAGCTTTACCAACTCATAAGTACGATGGAGACCTCGTAAATCGCCTTGTTTAATCATCCAAAATACAAAGTTTAAAACCAAAAAATGTTTTGAGTGTCCGTAGATATTCTGAGAATACTGTAATATGACTATAATTGTGCAACGATGTCCCATGGAGCTTTACCAACTCATAAGTACGATGGAGTCCTCGTAAATCGCCTTGTTGATCATGCAAAACATCAAGATCTAAACTCAAGAATAGTTTGGAGTACCGTAGATATTCTGAGAATACTGTAATATGACAATAATTGTGCAACGATGCCCATGGAGCTTTACCAACTCAAAAGTACGATGGAGACCTCGTAAATCGCCTTGTTGATCACGCAAAACATCAAGATCTAAACTCAAAATAGTTTTGAGTGCCGTAGATATTCTGAGAATACTGTAATATGACTATAATTGTGCAATGATGTCCCAAGAAGCTTTACCAACTCATAAGTACGATGGAGACCTCGTAAATCGCCTTGTTGATCATGCAAAACATCAAGATCTAAACTCAAGAATAGTTTGGAGTGCCGTAGATATTCTGAGAATACTGTAATATGACTATAATTGTGCAATGATGTCCCAAGAAGCTTTACCAACTCATAAGTACGATGGAGACCTCGTAAATCGCCTTGTTGATCATGCAAAACATCAAGATCTAAACTCAGGAATAGTTTGGAGTGCCGTAGATATTCTGAGAATACTGTAATATGACTATAATTATGCATTATGATGTACCAAGAAGCTTTACCAACTCATAAGTACGATGGAGACCTCTTAAATCGCCTTGTTGATCATGCAAAACATCAAGATCTAAACTCAGGAATAGTTTGGAGTGCCGTAGATATTCTGAGAAGACTGCAATATGTCTGCAACGGTGTTAAGACTTTCCTTGTCGCGTTTACAGCTAATAAGTACTGTCATAACACTCCTTGTCCACCATGTACAACATCAAGATCTGAACTCAAGGATAGTTTGGATGATCTAGATCATCATTGTGTCCGTAACCACACCTGTTCAATATTTTTCCTAGTTAAAAGAGTAATTTTTGAACAAGTTTGCACAACAAAGTTCCTCTGTAACTCTAACTCTCTCTTTGTTCTGTAGAACTACATCCTTGAGGAATTCTCGCGAATCTTCTGAATATTTCGTTTTGAAATTTTAAGGATTTTTCTTTCGATCTTCTTGTTGCATAAACAATCTTTCTTGTTGCATGAATAAATAATTTGCATAAATCTTCCTCTAGATCTTCTGGTGGGTTGTCTTAAAATTTGGAAACTTGAGGAAGATCTTTTTCTTGAATTTTGCCAGATCTATATTGAAGCTAGCTCTATATTTGCAATTGCTTTCTTCAGGATTTTCTTACAGAGTGCTTTCATATCTATCTGTGAACATCGTTCATGACTTGGTGGGAACAAAATTCGGATGTGCCAACAAATTTCTAGAAAATAATGTGCACTTGCAATCATCATTTCAACTTTGGTTAAATTTTTCTTCTCAAACGACTTGGATTCATTTTATATTTGACATCCTGAGCAAAATTGAAAAATTAGTGCTCTATCATTTTTGGAACTTTTTTGATGACCCTTGAAAATAGTTAACTATTGGAAATTATGCTCTAATTCAATAATTATGAAAATTTAATGTTCTTTCCATCACATTTACTGGACTAAATTTTCAAAAGTCCCATTGAAAACGAAACGGAGATGTCTTGTTATGTCTAGCGTTTAGAATTGTAAGAGCCCAAGAATCGATCACTGTTGCCGACGCCGGTGGTGTAGTGGTAAGCGTGTTTGCTGCTTGGCACCCCGGTGGGTGTGGGTTCAATCCCAGTCGAGGTCGGTGGGATTTTTCTAAGGCGAAAAAATCTCTGGTCACATCTTCCTTCGGAAGGGAAGTAAGGCCGTTGGACCTGGCTCATGTGCTGATGAGCGCGATATGTAGGGTCCAGGTGGTGGAGTCATCTTCAATAGGCCAATCAATAGGCCGGCGGAAAATAAACGAATAATTTCTTGCAGTAACTTTATAGTGACCTAATTCAATCACATTGAAGTTAATTTGGCTGATTTGGAACAAGTTTGCCGCTAGGGATATATATCAGACGAATGCTAAACATTGTCAAAACGGGAAACAAATTAAGCAAACATTACGTTTCCTCTCAACAGCCGCTTCGAATCGATAACGATCCAACCAAATTCCCACACAACCAAAGGCAGAAGCTCGACAGCGGGAGAAAAAAAATTTCACTTTTGCTGACTAACTAGGTATGCCCCACTGCCACGGTCGCCAGTTGTCACCGTCCTGAGTGCGAAATGGCATAACACACCATCATCCCGCGTGGCCGATACGGCAAAACGTCATAATTTCGCCACCCCGTTGCGGACACGAGCGATTTCGACGACAACGACGACGACGACGTACTTACGTACAGTTGTGGGAAAACATGAGTAATCAATTAGCATACACTATCCGTATGAATGGTTTCTGCTAACGTTTGCTCGCACTGAAGCGGTATGGGCGAAATTTGAAAGTAACTTCCGGTTTGGTCTGTCCAAAATGTGCGATAGCACCAATTCGAAGGGAAAGAATGTCGTCGTCATTATCTTCTTATGTAGCTTAAAAGTACTGATGTTAGTAGAATGCAAACAGTGTTATCAACGTTTTAAAGCATTCTTCAAGATCAGACCCATGCTTGGGTACCCTTTGATTCGGTGTAATATGCTGTTGTTATACCTATTAGTCATGCCAATCTGAAACAGTCTTAAGGGTGATGCGGTTGGAGGACCGGCCTCCCTTCATTTCGGAATCATAAATATACATAGGATGACATAGGTGACACTGCGCAGCACCAGCACGGCACCATGTGCTAGGATACTTTATTGCAACGAATCTCCGTATACCAGAGTGCACTGTAATGAAACCCTAGCTATATGGAGCCACCACAAACCAACGCTGACTAACTGATTGTCTGGATTACAATGAATGACAAAGCGCGAATACGGAAGGCGTGACACGCCGAATACAATTAAGTTTCAGGGATTGTAGAAATTGATGAAGCTGGCTTTCATCGCTGCGGTTTGGCTGCTCGGAGGTTGGGTCGGATTGGAGATGGTTCGTTTGCATACATTTGTTTCAAATTGTGAATTTAGGACAAAAAGGATGGAGGTGGCTTCCGGATTTCTTCCACGTGACAATCATCGTTGATGTCGACGATAGGTGATGTTCCAATTGTGAAGTTTATGTTCAACCTATTATGGATATAATTTGCGTGAAACATTCGGAATTCACAATTTGTTTGTGAGTGCTCTAGCAACTCAAGTATGATGAATAAGAAAAATGACCCCTCCCTCTTCCCACATCTTCGAGCCACTTGTTTTCCATGCCACCCGGCGCCTCTGGTTCAAGTTTAAGCCCAATCGGTCAACATTTACCCGAGTTGAAGTTTGTATGGTAAAATTAATCGTAGACCATAGTTTCAGTTTGTTTGCTAGGTGGCGGCGTTGTAAGTATTCAGTTGTCTAAGATTCTTATAGGAAATGCTATGGTAGCAGGTCACTTTTTAGTCACTTGGTCACTACATTGAGTCTAGTCACTAAAAAGTCACTATTTGCATCCAAAAGTCACTATTTTTCGGAAAATGGTCACTAAATTCACTATTTTCGCATCGCCGATTGTAAAAAGTAAAAAAAAAATCACTTGTACCAATTGTACAATAGTCAACCAAATTAAGCGATCTGGCCCAGGGCTGGCAAATGTCATTTTCAATGAAAAACGACCTACGATTTTTACCGAAATACATCTGAAAATCTCATCGGGAGAGAAAACGATGATGGAGATTTTCTTCTAAATCTCATCGATTTTTTCGCCATGACAGCACGTGACAGTGTTTTGGTTATCGCTATTACAAGCACATTTATTGACATAATTGTTGTTGTCATCGCGAAACATCAAAAACATTTTCCATTTGGACAACATTGAGAACTTGCTACCTGCGGAAAAAGTTTATGTTGGGGATGAACCAATGTCAGAGCTGGTCAAATTAAAGGAGATCGACAAACTCCACTTTTGCAACAATGCAACAACGTTGCTGCTAGTAAGCCACCAGACTAAAGCGCGAAGCAGAGAAGATTGGGTTGAAGATAAATACGTCCAAAACGAAGTACATTGTGGCAGGCGGAACCGAGCACGACAGGACCCGACTGGGCAGCAGTGTAACGATCGACGGCAATGAGTTCGAGGTAGTCGATGAATTTGTCGGCTTACTGGTTACTGCGGACAACGATAACAGCCGTGAGATCCGGAGGCGGATTATCAGTGGAAGTCGTGCCTACTATGGGCTCCACAAGCAACTACGGTCAAACAGACTTAGCTCCCGTACAAAGTGCATCCTGTACAAAACGCTAATAAGACCGGTTGTTCTCTACGGGCATGAGACGTGGACAATGATTGAAGAGTTTTTGAGCTACGGGTGTTAAGAACCATCTTTGGTGAAGTACAGGAGGACGGACTATGGAGGCGAAGGATGAACCATGAGCTCGCGCAACTTGCCGGCGAACCCAGTATTCATAAGGTGGCAAAAGCTGGAAGGATACGCTGGGCAGGACATGTTGCGAGAATGCCGGGCAACTATCCCGCAAAAATGGTGTTCGACGGGAATCCGGTTGGTACAACACGACGTGGGGCGCAACGAGCAAGATGGTCAGACCAGGTGGAGCAAGACCTAGGGGGTACAAGGTGCCCAAGGGATTGGAGAGGAGCAGCCACGAATCGGACATTATGGAGGGATATTGTGTATCAGGCTATGTTATAGTACTGTGACGTTATGCCATGTAAATAAAATAAATAATGCTGCTGGTAAGCACGTAACAAAAAACTACAAGGTATACATCCTCATTCGGTTGTTCGAAATGATGACGTAGGACTACGATACTAAATGTGAGCCATTTAGATGGTACAATGCAATGTTCTTTGAATTAACCCTTTCAGGCCTAATTTATGCAAGCAATTTGGTGATTGATTTGGTGCTCAATAACATAGAAATAATTGAAAAAAGTAGGAAATATTTTTTTGAGATGTGCTGGGTCGTCCAATCTGCCCAGGAGACCAGAACTCAAGATCTACAGTTGTAACAGTAGCTTTATTCACTATGCACTGTCATGATATGTATTCAACCATATTCAATGAATGTCCTGGAAGACCAACGGACATTATGACATATTCTTGGGATATTCTATGGCAAACAAACTAACTTAACTTTGTATAGCCCATAAAGCTATTGTTACAATTGTAGACCTTAAGATTTGAAGGACAGTTCGAACAACCATGGTTATCGTATGATGTCTGCGGACGTCACAGAATATTCATTGAATATGTTTGAGCATTTATTGTAGTTTTGTATAGCCCAAAAGGCTACGGTTACTACCGTATATCTTAAGTTCTGAACTCAAGGTCTGAACATCCCGAGATAATCTGATAATGACTCGTGAGCTTACAGAAGCTTCACTGAATGTGTTTGAATGTATATCGTCACCTTTCATAGATTATAAAGCTAACTTTACGACTATAGATCCTAAATTCTGAACTCAAGGGCAGTTTTGATGACCTAGAACAACCCAAGATATCTCATTATATCGGTTGAGCTTCCAAAAGACTCACTTAATTTGGTGAAATACATATTGTTACTTTGTTTAGTCCACAAAGCTGTAGATTTTAAGCTACAATTCAAAACTAAAAACTACAGCTGTAGATAACCTAGAACATCCGAAGATTATCGCATAGTGTCTGTTGTTCTTCCAAAATAATCAATGAATACGTTTCAATACACATCGTAGCTTTGCCTAGCCCAAAAAGCTTTGTTACCACTGTAGGTCCTATGTTCTGATCTCAAGGATAGTTTGGATGACCTAGAACATGTCATATTGCTCTATAATGTTTTTTTGACTTTAAGAATACTGATTGAATATGTTTGAATATTTATTGTAACTTTGCATTGCCAAAAATCTACTGTTACAACTGTAGATCTTAAGTTCTGAACGCCAAAACAGTTTGGATAACCTAGACCATCCCAAGATTATCTTCTTGTGTATTTTTACGTTAAAAAATATTCACTGAATATACTTGAATACGTGACGTAACTTTCTATAGCCCAAAAACTACTGTTACTATCGTATATTTGAAGTTCTGAACTCCAGGACGGTTTGTATTATCTAGAGGATCTCAAACTTTAAAATAATGACTGTTGACCTTCCAAAAGATTTATTGAATATGTTTGAATACATATGGTCACAATATACAGCTCAAAAAACTACTGTTACAACTGTAGATCTTATGTTTTGAACTTAAGGACAGTTTGCAGTACCTAGAATATCCCAAGATTTTTGCGTTATGTATGTTGGCCTTCCACACTATTCCATCAATATTGTTAAATACATATTGTCCCTTTGCACACTCTAAACACTTGCTGTTACAACTGTAGATCATATGTTCTGAACTCAAGGATAGTTTGGTTGACCTAAGTCATCCCCGTTTATCTCAAGATGTTTTCTTTACGTTCGAAAATATTCACAGAATATGGTTGAATACGTAGCGTAACTTTGTATAGCCCAAAAAGCTATAGTTACTACTGTAGATCGTAAGTTCTGAACTCAAGGACAGTTTGGATGACCTAGAACATCATAAAGTTAAATAATGACTGTTGACCTTCCAAAAGGTTCATTCAATATGTTTGAATACATATCGTCACCTTATATAGCCCTAAAAGCTACTGTTACAACTGTAGACCTGAAGTTTTGAACTCAAATACATTTTGAATGACCTAGAACCCCCCAGAAAGATACAAGAAGATACAAAATACAAGAATGATCAGCAGTGATAGTATCACACTCTGCTTTCTTTGAATTGTCACTTCGTAGTACGTTTATTTGACGGCACTAAAAGGAGTGATACTGGTGGATTTAGCCGCAATTCACTCTTAGACGAAGCTAAAGGGTGATACGGTTAAAATTTGGTCAAGGGAAAACGCGTGTAAATCGGTGAAATCGTTTATTTAAAAAATCAAATTAAATTTCTTTTTCAAGTTCAATTAGTATAAAATTCAGGAAAAATATTCAGTTAGGCTTCCGCTTTTCCAAATCCGAATTGCCGGGCCTTACGCTTGACCCCTGCCATCAGATTTTGTACAGCCACCTTGTCCACCTTCTTCGCCGCAGAAAGCCAGTTTGCCTTGAACTGCTGCTCGTCCTTAGCAGTTTTTTTGGTCTTCTTTAGGTTCCGCTTGACAATAGCCCAGTATTTCTCAATTGGGCGGAGCTCTGGCGTGTTGGGAGGGTTCTTGTCCTTGGGAACCACCTGCACGTTGTTGGCGGCGTACCACTCCATGGCCTTTTTACCGTAATGGCAAGATGCCAAATCCGGCCAAAACAGTACGGAACAACCGTGTTTCTTCAGGAAAGGCAGCAGACGTTTATTCAAACACTCTTTCACGTAAATTTCTTGGTTGACAGTCCCGGAAGCTATGAAAATGCTGCTTTTCAAGCCACAGGTACAGATGGCTTGCCAAACCAGATATTTCTTTGCGAACTTTGACAGTTTCGTGTGCTTGAAAATATCTGCTACCTTTCCCCTTCCTTTTGCCGTATAAAACTCCTGTCCCGGAAGCTGCTTGTAGTCGGCTTTGACGTAGGTTTCGTCGTCCATTACCACGCAGTCAAACTTCGTCAGCATCGTCGTGTACAGCCTCCGGGATCGCGCTTTGGCCGTCGTATTTTGTTTATCATCGCGATTTGGAGTCACTACCTTCTTGTAAGTCGATAGTCCGGCTCGTTTTTTGGCTCGATGCACGGTTGTAGACGATACACCCAGCTTATTTGCGGCATCTCGGAGAGATAGGTTAGGGTTTCGCTTGAAACTACCGGCAACTCTCTTTGTCGTCTCAGCGGCTTCCGGTTTTCGATTTTCCCCCGATCCAGACTTCCTGGCTGTCGACAAACGTTCCCCAAACACTTTAATTACATTTGTAACGGTTGATTTGGCAACTTTTAGCGATTTTGCCAACTTTGCGTGCGAGTAGCTCGGATTTTCGCGATGCGCGAGCAAAATTTTGATACGCTGCTCTTCTTGCTTGGACGGCA
This sequence comes from Aedes koreicus, assembly GCA_024533555.2. NCBI lineage: Eukaryota > Metazoa > Arthropoda > Insecta > Diptera > Culicidae > Aedes > Aedes koreicus. The sequence continues at coordinate 644,022 of JAHHFK020004364.1, read as the reverse complement.
TTTTGACAACTGAAGAGTTAATTCCAAAATCAAAATAGGAGCAACATTCTACACACACACACCTTCAAAATGAGGGGTGTTCAGGTTTTTTAAATGCAAAATTGAAAGAAATACGTCAAGTTGATATTGACCAAATTTTGACCGTATCGCCCTTTAGGAACAATCCACAAATACCTGATGTCAAATAATTTAGGGAAACGACAAAAAGTGCATTTTTCATTTGCTTGACAATTCCTTCCTTTTATTTTTATTCTCTAATTGTCATTGATTAAACATCAAATATACCTATACAGTTGGTATCATTAATAATCTTATTGTTTGCTTCATTATCGAAAAGGGTGAGTGTTTGGATCATGATTGTGAGCAACTAATAATATGTCCTGATGTTTCAGGTGCAGAAAATTCTACATTCAAATATATATTATAATTTAAATGTGCGTTCTATACGACAGCCGTGATCAAAGCACTAACTCTAACAACATATTATGTTGCTAGGGATCAGAACCTTCGAATTGAAGAAAGGTCATCGAAAAGTGTTAAGATAGACGCGACAGTAAAATGTAACGTGTCTGTAAGATTCAAACATCAGTTTTGAACCATTTTTGTTTTAGTAGTTTCTTGTATTACTGCAGAATGATCAAAATAATGACTTTATCTAAATTGTGATTTGAGAATTCACGATCTTACTCTCTCTTTTCGGGATATGCCATATTTCATTTTAGTGCGGAATTATGATTATCCGATTTTTGGGTCTTTTTTTTACTGTATTTTTTACCGGTGCAAAACGCCCAACCCTAACCACCCACCATAAGCTATCCTTGTTCCATCTCACGCAGTTCATGTGGTCTGAATAGACTAGTTTGCCATTACCCTTCCTTCATCATCGGCTTTGGACTGACTTGCGCTCTTATTGCCCCACCAAACGCTGCAAAATGAAATGAAATGTAAAGGTAGCATGTAGGATTGATCTATCTGAATTAACGCTTGACTTTTCTATGATCTAGGTATAGCTTTGCATAGAGAGAACTTCATGAATTGGTGAAAACAAAGGACTTGTGGATGGATTTTTTTTTTTGTATAATTGGAATGGTCTCACCAACAGCTCAGTGGTTACCCGTTCTGCTTACTGAGCAAATGGTCGGGAGTTCAATCCCAGGCCCGTCCACTTCCTTGCCATTTGTCACTTGCCTCTTTCTATCACCACTAGGTTTTAAATAAAAAGCAGTCTACTGCGATTTCATTGATCGCACCACTTAAAGGGTGTCCACGATGAAATTGCCACACACAAAATTGATTCGCAAAATTCGAGTTTTCATCCGATTGCCATCAAATTTTCAGGGATTGAGAAATAACTATTAAACTTCATTTTACCATTTTACTCGTATTTTATTTACAGTCCATACGCAAATGCCCGCACCTTGGCCTTAACCCCGGCCATAAGATTCTGCACAACCTGTGAACCGTTTTTTGCATGTAAACCCATGCTTTCTTCAGTTCCTCGACTGTCTTCACTACTTTAGGTCGTTTAAGAAGGTGCTGCTTCATAATCGCCCAGTACTTCTCGATGGGGCGGAGCTCCGGAGTGTTGGGAGGGTTGAACATTTTCGGCACGAAATTGACCTTATTGTCCGCATACCACTTCAGCACGTCCTTGGAGTAGTGGCATGAGGCCAAATCCGGCCAGAAGATTGTTGGGACGTTGTGGGCCTTCAGGAGAGGAAGCAGCCGCTTCTGGAGGCACTCTTTTATGTACACCTGTCCGTTCATCGTGTCCTGGGTCACGAAAGGTGCACTCTGCTTCCCGCACGTGCAGATGGCTTGCCAAACCAGGAATTTCTTCGCAAATTTGGACATCTTCTGAGTGCGGACATGCTCCGGAACGCTGAACTTATCCTTGGCCGTGAAAAACAGGTTGCCGGGGATCTGTTTGAAGTCGGCCTTCACATATGTTTCGTCGTCCATGATGCAGCATTCAACTTTCGTCAGCATGTTGAGGTACAACTTCCTGGCACGGGTTTTGGCGGACTTGTTCTGCTTCTCGTCGCGATTAGGGGCCTTTTGTACCTTGAACGATCGAAGCCCAGCCTTAGTTTTGGCCTTCTGGACAAAACTTCGGCTTAGGTGCAGCTTCTTAGCCACATCCCGAACGGAGGCGTTCGGATTTCGGTTGAAGGCCCCAACTACGCGGTTGTGATTTTTGGTGTTGTACGGAATACTTTTTCCTTCACTTCTGGGCTTCCGATCGGTGGTCAACCGTTCCTCGAACCGCTTAATCACTCGCGACACCGTGGAATTCGCGATTCCCAACGTTTTAGCGATGGAACGATGCAAGAGATCCTTGTTCTCGTGATGAATGCGCAAGATTTTATCACGCACGAGCTGTTCTTTCGACTCCATTTCCGCGAGTTTTGATCACAGGACTTTAAAACTTGCAGGATGTAAATAATGCACTATGAACTAAATCCACCCAAATTTTCATTAAATTCTATCCAACGGTTAAAAAGTTAGAGCAATTTCATAGTGTGGCAATTTCATCGTGGACACCCTTTACCACAGTGAATCCATGATCTAAAAATAACCTGCCTCTCTAATACAAAACTACACTCTTAAAAATAATGAATATTACGAGTGATATAATCCTTGTTGAGCTTAAATACTTGCGGGTTTTGCACTAACTTAATTTAAATGTTCTCATTTTGGAAAATAAAGGAAGCAAAAATATTAGATTTAGAGGTTAACGAAACACAATTATTCCACAAAAAAAGATTGCGCAATTTTACCCCACAACAATGCATGGCCTGGATTAACCTTCTGTTCTTTTAAATTTGATTACCGAATCTCGATTTTCTCTGATGGTAACGAGAATTAGCTTCTTGAGATCGAAACGGGCATTATGAAGGCATCATGCATTATTAGTAGTGGCAATTAGAAAATTTAGAAACGTATTTTTACGTCATGTCATGTAAGCTATAATTTTGAGTTTTTAGTGTCTTGTAAATTTAAGAACAGACGTAGATTTCTGTTTTACGGGCCGCTCCCTTTATGTGCATCCAAGAAGATTTAAATTTAAACTATATTTTCTTAAAAGTGTATCCTTCCCTTGACAATTGTGGAGACGCAGAGGTAAACATGGTCTCTAACCAATGATCAAACTAACTAATCATCCTGCCCCCCTCCCCGAAGACCGTGAGGACGTGGTCGGTGCCGGAACTGATCTATAAATAGAATGAATTAGTGAACTTGTACATTGAAGATGTAAAGCTACTCCCAAGGTCCATCTATGTGGTTCTCTGTGCAATTACACTAGTTCTGTTCAGTAACGGAGTAGCAACTACGAAACGCGCGGTCTTTTTATTTAAAAAAAATTGGAATGGTCTCACCAAGTTCTAATTTTCTATAACCTCTTGAGGAAATATGTTACCAGTAAAAGTTTTAGCATTTATAAAATTCGTTTGAGCTGTGGCCAGTTCCAATATTCCTTCCGTTGCTTTCGATCTTTAGAATTGTCAATGATTTGACTTGGAACTGCAATGAATAACAGGTAAACGAAAAAATCTCGCTATCTTCAAAAAAATGACGGGAGAAATAAGCAATGTTCTTCCTCTTATTATTCCCTTTGAAAATGTGACCCTTTCAAATCTCTACGGGCCATTTCCTACCCGCAAAGAAACGTCTTTTTCAGCCTGATGCAATCCGCCGCCAATCAATCAGCCCAAAACCTCCGTTAGACACACTTCGTGGCCCGACCTACTTCAGCCCCGCAAATTCGCAAACCGGTAAAGAATTTGCGAGATGATTGCGATTATTCGTAGGCACCAACTAACCTACGTAATCGCGAACGAACAAAACCGGCGTGCGTACCGAACGGACCAAAAAACCTCCAACAGGGCTTCGATTTGCACCGGAGCCGAACGTTTTTGTCCGTTTCACATGAGTTGTTGCTTGCGGCGGCTCCTCCGGACGGCGGCAATTTGGCTTTGTGTGTTTGCCATTATTTCTTGCTGGCTTATAATTAACCTCCTGCTTGAGTTTCGGTCGAAATTGGTTATTGTTGTTGTTGGTGGTGGTGGTGGTACACCCACAACTCCATTGAGTCAACGACGACCACCCTTTCCATCCAGTAGCAGTCAGCATTTTTTACCGGTCGATAGTTTGCCAGAAAGCATCATTATAGCATCAGCTTCCAATTCACTTCCAAAAGCATAATTATCTCTGGTTGCCGAGGAGCTTTCGGTGTCGGTGTGTGCGTGTTGTGAAATTCCGCCGAACTGAACACCGTCACACGAAGTGCGGCGTTGTGTTCGTAGGTCTTAAACTCGATTCACCGAAAATCAAGATCACCAAGGTCGTCAACATAGAATATAACATCATCAGGAGCCAGTCAGGCGACCACCGAGCGAAATAGTGTAAAATTTAGCGACGTCAATCACATCCAGTATCCGATCGAGGCGGCGGATAGTAATCAATGACGAAACAGGTTTTTGCGCGAGCCCCCCTTTCCAATTGCGTGCTATCGAGCGAGCGAGAGAAAGAGAGAGAGAGTGAGAGATCTGGTGAAGGTGGCGTGAGGTATCCAGCAAGTTTTTCAGGTTTTTTGCGAGTTTTGCTGCGCCTCTTGAGACTTGATTTTAGATTCTACCTGGATGGGGAACGGGAAATGTGTCTGTTTTGAACCACTTTTACATAGCAAAAATATCAGAAATGATCTGTTCATGATTGTCAAAATAACAGGCTACATGCTGCTCACCAGAGCGAAAGGTCTGATGCAATTCCAGATGGGTGGTATTTGATCGCATTTGACATTACAAAAAATTACTTCAATCGTTCACTTCAACTGAAGTGAATGCTGATTTGAAACTAACCTCTTCCACTAACTCAACTATTCGTGGTGATAGCAGTGTATGTTTTGAAGGGGAATTTATTAAAATGTTTTGAAAACACAGTTCTCAGCGTAAATAGCTTACTAAATTGTATTTAATTTCCTAAAAAATCTCACAATTTTATCAACGGCTTGGTAAATAAATGTTATGATTGTGCTTGCATAAATAGCCTACATAAAAAAAGCACAACAAACGAATGTTCATTGGATACAAAAAAAATCTCTATTTTCTTAACTTTGAAAACATTTTTATATCATAGCTTATGACGTGAACAAATTTCATGAACTTATTATAAATTCTGTTGTTAACTTAATAAGGTGTGGCCCAGTTAGAATTGGAACATAGACTATTGCGCTTATTTCGGATATACATTAACAAAATAGTATTCTGTTTTAACTGAAATATTCAGCTTTATGTGAACTTTAGAGGGAAAATACAAAAAAAAAATAATCACCTCGATTTTGAAGAAATTTGCGGACTTTTCCCGGAATACGTTTCATCAAAAGGCGCACATTATTCTCATCCATCGTTTGGGCAATCGTATTCCACTTGGTTCTCAATTCATTGATGCTTTTGACGACACTGCCATTCACCTTCAGCTTCCTCTTCACAATAGCCCAAAATCTCTCTATCGATCTGAGCTGGGGACAATTTGGTGGGTTGAGTTCTTTCGGTATAAACTGAATCCTGTTGGTTTCATACCACTGTAGTACTGTTTTACTGTAATGACAGCTTGCAAGATCTGGCCAAAACATAACCGGTTCATTGTGGGATCTAATGAATGGCAATATTCGCTTTTGGAGACGTTCCGTTCTGTACAGCTCTGAATTAAATGTCTTATCAGTGATGAAAACCTTGGTCTTCCTACCGCAGCTACAGATGCCTTGCCAAATCATGTATTTACGATCTCAAAGAAAAATATTTGGAATAATGCAATTTAACCACCGCACAAGAGAATTACTTGTCCAATCGTTTTGCGAACTTTGAAGAGAACTCTGACGTACTAATGGGGAAAAATCATTCAAAATTCAAAATCAAAATTCTTCTATCGAAAATCCCTCCTTCTTGTGCGCCCACCATTGCTAGAAAGTCCGCCTTCTCATTGCCTGGGAGCAATTAAGCAATGGGAGCATATGATCTTTCGACCATCGCTCTTATCTGCTCCCTTATTGTTGAAAGAAAGTAAGATGAGTGCCTCACTGTTTTCATCGACTGGAGGGCCTCAATAGACCTGAGACTATCCGAGATGATGAAATAATGGTCTATGGGCATGTTGGAAATTATCCCCAATGCGAAATTGATTGCTGCCTGCTCGGCAACATATACGGAACAAGGTTCCTGAAGCTTCCGGAAGGCAGATGAGTTTTCATTGTAGACACCGAAACCAGTGGATCCATCAATGCCCGAGATTTTTTCTATTGCAATTCACATATTGGTACTTTTTAATGAAAATATGGGACTTAAAATAGGTCGATGTTGATCTGGAATTCTTTGAATAGCCTGCCAGGAGAGATAATAATCAATGGAGGAACTGTGGTACAAGACTGGGTACTCAATTCGAACATTTCTTCGGAGTTATCAAACACAAGGTTGTTACTGGTTCTCCCTTAGCTCAGTCGGTAAAAGCGCAGTTACAAAGCAACACCATGCTAGAGGTGGCTGGGTTCGATTCCCCGGTCTGGTCTAGGAATTTTTCGTTAAGGAAAATCTCTCGACTCCCTGGGCATATAGGGTATGATTGTTCTTGCCACACAATCATACTAATGCAAAAATGGTACTTGGCATCGAAAGCTCTCAATTAATAACTGTGGAAGTGCATTAAGAACACTAAGTTGAGAGCAAGCAATAAGCTTGTGAAAGCAATAAGCTTGAAATGCTAAAGAAGAAAGTTACTGGTGCCACACTTGATCAGTATTCTAGATAAGAGGTCCTAGAAGGGGTACTGTAAGGGTTTTACTCCTGTCAGAACCTCTAGGCTCTTTGGATTTATATGTCCTACGAGGCTTTGCCTGCCGCAAAAGTAAGTCTTCTTTGAAGCACTTCCAAAACTGTGCTAAGCTCTTTTACGACATTAATTTCACTTATGAATCTTTACAATGTCATTCAGGGTTTGTAAAGCTGCCCGGGGCATTGTAAATGAATAAATGGGTCAAGCGGCTTCTAGCGTCACTCGTCGTCGTCCAAAAATCTTTACACAAATTTTGACCTTATTTTGCTCGAATACAATAATTACTAAACACTAAATATTAAAATACTAAAAAAAGTCAACATTTGCCAATGTCTGATAATCAGCCTATCACGTTACGTCTCAGTTCGCTCTAATTTTGCTAATAAGGCCTGTACTCGAAAAAAATGCACCAGACAAAAGTCGGATTCTCTTGAAACTATCAGGGAATGAACTAATACATATGGATTATGTTTCGGCATAATTACTTTATTCAACTTCCTTTCCATCTCTGAAAGCCCGCACCTTTCCCTTAAGACCCCTCATTACATGTTGTGCAATGGTGGAGCCGACCTTCTTCAACTCCAACTCGTTCTTAAACACCTTGGATGATTTTTGAACTTTGGCCTTCATTATGGCCCAAAATCTTTCCACCGGACGAATCTCTGGTGAATTTGGGGGGTTGGCGGTTTTTGGTACAAAAACAACGTTATTGTCTCTGTACCAATCTAACGTCGATCGCGCGTAATGGCATGATGCCAGGTCCGGCCAAAATAATGTCTCGCCTCCGTGGGACCGCAGGAAGGGCAATAGACGCTTCTGGAGGCACTCGGTGCGGTAAATTTCGCTGTTGATGGTACCCGTTGTGATGTACGGTTTACTCAGTTTACCACATTGGCATATGGCCTGCCAGAGCAAGTATTTTTTGGCGAATTAGTCCACTTTCTTCATCCTTATGTCTTCCGGAACATCAAACCGTGATTTGGCAAGGTAGAACTCCAGCCCCGGTATCTGCTTTGCGTCTGCCTTGATGTAGGTTTGGTCATCCATAACCACACACATCGGTTTTGTTAACCACTCTCGATACAGCTACAGCTACAGGACCTTGCATGCACGAAGCCCAGCTCGTTTCATGGCTTTCTGAACGAACCAGGCGGAACACTTTGCCTTCAGAGCCGTGTCGCGAATCGAAAGATTCGGATTACACTTGAAATAATCCAACACCTTCCGGGCCTTCCCAGGGTCAGCTGTCTTCGATTTTCTTCCACTTCCAGCCCGCCGCTCGGTCGCCTGGGACTCCTTAAACGATTTTACCACCCGTGACAGGGTTGTATGGGTGATTCCCAGTTGTCTTCCGATCCATCTCATGGTCGCAGTCGGATTTTACATGACGGCGCGCAAAATTCGCCGGCGATTTTCTTCTTCTTTCGATGACATCTCAATAACCACTGAACCGATTGTTATGAAATTTTGCACATGTAAACAATTCACTCCAAACTAGTCATACCCAGATTCATCAATTTTTACCCACGGACAAAAAAGTTACACACGGATACAAATGGTGCATTTTTTTCGAGTACAGGCCTTAGGAAGAGCATAAGATAATGAGCGGCATACGGCTCATGCACAACATTGCCACATGGACGCTGATTTGAGTGGGCCTTTTCTCCCACCCCCCCCCCCCCCCTCTCTTTTTTATGGTTCTAAGCTATCAAACATATCTTAAGCCGCGTTCTATGATGATAGAATACATAAGTTTCATAGGTTTGTCGGGATTTTCCATATGTAACGATACATTTTCCAAAGCACACAGAATTTGAATAAATTTTTGATTTCACTCGTATGCGGAATAGATATAGAATGACTAAACCTATCTAATTCTTTTTTTAATTTCAAAAGAGTAGCACTATTTATGAAAATTCAGATGGAAAATAGTGACGAAAAAAGTGGAATATGCTCTATCTTTTCTACGTGAACGTGAATCACTTCTACTACAGGCTGATATAGGTCAGGTCAGGGTCAGGTCTTTATTATCGAGTCTTGGCTTAAATATACACTGAGAAAAACATCTTGTTTTTTTAGTTTTTATAAAACCTTAAAGATAATTTGTTTTCTACATCCCATCCCAACAAGGTACGATTTTTTTAGAGAAAATTTAAACAAAAAGAAAACAAAATGCTTAAAAAAAAATATTTTCGAAAAATTTTGTTAAATGAATTTTTCAAACCAAATCAGTGTTTGTTTCAAAAGGTGCATTCAAGTAACAGAATGTTCCATTTATTTGATTTGAAGAAGATGTACGATAGAAATATTTAAATTTTAGTACCAATCTAAACCAACAGAAAGGATTACTCGGAGCCACTGAAAATGATGCTGGCTTTCCATTTCTCCTTTTCTAGCTAGGGGCTATTCATAAACCACGTAGACTTTTCGCGGTGGATGAGGGGGTAGTCTGCCCAAAGTCTACGCTCACAAAATTTCTAAAAAAATATATATATATGTAGACAAGTCTACGAGGGGGGAGGGTGGTGGTCTGAGATTTAAAAAAATGAGTATCTGGTTTATGAACAGGTCCTAATCTGCTGTTGCTTCTCTTTTTGAATTCCACTACTTCATCTATTATTCGTCCTCTTATCTAGTACGTTGGTTCTCTTGCATCTTTTCCATAACTTTCGCTCAGATCTCATCTTTTGCTCTTCCTCTTTGGAATCTCGTTTCATCTATTTATCTTTCTTCTTTTTATTCGATATTTTGCTTTCGTTTCGTTCACTTCGGTTCTTTTCTTCAGTTACACCGTTTCCGCTTTGTTCTCTGTTTAATTTTGAGTAACTTTTGAGTAACTGCTTGTCTTTTTCTTCTCCATTTGCCTCAGCGTTTGTTTTTTCTTTGTTCTCTTCTTTCCTTTTAAACTTTTTCTCGGGTGGGGGGGGGGGGGGGTAAGGGCTGGCGTATAGGTTAACATCAATACCTCTCACGCCAAAGTCACGAGTTCGACAAGTTACGATAACACCCAAAAGGTATTTGAGTAACTACGACGGGCAATGAACCAGCCCAGGGCTAAAAATCTAAATAATCAAGAAAAAAAACTTTTTCTCGCTTTGTTTCATGTTCTTGTTCTTCTTCATTCTCGAAATTCCCTTCTATCACTTGTTGTTTTTCGCATTGCTTCTTCTGCTTCCTTTGCTTTTCCGCTGTATGCTTCTTTGTCGACTCCCTTTCTTCAACTTTGTGTCCCGTTTTGTGACCGCTTCTATCTTCTTCTGTATCAGTCTTTCGTATATATTTAGAAAAAAAAAAGTTGCACTGCATTTTTTGAAAATGGAGATGACTCGATCGAAAATAGAGGCAATGAAAGGGAACAATTTTTTGCTTTGACTTTTTCACTATAACTTGAAGCCCTTTAATTCTTGACTGAAGTAGGTTAGGTTTCTTTATTAACGAGAATAGGCTAAAATATACGCTGAGAAAAAAAACATGTTGTTTTTTTGTAAAACCTTAAATATAATTTATTTTTGAAATCCCATTCCTCGAAGGTAAGACTTTGTTCATTTATTGATTTATTTATTTTCTTTCAAAGACAATAAAGCAAAGTAGGGAAACTGCCCCCATATTAATCTCATTGTTCCTATATTCATCCTACGATGAATCAAACGATTGGGCAGTTGAAGGATCGGTTTCGTTTTCTAATAATGTTTGCTTACGTTAAATAACTACAACAAACATTACTAACTAATCCTGTCACGTATATCGTTTTATTTTAAGTAGGATGAATTGCAAAGTGATGAGATTAATATAGGTACATCTTCCCTATGTAAAGTTTTAGAGAGAATTTGTTTTAATGAATTTTCAAAATGTTTAGTTTCGTAGCCATAGGCGCATGTAAGTAATACAATTCCCCGTTTTTTTTTTTGATTTTCAGAATATGGTCAATATAAATATTTTAGTTATAGTACCGATTTGAACTAACTGCATGGATGCCTTTAGAGCCACTTGAAAAAACGCAGGCTTCATTCATTTTTCCTCCTCCATTTCTTTCTTCCACTTCTCTTGCACTTCTTCGTCTTATGTTCCGATGCTTATCCGGTACCTTGTTTCTTTTGCTTCATTTGCTCTTTCTCTTTGGAATCTCGTTTTGTCTTCTTTGATAGTTCGAACAGTTGAAATTGAACATAAGTAAAATTCATGGTAGTCTCGCAGAATCGAGTAATTGAAGATCTCTCTGTTAAAATGTATTGTGAGACATTGGCGATTATTGGCGATGGATTAAAATTTGACTCTCACATTGACGATGTCATGAACGAATAGCCAATCATGGAAAGCGATATAGGAGATTATGTGAATGTAATCGGATCGTTTTTGTTTTTGTTTGCAAATCTGATTATATTGTTGTTCTATATTGAATTATCGTAAAGGAAAATCGTCCAACTCAAACCTATGTGGGGGCATGTGGCGGGACCATCATCATCACCATCATCGTATATGATCTAGAAATAATCGGAATGGCTCAACGCCTCGGCCAAAAACGCCTTGAACTTCAATACAACGAGTAACAAACTCGCAGAACACACCATCACACACCCCACCGAACTTGACCAACCGGCGCACATTATCGCCGAACTAGCCCAACCGATTCAACCCCATTTCACGGCGGCGTGCTATCGCCGTCCTAAATCTTCGACTCTCATGCCATCAATTAACACGTACGTTCCTTACTCTAAGCAACGGCAACGGCCCGATTAGATCCCGAAAAGCAACGGTTCCCCGACGACGATGAGATACCTGTTGGCGCTTTCGTCCGGAGAGGCCGGAATCCACCGGACCGGATCGATCTTTTGCGCCCGGGCCCAAAGGATAGATGAACGATGGAACCATATCGGGGAATGATCACGTGCTGCACGCAACTTGTCTCGGTATGTGTCCAACAGTGGTGGTGCTTGGTTAAGTTTTTTTTTCTCGCTTTGTGTATTGTCTTCACCGGTCAATATTATGTAGGTACGTGTAAAACCGATCCCCGCAAGCAGGCGAAATGGCGCAGGCGAGAAAGAGATAGTTTAATGCTTATTTAATAAAAAACCAACAACCGTTTCACCATAAGCTGCAGTTGAACAATAATTACTTCCGCATTGGTCCACTCCCAAGAGAGGGGGCAAACTGAAAAAAAAAATACGTTGGACTGAAAGAAAACGAAAACAACAGATGATGGACTTTTAAAACGAGGAAAGCCATCTAATCATTTACCGAAGCCAAACAGGTTTTGTTTTTCAAAGTTGTCACCCCATCGGGTTGTGTCTGTTGGCTTGGCAAAAGTGCACAAATGAAACCGAACTAGCGGACAGGTGCGAGGCTATTCCGTGCTACAGGTGAATGACAATATTTTGAAAAAAAAAAAAAAAAAAACATCCGGTACCGAGATTTGAACTTGTGAAAAATTAGCGATGATTTGTTGAAAACAAAAATCCCAAACCCGCTGAACACGAGGTGTGTGTGTCGGGACCCGAAAAAAAAAAATATATAAATGAAACGATAATGTGCTACAGTTTTAAATTTCAAGGTCAGTCCGGCGTGGCACTTTGCCATTACCACCACCGTCGTCGTCGTCGCTCGCAGCCCGGCATCAGTGGAGCGCGCGCGACACCACCACATGCTCAGCTCACTGACTCGGATGTAGCCATAAATTTATCTCCCCCCTCATTACTGCGCGGTGTGCTGTTGTCTGTCAATTCATTGGCTTCTGAGAATGCTCACCGCCCGCCGCCTAGCGCGAGTGCTGATTATCTTGCAACGGTAGACTATTTTGAGGTTAGGTTTCCTGTAATTCTAGTCGCCAGCGTGAAAGTTTGATAAACACCGATACGATAAAGAACTCTACTAATGATTGAAATCGATCTCACGTTTCCCCGCGTTTCTCGCCTTGCCTGGCCCAGGTTACACGTTTCGCTAATTGAATCCAATTGATAGGTGGGCGGGGGGAGAGGGTCCGTCCTCGCCAAAAAGCAACGCAAAACCAAACCGACCAAAGTGCGAGTTTGTGTATGTAAGTAATTTCTGCTAATCATGTAATTACTCCGAGTTGTTTTGATCCGCAATGGGACGACTCGGCCGGTGCTCATAGCTATGGATATTAATATGAGGGATTTTTTATGCTTCAAGAAGTCCCGAAGAGCGAGCCGAGCGGTGTGATGTGTCTCTGAATGGCGCAGTTTCCGTTCCGGTTCGCTGGGCAGACTAAAGGGGCTGACAACAACCGAGGAGTTGCATAAATGGTTGCTACGGGTTCAATCACCACGGTGTGGCGCGGCATCGGGCATCGGGGGCCGGTTGTCGTTTCTGTTTGCCAAGAGCAAACATGTTTACTTTGAGATTGCGGATTGTTGCTGGGCAGGGCGGAATTAGGGAGAACCGTTCTAGCAATTAGCTGGAAATTACTCCCGTTCGTAGGCGGTGCGGACTAGTGTAAACTTCCAGGGGGGGTTTGCGCAGTCAATTCATTGACAGTTGTTGCATAACGGCGGCAATGGGCTGGAGACGTCGTTTGTAAATTGCTCAAAACAATTAAACTATTTTAGCAACAATTCAAAGACAACTATCAGGTGCCCAGGGAATTGGCGATAAGAGTAGCCCTGGAATACCACAAGGGAGTGTATTAGGCTCCATTTGATTCATTCTATACATAAATGACGTTCGACGTGTATTGCGATTTCGTGATATTAAACTGTGTTTGGTGATTTGCTGATTTTAATGCAGATTTACGTATTCCAACCAGATAATTGAAGTACAAATAGTTGATATTAAACATAAGTAAAACTAAATTCATGGTCAATTCGCGGAACCAAGTAATTGAAGATATCTCTGTTAAAATTGATGATGACACAATTGAACGCGTGCATGAGATTAAATATCCTGACGGATGACTGATGATAGAATAAAATTTGACTCTCACATTTACGATGTCATGAAGGAATAGTCAATGATGGAAAGTGACCCAGGAGTTTATATCTCTAATCAAGTTTTTGCGTTTTAACATTTTTTTATAACCTTAACATATGGAATAGAAAGAGATGTCATGCCATTTTTGTACATTTTTTTCTACCGGCGACGAAACATTTTTGCCGTTTAAAATTTAAATGATTGCCAGCTAATTACTGTATGAATATAACATGTATCAAAAAGAATCTAATTATAAGAATGAGTACACTGAAAATTTATTTTCGTAAATTAGCTTTCAATCGCTTCGTAATCATGGATTTTGTACATAGAACAAATGTCTCGTATATTGTATGAAACATTCATATTGCTTTTTATCTTGTAAAATGCTATCATTACACCTTTTTGTATAATGCACGAAATAGATTTCGTGAAGACCAGCCAATCGCTGCTTCGCTGATGTTGCTGCTGGGGTGGGCGGGAATAATTAATTTATCCCAAAATACAAATTGAAGCGGTGTCGAGAGTTATAACTTAATACTCTTTATTCAATTATCTCCTCACGAGTCGCCATGGCATAGTGAGATCAACCGAGGATGCAGTATCAGCTCTTTCCAAAATTACAGGATCGAATCCCATGTCAGAAACATTAAAAAAAAGACGCTGGACAACTCCACGTGGTTGCGCTTTTTTGTCAATTACATTTTGAGTCGATAAAGTAGATCTCTCAGTCATTCAGGCAACCATCAGAGAGACGTTTCTTTTAAATTGGTAACAAAATATTCGTAGCTCTTTGTATTGTTTTCGTACAATGCACGAATGTTGTTTCTGTGTCAACAAATGCTTCGTACTTTTGACAGTTGCGCGTGTGCTATTAATTACGAATGTATCTTCATAAAAAGAACAAATCAGTTTCGTTGCTGAAAACAACGAACAGATTTGTTAGTTCTACCTTCGATTTCGTAATATAAACTAAAATTAATTTTCAGTGTACTTTCAATTTGTATGAACAAACAGCAAATTGTTGATATTTGTTTTTAATCAAGCTATCAGAATTTTTCAATCAATCAAGCTATCAGTCAATCTTTAACCTTCTTTAAAGGGCGATACGGTCAAAATTTGGTCAATATCAACTTGACGTATTTCTTTCAATTTTGCATTTAAAAAACCTGAACACCCCTCATTTTGAAGGTGTGTGTGTGTAGAATGTTGCTCCTATTTTGATTTTGGAATTCACTCTTCAGTTGTCAAAATGCCGTCCAAGCAAGAAGAGCAGCGTATCAAAATTTTGCTCGCGCATCGCGAAAATCCGAGCTACTCGCACGCAATGTTGGCAAAATCGTTAAAAGTTTCCAAATCAACCGTTACAAATGTAATTAAAGTGTTTGGGGAACGTTTGTCGACAGCCAGGAAGTCTGGATCGGGGGGAAATCGAAAACCGGAAGCCGCTGAGACGACAAAGAGAGTTGCCGGTAGTTTCAAGCGAAACCCTAACCTATCTCTCCGAGATGCCGCAAATAAGCTGGGTGTATCGTCTACAACCGTGCATCGAGCCAAAAAACGAGCCGGACTATCGACTTACAAGAAGGTAGTGACTCCAAATCACGATGATAAACAAAATACGACGGCCAAAGCGCGATCCCGGAGGCTGTACACGACGATGCTGACGAAGTTTGACTGCGTGGTAATGGACGACGAAACCTACGTCAAAGCCGACTACAAGCAGCTTCCGGGACAGGAGTTTTATACGGCAAAAGGAAGGGGAAAGGTAGCAGATATTTTCAAGCACACGAAACTGTCAAAGTTCGCAAAGAAATATCTGGTTTGGCAAGCCATCTGTACCTGTGGCTTGAAAAGCAGCATTTTCATAGCTTCCGGGACTGTCAACCAAGAAATTTACGTGAAAGAGTGTTTGAATAAACGTCTGCTGCCTTTCCTGAAGAAACACGGTTGTTCCGTACTGTTTTGGCCGGATTTGGCATCTTGCCATTACGGTAAAAAGGCCATGGAGTGGTTCGCCGCCAACAACGTGCAGGTGGTTCCCAAGGACAAGAACCCTCCCAACACGCCAGAGCTCCGCCCAATTGAGAAATACTGGGCTATTGTCAAGCGGAACCTAAAGAAGACCAAAAAAAAAACTGCTAAGGACGAGCAGCAGTTCAAGGCAAACTGGCTTTCTGCGGCGAAGAAGGTGGACAAGGTGGCTGTACAAAATCTGATGACAGGGGTCAAGCGTAAGGCCCGGCAATTCGGATTTGGAAAAGTGGAAGCCTAACTGAATATTTTTCCTGAATTTTATACTAATTGAACTTGAAAAAGAAATTTAATTTGATTTTTTAAATAAACGATTTCACCGATTTACACGCGTTTTCCCTTGACCAAATTTTGACCGTATCACCCTTTAGGTGTCAGGGTCAATATGACCCGGAATGGATTTTAAAAATGCCATAACTTTCTAAAATTAGCATCTAGACGTTTGAATTTTCTTGACTTTTCATAAATCATAAGAAGTTAAGTTTCTGCATCGACCCCAAATTTTTTTTTGACAATTCTGGGTCTGTTTCGGGTCATATTGACTCGGATTTTAAACTCACTTGTGGAAACTAAATTTGACCAAATTTAAAAGTCTTTGGAGTCAAAATACTTATTACAGTCCCAATTTTCAATTTCTGTTGAGTACTGCCCTTTTTGACCCGATTGGGCATAAGGAATCTATGCCGGAGGAGGGCAAGTTTGGCCACGATCCGTGAGACGGCGACAGATTCAATTTTTCATCGGAACATGCTTTTCGACGGCTCAAACTTCGTGGTTTTTCATTAATAGTCTACTGCTAGTCTTGGAATGGAATAATGACCATATTGACCATTCCGGGACAATCCGAATGCCCCGGGGAAACCGTCTAGGTGACGACAAATACTTACGACGGGTCAAACTTCATGGTTTTTGTTGAGTAGTCTACTTATAGCCTTGAAATGGATCAATGACCATATTGGCCATTCTGGGACAACCCGGATGCCCTGGAAGAACCATTTAGGAGGGTACAAATACAGAATTTCACAGAAACACACCTTTCGACGGCTCAAACTTCATGATTTTCATGAGTAGTATACGTTCAGCTTTGAAATGGACCAATGATCATATTTGCCATTCTTGGACAATCCAGATGGCCCGGGGAACCTTTTATACCTTTCAACGGCTCAAACTTCATGGCTTTTTGAAAATAGTATACTTATTGCCATTAAATGGACGAATGACCATATTGACCATTGCGGGACAACCCGGATACTCCGAGGGAACTCTACAGGAGGAGACAAATACAGTTTATTTTTGAAAAAACATGCCCATGCTACTAAATTTCGACTATGCATGAAGATATTGACAAAGCAGCTATGGTCACTCATTCAAGCTAAGAGTCATTGTCAAAGGAAACGATGTCAATTCACATTTACTATCTTGTCAATTTCCAACATGTGCTGTTTTCATTAATCGCTAAATTGGTAACAAAATTAAACAAATTCAGTTAAATGCATCCATAAGCGGGCAGAGTAAATAAGCATTCACTTCCTCAACTGTTTGGATAACAACCTAGGTGGACCGCTCTCCTTGCCCAACCACGCTGCACCACTGCTCATAAATGAATTAAAAACATAAACTTGTTGTAGCCAAGGCTTCAAAGTTCTCACAGCATATCTACTTGTTTGCGTTCACTCCACAAATATAGCCACTACAACGGTTCACAGAAAAGTTGGCAGCTTCAGCCTCAGTTTACACTACATTTTTTTTACTACGGTTATTTATTTATTTACGGCAAATGGTAAATGCACCCTTCTTTTTGGGGAAATGCTCCTTAAACTTTGGAAAAATGCTCCTTAGATGCGTTTGCCCGGTATAATGCAATCGGAGGTATTTACCTTCTGATTAGCGCTTGCCGGTTGTTTTGACGGGTCTTAAGTTTCTTCAAGGTAGTTTTGACGGGTTTAAATTTCATTTCGACGAATCTTAAATTCCGAAACTCAAAACCCGTCAAAACTATACAATCTTGAAGAAACTGAAGACCCTTCAAAACACCCGACAAGCGCTAACCAGAAGGTAAATACCTCCGATTGCATTATACCGGGCAAACGCATCTAAGGAGCATTTTTCCAAAGTTTAAGGAGCATTTCCCCAAAAAGAACCATTTTTGCAGGATAGTTGTCCGGCATTCTCGCAACATGTCCTGCCCAGCGTATCCTTCCAGCTTTTGCCACCTTATGAATACTGGGTTCGCCGGCGAGTTGCGCGAGCTCATGGTTCATCCTTCACCTCCATAGTCCGTCCTCCTGTACTCCACCAAAGATGGTTCTTAACAACCGTAGCTCAAAAACTCCGAGTGCTCGCAGGTCCTCTTCAAGCTTGCTCTTCTTTTCTTTGTTTTTTACTACGGTATTTTTGTCAGTTTTACCACTCTTTTTTCTCTTTTTTTATTTTTTTCATTAAGTTTATTAATACATAAAAAACTATTAACTTTTTAATTATTTTTCATTTACCGAAAAAACAAAAAAAACAATCACTGGACAACCGAACATACCTCTCTCCCCCCCTTTCCCCCCCCCCCCCCCCGCCAAAAAAGGACAGACCCACCACACACAAAAAAAAAAACACAAAATATACTCATATAAATTTTCCACAATCTAAATTTAAAAACCCCGCCCATATCACCCCAAACCCCATATTTCCTACAAAATGTTACACACCCAAGGAAGGATAAACCACAGCCATTCAAGCTTGAATGTCAGCGTGTGTAAAATTCCGCAACCGTCAATTTAAAAGGAATCGCCAAACGACAACAAATAACTAGCAAAAAGCAAATCTGTCAGTTTTGTTGCCGCTATGTGGCATCTAATTGCACTTCAAAACATCGTGTCAATATCGGCTGGCGTGTGGCGAACATCGGCGTGATATTTTGACATGCTAGCAGATGCCGTAACTTCGCCACATCAGTGGGCACCTCGACTAAGTGAACTATGTGGCGTTAGTGAAGAACCGATTGCTAACGTAGCGATTGCTAGAGATTTGAAAATTTACACAAAGTTATCGATTAATTTTGTTCTTGCTTAAACGTATGTCTGTGGTTAAACTGTTTGAAACTGTCGGCAAAATGAAGGCGATATTTTTTCTCTACGCCTTCTATCATTCGCGCTCGTCTGAACTGTCCCAGAACACGGTTGCTAGAACGCGATATTCAGCCTTTCACAGTATGCGATGGTTTAACGAAAAATGTTCGTTTACCACCACTGACCAAGGGCAATATTGGAAACATTTGGAAGCATATTCTGGATACCCAAGGGGGTATTGCCACGTTTGGATCAATACCCAATATGCAACACCAGAAAACGCATGCGAATTCAAAGAAAAAGAGCCATCTCTTGTACCGGCTCGTGTCAAACACCATTTTTGCGGGATTGTTGTCTGACATCCTTACAACGTGTCCCGCCCATTGTATTCTTCCAGCTTTAAGGACTTTCTAGATACTGGGTGCATCACAGAATTGCGCCAGCTCGTGGCGCATTCTTACACCGCCAAAGATGATCCTAAGCATACGTCGCTCGAAAAATTCCATGAGCCTGCAGGTCCTCCACAAGCATTGTCCACATTCCGTGCCCATAGAGAGCTACCGGTCCTATCAGCATCACGTACATGCTACACTTAGTACGGGGGTGAAGTTTACTAGACCTTAGGGCCTTGTGGAGCCCATAGTAAACACGACTTCCGGCAATTATGCGTCTCCAAATTTCTCGGCTGCAGCTGTTATTCAACGTCACCATTGATCCGAGAAACACAAACTCATCTTTGGTAGACTCTAACTGATCTCCATCGATAATCACACTTCTGCCTGTGCAAGATTTATCACGTTCGATTCCTCCTGCCAACAGATACTTGATCTTCGACGAATTCACCCTTAATCCAACCTTTTCTGCTTCACGTTTGAGCATGGCGTATTGCTCAGTAACCACCTGGAACGTTCTTCCGATTATTTCCACGTCGTCAGCAAAGCACATAAATTCAATGGATTTATTGAAAAACGCCAAATAGGTGTTTTGTCAATGATTCAGGACCAGAAAGTACTTCAAACAACATTCGAGTTCTGAAATAAGTGCAATTTGGATTGCACTTTCTTTGACTGCAACCTTGCATTATGTTTCTAAACTTGCTATACGTACCCGAGCAGGAGACAACAACATATGAATACCTAATTTTGATCTTGATAACTATCCTTGGTATAAAAGAGCCCAGATTAAGAGGTAAAATACCCAAGCAAAATACCCAAGAATTGCAAGCAAAATATCTCTCGAATAACAAAACTTGTTATTTCGAATACCTGGGAATACCTGAGAGGTACTATTTTGGTATTGTCTATTCAAAAGGATTGCGACTTTTAACTGGGCACTTGTGCTCGTTTATTTTCGACAGCACCTAGAATTTCTGGTGAACTAAGAGGCCATCCATGCTTGACCAAAAAGTCGGTCAAATTTGCCCGACACCAGTTTTTGACCAAATTCGCTGTATGAGATGGTGCTCCTTCTGTAATCATCCTTCCTGTACACTCTTTCTAAGCTTGGCTTCCCGACGTTCTAAAGAACTTCCGTTTTATAATATAAAGCGTTGATTTTAACGCCTTTCTCGACGAAACAAGCGAAACCCCGCCGTTTATTTGCTTGGTTCGAGGCCAATCTGTAGGAAAGCTTCGGACAAATCCATGGTAGTGAGGTATTTTGCCTTAGGTAGTTGTCCCAAAATACGACCAGGGTAGGGCAAAGGGTAAGCATCACGCAAGTCCTCTCGTTGATTTTGCGCGCGTCTAAGAAGAGCCTTACCTTGACGGGTTTGATCACAGGACCGCAGCTCAAGGATCAGTCAGAACTACTACGTTCAATAGTTCCCACATCGAGTAGCCACTGTAGCTCTGTTGCCACCAACTCCTGTGTCTTCGGGGACATCACATAGGGGAATTGTCGGACCGGAGGTTTGTCCTTCTACTCGTCACTTATGACGATGCGGTGCTGCGTAAGTGGTGTAACGGTTAGCTGTCAAGCTTTTGCTGGAAGAAACAGCTTCTTTATTTCTTCTATTCGTCGATGTTCGTAAACTGAAAGAATATTTTCTGGAATCGATGGATCGATAGTTGCAACGTTTCCCGTGTTGGGTAACCGCTCGCTCTGTAAGATCGTGGGCTGGATTTGGAACTTTGTCCAGAAATTCATGCCGCATATACAGTCGAGGGATAGATTGTGGATAACCAGGGTCGGAACAATTATCATTCTGTCATTGAAATGTATCGGAAGGTGAAGCTTGTCACCGCTAGCCGAACGCAGTGAAATATTCCCAGGGGGTCTGTGAAGTTTCATCGGTTTTAACCGCGTGAAAGTACTTCCGCCGATGATGGTATAGTTGCTCCCGCTATCCAGCAGAGCTTTTAGCGGAAGTCCATTAACTTTTATGGAAACGTACGGACGGTTATCGTCGTTGAGAGGATATTTTATGAAACAGATCTCTTCCGGTTGGTTATAGTAATTTTCGGAAGTATTTTCCCAGAAGACTAGTGGGATTTTGTGAGAATTTGAGGTAATTACGCCTGGAAGTTCTGTGAACGGCGATTTACGTTCGCCCGTTGGCCGTTTTTAGACAATAGGAACAAAAACTGGTCGGGAAGCCATGCAGCCCGCGGTTGTCACAAAATAAACGACGTGCCTGGCGACACACAACGACATGATGTCCACTGTTCTAGGGTTAGCTGAGGACGAGAAGAAATATTGGATGGTCCGGGAATTGGCGACTTTGGGTCATTTGACCGGTTGGGGTTTGACACCGGTGGCGATTTCTGAAAATTTCGAGCCGCACCTGTATTAGAGCTAGGCGAATGGTTGATAGACTGACCTGGAATATGTATGTAATTTCGACGCAACTCGAACTAAGTGCTGCCAATTCATCAAAAAAACTGTCGTTCGCTGTGTCATGTAAAACTTCAAAGCGGAACTGGTAAACAGATGTATGACTCGAACAACTCCTCCGTTGAGAGATGGCAAACTATGACGAGGTTTAAATGGAGCTTCATACTGAACTTGTTGGAATTGATTTTGGAAAGGATGTGAATTATTAGCTAGGTATTCCGCTCGCGTGTACTGTGGGTTTTGTGACTGTTGGAAGTACGAATTAAAGCTGGGTCCGGTAACATTGACCACCGGGAATCTCCTACAAAGGGAAGGAAGTTTTAGTATGACTGTGTAAGAAGAAATGCGTGTAAAACATTTCAGACTCATTGTTGGCGTTTTAAGCAAAGTTTCTCAGTGCGTAACGAATCGTCTTTTGATAATATTATATTAGTTTCGAATTGTGCTCCAGAGATGGCGATGCAGTCTATTTTTGCCAAATGAAGCTCTAGAGAGTTGCCGTCTTCGGCAAAGTTGTTTGAAATATAAAATGTCATTTGACATTATCAGATTAGGTACAGATATTGCCGGAGAGATGGCGCTGCAGTCTATCTTTGTCAAATGGAGCTTAAGAGAGTGGCAGTCTTCTGCAAAGTTGTTGAGAATGTAAAATGAAGACATTTGAAATAATCACATTAGTTCCAGATCGTACCGCAGAGATGGCTCTGCAGCCTATCTTTGCCAAATGAAGTCAAAATCGTTTGCCAGTGACATTGAAAACATCGAATTTTCACAGATGACTTGTTCTAGAAAGTAAGCCAAAAGATGTACCTTTCAAACAGAATAAACTGGAGTCTGCATTGTGCTCTCATGCCGTGCGGTTCTATTTTCTATTTGCTGAAGGAAGTGCCTACCTAACGCTACAACAAATCTTAAACAGCACTTTTCAGTGCTAAATAATACCTACAATTTTTAGATTTCCTCTTATTCCTTTTCGATCCTTGTTAGGCCCTTCGGGTAACCCGGCTTGGATATCGCATTGGAAAATTCCTCTTCGGTCCCTCGGATTCTTATAGTTATCTGCTTGGACGTCGATTTGGAGCAAATTACTCTGCCACTATGGCAAATAAGCGCAAACGAAAAGGGCAATCTATTGATTCGCCTGCAAATCAAATTTATGTGAGTAATCAATTTGATATGCTCACAGATGATGAGAGTGATCCATCATCTAATCAAAATTTGAAAAAACTTTCTCGATTGAGAAAGGAAAAAGTTCCCCATTGTGGTGACAATTTCGGATTTCCATGCTTTTCGCTTGGCTGCTTGGCTATTCCTCACACACATGTAACACACGAATTTTTGAAAACTGGTGTTGCGTATATGCCACAGAGGTAGGAAATGGGTTAAACACACATAAATGAATTATATAATTTAGTGCAAACTTCAAATGACAACTACACTTCGTACTAACAAGTCATACTGGTAAGGTTAGAAGCTGTAGTGATTATCGCTTAGAAGTTTACGCAAACTGTTTGCAAGTTACTGAGGGCACTTTTTATTTAAGTTTCATGAACTTTTGTTTTCCCTCACAATATTCATCATTATAATTCAACCTTCACATGCTTTGAAATAGCTTGCGCTGTTTTTTTTTTTTTTTGACAAATAGTGTTGATACAAACACTGTTCAAAGGCGCTTCGACGTTTATGAATTAGAAGCATTATGTGCCCTAAATATCGGGCGAGACCGCTAAGACGGACCTGCAAAGAGTTTTCGTGAATTTGAGCCTGAGCAGTATGACTTGTTAGTATGAAGTAAAATCATAATGTCAAACGACACAATTTCACATTCTGATCAACTTTGTACCAGACAAAAATTTTCTAGTGCTTTGTATGGTACAGATAGAACTACATAAGGTTGAAATAATGATAATGACAAAAGACGACATATTATATACCGCAAAATTATGCCTAAGACGGCAACTTTCTCTAGCTTCAGTTAAAAAACATAGATGACAGCTCCATCTGTGCTGAAAGATCTGGAACTAATATGATTACGTCAAAAAATGACAAATGTCACAATGACAGATTTTGCCAAAGATGGTAACTCACAAGAGCTTCATGTGACAAAGATAGACTGCAGCGCCATCTCTGCGGCAAGATCGTGAACTAAGATTACGTTGTCAAAAGACGACAAATGGCATTCTAAGAAACTTTGTCGGCGGCGACAACTCTCTAGCGCTTCATTTGGCAAAGAAAGAATGCAGCGTCATCTATGCGGCAATATCTGGAAATAATATGATTCTTTATGGAGAGTGTGAGCTGTTTAGTGGAATACCTGTAACTAGAAAATAAGAAGAATGATTAGTAATTTCCATTTCATTCCAACTACCTTTATTGCTTATCTTGACAGATACGCGTATTTCGTCTACAATGTGCAAACTTCTTCAGTGTCGTGTACTAATACTCGACTGTATTAGTACACGAGACTGAAGAAGTCTGCACAGTGTAGACGAAATAAAGGGTGTATTCGATAAAAATGGCACACACATATATATACTCATCAAAATTAAACTGATTATCGGATTTTCTTGAAATTTTCAGGGAATGAAGAACTACTAATGAGTTTTGATTTACAACATTTGTTTTATTCAATTTCGTCTCCCATTACGAATGCCCGCACCTTCCTTTTCACTCCACCCATCAAATTTTGTACAACCGATTTTCCCAGTGTTTTTGTTGTTTTTACCCAAATTTTCTTCAATTCTAGCTCTGTTTTTATAGTTTTGGGATGTTTGCGAAGTTCCGTTTTCATAATTGCCCAGAATTTTTCAATTGGACGAAGTTCCGGTGAATTTGGTGGGTTCATATCCTTTGGCACAAAATTGACTCCGTTGGCTCGGTACCACTCCAATACGTTTCGAGCGTAGTGGCAGGTACTAGATCAGGCCAAAACAGAGTTGATCCTTTGTGCTTCTTAATGAATGGCAAGAGACGCTTCTTAAGGCACCCTTCCGTGTAAATCGCACCGTTTATTGTTCCGGAAGTGATGAAGGGAGCACTTATTTCACCACATCCGCAAATCGCCTGCCAGATTAGAAACTTCTTTGCAAATTTCGATAGTTTCTTCTTTCGAACATCCTCCGGAACATCGAACTTCGACTTGGCAACGAAATATTCTTGCCCAGGAAGTTGACGGAAGTCGGCCTTGACGTATGTTTCGTCATCCATCACGATGCAACCGGATTTGGTGAGCAGCTTCGTGTAAAGTTTCCGGGCGCGGGTTTTCGCAGTGATGTTTTGTTTTTCATTCCGGTTTGGGGCTTTTTGCACTTTGTAAACATGTAACCCAGCACGCTTCATGGTTTTCTGCACAAAACCGACTGACACCTTAGACTTTTTAGCGACATCTCGAATTGACATGTTTGGACGGTTCTTGAATTGTTGTACGACTTTCCTGGCCATTTTACTGTCCATTGGACCACTTTTACGACCACTCCCTTCCTTCCTTTGGACACTCAGACGCTCCTTGAAGGTTCTTATTACACGAGACACTGTTGTATTTGCAATTCCAAGCCTTTGAGCAATCCACCGGTGGGACGCCCCTGGATTTTGATTGTGAGTGCACAAAATTTTCTCACGGGCAATTTCTTGTTTCGACGACATGACTGGAACTACTGAATGTATAACTATGAAACTTGGCAGATGTAAATAATACACTATGGATAAGATCTACTCAAATTTCTAGGTTTTTTACCCAAATGATTCAAAAGTTACAGAAGATTTTCTGTGTGCCATTTTTATCGAATACACCCTTTACGCGTATCTGTCAAGATAAGCAATAAAGGTAGTTGGAATTAAATGGAAATTACTAATCATTCGTCTTATTTTCTAGTTTCTTGAAATTGTTTTGTACTTTTCAGCTAAACTTCAGGGAAGTTTCTTACCAATCACATCTCTCAAACGAGGTGAGATGGAAACCAGGAATTGTGATTCCTACATGTGTTTGTGTCCTCATAGTACCATGCGAACGGTTGGGAAGATGGTGTGTACCATATATTAATATGGTGTCATGAGTAATAAATATCATTATGTTCATTTGAATGATTTTCATATAGACTGCTCCTTCGGTTCGTCAGTGATTATCTATTGCTCTCTCCTGATCTTCCGCTAAGCTACTTGCTAAGATTCTGGGAAACTTCCTTCTGACCTTAAGGCAAGTTTCCTCATAACATTCTTGGCAGTCACTCCTGATTTTCTTCAAAATTCGCATCTAACAACCCAACCTAACCTTCCAGAACATTTGGCAGTTTTTTTCCTGAACTTAGTTACTTTCTAAACTTCTTAAAAGTCCCATCCTGAATTGCGAGGCAAATTTCTTGAAAGCTTTGGGAAAGCTTTCCAGATTTTTTTTGGGAATTCATCTTAAATGTGTTGGAAGTTTCTTCCTGCACTTCTAAGAAGTTCTCTTCTGAACTTCAGGGGAGTATTTTCCTGAACTTCGAGGAAGTTTCTTCCGAAACTTTAGAGAAGTCTTTTTCTATAGGTTTGAAGATGTTTGTTCCTGAATTTTTGAGAAATTATAGGTAGTGCCCTCCCTGGTTAGTTTTTTC
Organism: Aedes koreicus; assembly: GCA_024533555.2. Classification (NCBI taxonomy): domain Eukaryota; kingdom Metazoa; phylum Arthropoda; class Insecta; order Diptera; family Culicidae; genus Aedes; species Aedes koreicus. The sequence continues at coordinate 617,756 of JAHHFK020004364.1, read as the reverse complement.
CTGAAATTCGGCGAAGTTTTTTTCCTGAACTTGTCGGAAGTTCCATCTTAGATTTCTGGAAAGAACTCCAAAACCTCTGGAAAGCTCCAAACTTCCCAGGAGTCCTCTTTTCTAAACTTTTTCCTAAAGCTCTGAGAAGTCCTTTCCTGATTTTCGGGGAAGTTCTCTCCCGAACTCCTGAGAAGTATGAACTTGAACTTTGAGGATGTTTGGTCCTGAATTTTTTGGCATATTTCTGCTTGAACTACTAAGAAATGCTTCCTACACTTCTGAAAAGTTTCTTCCTGACCTTTGGAGAAGTTTTTTTTTTTGAGGAAGTCTCTTCATGAACATCTAAAAATTATCTTCCGGAAGCTCTGAGAAATCTACTTCCGAACTTTCTAAGATGTGCCCTACATTCTGGGTAGTTTCTTTATATACTTCTATGAATTCACGACTAATTTCATAAACCACTTTATTTGAGGGTAAATTTCCAAATCCCAAGTGCCATTGTACTTAAATAATGCGTTTAGAAGTACTTCAGAAAAAAAAACAGAGTTCTAAGATTAATTTCAAGAGCTCTTCACTGTTACCGTAATTAAAGGGTGTCCACGTAGAAATTGCCACACTGAAATTGCTCTAACTTTTTAACCGTTGGGTAGAATTTAATGAAAATTTGGGTGGATTTAGTTCATAGTGCATTATTTACATCCTGCATGTTTTAAAGTCCTGTGATCAAAACGCGGATCGTTCCATCGCGGAAATGGAGTCGAAAGAACAGCTCGTGCGTGATAAAATCTTGCGCATTCATCACGAGAACAAAGATCTCTCGCATCGTTCCATCGCTAAAACGTTGGGAATCGCGATATCCACGGTGTCGCGAGTGATTAAGCGGTTCGAGGAACGGTTGACCACCGATCGGAAGCCCAGAAGTGAAGGAAAAAGTATTCCGTACAACACCAAAAATCACAACTGCGTAGTTGGGGCCTTCAACCGAAATCCGAACGCCTCCGTTCGGGATGTGGCTAAGAAGCTGCACCTAAGCCGAAGTTTTATCCAGAAGGCCAAAACAAAGGCTGGGCTTCGAACGTTCAAGGTACAAAAGGCCCCTAATCGCGACGAGAAGCAGAACAAGTCCGCCAAAACCCGTGCCAGGAAGTTGTACCTCAACATGCTGACGAAAGTTGAATGCTGCATCATGGACGACGAAACATATGTGAAGGCCGACTTCAAACAGATCCCCGGCAACCTGTTTTTCACGGCCAAGGATAAGTTCGCGTTCCGGAGCATGTCCGCACTCAGAAGATGTCCAAATTTGCGAAGAAATTCCTGGTTTGGCAAGCCATCTGCACGTGCGGGAAGCGGAGTGCACCTTTCGTGACCCAGGACACGATGAATGGACAGGTGTACATAAAAGAGTGCCTCCAGAAGCGGCTGCTTCCTCTCCTGAAGGCCCACAACGTCCCAACAATCTTCTGGCCGAATTTGGCCTCATGCCACTACTCCAAGGACGTGCTGAAGTGGTATGCGGACAATAAGGTCAATTTCGTGCCGAAAATGTTCAACCCTCCCAACACTCCGGAGCTCCGCCCCATCGAGAAGTACTGGGCGATTATGAAGCAGCACCTTCTTAAACGACCTAAGGTAGTGAAGACAGTCGAGGAACTGAAGAAAGTATGGGTTTACATGCAAAAAACGGTTGATTCACAGGTTGTGCAGAATCTTATGGCCGGGGTTAAGGCCAAGGTGCGGGCATTTGCGTATGGACTGTAAATAAAATACGAGTAAAATGGTAAAATGAAGTTTAATAGTTATTTCTCAATCCCTGAAAATTTGATGGCAATCGGATGAAAACTCGAATTTTGCGAATCAATTTTGTGTGTGGCAATTTCATCGTGGACACCCTTTATAAGTTTCCGTGCGACTATCGATTGGGATTGAGGGACAAAAGGATAACAAAAGGGACAAGAGGATAACAAAAGTAAAAGTATTGAAACGAGAAAATAAAATTTACTATTTGTTATTCCGACCCAACTTGACAAAATTTCGTCGATCTCGACATCTGTAATAGTAAAACAGGCCTGTCGAGCAAAGTGACGGTCGACTCGACACCAATGTTGGTGCGTCAACTTTGATGCCAGCTGTAGTCCAAACCAGTTGATGAAAATTTGTCAAATTTTGTGCACATTATTTTCTATATTTTTTTAAGTTATGGTGACATTTTTAGTATGCTACCTAAATTTTTCACAGAAATACGGATTTTTAAAATTGGTATGTTCAAAAACGACTTTTTTCACATATGTTATGAAAACTTCAAATTTATAAACTCTATCAACATGAAATTTTGGTCAAATAAGGTCTATACATGGTTATAGTGTTGTTAAATTTTTAGCCAAAAATATGGATAATTGACAAAGTTACAGAAGGTTGGACATGGCGTTTTTTGGAAGCAAAATTTTGCTCGGCTTTATGTTTGCTACTGAGTGTATTTTTGAGACCATAACCTTTCAAATTGGGTACAAACATTGTGTCTAGGTTGAAATTCATAATTCTAGAAAGGGTTGAAATCCGGGTCAATATTGACTTAATGTCTTAAGGAGTGTATCGAAAATAAGCTATCCACAAACTTTCTTTCAAATTATGTTGAAAACCGATATTTTATTCATACAAAAAATTGATCCTTTATTGTACGAGGTTAAACTTGAACATAATGAAAACCGGATGAAATTTAAGTTATTCCTTCACGAATTTTCGAACTTTGGATCGAATGCTCTTCATCAAGTTCCGGACAAGTGTTGCATCGCATTTTTTGGACGCTTGAGCCCAAATTTGTTTGAACTCCTGCATGTTCCCAGCTGCCTTACCAGTCTTCTTGAAGACCCTCTTCACGATTGCCCAGTAACGTTCGATGGGTCGAAGCTGAGGGCAATTTGGTGGATTGATATTTTTCTCAACGAAATCTATACCCTTTTCCGCAAGCCAATTGAGAGTGGTTTTGGCGTAGTGAGCCGACGCTAAATCCGGCCAAAACAGTGGAGGTGTACTATGCTTCTTATATAAAGGCAACAATCTCTTCTGGAGACACTCAGATCGATAGATTTCCGCATTTATAGTTCCGGTAGTGTAAAAAATGGTTGACTTCAAACCACAGGAACATATTGCTTGCCATACCAGTACCTTTCGACCGAATTTCTCCACTTGAATCGACCTGTCCGCATCGCTCACATCCTCCCCAACGACGGCAGTAAAGTATTGTGGACCTGGAAGGGTTTTTGAGTCCTCCTTTACATAGGTCTCATCGTCCATCAAAACGCATGCATCCGGACGCTGCAAAAGACGCGAATACAATTTCCGGGCCCTTGTTGCTGCTCGCTTCTTCTGTTCTGCACTTTGTTTAAGAGATTTTCTGCTTCTTGTAGGTCTTCAGGTGGTTTCGCCTCTTGATACGCTGGATCATTCCGACACTCGTTCCTGCTTTTCTTGGCCAAATCACGTATTGACATTGATTTGTTCTTCATGATTAGAGATACCACTTTCTGCTCCAGTTTCGGGTTGGAAGAACCGGGTTTTCTGCCTCTTCCTGGTAGCTCATCCAAAGAATAGTGTTCCCCAAACTTATTAATGATGGTTTTAACACTCGCATGATGAATTCCAAACCGCTTCGCCAATTTTCGCATAGTAATACCCTTCTCACTTAGCCATGTGTCCAGAACCTTAATTTTCACTTCCTTTTCAATACGCGACAAACAAGTAAACAAAAGAAAGCTGACAGTCAAACGCACAGCATGCAGTGTTCAGAGCATAAAAAACCATCACAAATACATGCGTACAACGCAAATGTATGTGGATAGCTTGTATTCGATACACTCCTTATGTGTCAATTAAGATTAAGATGATCCGACAATTTTATAAATTATTCAACTTTTTTTTCGGTAAAATGTACCACTGTGCGACTCATGCTTTACTACCACCATCACCACCAACGCCACACAACAAGTGATCGACCACCACCCGCTGACATTTTCAGAACCCGTTCCACAGCCAGATGTAGAACCCCACTTTTGTTCATTTGCCGGCTTCTTATTTCTCCGTCTCCGACTTCGTCGTCTTGTTTGTTCTCAATATCACAAATGGATGCAAATAATAAAAAAAAAGGCAAATCAAAAGCGAGAGCAAAATTCGGCTCCCATTCTGAGTTAGTTGTTTTGTTTATTTATTTTTAACTCTCTGGTAGGAGAGTCAACTTGGTGATTTTTTTCGTTTAAGCTCACAAAAGAAGTGACTTTTTCCTGCTTATTACAGTGAAAAGGAAGAAAAAAAAACTCTATTGTTGTGCAACCTTTTTCCACCGGACTGCGTATTGGACTTTCTCTTCCTTCGCCCATTCCTAATGGTGGTGCTTTACTTACCTGACGGAAGTCTTTCAATAGGCCAATTAGCGTCACTGGCCGGCGGATGTAGTCACAGGAGACTCATCATCACGTGGCCCTCCTACCGGAAAGGATATTTTTGTTCCAAAGATGCTAGAGTTCGTCGCTCGCTCTACCTCTGGATTAAATGAAAATAACCTATATTTGATGCCATAACTAATGATATTTACCTTTTCTCGTTTCTTTGCAGGTAAGCCATTTGTCGATGCACATCTGGAGTAAACAAGCCAGTGACGTAAATAAGGCAGCCGGGCTCAGTCCAGTCACGTGGACAGCCAAGCGCCACCATTCTGCTAGATGTGATAATGAACGGACGCCGTTGAATGGTTCAATACTGCCGATGGGTGAACGGTGAAAAAGGCACACATTCATTCTGGATGGTCTTGGACATAGTCGCATATGAAATGAAAACTTGATATTTTATATCTCACCGGAGGATCACAGGTCTGAACTAATATTCTATGTCCCCAGCAATAGTTTTAGCTGTTAGGCAAATTTTCAAATCGAAATGCAACCAAACCATACTTTTCCTCTTTTGGGTACCCAATCTCCTCCAACCGCCTTACAATTACCATCATGATCGTCACCATAACGTCGTCTAATTGCAGCAAAAAAAAAGTACAAACCGGGCCCGGTGCCAGATAGAATGTTGTTTACAATAATTCTCCTCGCGCTCACATGGAACAACCGGACAGCATTGCTTTTAGAAATGTGACGCATTTTGTTTTTGTTTACCCGCCGCCGTATTCTAGCTTCGACCAGTGTGCGGTAATACCGGTATGATGGCTAACGATCGCTAATCGCTACGAATTAGATCGCACTGGCCAAACAACGGCAACAACAACAACAACAACAACAGCAGCAGAAAGGAATGGCTAATGCGACCAGTCTTTCGCCGCTTGTCGAAACCTGATCCCCACCTTTGAAGCTGAAGAAGGAGGTGCCAATTTTCGCTTCTCGTTCTAAACTGTGTGGGGTGGCGGTAGGAAACGATCGTCTCACAATCGCACAAGTGGTCGAATCACGGGGACTGATGCGGGCAGAGATATTGACTGCATCCAAACAAACAACACCAGCAGCAGCATCAGCCGTCGTCGGTTTAGTCATTCGGGTTATTTGGGTTGTGAGATGAAAAAGATGCTTCGAAAACAAGATGATTCTCAGCAGCACCCGGCGGCGATGAGTAATACCTTGTCCGGACATCTGCCTCACCGTATTTATTTTGGTTCGAGAGCAAAAAGAAAACAAAAAAGCGATACAATCTATAGGCGACCGATCGGATTCTACCCGGCTACCTAAAGATCGTAAAAAGTGATTGAACCGATGTGATGTTAGTTTCGTTTTTCCTGATTTGTTTCGATTTTTAGCTTCCATTTTTTTTTTTCGAAGAGAAGACGAACAGACTGGTCGATGTCTACCGGGATATGATGGAATTTGTGGTGAAGGAAGCCATGGGATCGGGTTTTGAGTGCTGCGAAGGGAAGGAATCCGTCACACTAGAATGAGTGTGCGTGATAGAACAGAATACCGGACCCGGGTCGATGCGGTGGGAATTGAGGAAACGTTGGAAGCAAGGGAACGTGCAACTTGTTGGTTTTTGGTTGTTTCAAGTTGGCATTCAACATCGGTTTGGGAGCGAGGGACTTCCCTCTCAATACTTTGGAGTGACGCACGAAAGAGTACACAGGTTTTCGTTTTACAGTGATGTAAGTAGCCAATGCTATGGTGGTTGTTTCATGACCGATACGCGTTTTCATCTTAAATTTGTTGAAATTGATGTACGTGATGTCCCTTCAGACTAACAAATTAAGTGAAAGAGGGAATCAAGTTGTGAAAAAGAAAATATTAAGCTTTTTGGAGAATCTTAAATACCTTAAATCTTGAAATGAGAATTACGCTACCAAACAAACACCAATACTGAATAACTGTTTGTTCAAACAAATTTGGAAAAATTGTTCGGCTTTTTCTTCGAGAAAGCTGAATAACTTCTCCAAATTTGTTCGAACAAGCGATAATTCGACACTGATGTTTGTTGGGTATTGTCAATTAGCAAGTTAAGCTCGTTGAATAGGGTGATCTTTTGTGACTTTTTCATAGAAATTGGCACACAGCAAGGAACTGTTCGAAATGCTTTACATAGTCAAAACAAGAAATCCATCACAGTTGTGTTAATTGAAACAATGTTGCATAACAAACAAATTTTTATCTTATCTCCAATGATGAGCTGTTCGGTCTCAAACGAATTATCAAGCAGATTATCTTTTATAACTGAACAGACTAGATAAGCCGTGTAAGGACTGTCTCGTTTATTATGAGTACACTTAAAAATTGCTGTATTTAAATATGTTTTATTTATTTTGAAACTCAAATTCATTCACATTGTTTATTGATCATCAAAAAAGCCCATTACATCAGTATTCATTTAATTTTTCGCAGATCTGGCCAGCTCTCGCAGCTTCTTCTTGATTTTCCTCATGAGGTTTTGCACAACCGTTCCGTGGATGGTTTTGCTTACGTTTGCCCATTTTTTTTTTTTAATTTGATGATGTCATCTGCTCCTTTAGCCTTCTTCTGCAGCTTTCCTTTCATCAAAGCCCAAAATTTCTCAATGGGCCTTATTTGCGGGCAATTTGGAGGATTCACCGCCTTTTCCACAAATTGGACATTATTCTCTTCATACCAGTCCAAGGTGGCACGCGCATAGTGGCAGGATGCCAAATCAGTGTCGAACCTTTGCGTTTTCGGATTAGTGGCAGAATTCGTTTCTGCAGGTATTCCTTCCGGTACATTTCGGCGTTCATATTTGCGGTAGTGAAAAAAGGTGTCGATTTCATACCGCACTGGCAAATTGCTTGCCAAACCAACACCTTTCTTTTCCATATTTTTCGAAAAAAAAAAAAAACGATTTCTCCGAATTTGGGACATCCGCTCCACGCTTCACGGTGTAAAACTGTGCTCCATGTAGTCCAATTTTACGTACGAGACGTAAAATTGGACTACATGGAGATCCATGATAATGCACATGTCATTTTTGCTCAAAACGTCTTCGTACAGCCTCCGAGCCCGAGTGTTCACGGTTACCTTACCTTGCCAATCAGACTAAGGCCGGTGTGGCCTCTGCTGTACACAGAAGTTGTTTCCATTGTAATCGGTCCATGGCTGTACCTCGCCTGCCTCGCTGTCTGCGGAGGGTCCGCAGGTCGCCTTCTACTTGATCAATCCACCTTGCTCGTTGCGCGCCTCTTCTTCTTGTACCTGTCGGTTCGTTTTCAAGAACCATTTTCACAGGGCTATCGTCCGACATTCTTACGACATGCCCAGCCCATCGTAGTCGACCGATTTTTGCGATGTGTACGATGGGAGGTTCTCCCAGCAACTGGTGCAATTCGTCGTTCATTCGCCTCCTCCACGTTCCGTCTTCCATCTGCACTCCACCGTAGATCGTACGCAGCACCTTCCGTTCAAAGACTCCAAGGGCGCGTTGGTCCTCCACTAGCAATGTCCATGTTTCGTGGCCGTAGAGAACTACCGGTCTAATTAATGTCTTGTAGATGGTCAATTTTGTGGTTCGGCGAACTTTGTTCGATCTTAGCGTCCTTCGGAGTCCAAAGTAGGCACGATTGCCAGCCGTAATGCGCCTTTGTATTTCTCTGCTGGTGTCGTTATCGGCGGTCACCAATGAGCCCAGATACACGAATTCGTCTACTACCTCGATTTCATCACCGTCGATCTGAACTTGTGCTAGGAGGCTAACATTTTCTTCTCGTGAGCCTCTTCCCTTCATGTATTTTGTTTTTAACGCATTAATCACAAGCCCAATCCTACCAGCTTCAGCCTTAAGAGTTTTCACGGAATCCGCCTGAATTTGGCTGCGTTTCGGACATTTTTGTTTCCGGTACGTCTTCAGGGAATTTCGCTCCTTTGCGCGTTGGACCATTCCAATCGTCGTTCCAATCTTTTTTGCGCATTCTCTGACGGATACCCTTTTTTTCCTTTAAAATCTTTTCAAATTTGTTTGTCAAAATTTGGGTTTGACGCACCTGTTTTTCTTCCACGGCCGAGTAAGTCCTTCAATGTGTTATGCATAACAAACCGGTTGATCGCATTTTGGACGCACAGACACTAACACCTTCTTCTTTTGCTAATTTTCTTAGCGGCAATCCCTTTTCAGTGCAGTACTTGGTCACAATCGATTTTCGCTTTTCTTCCGTAAGACCTCGCATTGTTCCGCTTGAAGTAAAACTTTAACTTTTAATGAAGGTTCTCGATTGTTTACAAGGCAAGCAACACATTGACACTAAACAGCTGTCAAGATAAGTCATAGTCTTTTTCATACAGAACCTCAATGGTGTACTCATAATTAACGATGCAGTCCTTAGTGTCGACAGTAGGCTTTAAAACCTACAAATAATAGGCCAACACATAGCTGAACCCCAAATTCACGGTGTTAAGCGACCTCTGGTTTACCTTGCTGTGCCGAAGCAATCGTTCAGCGGACGTTATGCTCCTCTCTTGGTCACTCTTCTTAAGTCTCAAGTTTGGGGATTAATAAAAGTGAAGTTATGAAACGCCCCGACAGCATTTTTACTGTTGGTTTAAATCGGTTTAAAGCGGGTATTATGCGCTAGGGAGCTATTAGGGTCCTCCCTTAGCTCAGTCGGCAAAGGCGCAGCTACAAAGCAACACCATGCTAGAGGTCGGTGGGTTTGATTCTCGGCCTGGTCTATGGAATTTTTCGTCAAGAAAGCGAAAGCGAAGTGTTGCAATAGGGCTCCCTATCCATATCGTTTCACTTGGGTGCCCTGATGGTCCCTCCCTTTCCCCGTTTTATGTTATGTGATGGAAATTGAGTACAATTGGGCGTGGTCATTTGATTGCGTACCTTGTGTTAGAAAGCTTTGCTGAAAGTAATATTATACCTTTTTTTATTTATTCATGGAATCTTATTTTGTTGTAGGGTCAACACATAAGGATATATGGATAAAATAGATTACAATTAACTGTTTTTCTCAGCATGTTTTGAGAGCACTTACCACCTCTCAAGTGTCTGAAAACAACGATTTCTCACAGTAGGGCCATGTATTTTCGAAACTCTTAAATGAACTCGATGATTGCTTTTTCTTACGCACTCTGTACGGCGCATCATTTGGATAACGCTATAGTGGCTGTTCAATTTGAATCGAATATGAAATGAAAGCCAGTTAGAACGAACAACATGCCATTCGCCTCCCTTTCAGTGTGAAGAGTTGATGCAGTCTCATTATATCCTTTCAATGACGATCATTGACACTGTCAACTGCCCTTTCAGTTTGGTTTATTTGCATTTTATTCCTACCTCGATATATATTCTTACAATAATTATGCGATTAAATGAAAATTAAAACACAGCGTATAATATTTACGTGTTTTCCCATGCAAAAATGGTTTTAGCAAACAAGTTAGTAAATGTTCTAAGGCCTGTACTCGAAAAAAATGCACCAGACATAAGTGTTCGCCAAAAATTTTTAAGTCGGATTTTCTTGAAACTTGCAGGAAATGAACTAATACATATGGATTATGTTTCGGCATAATTACTTTATTCATTTTCCTTTCCATCGCTGAAATTCCGCCTCTTTCCCTTAAGACCCCTCATTACATTTTGTGCAATGGTGGAGCCGACCTTTTTGGTAACTTTCATCAATTCTCTCTTCAAATCCAGCTCGTTCTTAAACACCTTGGACGATTTTCGAACTTTGGCCTTCATTATGGCCCAAAATCTTTCCACCGGCCGAATCTCTGGTGAATTTGGGGGGTTGGCAGTTTTTGGTACAAAAACAACGTTATTGTGTCTGTACCAATCCAACGTCGATCGCGCGTAATGGCATGATGCCAGGTTCGGCCAAAATAATGTCTCGCCTCCGTGGGACCGCAGGAAGGGCAACAGACGCTTCTGGAGGCACTCGGTGCGGTAAATTTCGCTGTTGGTGGTAGGCGTTGGGATGTACGGTTTACTCAGTTTACCGCATTGACATATGGCCTGCCAGAGCAAGTAGTTTCTGGCGAATTTGTCCACTTTCTTCTTCCTTATGTCTTCCGGAACATCAAACCCTGATTTGGCAACGTAGAACTCCAGCCCCAGTATCTGCTTTGCGTTTGCCTTGATGTAGGTTTCGTCATCCATAACCACACACATCGGTTTCGTTAACCACTCTCGATACAGCTTCCTTGCGCGGGATTTGGCGCAGTTCGGTGCCTTGCGGACCTTGAATACACGAAGCCCAGCTCGTTTCATGGTTTGCTGAACGAACCAGGCGGAACACTTTGCCTTCAGAGCCGCGTCGCGAATCGAAAGGTTCGGATTACACTTGAAATAATCCAACACCTTCCGGGCCTTCAGCTGTCTTCGATTTTCTTCCACTTCCAGCCCGCTGCTCGGTCGTCTGGGACTCCTTAAACGATTTTACCACCCGAGACACAGTTATATGGGTGATTCCCAATTGTCTTCCGATCCATTTCATGGTCGCAGTCTGTTATGGGATGTTATGGGATAGGGAAGAGAATGCATTAGTAATTGGTTATATGCAATGCGCATGTGAGATATTCATGGTGATATTCATTGCCGATGAGTTTCCTCGGGTTTACTCAATTCCATCACATTTACTTATAGAAGACATGTGAAATTTTACTATTTGTTACATTTGTAAATATCAGGGCATTGGTCTCCCATCGCATCTTCAAGTGATCATTACAAGCTACTCATTCGGTTCAGGTACTTTTGATGATTTTTCGTGGATGTTTAGAGGTGTTCTCGGCTTCCAATAAAGCGAACATCGTGTCAAAGAATTCCTGCCCTTTTCTTATTCCAGCCGATATTGCCTTAATTTTGGGATCACCAGTTTTTACATATTGAGGATGTATGATAGTCCCAAGCATCATCTATTGTTTCTCTATATTATTAAATCTGGTCTGGAAATGACGGAGCATCAGCTTTGCGCAAGCTGATGCTCACATTTTTATCGTATCTCCAATTATACATGTTCTATAAGTCATTTTTTGTAAAAAAAATCCACGATCTCTCAGATTTTCGTAATATTTGATAGGATTCATTCTTATCGAAACATATAACAGAGATGAATTTAAAGTAATTCAATCGAGTAATATTTGAGCAATAATTGAGTGCTCATACTTCAGGATCAATTAATTTAAAAAAAAATGTTTTGATAAGGTTTACTAGATAGTTCTGAAAATTGTTTAAAAACAAATGTTCAATCTTAGAATACATATCACAATAATAATTATTTAAGCGAGTCGTCGAGGCAATGAATGGTATCGCCGAAGTTTACGGTGCGAAGCATTTCGTGTTCGTTTTACTTTTCGTAGCAAAGCAGTGCTGCATACAGGAGAAACAGCAGGTCAACGATTTGGAACATTCTTATCCATCCAATTATTCAGTACAGCGCACAACGTTTCAGCAATTTCATCAGCAATCAGTCCTTGAAAAAAGAAACGCCCCAGTCAAAGAAAATTCTCCTTCACACCATGCAGTGGTACACCGAGATGGTGCGCAGTCATCCAGGTCAATAGGAAAATCCGTAGGGCTAAAGAACAAATCGAGAATGCGTCCTAAGTGGTTGTGCACGAAATTTCTTTGATGCATGTTGAGGAAATCCATACCATCAATCAATAACGAGCTAGCTCTTGATGAACGAATAGAGTCCAGGTCATTCCAGATTGATCCGGAATCACATCGACTATTTCCGGGTACCCCCACAACAAGTTGAATGGGATAAAATTCATCAATCGCCTCAGATAACACGAGAAATGTGGAAAAATTACCATATTTGACACCACCTCGCCTCGTGATCAAACGTTCAACTTGCTTAATGAGTTCAATTGTCAAAAATACCGATTTTGTCACCCCCTCTATGGATCAGATTTTCTGTTACTCATCTTCAAGATAGATATTTATGATACACTTAGGTGCAATGATATCGGCACAAAAACATCTAGGTTTCATATTACGTTGAAAAATATTATTGAAAAAGGGTGACAAAATCGGGACATTAATGTATGAATATTTTATTTTAAGAGCGTATGGCAAAACCAAGTATGATCCACAAAGTAACTGAAAATTTAAAAAAATGTTCTAATGCGGTAAGCACACTGCTCCATTCACACAGGAATCCCACAATTTTCTGGCTCAAGATTTACAACGGGAAGAGATAAGTTAAATTTCCGCGAATAGCAGAACTTGGTGAGTTCATTCCAATTATGAATTATATGTACAAGCTTACTGCTATTCACATCGACTTTGATTACGTTGGCAGATTTGCTTTCTGCTCAACTCGAATATTAACTTAACTTTAGCCTACTTTTAGGTTTGGAAATGAGGGCAAACGACATGTAGCCTCTTGCTTTGATGGCTCATTCGAGAAGGTGAACAATTAATTGTGGAATATTTAAGGTGATATTTTCTCATTTTATAGAGGAATCTAAAAGTGTTATGAAATCACTGAATACCTGTCCAATGGTCAGTTTAAACGAGCGGACAAGACGTCACTGATAATTTTACAAGAATATGGCCAGATTTTTCTTCATAAAAAATCAATCTTAATAGTATTTCATAACAATAGTGGATAGAGGCACGGTATTACCAAACCGAAGGAGGACCGGTCGAGGAGATTTTTCGGGTTGGACATTTTCTCAACTTTTCTGGGCATAGAGTATCGTTGAGCAGAACATCATGCATTGCTGTTGACATCGAACACTCTCGATTAATAACTGTGGAAGTCCCCAATTACGGAGGTATGATTAAAATCGATAAAAACTTCGCTACAGGAGCCCAACAATTCTAGATGAAAAAGAAGCATAAAACATGAACTAATCGGCAGCTAATACCCCAAATGGATGTTGTTAGTCTCATCGTAGAATCTCGCCCTGCCCTGATTACCCCCCTACCTGCTAACCCAAATATGCGAAACAACTGTGTGAAACAGAAACGTCCCAAGCAGTGAACAACTTCTTCAACGGTGCAACCGATCGGCGCGACTAATAGGCGTTAATTGGTTGCTAATCGACGCGTTATTAACATACAGCCAGGACTGATGTGCTTTATCGGATCTCCCTGCCTCACACGAATGGCTTCACGCTTACGACTTTAGAGCAAATACACATTCCTACCGTAACCGAAGCCCGCCATGCCACGCCGCCAACTGTAGGAAAAAAAAAAAACGAAGAAACTCGAGATTCCTCAAATTGTCATGACGACGACCAGTCCGTCACTTAGACCTAGTGGAGAGCAAAATCATCAAGTAGGGTAGGCCGGAGCAGGCTTTCACTTTCAGCAGTTACGTCTCCGCTTATTTTATTTTATTTATTTTTATTTTTTTTTTTTACCCAAACTCAATGTGGTGGCACGTGATTAGCGTTTTCTATCGAATTGGAAATCGTTGATGCCCGGCGTTAGTGGAGCGATTTAACTCGTTTGCGCAGTTTGAATTTCAAATGTGCCAAACTCAAAGCCTATTCGTATGCCGTGGTTGCCATCGCTGTCTTCAGGTGTCCTATAATTAGATGGGACAAGATTTCGACTTCCGGTTTGGAGCGATGTTACGCGATGGTTAACGAGACGGTGGAGGATGGAAGGATCTAATGGAGCGATGTGTATGTGTGAACAATCACGCACGCCACCATTTCTGAGACCACTTCGCGTTGTTATTGTTGTTGTTGAATTGCGTGCAGCTTTGAACGGAATACACACGCAAAGAAGGACGCTTCGAAACGTGCTGAACGGTTGTAGATTAAATATTACTTCAAGGTTCGTTCGTAGTCTGTTGCTGGTTGGTGGTATGTGTGGGGATGTCATGAACGATCCCAAGGACGTTTAACGCACGCGGCTAGTCGGAGACGGCTGTTGGTGCAACTTTTTAACGTTAAATGTTCAGTGAATTTGCGATTATGGTTTTCGAAGAAATTAACTTAATCACCGATGGCTAGTAGCCCGTAGATGTGACTTACGTTGCAGCGGAATACCAAAAAGAAATGTGGGGCGTTAGAGTTACCATTGCTTCGGATCTAATTGTTTAGAAAAAAAAAAAAATAGCTGAATTAGGGTTGTGGGTCAGAGTCTATTGTCGATGAATTCAGGACAAATTTTACTTCATGTTCAGTTACGCTGGCTGACCACGATGCTGAGAAAAATAAGCGCGCATAGAGCACAATTGCATCTGATATCCTTGAGGCATGTGATAAAGCCTGTCCCCGTTAAATTTCGGACACCAAAATAATAGCAGCAAAAAAAAATTTACACATAATTCAACAAAATCGATTGTTTATTTCACAATAATAGAGTTATATCTACATTAGAAACAGTTGATTAAGATGTTAATCCTTCTTTCTGTAAAATACTCGAACTTTCTGTGGTACACTCGCCATCAGGTTCCGTACGGTATCCTCAGATACGCCTGCCGTGACGATTCTCCATCTGCTCTAAAAATCATCGATACCATTTGCTTTCTTCTTAGTTTCGCAGAGTTTCCGCTTAACTAGAGCCCAGTACTTCTCTATTGGGCGAAGTTCTGGACAGTTTGGTGGATTGGCTGTTTTTGGCACGTATTTGACCTCTTGTACCTTATACCATTCCAGGACGGATTTCGCATAGTGACATAGGGCCAAATCAGGCCAAAATAGAGCTGGAGAGTCGTTGCTTCTGATAAACGGTAGCAACCGCTTTTGAAGACATTATTTCTCGTACACATTCTTATTGATAGTGTCGGTAGAGACGAAACTTTTAGATATTCGACCTCAACTACATATGGCCTGCCAAATCAAATACTTCTTCGGGAATTTGTACGCCTTCTTTGTCCGGAAATTCTCGACAACGGCGATTTTTTGCATTGCGGTATAAAAAGGCAAATCCGGTCTTCGAGGGCGAATGTTTCGTCGTCCATTATGGTACAAAAAAAAAATGTTTGCAACTCCTTAGCACGAATTTTGGAAGTAAAATTTAGCTTGTCATCACGGTTGGGCATCTTTTTCACTTTGTACGCCTTCAGTCCTTGCCTCTGCTTCACTTTTTGTACGTATGATTGTTGACTTCCCAACATTGCCTTCCTCCTCCTTTTTCCCCCTCTTTTCCTTTTCCTCTCTCCTCTGCTTCACTTTTTGTACGTATGATGTTGACCTCCCAACATTGCGAGCCACACAGAAAGATTGGGATTTTTTCTCAATAATGGCAACCACCTTTGTTGGGGACAGAGTGTTCGTACAGTTCGGACCTCTTTTGAGCAAACTTCGGGGTTTTAGTGGTATCGGAAGTAGCTAAAAGCTATAAATTTTATTTTATTAACACATTGTTTAAATTGCAAATTAACACAGAAAATACTACTCACATCGAGTCTAACCTCACTCTTGCTGTCCTCTCAACAGATGTGTCGTTCACTATGTGCAGTCCTGTAACCTTTAGTATATTCCCGTAATTTAAGAGTCAAGTCACAGATATGGTCAACTTACAATTTTTAATGTGTTTCCTATATACAGCTTTTAATTCACTTTGACCTATTCTAGTTTTAATATATTTATATATATATTTAATGTATTTATTATTTTATTATTTATTATTTTCCGCTAAGTACACTTCCTATCTCTTTGAAATTGGTGTCGTAGCACCGCACTCAAAACAACAAATGGATCTCTCTACCACCGTGTGCCTATTGTCCACCGACCAAGCATGAGAACAATCACCGCTAGGTAGTCATACTCAGCAATTGTTGTTGTTCAGTCGGGGTTATTCCTCAGTGGTTCCCAAGTCGGCAACCTTTTCCTTTCCCATTGTCGCCCCTTCCCCCCTTTAATTCCTTTCCCGCCCAAAATCACCCTTGAAATTTTTAAAATCGAATAGAAGCTGTTTCAACTACTGCACGGCTCTGTGAACGAAGATATGGCTGGTTTTACCCCACTTCCCCTTGTATTCTTGAATAGTTTATAGATATTTTTGCTCGGAGTGGCCAAATCAACCAAATAAGGCTAATTCTATGTAAAAATTTCCTGAAAAATCGAATAGAAGTTGTTTCATCTACTGCACGGCTCTGTTAACAAAGATATGGCTGATTTAACCCCACTTCCGCTTATATTATTGAATAATTTATAGTTATCTTTACTCAAGATAAACAAAATAATGATAGTGCAATGTGACATTTTCTAGAAAATCGAATTTATTGATTCGCAAATACTTTGATTAACACAAAAAATTCCCGTCGCTTCAATTTAGCTTTTATATTTATTTTCAATATTTCATCGTCATTCTCATAACCACCTCAGTTTACATCGTCACTATCGTCGGTGTAGTTGGTACCTATTAATTACTTCTGTTACCATCGCTACTGTCTTCATTGCCATCGTCATTATCACTACTGCTCTTGTCACTGGAATAGCCACCTGAGCAAACTCAACACTGGAAGACATGCTTGGAAGCTCATCTGCTTCAATGGCCACATATTCATTCATTAGAGCTTCGAAATGTTCATCCTTAGTTTTCCTGGATTTAACTCCAAGACCGCTTGTGTAAGCTAAATACGACATTTTTGGGTCTGACCATGCTAAAGCTACACGCTTCATATCCGTCAAATTATCCACTGCGGAAGTCTTCCTTGAAAGATGCGTTCGAGAAAACTTATACCTTTCGCCGGCGTGCTCGTTCATTTAGCATCATTGAAATTTTGTTGTATGAGAAGGCTTGCCAGAATTTCAACGACCTCCCTACGGCAGGTGTTTATACTTATGGATGCTTGGTGGGAGCTGTTTCACAAATGGAAATTCATCCATAATTTGTACTTCAATACGTTCGTTCGTCTTAATTTCTCAGGATTCAATTTCCTTGATGATAGTGCCAATCGAGATATCAAACGTAGATTCTTTACAAGCTCTACATTGATGTCTCCCGGAGTCTCCCGGTATTCAAACTTTCACTTCCTCCAATTTTCGGCCGATTTATGTTGAGGTTGAAATTTTTTTCAAGTTGATTACCTTGACGTCTAGCTTCAGCTACAACTTCGGGGTGTGTTAGTGCCGGATTGTTGGGCACTGCTCTCTTTGCCGCCATTCGCATGATCCACTCTGTCATATTCAGCTTGGGATGAAAATATGACGGTCCAACTCTCGGATCGGCACCTTTTACGCAGATTGGACAAGCATGCGTATTACGGTTGCCTACGATTGCATTGGCCGCTCTATTCGATTTTCCAAGAAATTTTACATAGGACTAGCCCTATTTGGTTGATCTTGAGCCACCCCGAGCAAAGATATCTATAAATTATTCAATAATATAAAGAGAAGTGGGTTAAAATCAGCCACATCTTTGTTCACAGAGTCGTGCGGTGGTTGAAAAAATCTCTATTCGATTTTCCAGGAAATATCACATTCGATTAGTCCTATTTTGTTGATCTTGAGCGACTCCGAGCAAAGATATCTATAAATTATTCAATAATATAAGCGGAAGTGGGGAACTCTACGGCGAACCCAGCATTCAGAAGATCGCGAAGGCTGGAAGGATACGGTGGGCAGGGCATGTTGCGAGAATGCCGGACAACAACCCTGCAAAAATGGTGTTCGCCTCGAATCCGGCCGGTACAAGAAGGCGTGGGGCACAGCGAGCACGATGGGCGGACCAGGTGCAACAGGATCTGGCCAGTGTGGGTCGTCAACGAGGTTGGAGAGAGGCAGCCATAGACCAAGTATATTGGCGAAATGTTGTAGATGAAGTCATATCGTAAATACGATGTATGGCTATTTAAATAAAATAAATAAATAAGCGGAAGTGGGGTTAAATCAGCCATATCTCTGTTCACAGAGCCGTGCAGTAGATGAAACAACTTCTATTCGATTCTTCAGGAAATTTTACATAGGATTGGCCTTATTTGGTTGGTTTTGAGCCACTCCGAGCAAAGATATCTATAATCTATTCAAGAATACAAGGGAAAGTGGGGTAAAACCAGCCATATCTTCGTCCACAGAGCCGTGCAGTAGTTGAAACAGCTTCTATTCGATTTTTCAGGAAATTTCACATGGGATTAGCACTATTTTGTTGATCTTGAGCCTCTTCGTTCAAAGATGTCTATAAATTATTCAAGAATATAAGGGGAAGTGGGGTAAAATAAGCTCTATAACTCCACAACCATATCCGTGCGGTGATTGAAACCAGTTCCATTCGATTCCCCAGACAATTTCCAAGCGGAAATGGCCTTGTTTACAAGCCGCGCTTAAAAGCGACAAAAGTTACAGATTTTTTCCTTAGTTTTCATCAGTTCTTGCCCACTGTGGTGGGTTGTCCCCCCAGCCAACCCCCCCGGCCCTCCACCCCCCACCCCCCCCACCACAGGACCCCACCGTATCAACGGTTTTACTTCCCTTCCAAAGCAAGACGTTATCGGAGATTTTCCGTCACCAGAAAATCCCAACGGCAATGACTGGAGTTGATTCCAAAGGGTTCTTTGAAAGTTTCTGCTTCCTTACTTCCTTCGGAACATCAATCCTATGCTGGTCGGTGAAGAACAGTAGCCCCGGAAGCTGCCGGAAGTCCGCCTTGACATAAGTCTCATCATCCATGACAATGAGGCTTCGCCAGCATCTGGGTGTACAGTTTCCGGGCCCGTGACTTTCCCACCGCATTTTGCCGTTCGTCACGATTTGGAGCCTTCTGCACTTTGTACGTATGCAGTCCCTCCCGGTCCTTGGCTCTCTGAACGAAAGACTTGGACAGATTCAACTTGTTGGCCACATCCCTGACCGAAACAGGGATTCCGCTTAGACGCTTTCATGACACGCTTGTGATCCTGATCACTAATAGAACATCCTTTCTGACGGCATTTCTCCTTCCGTTCGATGCTCAGAGTTTCGTAGCAACGTTTAATCACACGACTCACCGTTTACTGCACGATACCGAGTTGTTTTCCGATGTCCCGATGAGAGAGTTGAGGATTTTCCAGGTGCTTGCGCAAAATCAATTCGCGACGTTGCTTTTCGGGCAACGCCATTTTTTTCAATTTTCGAGAAACTGATAGCGTTAAAAATACAACATAAAAAACACCTTAAACTACTTCCACCCAAATTTTCAAGAGAAAATACCCAATGGGTAATTTTTTACAGCGTTTATGTCCGTGGTGCAATTTGATGTGGGACACCCTTTATTCCACACTCTTTTCTTTGTTTGGCTGGTTTATTTTTCAAGTCGATTAGGAGCACACAAAGCATAGGAATCTCGAGTGGTGAAAAAGTGACTGTGCACAGTTTTGTCATGACATAACCTCCATTCGAAAATTAACAGTAGAATACCTTAAAGGCGTTGGTCGGCTCATTCGCAACGTTGCCTCGTGAGAGCGCTAATTGGAACAGTGCCAGTACAATTTTGCCCTTCAAGTTGATACACTGTATTGACGGAAATTCTTACTTCACCGTTTTTTAAATACTTTTACGAGCGTATTAGTAGAACTTTTGTTATTGGAAAACTAAGAACATTTAACATTTTTTGACAAATAAAAAATAAAAAAACTGAGAAACTTTTTCAAACCATCACTAGTAAACGCGAGCTAATTACTCTGTAGAAATCTTATCCTTTGGCAGATAGGCCAATTTCGTCTGTGACTTACATACTACTTCAGTGTCGAGTGCTCGACTTGAAATTCTTAGAGGGGGGTGGCGAGCCATTTGTAAACAATGACTTTAAAAGTCGATTTCTCTTGAATCTTAAATCATTCTCGTGAAATGAAAGCAGCATCTGGTAGAAGAATTTTATTTCTACCATATGGAGTAGCTGGATATAGTGGGATTCTCGTGATTCGGGAGAGATCAACGTGTGAAGACATTGTTTACAAATGGTTTTTAGGCCCTAATCATGAATTACTCGAGAATTGTCCGTGATAAAATTTTGTGCACTCATAATCAAAATCCAGGGGCGTCCCACCGGTGGATTGCTAAAAGGCTTGGAATTACAAATACAACTGTGTCTCGTGTAATAAGAACCTTCAAGGAGCGTCTGAGTGTCCAAAGGAAGGAAGGGAGTGGTCGTAAAAGTGGTCCAATGGACATTAAAATGGCCAGGAAAGTCGTACAACAATTCAAGAACCGTCCAAACATGTCAATTCGAGATGTCGCTAAAAAGTCTAAGGTGTCAGTCGGTTTTGTGCAGAAAACCATGAAGCGTGCTGGGTTACATGTTTACAAAGTGCAAAAAGCCCCAAACCGGAATGAAAAACAAAACATCACTGCGAAAACCCGCGCCCGGAAACTTTACACGAAGCTGCTCACCAAATCCGGTTGCATCGTGATGGATGACGAAACATACGTCAAGGCCGACTTCCGTCAACTTCCTGGGCAAGAATATTTCGTTGCCAAGTCGAAGTTCGATGTTCCGGAGGATGTTCGAAAGAAGAAACTATCGAAATTTGCAAAGAAGTTTCTAATCTGGCAGACGATTTGCGGATGTGGTGAAATAAGTGCTCCCTTCATCACTTCCGGAACAATAAACGGTGCGATTTACACGGAAGAGTGCCTTAAGAAGCGTCTCTTGCCATTCATTAAGAAGCACAAAGGATCAACTCTGTTTTGGCCTGATCTAGCATCCTGCCACTACGCTCGAAACGTATTGGAGTGGTACCGAGCCAACGGAGTCAATTTTGTGCCAAAGGATATGAACCCACCAAATTCACCGGAACTTCGTCCAATTGAAAAATTCTGGGCAATTATGAAAACGGAACTTCGCAAACATCCCAAAACTATAAAAACAGAGCTAGAATTGAAGAAAATTTGGGTAAAAACAACAAAAACACTGGGAAAATCGGTTGTACAAAATTCGATGGGTGGAGTGAAAAGGAAGGTGCGGGCATTCGGGATGGGAGACGAAATTGAATAAAACAAATGTTGTAAATCAAAACTCATTAGTAGTTCTTCATTCCCTGAAAATTTCAAGAAAATCCGATAATCAGTTTAATTTTGATGAGTATATATGTGTGTGCCATTTTTATCGAATACACCCTTTACTACTTCTTCTCAGCATTCTTAAAACAAATATTTTATTCTCTGAAGCATTTGCGATTTTCAGCAAAACGTACGAAACATTCGTAGAAAAAAAATCTACGATTTGATTGAAAATACGAAATTATCGCATTTTCAACGATCGTCTAAACTGCCATGAATCGTTTATCAGTAATATGCTAGCTACTGTGTTTTTTCTTCTATTGTAACAAGTAGGAATGCCATAATCGTACGAATCATGTAGGACAGGAAAAAAACGAAATCTTCTCAGAAAAATCGACGAAATGATTTCGTAGTTTGAACAAACCCTTGATACTTTTCTTCAAATTATGAATATTTTAACTTACAGGTTTTGTACAACGTAGTTTACCGGACCTTTAAAATCCACGATTGTTTCGTGATTTATTTTAAATGATTACTTTTTTTATACGAATTATGAAATTCGTACTGAATAAGAAATCAGCTAGTAACTGAGCTGAAACAGGTTGATGTAATTTTGGGATGGCATCGAATGAGTTGTTATTTGTGCATCGTACGAATATCGCAGCCATTGCAGCCGATTAATGTTAACTTTTGAAATACGAAAGTTTCGTAAATTTAACGACAACTTGTTTATTGTACGAAATAAAAATGCAAAAAAAAAATCCCGAAACCTCATGTGTCCCCCAATTCTGATTAAACCGAACAATAACAGTTTCTTGTGTGTCATATCCACTCGGCAGACTATTCCGAAACCACCTAGCTTCGAGATGTGACCAAGCGAGCGAAAATGCTATTTTCTAATCTCCCACATTAAATCAACGGCACGGTACGGACGGGATCTTTGAACCAGTAATGTGTATATCCTTTCCATGTTTATCGTCGTTTCCTCACTTGCAAGATTCTACCCCCGGATCCGCCGTACTACATTATTACGAAGGCGTCCGATATGGGAGACATAGCATCCTTCCCTAGCGGCACCAGTGCCACTCAGAGTCCCCAAAGATCTGAAAGATTGCGATTACAAGATTACGGCATCTCTTCGGTGCCATCATCCCCCGCATCCACACCGACGCAAGTATGTGCATGTTTTACTATGAGGCCCGTTCGCCCAAGAGATGCCAACGTATACATGCATCCTAATGGCAGGACGATGTCGCGCGAACGTGTCCTTTCGGTTCTTCGGATGGTACACAAGCACAGTTTGTTGTGTTTGTACACTCACCGACTGCTTTCGCACCCACGCCAGCGTTCCGTGGGGTAGGGGAAGTGGAAGTCGGATGTTGTGAACTTTTCAACCCTCTCCTCTCGCCCATCAGCCTGTTTGCCTTTTTGTCTTGCCGACTTGTCTTTTTTAATCGGGCTAGACGTGAATATTGATTTTCTCCAACTCGCCTTTTGGTATAGAAATAGCATTTTCTGTAAGTAACTACGAGATGGCTCCGATAAAGAGGACGCGTTTTTTTTTGCCTGCTTCCTTGGTCCTTGTTGTTGTTGTTTCGGTCGGTGTACACTTTCCGAAAATTGCTTTTCCGTTCTGCGCTTTCGTGAGCACCATCCGAACACATTTTGTCGGGGCTGCGCTTTGTTCCGTTACTGTGGCTGAGGCTCTTTTATTCAATAATGGCCTCTTAAGATGCTCTCTCTCTGGCTGGGCAAATGTGTGACCGGACTCCTAACGAGGACTGGCACGTCCCTTGGGATGGTAAGATCCAGAAGAAATAGAAACCGAAAAAGAAATATCAGATCAAAAATCAATACGCCATCACCCAACCTACACGGCAGCTCAACGACTCAAATCTTGTTCATCAACGTCACCGAAGCCCTTCCAGGCTCCAATAATTGAGCCAATTAGAGAGCTCCATAAAGTGGGAGGCTTTTTGTCCCGATTGCCTTCACGACCTAGGATTTTTACAAACCACCCCCTCCCAGACCCGCAGACTGAAAAACCATTGAGAAAGCCTCCCCCCCCCAGCAACAGAAGTGCGTAGGCGTAGGACGGAAGGAAAGAAATCGATCAGCAATTATTAGGAACGATACTTCAAGCCACCATCAACAATCGACCGAACGGTTCCTACGGGGGTTGTGTAACGTTCACTCACATTTTATCGCAGTCCGACCAGATGGCGCCACCGATCGAAGTGCGACTCCACAGGCTGTTGGTTTTATTACCCTCTGTAGCGCCATGCTTGTGAACTGGAACCCTACGTTGCCGGCTGAGGCAGCAGCAGCAGCAGATGATACCGGGTTCAAGGGTGGGGATGCCTTTTTTCGATGCCAATGATGGTGGTGTCTTGTAGTTACATATATGCTCCCATTTGTCGGGTTAAGGAACTGACATAAACCGTGTCATCGTCGTAAAAGAACACACGTGTATCAGACGGGGGAGTTGTCCTTTCCATCCTGACGACCGTTGGGTGGATGTGCCTACCCGTGTCAGCCATTTGTGGCTTTACTGTTTTACGACCATTAATCAAGTCGTCGAAGAAAAAGGAAAGAAACAAGGCGCAAGCCTTTCCTATCTCGCCGTACTTTTTTCCCAGGGCCCCAGATGTTCAACACCCGTGACTGACCGCAGTGTCGTCGTTGGGTTATTTTTTGTTCTACCGCTACAGCGAATGATACGATTCCAGAATTACTGATTAGAACGCGATGTGTGCTATTTAGTACAGAATAACTTTCAGCTTTGCCGCTCGTTTCCCGAACTATTCTTGTCTATCTACCTCGCAAACGCCACTGCCGCTTAATTGCATGATAATTAATTCCACTTTCTTTCTTTTCTTTCATTCTAGGTAAGTGTCTGCACTGAAATCGTACCGGGACGGTAGTCAGCGACCACGGCCGCAGGATTTCGATCAATTAAAATTCAGAACGTCCCATTAACCCCCATCGTGGCGGCGGTAGTTTGGAGTGCGGTTCTGTTAAAGGGGTTTGAGGTACAGAATTGCCGCACCATCGGCAGCGATAGGGCACACAGGAAGTATTTGACACTAATTGTTACGACTTCAGTGGAATTTCCAGGGGCTACTTCTTTCTTCTTTTTTTCTTTTTTTAGATACAAAACCAGCTGGGTTTCTAGGCGCCAACCATTGAGTTTCTATTTTCAAAAATTGTTCATCATTTGGGGCAGTTACAATAGTTACGAACTTTGTGATTCTCGTATATTTCGCAGTTTCGTGATTCTCGAGATTTACGTGGGATTCTCCAATATGTCGAGAATTCTTACTTTCAGTTGCGAAAATCGCGGATTCATTTGATGGTGCTGGGTAAGCTAAAGTACAGTCCAGTTAGAATCCGGAATCACTTATTGTGTTGCAGTGGCACGGAAAGTGACCGATGCAAGTATTCTTGTACAGTGGTTTGTTTACCTAGGCGCCCACTTTCTGTGGTATAAATTTCACGGTGTTTCGTGTAGTGAGTCAAAAGATATTCCAGATGGAAGCCGAGAGGAGAGAAAAAATTCTGCACACCCACGTTGATAATCCAACGTGGTCCGCAATAAAAATCGCAAAAACGTTGAAAATCGCCAAATCAACCGTGTATGATGTGCTCAAACGTTTCAGGGAGCGAAAGAGCGTGGATCGAGTGCCTCAAGGTAAGCGTCGTAGTGGAATATATGACCGCAAGCTGAACCAGAAGGTGTTGAGAACCGTCAGAGCAAACCCTGGACTATCAGATAATGAAATCGCACAAAAAACACGCTGCTGCTCGCAGTGCCGTTCGAAGTATTCGTTTGCGAGCAGGATATCGTTCTTATCGAGCCAGCAAGCAACCAAACAGAACGTTGAAGCAAAGTTTCGTCACCAAAACTCGAGCTCGGAAATTGTACCAGCAGGTTTTGACGAAGTGCCAAGGATGCCTGCTCACCGACGATGAAACCTACGTCAAAATGGATTTCGGACAGCTTCCTGGCCAAAAATTCTACATGGCGACGGCACGAGGAGATGTTCCTTTAAGTTTAAGAAGTTTAAGTTTGCTTTCATGGACAAATTTGCCAAAAAACTGATGATTTGGCAAGGGATATGCAGCTGCGGAGCAAAGACCAAAGTGTTCGTTACGAATAAGACGATGGACTCGAAGCTGTACAAGGAAAAATGCCTCAAAAACAGCGTACTACCTTTCATTAAAGCCCATAAAGGTCCCGTGAAGTTTTGGCCAGATTTGGCGAGTTGCCACTACAGCTGGGAAGTCATCTAGTGGTACCGCGATAATAACGTAGATTTCATCGATAAAAACATAAATCCACCCAACTGCCCGCAGTTCCGGCCCATCGAGAGATTTTGGGCAATAATGAAGCGGAAGCTTGAGAAAGGCGACCCAGATGACCAAAATCTGGAACAAATTGGCCAAGGAAGTTGACTCCGGAGGTGTGCAGCGTTTAGTGGGAGAAATAAAGAAGAAAGTGCGAATTTCCATTAGAAACGAAAGGAAATGATTTGTATTGATATTTTTTCCTTAAAGTACAGTGAATTACCTTTGTTTTGATGTAATAAACCTATTTGTACGTCAATCCGTTACCGAGATACATATGATTTTATTATTCCGGATTCTAAATGGATATAGCTTTAAATGACGTCAAACTAATGATACGATTATGTGATCTGTATACAGTAATTAAATAGAAAAAAGAAAGACGATCGCTCAGTGTTACGTAATATTTGGTAGGTTCCTGTTTGTTTTTTTTTAAGCTCTTGTGGTGCTCGGGACTATCAAACAGCAGCATCACAATGGTCCTCCTGCGAGATTGGTTGTGATCCCTGCGAGCCAATACCGATAAAAAAAAACTACGGCAACGAATAATACACAAGGAAGAGATTCGAACCGGAACAATCTGCGATTGGAAACTTGGGACGGGGACTGCCGGTCTCTCAATTTCATTGGAAATACTCGCGAATTGAAAAATCACAAGTTCGACATTGTAGCGGTTAGTTCGACATTGTAGGAGGTGTACTGGAAAGGATCCACGGTGATTCGTGATTCGGGATTCGGGATGATATCTACCAGGGCTGCGGCAATACACACGAGCTGGAATACGAGCTTGCATCGTGATAAGTACGGTGCAGAAGCAGGATAGGTGGTGATGGCTGATCAACTCCCGAATGTTCTTAGCCCTCACCTTAGAAATACTAAAGATGACAAAGAAGTAGTATTCTACGAGCAGTTGAAGCGTAAATACGACCGCCGCCCAAGCCATGTCTCAAGTTCATCATTAGGGATTTCAAGGCTCAGCTTGACCAGGAGAAAGAGTCTTAACTGGCGATAGGAAATTTCAGCGCACACCAGCTGACCAACGACAACGGCCTACGACTTTTTCACATCACATCACTTTCACACCAGTACACCTGGAGGTCATCAATCGACAAATCACAAATCGACCGGCTGCTGATAGATGATCGCCCTTTCTCGGACATCACCGAGGTCAGATCCTATCGAGGCGCCAACATCGATTCGGACCACTACCTTGTGACGGTTATGATGCGCCCAAAGCTCGCCGTAGTGAACAACTTTCGGTACCTACGCCCGCCGCGGTACAATCTCTTGCGACTGAGGCAAGTCGACGTCGCCGGAGGTTACGCGCAATCGGTCAAGATTGCGCTGGCAAAAGAGGGCGAGCTCGATGAATCCCCTCATGAGGACTGTTGGAATACCGTGAAAAGAGCTATCAGCAACGTAGCGAAGAACGTCCTAGGTTGCGTGAAAGGATAGTGGCTAGACGAGGGATATCAGTAGGTGATCGGAGGAAACGTACGAAACGTCGGCAGGAGGAGGAGGAGTGTGAGTTGCTCTCATGTAACGCGAAAGTTCTACCAGAAACTCACCGCATCCCGCCACTCCGTGGCACGTGCTGAAATGTGTCGGGAGTATTCCTGTGGACGATTGTGAGACAGCCAAAAAATGGAGACAACACTTCGATCAGACCCCCTTCACTCTTTCTAAATTTTAGAGACAGATAGCAGCGTCACTCTCATCGTCAACGAGATAACGTTGAACCACATTGATTTGTCAAACACACACATATAGATGCCCGAACACGTACAGCGAAAAGCAAAGTTAATAGCACAAAATTGCCATTTCCTCTCGAGCGTCGAATCGTTTCGTTGTTACTTGAAATGAATTTCCATAGCAGCTGCTCTTATGAGATTTCGATTTTTGGTGTTTAAATGATTTCGAGCGATTATTTACTGATGGGACACTAAAAAACACTTCAACTTTGAATCAAAACAATCAAAACAAACTCTCCACACATCGACGCACACTATGATCCGTGCTAGTATATGTGAACTTATTATCGAATATTTCAATGTGCTGTCACCAGACGTCGTTGCAATCATGTAAAGAGAGTGTATTCTCTAGATTATTCTGGAAAATAATATCTGGGACATTTACCATCTTTGTTTTGATGAACATCTGAATAAAGTACAGGGTGAGTGGTAATTCTTGTCAGTGTTTTTTAAACATGTGTAACTTTAGATGGGTTAGTCACACATTTTTGCATATTTTTCTGTCAACACGGCTTGCAAGTTTGTTTTGAATTTTCATTCGTTTGAGACTCGTGGACGCGAAAAGGGAGCTCGTGATAGGGGAACAGGTGGTAAAATGAACAGGTGTTTAAATTGCAGCATATTTATATCTAAACCAAAAGAATTATCACTCCACCCTATCTTTGAGGCGACGGAAGTTGTTAGAGCCACCCTAGGCTCTGATAAACTGACAAACGACGAAAATAATAAACAAAAACAAACCACGCTTTCTGCTTCTACGAGTTCAAGTTAAATTAGGCCCTGGTAAATTAAGGTTTTTTGCTGTTTAAAAGTAATGCTATAATTGTATCGCTGTGAAAACCAGTAATTCATCTCGTTTCTCAGCAACTACTAGCAAAGGTAAGCACTTGTACACTGTTTTTCATGTTAAAATAGTGGTTTTTAGTAAAAAGCTCTGTGGGGGTAAAATGAACACCCGGTGCTGGTGGTAAAATGAACAGTGCACAGTTTCATTTTGCGTTCCTAGATGCCTTGGATTTACGAAAGGAAAACGCAACGGCAAACCTGTACAGATGAGCAGATGGCTGCGGCAAAGCGTGCCGTTGAAGGCGGAATGTCCGTACAACTTGCATCCTTTAAGTACGACATCCCAAGGATAATTCTTGCCAGGTGGATTGCATCTCCTGGGGAAAAAAGAGGACTCGGCTCGAAAAAAAAAACGGGTTTCACGCCAGAACAAGAACAGGAGATGACTAACCATATTCTCGATCTTGAGGCAAGATTTTACGGAGTGAACAGGAAAGACGTACGCAGACTTGCTTATGAGTTGGCAGAGCTGAACGGCCTGCCGCACAACTTTAACCGGAAAACACAAATGGCTGGCACCTTCTGGTTACTGGGATATCTCAGGCGGAATCCTATCGTTGCATTCCGGAAACAAGAAGCAACATCTGCCGCAAGAGCTAGATGCTTCAACAAACCGTCAGTGAATACTTTTTATGACATTTTTCGCCACCATTTGGACACGAACCAGTTTCAGCTATCTCGCATATTCAATGCCGATGAAACGGGAGTTAGCATGGTAAATATTGTAATTACAATTTTCACCTACATTTACTAAAAAAAATGTGGACTTAATTCCAGGTTTAGTTCATAGTTGGTGCGATCATACTCTGAATGCATCAACGTGGGCGAATCTTATTTTTTTGTTTTAAGTTACTCCAAAAACTAATGAAATGAATTGTTTTTTTTTTTTTATATTTATAAGAATAAAATGTGATAATTTGTTGCCAAAATCGTTTTTAGTTATCAATGCTTAACATGAAAGCTGCCGATTTAACCAACATGAAAGCTGTCGATGACCTTTATGTTAATTTTACTCTCACGGGGTGTTCATATTACCACCTGTATATGTTCATATTACCACACCCCCATGTTCATTTTACCCGCATAGCTTTTGAGGGTCTATAATTTCACTGTTTTTTTTTTTAAATGCAGGAGAATTCAGATAAAATCACGATTTTGACTATTCATTGTCTATGTTCATAAAGGGTATGTATTCAAAAATGATGTGATGTACTTTGTTTCGTGTTTTATTGCGTCGTTGAAGAATAATACGAAAAAATGCTTAACGTGTTCATTTTACCACCTCTTCCCCTACGTCTGTTTTTTTAAACTTGTTAGGCCGTGGACTATTTTGAAGGAATTGAAACCACTCGGAATAAACGAACGATTAACCTTTCGCACCATCAAACGCTACAAAGAAACCGGTTCTTGAAAAATACCTCCCAGACCTGACCGTAAACGCACTGTCAAAGAACTGATAATCTCGCAATGTCAACGATCAGGAGTATTTTGAAAGACCACCTTGGACTGAAGCCATATAAAAAACAACGGGTGCATGCCTTGACCTGAAAAGCAGAAGATTGCCAAAGTTGAAAGATGTCGGTAGCTCCTTAAGCAGCAAGGTGATTGTGAAATTCTGTATTCGGACGAAATAATGTTCCTGCTCCAGGATCACCACAACTAGTCTCATATTGCACGTTATGAACTAGCTGTTCAAATGTTCCAGAACCATTTAATACCATCGAATGCGTCTACGGAGCAGGAACTGGCATTTACGGAACCGATGCTCACCAGTGGCCTAGTCCAAGTTAATTCACTTGTAAATTCAAATAGAAGGCTCTTGGACTTAGCCTTTACCACCGAACCGGATGCTATCAACCTACTTGAGCCTCCTGTTCCTCTCTTGGACATCGACCAGCATCACAATCCATTCATCTTGAAACTAGACGCTCACTGCAATTCGCCCATTATAGCTGATTATGATTCGTATCCACCTGAATTGAACCTACGGCTCTGCGATTTCGACTCCGTGAATAATGTATTGGCTCCTATTAATTGGCAACAGACTATAGAGTGTCCTTCCGTCGATGCCATTTCTGATAAATTATACGACAAACTATATGAAACTCTCTATGCGCGAGTTCTAATCCGACGGCGGATTACAAGGCCAACGTCTGTGCTACCCTGGTGGAATCCAACGTTACGCAATCTGCGGAATATGCTGCCCAAGTCGCGAAAACGACATCCCATTGCCAGAACCATCGAAACTAAAAATAATCTCCGTTTAATCGAAACGAGGTACATCGTACTACTGAAGTTCTGTTATGAGGAACACTTCCAGCGATTGCAAGCGAACCTGAAGCAAAACCCAGCGGTATTTTGGAAGTTCGTGAACTCACAACGATCTTGTGATAGTATTCCTAACACAGTTGAATTCCAAGGGGTCACCGCTAGCACCCCTGTCTGTCGATGCTGCGAACTTGTTTGTGTGCTTCTTCCAATCAGTTTATAGCACAAATGCGCCTCCTCTGTATCCAAATAGCTTCGACAACATACGGGAGTTCAATATGAACTTCCCAGCGCTTTGTTTCTCGCCGGATGACGCCATGGAAGCCTTGAACGACCTTGATGTTTCAAAAGGCCCTGGTGTAGATGGAATTCCTCCACCTCTTCTTAAGTTTTGCTCACGCTCTCCTGCTTTTCCGATATGCTGCATATTTAACCGTTCGTTAAGAGAGAAAAAGTTCCCTGGAATTTGGAAGACTGTGTCAATTATGCCAATCCATAAAGCAGCAAGTCGGAACCTTGTTGAAAACTATCGTGGAATATCGCTTCTCTGTTGCACCAGCAAGGTCTTTGAAACGTTAGATCACAACGCTGTGTACAATGTTGTTCATCCTTTAATATCGGAGTTCCAGCATGGATTCGTTCAGCATCGCTCTAAAACTACGAATTTGCTGTGCTATACCAATACGTTGTTTCGAGAGGTTGAATGCCGAAGGCAGGTCGACTCTATGTTGATTTTTCTAAAGCTTTCGACACAGTACCACACCTGTACGCAGCCGAAAAGCTAAAGGCTGTAGGATTCCCAATTTGGTTCGTCGAGTGGATTCTCTCTTACTTGACCGACCGCCAGTCCTTCGTTACGGTAAATTCCGCACGCTCGTGAACTTTTGCAATTGCTTCATTGCTCAATTGCTTGTGTATTTTCGCCGATTGGTGCTCAAGGAATCTGATGGGCTTAAGCATCGAAAAATGCAACATAATATCGTATCACCAGAAAAACGCACCAATCATCTTCGACTATGTCCTTTCCGGGCAATCGCTCACTCGCGTTCAACACATCAAGGATCTCAGGGTTTTTCTGAATAATGGACTGACATTCAGATTTCACTACAACGACATTGTGTCCAGAGCTAATCGTCAGTTGGGCTTTATTTTTAAAATTGCTGACGAGTTTCGCGAACCGCTCTGCTTCAGGTCACGTTATTGCTCACTTGTACGTTCCATACTGGAATCATGTGCTATTGTGCGGTGCCCTTTCCAGGCCATATGGATCGCCAGAATCGAAGCAGTTCAACGAAAGTTCGTAAGATACGCTCTTCGCTTTCTCAGGTGGCGTGATCCTACGAACCTGCCTCCGTATGAAGAGCGTTGCCGTCTGCTTAATATCGAATCACTTGAGGTGAGACGAAAGGCCGCTCAGGCTTTGTTTGCTGGGAAGCTGCTCAGGGGTGAAATGGACTGTCCGGAACTGCTGTCACAGTTAAATTTGTACGCTCTCGAGAGACCTCTTCGTCAACGTGTATTTTTGCATCTTGAGCCACAGAACAACAACTATGCACTCCACGAACCAATTCGAGTAATCAGCCAGCGTTTCAACGAGATCTTCAATATGTTCGACTTCAACTTATCTGCTGACGAGTTTCGTCATCGGCTACTTGACTCGTGCCGTACTTCTGGCCGTAACCAAGTAGTTTAAGTTTTTTTTTTTTTTTTTTTTTTCATTTAGACATTTGTTGTCAGTTGAATTATTGTACCAAAGGAGTACCGCAAGGAAGTGTGCTCGGCCCAATGCTCTTAGTTTTTTTCGTTAATGATCTGTGCCCTCGTATTTCAATGTTTGCCGATGACCTGAAGTCCGCACTTGACTGTCTTGTCCTGCAAAACGATATTAACGAACTACTGCTGTGGTGTAACGATAACGGCATGAGGGTCAACATAGCCAAGTGTAAGGTGATTTCGCTCTCCCGTCGTACAGAGACCATCACGACTTCAATACACAGTTGGTGCGGTTCCACTAGAGCGAGTCACATCTATTTGCGATCTAGGTGTTACAATTGACTCCAAGTTGAAATTTAACCAACACGTCGCGCTGGTTACGGCTAAAGCCTCCACGGTTCTTGGATTCATTCGACGTCACACCTGGAACTTCACAGATATCTACGCACAAAAGACATTATTCTGTACCTTAGTTCGTAGCATACTGGAATACGCGGCCGCTGTCTGGTCACCATATCACGCATCACTGATCATCAGAGTCGAACGAACTCAAAAGCTATTCATCCGATTCGCGCTACGGAATCTTCCATGGAACGACCCGTTAAATCTGCCCGACTTTACCGCACGGTGTATGTTGATTGGATTGCAAACCTTGCGGGCCAGGCACACAGTCATTCAGCAACTGGTTGTCTACGACCTATTCCGCGGCAATATAAAGGGTGTCCACAGTTCAATTGCATCACTTTCAATAAGCGGTAACATTTCGCCCTTTGGGTTGATTTCAACGAAATTTTGGGTGAAATGACCTCAGCGTGTATTGTTTACGTGGGCTTCGTGGTCAAGCGGTTAGCGGCGGCTCCCGTCGTTCAAGCGATAGCCATGAAGTGAGGGTTCGATTCCCGCTCCAGCCTGTGGAACTTTTCGCAAAAGGAAAATGTCCAATCTGGTCCATTGGGTGTTACGTTAAGGTGTCCGTTGTAATTCGCTCTATGTTTAATGTTCAGTCTGTACAACCTCGAGTTGAAGACGGTTTAATTGTCTTTAAAGCAAGTGTGCGAGAGCATTTTGCACACGCACCTTGACAATCCACTTCTTTCGTACCGAGCCATCGCAAAGATTCTGAAAATTCACCAGTCTACAGTGTCTCGTGTTATAAAACGTTTCGGGGAACGTTTAACTGTCGATCGGAAGAAGGTGAGTGGTAGAAAAAGTGTTCCGTACTGTGTGAAGGATCACAAGCAAGTGATTGCTGCATTTAAACGCAAACCCAACTGTTCCGTTCGGGGTGTCGCGAAAAAGCTGCACTTGACCAAAAGTTTCATACGGAAAGCCAAGAAACGAGCCGGGCTCCGTTCATTCAAAGTTCAGAAAGCTCCAAACCGCAATGAAAAACAGAATAGGACAGCTAAAACACGTGCGCGTAAGCTGTACACACAAATGTTGACGGAACCACACTTCTGTATCATGGACGATGAAACACACGTAAAAGCGGACTTTAAACAAATTCCCGGCAACCAGTATGTGACTGCGAAAGACAAGTTCGATGTGCCAGAGTCTCTTAGGAAACAGCAAGTGTCAAAGTTCCCCAAGAAAGTCGTGATTTGGCAGGGGATTTGTTCGTGTGGTAAACGGAGCAAGCCTTTCGTGACAACTTCAACTGTAAATGGTCATATATTCATGAATTAATGCCTGAAAAACGACTGCTTTCGTTTCTCAAAACACACAACGTTCCTACAATGTTTTGGCCGGACCTAGCCTCCAAGGATGTTCTGGAGTGGTACAAGACGAATGGTGTCAATTTGTGCCGAAAGATCCCAATCCCCCAAACTCTCCAGAGTTGCGGCCAATTGAAAAATATTGGGCTATAATGAAGCACGAACTTCGTAAGCATCCTAAAGTTGTAACTACAGAACAGGAAATGTTGAAGTCATGGTTGAAAGCGGAAAAAAATGTCGGTGCAAGCGTTGTACAAAATCTTATGCGTGGTATTGAGAAGAAAGTTCGGGCTTTTGGATTTGGTAAAGAAATACAGTGAAATAAAAATACCTAAACCAAGATTATACATTGTATTTTATTCCCTGTATATTTCATGACAATCGGTTGAGAGACTTGTTTTTGAGGACGAGTTTAAAGTGATGCAATTTAACTGTGGACACCCTTTAGACTGTCCGGAACGTCCCACCACGACAATTGAGAAGCGCATAACTAGTCGCGTTACTGTTCGTGGGACCGGTTATGGCTTCAACAAGACGCTGTACCTGTTCACCGGCCTGCGAGCCTTCAACGATACCAATGAATATTTTGGCTTTAACATTAGCTAAAACGTTTTTAAAAATAGGATTAAGAATAGTAGTTAGAGTAGTCTGTACGATTTTTAGTCGAAGACGAGGAACAATAATATATCAAATGTTTCAAGGGTGATAGTTTTGGGATGTTTCTTCAAAACTTTGAAGGTTCCATTGCTGTTCATTGAATCTGGTGTTAAAATCGACAGTAAATATTACATCGATAATCTTTTGAAGAACCATTTGCTTCCTTTCGTCAAGTATCCCCAGGTAACCAATAAGCAGTTCCAAAGGGCAAGCCTATGGAGCAATTAAGTCGTCTTAAATGCAACATAAATGCCGTTTTTGGCCCAATATACGGCTGCTTTACTGCAATGCTATGATAATGCTTCATTAATGCTATTTTGCATTCGAAATGCTTATTACAGGCTACAAGCATTTAAATAGCATTTGAAATTCAACTTTACAACAGATAGCATTCAAGATGCTGATATAATGCTAATATAATGCTTGTAGCTTCTGAAATGCAGATTTAGGGTTGATTTACTGCATATGCTAATGCTTATTGGTTACCTGGGTCACTACAAGAATGCACTATACTGCTTCCAACAAGACTGTGCCCCGTCGCACCAGACGAAAGCTACACAGGCTTGGTGTGAGGATAATTTTCCAGATTTTATTTCGTTGAAAGAATAGCCTTCACTTGATTTGAATTCTCTCGACTTCTATGCATGGGGCTACAAGTATGATGTATGATATGTACTTTCGCCCATTGTATCACGGAAACTAAGTCCGACAACAATGGGCTCTATACTCTGTTAGAGTTGATCAAGCTTTAATAACCACTGATTATCCTAATCATGCCATTATATGAAGGGTCAAAAACGGGTTGTGTATAGGAAACGGAATCGATAGGCAACATCACTTATACGTCTTCACATAGATATAAAGAATCTCCTTCCAGCAACAAGAGAAAAAATTGGAAAACGATAACGACAATTTACGAACAATTCGTAATTACGAATTTTTCGTACAGTTTCAGAAAAAAGGATAACGACTATTTTCTAAGTGTAAACTGCATGAGTCAGAATTCTCCTAAGTCCGTGAATCATAGACTCTAAACAACTCGATGCAATTTCACATGTGGCAAGCTAACAATTATGGACCCACGTTCGACGTTATTATAATTTCAAATCCGTCCAGCACCCCATGCCCTGTTTAATGCAATTCCTGTGCGTTCAATTTACGCATTCAGCATGCGGCAACTAACGACGATTCTCACTTTACGGGGAACTGTTCCGTTCGTGGGAAACCTAACATAGTATAACAACAACAACAACAACAACAACAATAGCATAAACATGCCCATCGAGGTAGTTTGTCATTGCTCGGGTGTCGTCGTGTGGCATGTCTAAGATAAAGCAGCGATAGCAATTGAAAACAGTTACACCCACGTCAAGGTGATTAGCAGCGATAGCACACCTTGACTGATCGTCGTGTTATGGGTGTTGCTAAACATGTGAACGAATTATAATCACCCCTTCTCAACAGGTTAAATGGCTGGTGAACTCGTGAATGCGAAAATAGATCCCAATCAATCCCCGGATCCGTTTCAAGTTCTTGTTCTGTCATATCCCGCTCCAATCACTGCCGCTGTTAGTCTGGCTTGGGAATATTCCACTTCGCACACTCCCAGCCGTTACGTAATCCGCCGGTAGACTTTCCATTTCCAAGACCTGATATTACCACATCGGGGTCTCTCCTCGGGATGGAAAGCAGCAGGCAGGCCATTCGCGTTGAAAGGTTACACCTCCCGGCGGCACTCACTCAAATCCGCGTGCATTAAACTCCTCCGGACGAACGGGCACGGCTGCTAGAGTGCATTTGGTCTACCTTTCAATTCACCCACGTCAACAATTTCGAACCCAAGTGCAACGCTTATTTTTAACACTGGTAAACAATTCACTACCGCGCGCGCGGCTACTGCCGTCGTTCCTCGACCCGCCGAACGTGGTGCAGCGCAGCGCAGAAGTGAAAGATCTCTTCTAATCTATCCCACGACACACGAGGCGGCAGCGGCGAAGAGAATGTCTGCACCAGTAAATTGTCGTCGCACCGTCGGTCGTCAACTAGAAATTCCTCGCGTATTTAGTTAGTCACACCCACCATCATCAACATTCAGCCACTCAGCACCAGTAGGTAGCTGGCTGGCACCTGAGACGAGCAGCAGCTGAACATGTAGCGAATGACTGACTGCAGGCACGCGAGAACTTTTCGAACCCGGTCGAGTTGGTGATCGCGAATGAAAGGGTCTTATGGCATAGGGTTACCAGCGAGTAGAAAGAAAAAGTTTTGCGTTCCGCGCACGTTTCGGTGTGAAAATTGGTCTCTAAAAACTTCAGCTCCTTTGTATGGATTGGATGGTAATTGTTTACTAATATGTCTGTAGAAGTACCTACCTCTCAATATCACTTAATTTTTTTTTACAAGCTACTTATCTCAGAAAGGCAAATTTTGTAGTTCAAACAATAACGAATAACTTTGCTCTACTGTAACTGTATCACGATATGAAATAATCTTACCAATAATCTTCACCACCCGATTTATGGTGAACGAATCAAATTGCATCAAATTAACACACATTTAAAAGCAAATATCTCAGTAAGCTTGATTTGTATTATGATATCGTCTAAAGCTAGTTTATCCGACATTATTTGAGCTATAAACCCTGCAGTTTCTAGGCTATGAGGATGGGAGCAAACCATCAAAATATGTAAAAACCAACATGGTTTCAGATTCATGCCACTAGAATTTATTCCATTGGAAGTATTTGCAACAACAAAGGGTTTTTCTAATTGTTTGAAAGATGATTAAGTAGTAGTTCAGCCATCAGGGTAGATAGCCTTTTCGTGACACTACTTACAGAAGTGAAAGGCTCTTATTGTCAACGATTCCGGTTGTCGAGCCTCCAAGAGAAATAAAATTGGAGGCAGGAATAGGAACGTGCCTGGGCGTATATATTAATACCAGGGTGGCCACAGAACCGGGAAAACCGGGAAAAAACCGGGAATTTATGTTCACATGATTATTTATAATATAGATTGTGTGTGACTATCATCGACCTCTAAATATTCCTATCTTAGCGTGTTTATCCATAACGATCTGTGAAATTTTAGAGTGTGTCGATTGATTTATCTTCTATAGATCATTGCACGATGGCGTCATCAATGCAGTTTTGACAGTTCAGGGAGCTTGTTTGCGTGGACTTAGAATATTTTCGGTAAGATCGGTTTGAGATTTTGTGCTCTAAATTTATTACGATTGAAGTAAAATTGCCGGAGAACAGACCTCAGTGCTTATGTTTACATCATTTCCTGAATCTAATCGTACAGAATCCGGAAAAAGGCAATGAAAAATTTCGTTTGAGCGGTTCAAATTCTAACACCTTGTAAACAAGCTCCCTGGACTGTCAAAAAAGTGAAAAAAGTTAGGTTAATACATTCCGTGCAATGACCTATACATATCTTGGCTCATTCGTGAAGTGTGTAGCAACGTGTGTTCTGACGTCTTATCTCTTTTCTCAAGCGCATAGAAAGTATAGGACTTGCTGTCAGACAAACGTTTCCCTATCACGGATATTCGAGATTACACATTTTATATATAAAAATAACTCACCTTGGGCAGCTATATGAAGCTGTCAAAAAGATGGGTGATTTCAAAAAACACAATGTAAGTTAAAAGTACCCACCTTGAAACAGCTTCATGTAGTTCCAGAGGTGGGTGTTTTTCACTCTTATATGGGTGAAAATTTACTTCGTAAAAATTTGAAATCCTTCAGAGTTTGTCAAAAGTACAAGTATGTACAAGTCTTATACCGCTGCACCTCGCTTTGGTGTTTAATTTTATTTCCAGCTCTGATTTTGGGATTACAATTTCAAGCATAGATGTGATATGGGATAAACTGGACCCAGAATATTTCCGAAAGCTAGCAGGAAATTGATTTTTGATTTTTAGAAACACATTTTTATAAATGCGTAGAATATAAATGTTTGATTTTTACTCGATGTTTTATTGCTTATATAAAATATCATTGAATACAATGTGCTAATTTCTTTCTTAATTTCTTCAGATTTTCCTGAACAATTTTTGAAAGTAGTATTGAATCGACTTTGACTTAGATGGGTACTAAAAGCCCATCCAAAAAAAAATTCTGGTTTCAAGAACATGGGTGAAAAGTAAACATCGCTTTTGACGTACAGACGTTGTGGCCATTTATGGATAAAACGCTTTTACCCACCTTGTGGGTAAGTCCACTTATTTCCAAGGTGGGTGGAAAAACACCCATTTCTGAGTACTTCTGAGTACTGGAGGAAGTGTATGAAAACAAAACATATTTGTCCTATGCGTTTGAAAGAAAGGGGATTAGGCATTAGAAAACCTAATTATTAATCTCTCTCATAGTGTTTAGAAGTGAATTTTATTTCCCAGAGTTAATCCCGCGATTGGGTTAACACTTCAAGAAAACCGTAATTTTTGTGAAGACTTAATTCCTGCCACGGGAATTGAAATCCCGGGCTCCATTTAAAACACACAGGCGCACAAATCCCGTGACGCTCTTCCTGACCTGGAAACCAGTCTTAACCCGAGAAATTTTTAACATTTGGTCCGAGAAAACCGGGAAAAAACCGGGAATTTGAAAATGAAAATTGAATGGCCACCCTGTAATACGGATCCTTACTGTTGGTTTGGGCCGGTTCACAAACATGTTATTTCGAAAGAAATGACTATATTAAATTAAATAACCACATACCACTTGTGCATGACTCTTACATCATTCTTACTGTTGCTTTGAAATGATTTTCAAATTTGTTTTTTCGATGTTTTGAATAGGGTGCTGCATCACAAATGAACGCGACGTCGCAACGTCATCGGTTTCACATCCATCAGTTTTTCTTTACCTGTATATTTTACACATAAAAAAATAATAAATTTTAACAGGCGCGCAAAATTTCCTCTCGTTTAATTCCAACCCAATCGAGGCGTAAACAACGAAATTGTTTGCAATCTTTAATGCGCCATACAACAATGTTTGCAATCTTTCATTCAACAGGCTAGATTCAGGCGTTATCTGGCTTAAATTTACATAAAATGTCCCATTATTTTCTGCCAAATCTAGCATCTAGATAACGCAGAAAATTCAATGTTTCTTTTTATCTGAGCAGCCAATTCGAGTTAATTTAGTTATTTAGATCAAAATGACTATAAAATTTATGTCCCCTGAAAAAAAAAATCGCTTTACAGGACATTTTCAGACTATTATAATATTTTTCAGAATTCAAACCGAAACAAACCACTGTCAAGTGTCATGAATGGGAGCTTAAGTTCGACGATGCAACCCCAACCCACACACAAAAACCCCCCCCCCCCCCCGACACCACACACAAACACCCTGCTGGTTGTTATATATCACAAATAAAAAAAAAAAAATTTTTTTTTTCAGCAGGGCCGGTGGAAACAACAACAACATTATTTTATTATTTATTTATTTTTTAAGATTATTTGAGTCCTGTTTTTTTTTTAAAAAAAACCCTATGGTTACCCTTTTCCCTTTCCCTTTTAATAATCATCATCCCAATGATTTCTCGGCGTCTTTCCATACAAATTAAGGGTGTCCACGATATAATTGCATCACATTCAAAAGACTGTAACATTTGACTAATTCTCGGGTTTTTTTTTTCTTTAGGGCGAATCTAACATTGAGAGATTCTCTACGGGCTCACTCTCTTTCATTCATTACAGCGCCATTATAACACTGTCGAGGCATTCTTTTTAGTATATATCGAAACACAACAGTGCTGGCTAGTATACTCTACAAATAGTAGAATGAAAAACGTAAAGGTGATTGGAATATGAATGAAAGAGAAAGTAGTCAAAGAGAGTCTCTCAATGTTAGATTCGCCCTGATGAAAAAAAAAAAAAAAAAAAAAAAAAACTTAGATTTATTTTATAATAAACTTTCGCTGGAACGGACCGCGCCCCGCGTGAGTTTAATTGGGGCTGGTGTTTTTTTTTTAGAAGGATTAGGAAGAAAAAGAAAATTAATTTAATTTAAAAAAACGAAATTGAGGGGAGAACAAACAAATCTGTTCGTTGCTTTCCCAACAAAAATGATATTTATTTTTTAAGAGAAGAAAAAAAGCACACAACCGACAGAC
This sequence comes from Aedes koreicus, assembly GCA_024533555.2. Lineage (NCBI taxonomy): Eukaryota > Metazoa > Arthropoda > Insecta > Diptera > Culicidae > Aedes > Aedes koreicus. The sequence continues at coordinate 577,035 of JAHHFK020004364.1, read as the reverse complement.
GCAAGAACCAGGGGATTACACAGAAACAAAAAACAATCCTGCATTGTAAAAAAAAAAAAAAAAAAACTACTCATATTTTGTTACAAAAAAAAAAAAAACGTCTCTCTGGTGGTTGCATGAACGACTGACAGATCTACTATATCGACTCAAAATGTAATTGACGAAAAAACGCATCTACGTGGAGTTGTCCAGCGTTTTTTATTTAATATCTCTGACATGGAATTCGATCCTGTATTTTTGGGAAGCGCTAAAACTGGATCCGAGCTTGATCTCACTAGGCCATGGTGACTCGTGAGAAGATACTAAGTATTAAGATACTAAGAAGATAAGAAGTATGAAATTGCAACTCTCGATAGCGCTTTAATTTTTATTTTGGGATTGATAAATTATTCTCGCCTATCCCAGCAGCAACACCATCATGCATAAGTACGATTATAGAGTAGCAGCGATTGAATAGTTTTCACGAAATTCATTTCGTGCATTATACAAAAAGGTGTAATGATAGCATTTCACCAGATAAATAGGAATGTGAATGTTTCATACAATATACGAGACATTTGTTCCATGTACAAAATTCATGTTCACGAAACGCTTGAAAACTAATTTACGAAAATAAATTTTCAGTGTAAGGATGCTATTGGTATCACTCGCAAAGTGCGATGGTTGTTCATGGCAAAACAAACAGTATTGAAATTATGCTTGATAGTCGTTTTGAATCAATTCAAACCAACAGTAAGGATGCTGTTTGGGCCACTCAAAAAGTGTGATGGTGGTTTACTTCAGCATGAAAAGAAAGAGTTTTTCAACTACGCTCAATAGGCGCTTTGAACTGATTTAAACCAACAGTAAGCAAGGATGCTGTTTGTACCACCCACAATGTGGGGTGATGGTTTTTCATTGGGAAGGCAACGCAGTTTTTAAAATCACTTGTGAGTCGGTGTGAAACGATTTATACCATTAGAAAAGATGGTGTTGAGTCCATTCCTAAAGGGTGAAGGTGAGTCACTTTACTGCGAAAAAAAATCTTACAACTGTGATTTATAGCCGCCTCGAAAATATTTTTGGGATTCAATTGAAACCATCGATTCTTGATCAGCTATAACTTCTTCTTAGAACCATACAAAGTCTAAGTTCTGACGCAGATACTTTAACATGATTGTATACAAACTATACTTTTATACACACTGCCAAACATTCATGTGACTTTTGGTGCCCTGCGGCCGACACATACGAGCGGCCTCAAGGACATAAGAACAAAGAGGAGGAAATTAATGCAATCAAACACACCTTTGTCAAGTTGCTTCTATTTCTGTCTTGGGGCACTTAAATTTATATCGATAAAATTCGGTCCTGGCCCTGACGAAATCCCCATCGTGGCCCTCAAAACGGCGTTCAGGAGTTTCGGGACATGTTCAGGACGGTGTTGTAGGAATGTCTGCACGCATCCCACTCTTCCAGCAAGGTGGAAGATCCAGAAGCTAATGCTGTTGCCGAAGCCAGGAGAACTGGAGTAGCATCGTATGCCTGCTGGATACCCCCGGGAAGCTCTTGGTGAGAACTATGCTCAACAGGCTGACAAAGTGTACGGAGAGCAAGCACGGGCTGTCGGAGATGCAGTTTGGTATCCGAAAAGGGAGATCCACAGTCGATGTTATTCGAACGATGGTTGAGAAAGCGGATAAGGCGTCCAAGCAGAAGCGAGGAGGGAAGCATTATTGCGCTATCTAATGCGTTCAACAGCTGGGAGGCCATAGTTGGATCGCTGCACACAATTAGGGTCCCTGATTATCTGCGCAGGATTCTGAACAGCTACTTCCAGGACCGGATTCTAGTTTACGATACTGGCATGGGACAGAAGTCAATCAGTATTACAGCAGGTGAGCCACGAGCTTCCGTTCTCGGTCTAACGCTTTGGAACGAGATGTATCGAGAGTGGAACACAGTGGCTAATGGTAGATGGACGTACAGGCTCATTGCGAGTCTGACGATATGGATGAACAGGAACCACGGAGAGGTTGTTTCAGGAAGTATATACATAGGTTCCGACATGCAACGTCACTCGTCTGTCCATAATGTAGTAAAGTGGGGGAACACCGGGGCACGTGGTTTTCGAATACCCTAGATTTGAGGCAGCCCGTAGCGGGATGACTGCCATAGGAGTGGCCAATATCGTTGAAGAGATGTGTCGAGATGGGGCCATACGGAATACGGTCAGCAGACCCGTCACACAAATACACACGAAGAATAGCGGTCCAGCAACGCCGGTACCGCTGAGACTGGTAGAAGTCCATGTGCACAACTCGAGAATACGAATAGAACGCGATGAAGCTAGGAGTCGACAGTCTTATACGAACGCGTAACGGTTTCGGGAGAACTTCTGTCGCCTCCGTCGGAGTAAGTTAGAGCCACCTTTGGGGACTAGCTGAGTAGAGTGGACATCACAACGAATACATCTAGTGTTAAAATGACAATCTTTTGACCCGCATGGTATATGAGATTTTTCAAGCATGGAAGGAGAATCGGGTAAAATGGACAATTTCCTTAGGTTAACCCTAAACGAAGCCATCACTATTCGACATTCCGAACATTTTTACATAAATAAAGTGCAAAAGAGAGTAATATTACTGGCGCAGATCTTAAAAACCGCATGGTATATATTAGTTTATCAAATTATGAGGGGTAATCGGTTAAAATGTACCCTTTCCTTGGGTCAACCCTAAACGAAACCATCACCATTCGATTCTCCGGACGTTTTTGCATCAATAAGGTGCAAGTGAATGTAATATCCCTGTTGAAGGCCAGGGTATATGGTATATAGGGCATGGTATATGAGTTTATTAAATTATGAGGGGAAATCGGGTAAAATGGACCATTTTCAGAGGTCCACCCCAAAAAAAAACCATCCCCATTGGATTTTCCGGACATTTTTAAAATAACATTACAGTGCAAGTGAGAGTAATATGACTGGCGCCATGCTTCAGAACCCCATGGTATATGAATTTATGCATGTATGAAAGGAAATCGGTTAAAATGGACCACTTTCTGGCATCCGATCAAAGTAAAAATTTGTTTCATACAGTTCTTCAGCTTTTTCTGCAAATTTACAGTGCATTTGGGTTCAATATAGTAACACCAAGTTTAGTCTTTGGGTAATAATTCTAGTTTGCATCCAAAATGAGGGGAGAAATGGGCAAAATGGGACACTTACTGTGGTCAACGCTAAATGGGACCAACACCATTCGATTCTCCGCATTTTTTTTTCCCATAAGATAAGCTATTTTTCAGGACTCCTACCCTGCGCCGTCTAAATTAATGGGATTTTGGATCCATTTTTTGCCACTGTGCAACCTCAGAAATTCTACTACTAAAGAATCTAAATACAATAAAAACAATATTTTTGAATGCTCGAATGCATTGATCAACGATATTTTTGGCCAACATTCTTAGTAAAACTAATGCGTACGATGATTTTTTTTTTTAAATTAATCATTTATTGGTACAGGCTCAATTGAATCAACTTTACAGAGCCAAGTTTTCATATTTATATACATCATTTATCTTAAAAATAAAGTTAGGGAGATAGAACCGATTACTCGCGGCCGTCTCGAGGTTAATAGGAATAACAATTTAACGGGTGGGAAGATGGGCGGGAATGTGAAGTGTGGTTTACATAACACATTTATTTTAAATTCTGAATTGTCTAAAAACCTATAACTATACAACTTTTGGATTTTTTTTTGACCTAAACATTTTTAAGAAAGAGAAAAAAAAAATACCAACACAAATAAAAAACTAATACTAAACACAGGTTAAACAAACAACAATTTTTTTCTTTTTTAGCGCCCACCTTTGCAAGCGAGTCCGCTCTCTCATTGCCCAGAATTGAACAATGAGATGGGACCCATACAAAGGTGATGATAAAATAACGCGAAGATAAAGCACTTGCCCGAGTAACACATCTTCATGATTTTATGTTGAGTAGCTTCTATATAACCAAATCTAGTCAAATAAAAGTATTTTCAACCGTTATAAAACTTGTGTGTTGCTTGGGTGGAAGGTCCTGTATTTTCATGAGAAAATACGAGGAGTGCTTTACCGGCCTCAAGGAGCGAATAGCCTCTATAGAACTGAGGTATCCGTGAAAATGAAATACTGATCCGGTGTAAGTGAGGCAACAATTTCTAGCGTAAAGTGTATTGCCGCTAATTCAGCGACATATACGGAACAAGGAGCTTGAAGTTTACGATTGGCGCTATAAATTTCATTAAATATAGCCAAGCCTGCTGACTCCTCTATCAAATATCCGTCAGTGAAGAACGATTTAGTGGAATCAACTTGGCCAAACTTTGTAGAAAATATAATAGGAGCTATCATAGGACGATGATGCTCTGGGATTCCATGAAGCTCCTGCTTCATGGATAAATCAAAATGAACCAAATGGTCGAAGTCGCAGAAGCAAACATGATTAGGAATATTCGGCGAAGGGCTGACATCCTATGTTATGTACAAATGGTACAAAGTCATGAAGCGAGTTTGAGGATTCAACTCGAGAAGCTTTTCGATTACCTGGGGGTTCATAACTTCACACCTGGTGAGGAGCCGGAGAGACAATTCTGAAAACCGATCCGACAGTGGTAAAATGCCAGCCAGCACTCCAAGACTCCTGGTATGAGTCGAGTGCATGCAACCTAATGCGATACGAAGACACCGATACTGAATACGTTCCAGTTTTATTATGTGCGACCGAGCCGCTGACTGAAAACAAAAACTACCGTATTCTATGACCGACAAAACCGTTGTCCGGTACAACATTAGAAGATCTTGCGGATTTGCTCCCCACTAGGTTCCGGTAATTGTTCGAAGAAAGTTGATCCTTTGCTGACACTTTCGCTTCAGATACTCAATGTGGGATCTCCAGGTACACTTAGAATCGAAGCAGGCCCCAAGATATTTAAATGACATAGAATGAGTTATCGGTTTACCCCAAATTTGAAGCTCCGGTTGTGCTGGGTTATGCTTCCTAGAAAAAACTACCAACGCAGTTTTCTCCGTAGAGATTTCGATACCTAGCTCTAGCGCCCAAGTAGACAAATTGTCTAAGGGTCCTTGTAGATCGACCCCATTGGGTCCCGTGACAGACACTACACCATCATCTGCAAGTTGTCTCAACTCAACGTACAGTTGTCACTTAGACAACCGTTAATGTCTTCGACATAAAAATTATACAAAAGGGGGCTGAAACATGATCCTTGGGGGCTTAAACATGACCCATGTAGCTAAATCGGAAAGCTGGCATACGAGGAATAAATATACAAATGATTGATGTCATATTGTTCAATTCTCTCCTATGCTCTCCTTACTTCAAGAAAATGTGTTTCTCTCTTTGAACTTACGCTTGCACTGAATTTCTTTGTCGATGACGTCGGATTGAACGATATGTGATGCGATTTTTTACATCCTTGGTTTTAGCAGATAAATGCACGCGAATGGTTGACCTGAGAAAGGTTCTAAATTTCCTAAAGCCTATCGGCAAATATCCCCCAAAACAGTCTGGTCACCCTACCGAACTATACCGATCATCTCTACCTGATGATGCTATAAGTGCCTTCATAGTGGGAGTAATGAAGCAAACATTAAAACCCCGAACCAGATTGTGTTACAGCTTAAAGCGAAACAAAAAAAAAACCTCCGATCGCTCCATACAGATAAGTTCCGTGAGCCGACCGCGAGCAACACACAATAAGACAATAAATTCAAAGTTCAACTAACACCCGACATCGCATCATCGTCGGGTCGGTCGGTCGAACGAACCTACCCACCGAACTGACACGATGGATGGAGCGCAACATTGTTGCAACAAAGTAGTGGCTTTGCTTTCGATGCCGCTGCCCTTCTCTCGACGACAGCTGAACGTGTGTTTGATTCGATTGTGGGAGAATGGGGGTCGGTGTGGCGGTGACGGATGGTGCCCTGGTTTCGCGAAATGTACTATTACAACCAGAATTTATAGCCACCACCCGCATGTATTCTCGGCTCAGATACACCGAACGAAATAGATCACTTGAGATGCGGTATTTTAATCGTTGAGAATGGGACATTTTTGTTGTTGTTAGAATAATTTTTGTCGTACGATGAATTAATTGTACTTTCTTAATTTTCTCATTACAGGTATGCTTTCAAACTTCAAGCTTAAGGGAAATAACCTAGTGAGTAAGTATTAAGAGATTCGTTGAAAATTCAGTGTCGCCTGTCGACTGAATTTCCTCAAGAATTTATAATTTTCTTCGACGCGCGCACCTGACTACCCCGGTCTAATACAGACTCATCCGTAGAAGTTCGACGGAACATGGAATTAATTAAATGCGGAAAACACCTTGGTGGCTGATCGTTGCTATATCTCAACCATCTCAACTTGCTCCGGAGAAGGCAAGCGCCAAGAGAACAACTCGCCAAGGAAAACACGGAACAATGTGTAAGCTTTAATTTGAATGCAAATGACTCGGAGTGCTGCAGGCAGTTGTTGCTGTTGAGCCGAACAAGCCCATGAAAATAGCATGCAGAAAAAATCATCCCCCCACCCTCGACCTCATCATTTTCCTGCCATGGCCATGGGCTGCAATTTGTCTGTTTTTGTTTTATGACTTGTTGCTCCAACAGAATTCTTTGTTTTGCTTAATTTGTTTGAAGCAAACTGACAGAACTCAACTTAATTAGTGTGCTTTTCGCATAATTATCGTTTGCACTCTGCGGTCCTTGATCCTCCGGTGAATCCAAACAATAATTAATCACCTGAAATGAATTCTCCGAGCTGCCAACGAAGAGTGAGCCTCAACAATTGGACAGCCAGCAAAAACGCCAATAATCACCATGATAAAACGATGCCACCGCAATCGCTTTTCCTCCCCCGTCCCGTGTCTCCCCGGGCAGATGATGCATTTCCGTCTACACTCAACCGCGAGTCATGATTGAAAGAGCCCTTTCGTGATGCGATGCAGCCTCAACCACCTTGTCATCCACATTAAATCTTGTCGAGAACAAATCGCCGGACAGCAGAGCGAAAACAAGCAAAGCGAAAAAACCGCGATGCAATTTGTTTTCTCGATGATCACTTCAGCGCCCGCGCCGGTTGACGGAGGTCAGAAGCAAGCCGTCACGAATCCATTTCAGTCCAATATTACGTTTTAAAAAATGGCTTTACGGAGTTAAAAAAAAATCCTCGACTGGGAATGGAACTCATTCGGACTCGGGAAATTAATGACGCCGCTAACTACGGTACCGCCGCTGGAAGTGGTTTCCAATCGTTGAGTGGCATGCTGGCTGACGGATTGGTTTGATTAGGTTTACTAACCGGTGGTCATTCGCCTTTGATAAGGCGCAGGCTTATCAATTGTGTGGGGTTTAGAAATGTCGCACAGACGATAGACGACCTGTTCTAATCTTCACACCCGGTTTATCGAAAACATCTACTAGGAAACTGATTTTTGCTGATTCACACCTTCCGGGCACCGGTTTGGGTCGGCGACATTTACACGGCATGCTTTATCGATGTGGCGTGTGGGTTTTTCTTCCGTTTCAAAGGTCAAAGTTGAGGAACGGTCCTTTCGGGGAAGATTGAATTGATGGGCGAATAACCTTTTTGGTCTGAGTTTGACAAAAACCCAAAAACAAACTAAAAAAAACCCAAAAAAAACAACAAAAACTAATTTAACTCCCCCCCAAAAAAAAAAAAAAACAAAAACAAACTTTCCCTAAACCCAAACCCAAAACCAACAACAAAAAAAAAAAAAAAAAAAAAAACAAAAAAAAACAAACAAACCCCAAAAACAAAAAAAAAAAAAAAAAAACACACAAAAAAACTTTTTTTCAAATTTTTAAAAAAAAATTTTTAATCGTTTTTTTTCCCCAGAGCTACTATTTTATTGTTTTAAGTATCACAAGAATAGCCCAGTATAAAAAAAGCCGTAGATCGATTCCGGGTAAAGGGCGTTCCGATCAAAATTTGGTCAAACAGTTATGCGTGTGAGTCGATCAAAGTTTTTATTAATAAGTCAAATTATTTTTCTTTTTCAAGTTCAGGTAATACAGAACACACACAAGAGAAATATTCAGCTTAGCTTCCTGTTACCGAGGTCTTTCGTTTAAAACCTGCCGTAAGATTTTGTACGGTTTCCTTGTCCACTTTATTCGCCGCTGAACGCCAGTTTGCCTTGATCTGTTTCTCGCTCACAACAGTTTTTTGAGTCTTCTTAAGGTTCCGCTTGACGATGGCCCAATATTGTTCGATTGGGTGGTGCTCGGGCGTGTTGGGAGGGTTCTTGTCCTTGGGTACCACTTGAACGTTGTTGGCAGCATACCACTCCGTGGCCTTTTTTCTTTAATGGCAAGATGCCAAATCCGGCCAAAATAGAACGGAACAATTGTGTCACTTCAGGAAAGGCAGTAGACGTTTTTGTAGGCACTCGCTCAGATAAATTTCCTGGTTGACGGTTCCGGTCGCAATGTAAACGTTGCTCTTCAAGCCACAGGTACAGATGGCCTGCCACACCTGATATTTCTTCGCGAACTTTGACAGTTTAATGTGCTTGAAAATATCTACCACCTTTCCCCGTCCGGTTGCCGTATAAAATTCCTGTCCAGGAAGCTGTTTAAAGTCTGCCTTGATGTAAGTTTCATCGTCCTGTACCACGCAATCAAACTTCGTTAGCATCGTCGTGTACAACTTTCGCGATCGTGCTTTGGCCGACGTGTTTTGTTTATCGTCGCAATTTGGGGTCACCACTTTCTTGTAAGTCGACAGTCCAACTCGTTGTTTAGCTCTATCCACGATTGAAGGCGCCACTCCCAGCTTCTTTGCGGCATCTCGGACGAAGAGGTTGGGGTTCCGCTCGAAACAGCGGGCAACTCTTTTTGTCGTCGCTGTGGCCTCCGGCTTTCGATTTCCCCCCGATCCAGCTTTTCTGGCTGTCGACAAACGTTCACCGAACACTTTCAATACGTTGGTAACAGTTGAGTTAGTCAAATTCAACAATTTCGCCAACTTGGCGTGAGAGTAGTTTGGATTTTCGCCATGCAAGTGCAAAATTTTGATGCGTTGCTTCTCTTCCTTCGACGACATTTTGATAACTGATGTGCTAAAATCAAAATAGAGGCATGATGCTACACGTACACATCTTCAAAATGAGGGGTGTGCAAAAATTTTTAATGCACGATGAAAAGAAATGCGTCAAGTTTAATTCGACCAAATTTTGATCGAAACACCCTTTATTCTTTCTTTGCTGTTTTCAGTGTTTTTTTTATTAATAACATCAAACAGCCAACGTAGCTAGGAAAAATAGAAGCACCGCTCAAATAATTTCCTGGAAATTTTTGCTCATGATGTTCAAAGGGAACATGTTATTTGAAACACTTGACTGTTCCTCAAAAAGAACAACTTGGTGAGACCATTCCAACTCCCTCTCGCGGGTCAAATTTGTCACCTTGTCGATGGTGAGAGGGCTTATCTCATGCTATAAACATGCATGTGAGACCAAGAATTTGACCAGTAGTGAAAGTATCACATATTCTGCACATTTATTTCACTGCCACGTCGTAGAACGTTTATATAAAGGCACTAACATTAGGTGTGATACTGGCCGCAATTCACTCTTAGACTTTTTACTTTCAATCAAAGGGAAACGACTAAAAGTACACTTTTCATTTTCGTGGCAACTTATGTTGTTGTTTATCCACTTGTTTCATGGAATGAATAACCAAAATACCTGGTTTACCCATGGTGTAATAAGTGAAAGTAATTGCAAAATTTTCGAAAAAGGTGAATGTTTTGATCATGGTAAATATCTGACTGTTCGAAATGAAGCACAAAGCCACAGAAAAGTGTTACTTTATACTGACGATGACAAGCATGTTTATTAGAGATAGGACGCGGAGGGCCCGCTTAGGAAACACGAGTAGTAGATTTAACCTTTCCAAGTAGTTTATTTTAGCAACAGTGCGGAGGGTCCGCTCAGTGAGGGTCTAGTGTTTGACTTACTATAGAAGAGGGGTGTTAATCACAGTAGTTCCATTTCACTTCTGGTTCAGCTCCATATCGGTTTCGTTTCGATTCCGTTTCGTCTCCATTTCGGTTCTTTTTCGGGTCCGCTCTGGTTTCGTTTCGATTCCATTTCAATTCCATTACAATTCCATTTCGGTTCTATTCCGGTTCCGTTTCGAGTCCGTTTTGCATCTATTTCAATTTAATTTCGATTCTGTTTCGGTTCCATTTCAGTGTAATTTCGATTCCATTTCAATTTCTGCTCAAGAATAAGTGTTTAAAGTAAAGACCCTCTCGTAGGTCAAATTTGTCACCTTGTCGACAGTGAGAGGGCTTATCTCATGCTATAAACATGCATTTGAGACCAAGAATTTGACCAGTAGTGAAAGTATCACATTTTCTTATCATTTATTTCACTGCCACGTCGTAGAAAGTTTATATAAAGGCACTTACATCAGGTGTGATACTGGCGGGCTATGCCGCAATTCACTCTTAGACTTCTTACTATCAATCTAAGGGAAACGACTAAAAGTACACTTTTCATTTTATTGACAACTTATGTTGTTATTCATCCATTTTTTTTATGGAATGAATAACCGAAATACCTGTTTGCTCATGGTATAATAACTAAATGTAATTGCAACATTTTCGAAAGGGGTGAATGTTTTGATCAGGGTAATTATCTGACTGTTCGAAATGAAGCACATAGTCATAGAAAAGTGTTACTTGAGACTGACGACGACAAGCATGTATATTAGAGATAGGACGCGGAGGGCCCGCTTAGGAAACACCATTGGAACAATAGAATGAACCTTTCCATGTATGAATCCTGGAAAGTGTGAGCTTTTTAGTGGAATACCTGTAACTGGAAAATTAGAGGAGGAATTGGTAGTTTCCGTTTGATCTCAGCTACATTTGTTGCTTGTCTTGACGGATACGCGTGTTTCGTCTACGGTGTGCGGACTTCTTCGGTCTCGTGTACTAATATCGACTCTCGAGTATTAGTGCATGGCACTGGGGGGGTCTGTGCATTGTGGACGGGATGCGCGTGTCTGTCGGGACGGGCGATGGAGGTGGTTGGGGTTGGATGGGGGTTGCTAGTCTTTCTTCTTATTTTATCGTTACCTTTCCATGCAGTTTATAGCATGTGTCCTCCATACCAGATAATAAATAAATAGAAAAAAAGAAACTAGATAGGAAATAGAACTGTTCTTTTCCAAGTGTCAGATTAGTTAGTCAGTGATTTGAAATATTGTTAAGTTTGAGATGAGGATGGTTACTAGATCCAAAGCTAGGCTAGAATTTAAATGTTGTTGTCTAAATTTAATCCAGTATTTTTTTTTTAAATCCTTTTTGATTCAAACATCATTACTTCTGGTTCATGCTGTTCAAGTTTTGTTAGGTTAGGAATTCGGAATTCTTAGTCAGAGAAACGAAAATATCGTCGTGAAAATATCACCAATAATCTCTCACCTACATTCTATGAAACACTAACACCCTCTTCGCTCTTATTTTCTTATTGATTTCATGATCGAGAACGGCTGTGAAATGGATCGATTGAAGTGCGAAGGACCTGCTCAGCCCTAGGCTACATGCGGTTTTGACAAGGAAGTGATCATGTCTATTTCAAGAAAAAGTACATGTGAAGCATCCTCGAAAAAATCAAAGACAGCACACAAAGATAAGTATATGCGAAATCAAAACTGTCAAACTATCAAAAACATTCATCTTACTTAAGATGAAAAAGTTATATTACAGTCACTACTAGTTTCAAATCACAAACAAATTAAACATTTCAGATAATTTTGTAGCAACGCGGCCATCTCAATCCAAAAAACACTACAAACCCCTTACCCCAACCTAATCCTTATCACCTCCCATGGCGTTCAAGTAGTCCGCATAGACCAGTTCGCCATTACCCCTCCATAACCCTCGGCTTTGGATTGACTTGCGCTCTCATTGCCCCACCAAACGCTGCAAAATGAAAATGAAAATGAAACTTGGTGAGACCATTCCAACTAAAAAAAAAATCCCACTTCTTTCAATTATCAACTACTTCTTACCGGCTTTTGGATTTTCCTTTCGTATAGAGTATGACAAGATGACAAGAAAAACTCACGCCGGTATCACCTCCCACTACCGCTTGAACTGATGAAATCACAAGAGAGTATAGTGAGTTAGAAAAGGTTTTTTTTTTTAACTGAATGAAAACTAACGGTATTTTTCTTTAGGAATGTTTAAAAATAAAAGCAACAGATCTTCCTATTCTCTAATTTTTTGTCATGATATTGACTGCAGACGATAATTGGCTATAAGTCAAAGTAAACTCTTATATCAAAACTTCGTCCTGTTTGATCATACTTATAGGCGATCTTCGATGGTTCTTTCGCAAACACGTTTTGACTCAATGGCGCAACTGTAAGAATGTTTACTCATTATTAAAGGCTTCAAAGTGTGAATACATACGATTAGATGGATTTTATGACCCGTTCATTGAAAAGATTGAACATGTTTTCGAGACACCACAGGTCTACATGACCTGTCCACGTGGTTTGTGGGCCGGATTCTTATCAAAACCAACGCGGAGCTGCTACGGGAAGGCAATTTAGATGAAAGTTTTTATAAATGCTTCATACTTCGAACCTTTCTGTAGTTTATTACAATGTTAATCATTTGAAAAGTAGGATAATTTTATCGAATGCTCGACTTTGAAAAACTTGAAGGATATTGTTCAAGATTCAATTGAACCTGTAGATCTTTAGAATCCTGTTTTCAGAATACTTAGGGGCATTGAATTTCTTGTTGGAACAATTCGATGATATACATTTTGTCAGAAGTTTTTCTTGTACTTCACGAACTCTAAAATTCGTCAGGACATTATTCAAATCCTCATTGAGGCTTCGGATCCTGATGATCTGAACCCCAGAATATTTTAAAGCACATTGAATACCTTATTCAATCGATTGAATTATGTGCATGTTGTCTGGAGGTTCCCGCGGTCTTCTTGGATGTATAAGAACTTCTTGGAACTTCCGCTTAACCAGAGCCCAGTATTTTTTCTCTTGTGTGAAGTTCTTGACATTTAGGTGGATTGTCTATTTTGGCACGTATTTGACCTCTTATGCCATACACTATTCCAGGACGGATTTCGCATAGTGACAAGTAGCCAAAACAGAGTTGGAGAGTCGTGGTTTCTTATAAACGATAGCACCGGTTTTTGCAGACATTCTTTCTCGTACACATCCTCGTTGATAGTGCCCATAGACACGAATCTTTTGGATGTTTGCCCGCAACTAGATATGCACAGCAAAAAATAATGAAAGTTACATGCGATGTAAAACGTTTGAATAGTAGAAATATATCAATGTAATGCGTTGCTTTATTTAATTTTTAATTAAAAACCGTGCACAAAAGCAGAGCATTATGTGCATTAAAAATACGTCTCATTTCATTGGATCATACGTTGCAAAAATAATAAATCCCAGGGAGCTCGTTTTCCAATGCATTATGATACGAAATTACACGAACGTGTAATTATAAATCTTCTACCATCGAAAATTATCGCATAGAACAACTGTTCCCCCCCCCCACCACAACCAAAAAAAAAAAATTTTTTATTCCTTTCCCCCCTACACAAAAAAAAAAAAAAAAAAAAAAAAATTTTTTTTTTTGCCTTTTATAACTTAATATAATAATATTCGTTTTCCCCCCCATAAAAATTTTCTGTCTCCCCATTTAAACACTATAAAAAAAAAAAATCAATTTTCTAAAACACTTTTATTTTTTTCTTTCCAAATAAAAAATCTATTTGGATGAACCGCAACCATATGAAAGCGTTTGACGGAATGTATCATGATGATTAAAATTTGGCTGTTTTTTATCCATAGGGATTCCTCATCTTCACAGTTAAAATTATTTTGTAATTTTCAATGAATATACATGCACATAAAAGGAGCATGCAAATTGATGTTATATTCAATTAGTTTTTAAATTTACATTCCTGTAAATGTCAATGCATGTAAAATTAAGGCTCGATTGAATTTTAAACATGAGGCTTGGTACTGAGTTAGTATATTCACATGCTCATTTAAAATTTCATGATTATTGCTTTATTGCTCCCTGAAACATGTTTTTGAAAAAAAATATACCAGGTGATGTTTCGGATTAAACTTTTAGTAATGAAATTGATTGACAACATGAAAGGTAAGGTAATTCTTCTAAGGTAATTCCTCGGTAATTCTTCGCACAACTGAACTAATGTTTTTATTATCAGCAATAAGTTTGTTGACAGTGAGATGCTTTTTATTCCTAATAAAACATAATTATTGATCTTTCTCATTTCTCTCAACCGAGAAATAAGAGAAACTTCGATGCTTCTCTCGAATACATAAAATTGTGGACGAAGTGGTTAGAGAAAAGATCCTTCATGGCAGTAATTAAATCACTGGCTCTTTTTGAAAGTTGCGTTCTAGCGGCGTGTACATAAAACATGTGTTTATTGTCACCAGTATCTGAAATATAAATGAAAAAAAAAATAATAATAAAGAAATCATTCCTTCAACACTTTGCAAATCGAAACCACAACACTTACACTGGGTTTTTCGGACATTTTCTGCTTCGCGGTAACGACACAAGCTACCTAGACGCCGACGTCTTAAAACTGAAACTTAGCTATCGGCCATATTGGATTTTTGTTTCAGGTCTATATAAATTTACATGAGCATGTAAATTTATGGGTGCCTTCGTTGAAAAAAGGGTGTCTTTCGTTAAGATTTTACACCACGAGGAAAAAAATACACACCGGGTGAAAATAAATAATATGATTGTGTAAATTTGAGAGTTTTACCATGCTCTTATTATGTGCAAGTTTTTAAACTGAAAATTCAAGCAAATCATAGTTTCAAGCGATGTATTTTTATAATGCTTGCCATTTACACGGCATGTAAAATTAATGATTTTTTGCTGTGTTACTGGATGTTGCATGTTTGGATTGATTGGGTTATTAATAAGCAAACAATTCTAACTCATCTTTTTTCTCTTCTTTTCTAACGTGAAAAAATAAACTTGAATGTAGAAATCAACGATCATTTGAAGCAGTTCATGTAAAATTCAATTTCGCAAATATTAAAAGATGTAATTTCCAAGGCGTGTAAATTTGAAAACACATGTGATTTTGAAGCTAATTACATGCTCTTTTTATGTGCATGAAAATAGATTGAAAATTACAAAACAATTTTAACTGTGTGGCCTGCCGATGCAAATAAATCTTGGGGAATGTAGACACCTTCTTCGCGCACCGACAACGTCGGATTTTGCCACCGTTCGTACAAAATGCGTTTGCGCACTTGATTTGACGCCAATGTACCAAATGCAACAAGAATGTAATCATGTTGTACCACGAAATAAAGTGGAGAGTTTCAGCTGTCATATAATTGCAAAGTTTTAGCGATCCGTGAAACAATTCAAAAACTGTCCGAAATTTAACATGAACAGGATTTATGCCGAATTGTTGTTTCCATCCATGGCAGAACCCACTCTTCCACCCATCTACGGCGTTAGGTAACTACCCTACAAACATCAATGCTGAATAACTGTTTGTTCATACAAATTTGGAGAAGTTGTACAGCTTTTCGTTCTAGAAAGCTGATTAATTTCTCCAAATTTGTTTGAATAAGCCATTATTCGACACTGATGTTTGTTGGGTAGTAAACGGTATCTAATACGCATGTTTGTGGAAAGCCAGGACAGTGTTCAAGATTCAATTCTAACCGTAGATATTTGAGAACCTGTTTGAAGAATACTGTAGGCTATTAAATGTCTTATCGAAACAGTTCGATGATGTGCATGTTGCCAGAAGTTTCTCTTGAACTTTACGTGCTTATAAACACATTTGATGCATTATTCTAGTCTTCGTTGAGCCTTTGCATCCTCAAGGTCTAAACTCCCGAATAGTTTAAAGCACATGAAATATCATTCAATTGTGTACATGTTGTCAGAAGGTTCCTGCGTACTTACTGGCATTATAACGAATTCGTGGTTGTAACTCAAGATTTTAGTGCGCCTGAGGGTTTTATTTTTACTTTCCATCGGTCTATTTCCTCACATGGTGACAATCACCGACGCCAGGAAGACGACTCCACCACCTGGACCCTACCTATTGACTCATGAATATGAGCCGGGACCAACGGCTTTACTTCCCTTCCGAAGGAAGACGTGACCCGATTTTTTCGCCTCAGAAAAACCACCGACGTCGACTGGGATTGAACCCAGACCCACTGGGGTGCCAAGTAGCAGTCACGCTTACCACTACACCACCGACGACGGCGAACATCTTATCTTAAAATAACAGATAACAGATTGTACATTGTTCTGTTATTATTACTAAGAGAATCACCCAAAGCATATACAATATGGTATAAGGTATAACTCTCCATACAAATTTGTACCTCAAAATTCCGGGAATTTAAAACACTACACTTCAGCTAAGTTATAGGCAAAATAATGAGGGGAAAAGGCTAACCAGAAGACTAGCCAAGCCTCCCGCCACGAGTTCAGATCGATAATGAAACCGTGGCGGTACATGAATTCGTGTTTCTGGGTTCATTGGTGACCACCAATAATGACACCAGCAGAGAGATATAAAGCCGCAATATGGCTGGTAATCGTGCCTACTTAGTGGACTTCGAAGGACGCTCATTGCGAACAAAGTTCGCCGATCGTACGAATCTCACCCCCGGACAAGTTACGAAAAAACCCAAAGTGGTAAAGACTGTATTCGATGAAATTTGGACACACAAAATAGGTCACCAAAAATTTTCCTTGAGCCCGATTCTTTTCAAACTTTCTGGAAATAAAGTACTACTAAATGGGTAATTTTTGGCATCATTGGTTTATTAAACCTCTTCTCCCAACCCAAATGCCCGCACCTTTGCCTTGACCCCTTTCATCAAATTTTGGGCAATGATAGGACCGACTTGCTTACTTACTTGTAACCACACTTTCTTTAGTTCAAGTTCATTTTCTATCAGTTTTGGAGTTTTAACGAGTTTTTCCTTCATGATTGCCCAAAATTTTTCAATTGGGTGAAGTTCCGGAGTGTTTGGAGGGTTGACGTCTTTTGGTACAAAAACTACATTATTATCTTTGTACCAGTCTAAGACGGGCCGGGCATAGTGGCAAGATGCCAAATCCGGCCAAAACATTGTCGGGCCATCGTGAGATCTCAAGAAGGGCAGAAGTCGTTTTTGGAGGCATTCGTCCTTGTAGATTTGTCCGTTGACGGTCCCAGAGGTGATGAAGGGCTGACTCATTTTGCCACATCCGCAGATCGCTTGCCAGACAAGGAATTTTTTGGCGAATTTCGACAGTTTCTTCTTCCGTACACTCTCCGGAACGGCCAACTTAGAGGTGGCGACGTAGTGTTCCTGTCCTGGCATTTGTTTGGTGTCGGCTTTAATGTAGGTCCCATCGTCCATCACCATGCATAACGGTTTTGTGAGCCACTCCCTGTACAGTTTTCTTGCACGAGTTTTGGCCACCGAGTTCTGTTTATCGCTCCGGTTCGGTGCCTTCTGGACCTTGTACACATGTAATCCAGAACGTTTCATTGTTTTTTGCACAAAACAAACTGAAACTTTCGCCTTTTTCGCAACATCCCTGATCGAAATGTTGGAATAACGCTTAAATTGGTTCAATACCATCCTGGCCTTCTCCGGATTTGATGTGCCACGTTTTTTTGCCACTACCATTTTTCCGCTTGGTTGTCTTACGGTCCTTGAACGTTTTGATCACATGAGATACGGTTAAATGTGTGATTTCGAGCTGTTTTCCGATCCATCGATGAGAAGCGTTTGGGTTTTCGAAGTGAGTGCTCAAAATTTGTTGGCGCACTATTTCTTCATTCGAAGCCATCACTGAAATCACTCGACCAATTTTCACGAAACTCATTACACAATTGACACAACACAATGAAATACATTCAGTTAAAATTTCAATAATTTTTACCCACACGCTAAAAAGTTACGAACAAATGCGTGTGTCCAAATTTCATCGAATACAGTCTTAATTTGAATGACTACGATGGGAGATGAACCAGCCCGAGGCTGAAAATCTCGATAATCAAGAAACAAACAAACAAGTCAGTCGAGTATTAGTACACGACACTGAAGAAGTCTGCACATTGTAGACGAAATACGCGTATCTGTCAAGATAAGCAATAAAGGTAGTTGGAATTAAATGGGAATTACTAATCATTCTTCTTATTTTCTAGTTAAACAAACAAAGTTCACCGAACTACAACGTTGACCATCTACTAGACAATAATCAAACCGGCAGGATCGAATAGAATGGAAACAACTTTTGTGTACGGCAGAAACCATCTCGACTTTGGCTTAGCATTACAATTCAAATAAGTTCAAGCGAATTGAAATATTTATTTTTTTTCGTCATGTGATTTTGATGCGAGTGATTTCGAAAGACATTACATGCAACATGTTTTGCGGAATCCGCTGAATTGTTATAAATTGATGAACGCTTTCAAACCTCGATAAACTATTTGGTACTTTAGCATTTCAATGCTTAATTCAAATAATTAAAAGTTATGTTGTCATTTCTGGATCCTCCCATAGTTCAGTCTGTAAAGGTGAAACTTCAAAACGCCACCATACTAGATGTGGGGTTCTATTTGCGGATATATCTAGTTAAATCACAATACTCTCTAAACATCTTTTTGAGACCAAGTGATAATATGCATGTTTTTTAAAGGTTCTTTGAATTTCACTGACTCCTAAAAAAACTCAAAAGTCTTTGGATTCTCGAAATCTAAACTCCAGGCTACTTTGGAGAGCTATATATAATCAATTCTATTATGTGAATTATGTGTATATAATCATTTCTATTATGTGAATATGCCAGGAGCTTCCTGAGAGCGTCCCGGAATCATAAAATCTATGAAAAATGTTCCACACAAACTCTTAAGAACTGCGACATTATTCACGACCTATTAAGGTCTAAACTCTTGAATATTTTGAAGCGCAACAAATAGCTTATTATATTGATTCAACTATGTGCCTGTTGTTAGGAGGTTTTCAAGAGCCACTCGGACTCATCAACATTGTATGGACATTGCTCAAGATTTGATTGCATCTTTAGATTTGATTTGATTTCAGAATACTTTGGAGGACATTAATTACCTTACTGAAACGAAGCTAAGCTATGCATCCTAAGCAACACAAAACTGTCATAATTGATTGCAGCATTGTGACTTAAACGAGTGACACTGAAGTTACTTTGATTCATTTGCAACAACAATATTCTCCTAGGGATGTTATCTGAAGGTTCTCTTGAACTTCACGAACGCTTAAAAATACCCAGAGCCTTTATCCAAGGCCTTATTGAGCATGTGGAACGACTCCAGAATACTTTTCAGTGCAACGAACATACTTCAGAATACTTTAGAGGTAATCAAATATCTTATTGAAATGAAGTCCCAAGCAGCACAAAACGGTCAAAAAAAGTTGCAGCTACTTTATAGTGACTGGATTGTGTCTACAAACCACTGTAGCGCATTGTACTATTTTTATGAATATGTACAGCAAGCGTAAGAAAATCTTACAGACAGCTTGGCAGGATTGAACATTCAGTGTGGACAGGACGAATTCAAATGGTTCTCCATCAATTATTATGAATAACCAATTAGTCTAGTGCATTACACATTAGAGTTAATGCCTAATTTTCCCACCATGCTTAACCATGAGACAACATCCGCTCCCATGTAATCACCTTGCCACCAGCCCGTTCCTAAATGCTCTCAGAAAGTGTAGATTTCCCTATGGCAAATCACGACCTTAGCACACGAACGTTCGTCTCTGTATATGAACCTCATTTCCATACCGTTTATGAGCGTATTGGTTGCACCCGAGACTGAATAAAAGGAAACCCCCGAACGATCATCCGGCTTGTCGGCACGGCGGTGGTCAACTGACTGACGTCAGCAACTGCTTGGCGGAACGGGGGAATCCTTACTGTCGTCACTAGGCAGCAGTTTGCGCTGTTGGATGATGAGATAGGCGCTGTGTGTGATTTTTGCATACTTTGCATCCTTCGCATTGGCCCTGTTTGATGGGCTACGATAATGAGATAGATGGCAGGATGAATAGGAACATCCGGGAAATCCCATCAGCCCGGCGGAGTTGAGGGGCTAAAAATAGCGGATGCCAGCTCGAGTGTATGCGTGGGAGCAACAGCTTTCTGTTGCTGCAACGTCACGAAGATTGGCTCGTACTGTTCGACGTCGTTCATTGGCGTCACGACGGCCATGGCCTGGGAATGCGGTTTCTGCATTTGTGAATATGGTTTCTGCCCACTATCATGACTCGCAAAAACTACTGTTTACCGCAGTCGTATTCCACCTGACACGCGGTCAATGTTATTATCACATAATGATGATGCTCAAAAAACGGTCTCTTGCTTGACCAGCTGGCAGCAGTCGCATGTACAGTTTGTCAGGAAGAAAATGCCGAAATCCCTGGAACCGGTTTGCACCAAGCAATCATAATCATGTTGAGAAAGAACTTCCACCTGGTCAATGTTCAGAAAATTTCCGACCGATTTGCATCGATAATTTAGCCAAGGAGTTGATCGAGTAGCACCGAAAGCGTTCCATATTCCTATCGCTGTAGTCGGTGCGGCCGAAAATAGCTGCCTACACTCGAGTCGTCATTATCTGCACGTTTTCTGCGGGATTGTTCGCAGGAGGACAAACACTTGCGGGAAGAGAGGCAACTCACAAGCAAAGCAAACAATCTCAAGTAGTTTTCCCGTCCCAAGCGGCTCACGCTTCAAGTGCCAATGATTCCGAAGCAGGTTGGTCGGTCGGCCGGTTTGAACTCGGAACTGCTGGCGAGTAAGGGAATCCGGCTGTTCGCGAAGTGGCTGTGATTGCAAGTGTTATTAACTTATCGGGAATGACGATGAACTCAGTGCGAGGAGGAGGAGGATTTGTGTGATCGGCAAATCGGAAATCGAAGTTTTGGGATGGGTTGCCAAAATAAAACATTTATGAAAATATTGAGGTCTGATTATTGGATTCCAAAGTAGTGTAGTCATTTTTCGTCGAACTATTTTGCAGCCAATACCACGACTGAAAGGAATGGTAGAGGACGACATTTTGCTATTTGAGGGACCAAAAAAGTTTCTCACTCTCTCACGATGCAGTCAACCCAAGTAACATTGCCAAAACCATCGTGCTTTATAAGGTTTTATTATGGTTTTATCAAAGCCACTAGAAATCAATTTGGTTTTATTACGACACCAAGAGGTGCCAATAGGTTTCATATTTTAGTCAGGTTTATGAGAACCTAAACTAGTTTAAAACGATCTTAAAACCTCGTTTTCTCGAATTCCTTTTACTCCTATCAAAGGTTTTATTTCGACTTTATGAACTCATAGAATGCTGTTTTGAAATGCCGTTTTAGGACTCATTCATGTTATCTTATTATGGTCAGTTGAAGAAGCATTTTAAAACAATGTTGCTTCCAGTAAATGCATTAAACTGCAAATTGGCATCAAGAAATTCCATCAAATAACCAAAGAGTTTCAAAGTAGTCATGACTACGAAGATAACTTGGCTTTATGGCAGAATTTTGATTTTTTTTTCCAATCGCCATATTTAAATATAAGAAATAACTGAAATGTGGAAAAATAAATGCACCAAATTTTAAATGTAATGCAAATGAACTGTAGATCGGAGACCTATTTCTGCATTTTTTTTTAGATAACCTTATTAAATTCCATAATTTTTCAAGAAATTCATGATTAATTTATCGAATATATTAGTTTTAATTTTGTGTTTGTTGTAAACTCGCATAATTTCCGAGGCGCATTATTTTTTGGCTCTTATCGTGCCAATATTCCCACAAAATTAAATGCGTATATGATTTGGAGCATGATACGCAGTAAAAAACTCGTTTTGTTCTGGATATTTAGCTATCAAACAAAATTTCCCGCAACACCAGATCTTTTTTGTCGGATATTATTTACTGCTAAATGAATCAGAAGAGCAGAAAATGGAACAAAGCAGAACAACAAAAACCAACCACGATGTCACAGTTAAGTTTGACAGCTGTGGCCATTTGGCCGTATGCTGGTTTTCATGGCAGCCAATAGGTTTTATGAAAGTTCTCAAGTGGTCATAGCATCTATCACTGGAACATTTTCAAAATCTGTTCGGTCTTATAATGGTTTTATTAAATTGTTTTCACAACAGTCTATAGAGTGGGCCACTTTATACAAATTTTGGCTTTAAAGATGTATAGAGAAGGTGTTGGTAGACAAAACAGTTTTGAATGCAGTTGTATCAACAAAGCCGGGAGGAGTGCTATATGGCTAGAATAAAACTTAAATTGTTATTTGGGAAAGCTGATATTCGTGCACGTTTTTCTTGCTGTCGATTTAATAATAGTCTTGTAGAAAGAAGAATAAAAAAAATGACAACGAAGACGAAGCAGTTGTAGATCGAACTAAGTTTGTAAATGCTTTCTATGATTGGAATGGTCTCACCAAGTTCTACTTTTCAATTAAATTCAATTTCTTTAAGCTATGTTCTCCCTTTGAAAACCTCGAGCCAAATATTCATGAATCTCCTTTGACCTAACGCTCTTCTGACGCTCTTCTTCACGATAGACTAGACGTTATTTAAAATTGACCAAAATTTCTAAAAATTCTAAAATTGGCCTAAATTAGTCAGAACTGAACCTACCTAAAAATATGAAAAAAATATGGTAGATCAAACTCAAATTTGGATTGTTTCAAAATACCATGTAGTTAATTTGTAGACTTTTATTTATTCAAAACAGCATGCCACGCTCATGATTGCCAACTTAGCTATATTACATGTAGATTTTAAACGAAGATAGTTCGACGATTGTTTTAGGTTAATTTACAGGGTAGACCCAAATAAGTGACGCAGTATTTTGTTTCAGTGTGGAATTCTTCTAGTCATCGCAAGAGCCATCTGATTGCCAGCATATTAAAGAGGGACTGATTAATATCTAAACAAACTAGTGTTCGCTAGATTCCGTCGACAGGAAGTGCCTAAGAAAAATATGGATTTCAAAAGACAACGGATTTTGCAGTTGCATTTGGCGGGAAAGCGTCCCAACCAGATACTGGCCGAGACTCGGAAGGAAGGAATATGAGAAGATGGAGGACGAGGGGAACCATCGATCCAAAGATAAAACCAGGTCGTCCTCGCAGTGTACGTACCAAACGGCTTGTAAAGGCGGTGCGTGAGCGAATTTGCCGAGATCCTTGTCGTTCTTCATATAAACTGGCTCAGGATATGGATATGGTCTCCAGGAAAACTATCAGATCAGTTCTCAAAGAGGACTTGAGATTGGTGCCGTACAAGAAAAGAAAAAATCATGAACCAACAAGGAGAACAGAGTCATTCGTTGTCGCGAATTGCTTCGTCGGCACGGTGATTCCATGATTGTGTTTTCGGATGAGAAAAATTTCGTATCGCAACAAAGTTTCAACGCTCAAAATGACAGGGTCTATGCAGCGAGTATTCAGGATATCCCTTCTTCAATTCGCGCAGTTCAACGCTTCCAAAATCATACTTCGGTCATTGTTCGTGGAGCGATTTCTGCGGAAGGTCGTCTACCACTGCTTTTCATTGATAAGGGTGTAAAAATCAACGCAGCATACTACATAAAAGAGGTCCTGGAAAAGCATTTAAAGAAGCATACTTCAACGATGTTCGGTAACCACAAATGGGTGTTTCAACAGGATTCTGCGTCGTCCCATTGAGAAAAGATTACCCAAGCATGGTGCACCAAGAATTTGCCAGACCTCATTCCTAAGGTATTATGCCAGCTTCTTCGCCAGATGCAAATCCTATGGATTTCTCTAATCGTGGAATCGTGGAAGCTCACTTTCGAGATCTCAAAGCTACCATACAGAGGATATGGGATGTAATCCCCGAAAATCAGGTGCGTACCGCTTGTAATGCCTTTCCGAAGAGACTAAGGGCAATAATTAAAGCTAAAGGCGATAGAATCGAAATGTAAATATGTACACATAAACAATAAAATATAAGAAATAGAATAACAAAGAAACATTTAAATTATTTGTCTTTTCGTGGGAGATAGAGTCTTTGTTTCACGCGTCACTTATTTGGGCCTACCCTGTAGATTAGCATAACTATTCACAGTCCGCCTGTAATCTCGTGTGGTGTCACTGATATTTGTACAAAAGTTTTTTTTTTATTAAGTCTTCAAGTCTTACTTAACCCTCTTCTATTTAAATAATTTGTTATTTACCTTTCTGAGGATTTGTTAACTTGTTCCAATGACCTTGAGAGCTCTAATAACCTTAACTTTCAGTCAAATCTTCGTGTGAACTTCCTCTGAAACTTCTTGTTATAATGCTCGAAAAATGATATGAATTTCATCCAAATCTTCCTATTGTTTGTCCTATATTTTTCATCTTTTGTTATGAACTTCCTCCTAATAGCCTTGATGGTTTATTTATCTTATTGTCATAAACCATTAATATCCGGCATTGCACAACATCAAAGATTTTCGAATTCCACCTGAATCGAAATTGTTAAAAATTTGCAGAGCTTATTCTCACTGAAAGTTTCATCCAGATTTATCTACGGACAACTGTAGATCTATCTAAATCTTAATTTTCTAAGTATATTGTGAATCTTCTCCATTTCTCACTGTGCACCAATTCTCTCAAAATTCATTCAGTGAAGTATAAAGATTTTTTACATGACATGACTTTCCGAACCTCTTGAGACGTCACTGGGAATCCTCTTCAGATATCTCTTGAAATTCAGTCCTAAAAGATTATCTTGGAAACATCAAGCCATAAGATGTTGTATATAAATTCAATTTGGAATTTTGTTCCGAACCTAATTGAGGGTTTCGTTCCAACAGTTCTGTTGAACGCTCCCTTAGTAGCTTCAAAGGGTCAAGCGGTTTCTGGAATATCATCAAGTTACGGGGGATTCGCTTAAAATCTAATGTCTTGAGATTTTTGGTTGGTCCAGGATAACTTGACGAAGACTTAATTCTGTTCTGCGTGAAAATATGGAAAATAAGCTCATATTATAACAGACCCTTAACAGAACAGGTGCTCCATAATCACAGCATCCTATAAATAGCACAGAGTAGACACTGCTGGTCATTAAAATAGGTGTAGGAAAAATAAATGCGAAATTTCAAGTTATTTTTATTCAATTTTATTTGATTCAACTTCAAAGTAAGACATTTGGTAGTGTATTAAAAATTAAGTAATTGCACAAGAAAATTCAGAGTTCAAACATTAAATGACTTACTCTTAACAATCGAACATAAAATATTCCTGGTCAGTGAAATAGGTGTGTTTCATAAAACTATAGTATAGAAAGCTTCAAACTTATCGAATTATTGTTATTACATTAATGGATCTTAGTGGATCCATTATTTAGAAAAACCTTGTTCAATCTTCTTGGCATTGACTCAACCAAGCGCTGGCAAGTTTAGTTTCAGTAGGTATAGCATACCACTTTCTTTGAACTGTGGTCCATAGTTGATCTTGATTTGAAAATATTTGACCAGATAACTTCCTTTTGAGCTCGTTCCATACATTTTCTATGGGGTTTATGTCAGGAGATTGACTATGCCATGAAATAACCGACACTTTGTTTGCACGAAACCATTCCTTCACATACTTAGAAGTGTGTTTTGGATCGTTGTCCTGCTGAAAATGCCATATAAGAGGCATATTCTCTTCTGTATAAGGGAACATAACCTCTTCCTCGATCTCTTTGTACTCAAATCTGGTCATGATGGAATTGATACGAAAAATGGGACCTACACCATGCCAAGAAAAACAACTTCATACCATGATGTTACCGCCTCCATGCTTCACGTGTGTATTTTTGTGAAAAGAAAATATGATTCACTTTATTGTTCATTAAGGTGATGAGGTGAAGATCTACTGTCTTGCTGAACTGCCTCAACAATTCGAAGTGACGATGCAAATCGGCCATAACGGCGTTCATTTTTGGATTTTGCGACCTTCACCTCAAAACGCGCAATACGGTCCTTATCTATGAACTAGTTCATTTGATTATGGTTGTCGACAGTGACGTCTCTTGTGACGTCTCGTGTGTTCCAAGAGTGAGTGTGTACTGCTTTTCGTCCTTGCTCAGATGAACTCATGGAGCGAAAATTTTCTGTTAGTTCTTGATTTTCCAGTCGTTTCACTGGAAAAATTCTGCTAGAGTCGAAGCAATTTTACCGCATTGTGGTTCATGCATTGATCACCAAGTTGAAGAGATTTTAATTCGCTCTGTTGAACTTTAAAAAAATCTATGATACATAAATGAAAAAGACTTCAGAAAATCCGGAGGAAGCTCAGAAGAATATTAGGAGGTTGTTGAAGGCAGATTTGAAGGAATATTCACAAACAGCTTAGTGAAAGTTTTTTTTTTTTGTGATATCCATAGAAATGTACCAGAAGCTGTAATAGAAAAAAAAAATCCATGTGGAAATCTGCTAGAAAAATTATTAAAGGTATTAGAAAGAGATTTCAAGATGACCACAGCCAACGCTCTCGGAAGTCTCTGCGAAAATCTTACCGAAGGGCAGTGTTCTTTCAGAAGATTCGAAAAAGTAATCATTGAGGCGATCTGAATGAAGTTCATCAGAAGATCGAAAAGGTCCAGAATATCTACAAGAAGTCCAGAGGCAGCCACTGTCAAGTCTTGTTCACTTTCGCAAATGAAAAATCAAACTAGAACTCTCAATCGTTCGCTTCATTTTCCAACTTTTGCGCAAAGGTAGCCTTTAAACATGAACCACTGAGACAAAAAGCTTAAATTCAAGTCGTACAAATCTGCAGCCGATATCATGGCCGAAAATTGTTATCTCAATGCTTTTCTTTCGGGGCAGAATGTTTTGCCTGCAGTTTTAGCACCTATGACAAAATGTCTTCGATCTCTTGTTTTTACCATTTCTCGGTGTGATGAACGTAGTGCGATCACATTATAGCAAAGATCAAAGCAATTTTTTAGCCTATACAAATTATGTTTTTGTCGAGTGAAATTAGCGTGAACGTATTTTTATAATTGGAATGATCTCACCAAGTACTGCTTTTCGACGGAGCTCAATTGCTGCAATGTCAAATATATGTACTCCAAACTCTTCTTAAGTTCAGATCATTATATTCTACAATATTAACGGATATTTACGATTGTAAAACTTCACGGAAGATCATAACACCGTTATAGCCGTATTTCATTGTCGCCAGAATATCTACGTTACTCCATATCATTCATTTGCTCAGATCTCGATGTTGTGCATGATCAAAAAAGAGATTTACGGTGTTTAAATGTAGAGTTTTTGGATTATTTTTTGATTTTAAGATGAAGAGTCAGATAGAGGACATTCGACTCGCTAATAATTGCAAATGCATAGAATTTTAACATTGTATTTTTTTTTAGAAATTTCGAGAGTATGAACGTTTGGCAATACTCACTTCATGAACTCATGCAATAATGTCCCATGGCTTTACGCCAACTCGAAACTACGATGGAGTCCTCGTAAATCGCCTTGTTGGTCATGCAAACACCAAGACCTGAACTGAAGAATAATTTGAAGTATCGTAGATATTTTGAGAATACTGCAATATGACTATAATTGTGCAATGATGTCCCATGGAGCTTTACCAACTCATAAGTACGATGGAGTCCTCGGAATTCGCCTTGTTGATCATGCAAAACAACGAGACCTGAACTCGGGAATAGTTTGGAGTACCGTAGATATTCTGATAATACTGTAGTATGTCTGCAATGGTGTTACGATTTTCCTTGTAGCTTTTACAGATAAAAAGTACTTTCGACACACTTTGAACCTCCTTGTCGATTATGTACAACATCAAGATCTGAACTCAAGTACACTTTGGGTGATCTAGATCATCACAGCGTCCGTAACCATACCTGTTCAATATTTTTCCTAGTTAAAAGAGTTATTTTTGAACAAGTTTGCTGATGAAAGTTCCTCTGTTACTCTGAAAGCCGAATTTGAACAGTAATTTTTTATCTTGGGTGACCCATTCGTTTTGAATCGGTTAAGGGCTTACGTTGAAGCATTCTCGAAGGCAGCCATTACATTAAAATTTGGAATTGATAGAACTCAGAATCTATACTAGATACATAAATTTGAAACAGCGAAGTAAGACTGCGAAAGAGAGATAAATATAGGAAAAAATATATGGAGCAGCAATTCACCTTAAATCTGAGTTTGTAATTTGGTGCACAGGTCACAAGTGAGGTTACGGAACGCCACTGGTTTTCATACAGCTGGAAATTACAATTATTTTAGGCTACTGTCCGAATTTCAGCGCAATCAGATTGCTGGAAACTGAACAGCAAGATCCCAAAGCTGACTATTTTGTAGGAAGGCTGGGCTTTGTTCATATTGCTCTACCAGTCACTCTATATTGCTCACGAGACCTAATTTGATTCGCTAAATCTCAAAGTCTCAAATGTTGAGCTTCCGAAGGCCGAATTAAAGTAATTAATTATGAGAATCGTCACTGGATGTCAAGTACAAGTGAATAATTTAAACGCATGTCGATAAGCCAAAAAAATTCCGCTTGAGACTTCTCCCTTCAACCCTCAACTACAGATAACAAATTACGTGGAAAAAGTCCCCTGGAAAACACGTCAATCCAGAACACGATCTCCACCCCGCCCTGTCGTAAATCACAGCCAACGACGTACAATTTGAATTCGGAAGAATCTTAGATCCATAACTACTAATAAAGTCATTGCCCCCAGTAAACTACGAATGTCCAATCCTATCGATGGATTTGAATAATTCTCCCGGTTCATTGAGCCTATGCTTTTTAAACTTTTTTTTATTTCCTGCAACAACCTTATCCAACATCATGTAATGAGGTTAGCGCTGCCGGTGCACGGCTTAATCAACTTTTTATTTGTTCCGTTCATTAACTCTCAATTGCTACATGCATTTGCGCCGCCCTCTCCTTGCTGTTGGCCCTTATCGGAAAATCGACCAAATTTTCTGAACTTTCCGAACTGAGCCGTGGTTAGCTCCACACGTAGCCAGTATACTTTTCAGCACCACACACAACGCAACGCAACGCATACATCCATCCATGTCTAATAACACAACGATCCGAAAATAAACAAACAAACATTAGCAAATCTGACACTTGTAGCCAGCAGAAGGAGCGTTTTCGAGCGCAACCTGCCACTGCATAGGCAGACAGACAGCAGGGTTGCTCTGCGCTGGAGGTATTGGTGTGATCGGGCACCGGTGGTGGTGGTGGTCGACAGGCGAGACACCGAAAAAAAGTAAAAGGTCTCTCGATATGGATGTTGGATAGCAGCGAGAGGCGCAAAAGGTCGTACACAGCCGACGAATGGACGAAGGAGAAGTAGAAGCAAACAAAATCAGCTGTTCGACGGTTTTAATGGCTTTTGGCTGCGCTGGCTTTCGGTACATAACCGTTTTTTTTTTCGCCCGCTCTCCCTCTCTCTCTCTCTCTCTCTCTCTCTCTCTCTCTCTTTCTGTATCCATTTCTTGGCTTTCGTCCCCGGCTGCTAGATTATTCTTGTTTCGGCTTTCTTTCGATTAATGTGTTTTCTTCTTAGGAATGATTACTATTGGCGAAGGGGTAGTTCAAGTGCCCATCTTCAGCAGAGTGTGAAAGGAAGAGCGTTAGGATTATCGAGTAGTGGAAGGTGAAGAGGTTACTGTTTCGGTTTCGCGTGAAAGAAATTGGGGCGAGAATAGGAGCTACAGAGTTCTACTTGCTGACAATGAGCCCGTTTTCAAAGTTCTATTCTAAATTTTGACAATTAAATCGACCAAACCAAATCTTCCATTTTCACCGGTGCGTTCTAAATTTCATTTTCGAACAGTTTCGGTATAAAAAATAAAACTGTCATACGCTTTGTTTTATTTTGCGCCAAATTTGGAACGGAATCCAGCGCGTTCTAAATTTGTCAAGGTAGCTGAAAAAACGGTGTCAAACAACAACAAGGACAAAGTGCACAAACGCACAGTTGCCGGAGGCCAGAAAAAATCTAAAAAAATATGTTTTTATTTTTCATGTTTTATATTTTTACTAGATTTCGATTTTTTATAGCTAATTGAATATTGATGTGTCTGGTAATTCTAATGATTTTTGAATTCGAGAACCGCATTATTTAGGCTCTCTTCAAATGTGCGTTGCTCCTTCAAATTTTATCCGATTCAAGCACAACAAGTTTTATTTTAAAGATAAAGAAAAGACTTTTTCTCGTATTCTGATACATTTGTCAAACAATTTTTAGACTTTGAAATTAGTGTTAAATTATATGGATAGAAGTCTGAAAAAACAAGTATTGTTTTACAAATGTTCACTGTACAGTCTGCTGAAACGGTTTGAAAAGTCCACATAGTATGCATGCACGGCCTTGCTCTGCTCATCGTTGCCCCAAGGGGCTTAAAATTGATTTTATTTTTTTACCCCATGGAGGAGAGTGGTAATTAAAAAATCAAAAAAATATATAGACAAAATGCACAAATAGTTAGAAGTAGTCTTACAATAACACTATGCTATAAGAGTTAATGATGGCGCCGGCGTCGGTGGTGCAGTGGTAAGCGTGACTGCTACTTAGCACCCCAGTGGGTCTGGGTTCAATCCCAGTCGACGTAGGTGGTTTTTCTGAGGCGAAAAAGTCTTGTCCCGGCTCATATTCATGAGTCGTTAGGTAGGGTCCAGGTGGTGGAGTCGTCTTCCTGACGTCGGTGATTGTCACCTGGTAAGGAAATAGGCCGACGGGAAAAAAAAGAGTTAATGAAAGGAATCAGTCTTAGGTTAAGATATATGGAAGCTATAACGTGAAACAAATCTCAGCTCCCACAAAACAGACTCAAATTGCTACTCCTTGACTAACTGTAACTAACATGGAGTAACAAATTCATCATTCTATGTTTTGTTGGAGCTCACATTTGCTCTTATGAAGTTTCAGGCTATGGTTTCCTTGTATATGCACCATAAAAGGATGGTTTGTTTTCGGATTTACTTGGCTGTTATCCACAAAATACATAATACTGATTAGAGGAAAAGTATCTGCCAAAGTATTGAGGTTCATACAAAAACTTTAGCGTAACGTAATCAAATTTAGCGTAATGCAATATATGGATGCTGTCTTAGAATACCATTGGCTAGGATAGTAACTTGTTTTGCAATATAACATTTATTTCTCCAGATATTCTTAATTATCTTCATCATCTTCAAAAATCAACAAATTCTGCACTTCTTCCGGAAAGTCCGGAAAGTTTTGGCTTGTTGTGCCTGAAGCTGGACACAACCGGATCCGATGCAACCAACAAGCCTCGAAACATGTCACCAAAGGTTCTTTCACGAGATCCTTTATATGTATGATTTTCACGTGTTCTTCTAATTTCTTTGTTCATACTTTCCTGGGCTTCTTCCGATAGTTTACCGATGGGGATCGAAGATTGATCGAATATTTCACATCCACACACTTAGAAATTATGAATTTTACACGAGACGTAATTCATGTTTGTATAAAGTCGGGGAACTTAAAGAAAGATTTCGTGTAAAATTATGTCTCCTGAAACTGACAAATACGCAATTCGACAAAAGATGTGTTTGATTGAATTATTTTCTCATCTCTTTCAACTCATTCTTACGTGCTAAAGGACGCTTGCATGTGTCGGTCTCAGGAGGCAGAAATTTACATGACATTTTGGTAGAGTGCATGTATCAATATTGTGTGGACCCTTCTTGGCATGTGATACCAACTATATAGCTTGACGTAGCAGAAATCAGTTTCCGTTGCGTTCGCCTTGAACTTTGGAACATCAATTCTTTCACCATAAATGGCTGTCAACAAAGTTCGAAACCGTAGAATTAAGTGTAAATAACTAATAACCTGAAGAAACTTCAGCGTTCGCAAAAAATCGCTTTGTCGAATTTCCGTTGTTACTGGTGCCAAATCCAGAACGCATTTTTTTTTAAAACTCTTTATTTGTTCCAAATTTATTAATATTTACATTTCATGTTAATCTAGGTGCTCCAACTACTACCGTAACGTATCAATCTTAATTGTTAAAATATGTACCTAATTTTGTTTACATTGTTCATGCCTTAGCAGTTCAGTATTTTAAACAGGTTTTTATTCCTGCGTGTCAGTATAATAATAATAATCTTAAAAATAAAAACAAACTAAAATTAATTTTAACTAAGCATAAAGGGAATTAATCATTGCAGAAGAAGATTGCAGCGATTTTTGTCTGAAATTATTAGTTATTTTGTTGGACATTTGTTCTAAAGTCTCAACATTCGAAATTCTATGTACTTCGTTAGTACTGTACCAAGAAGGCAGCTTCAAAATCATATTCAGAACTTTGTTCTGAATACTTTGAAGTTGTTTTTTTTTCCTAGTATCACAATAACTAGACCATATTGGAACAGCATAAAGCATGGCCGGTCTAAAAATTTGTTTAAATATTAGGTGCGCAACTAAGTTCTCGCTGTTTTTTGGTGAAAAAGGAACTTTATTTTGAAAACAAAGGTTACAAACGAATTATTCAAAGTATTGCCCATCACTAGCTACGACTTTTTTCCATCTTTCTGGTAGAACGTGAATACCATTTCGATAGAACTGCTCGTCTTTTGATGCTATCCAAGAATCAAGCCATTTTGAGATGTCATCATATGAGTGGAATTGCTGACCAGTGAGACCATGTGCCATCGAACGGAACAAGTAATAATCGGACGGTGCAATATCAGGAGAATATGGCGGGTGGGGTAGGACTTCCCATTTGAGCGTTTCCAAGTAGGTTTTCACGGGTTTCGCAACGTGAGGTCGAGCGTTGTCATGCTGAAGAATCACTTTTTCGTGTCTGTGCTCGTATTGTGGCCGTTTTTCGTGCAGTGCTCGGCTCAATCGCATCAATTGAGTTCGATACCGTTCCCCGGTAATGGTTTCGTTTGGTTTCAATAGCTCATAATAAATAACACCAACTTGGTCCCACCAAATACACAGCATAACCTTCGCAGCGTGAATATTCGGCCTAGGCGACGATGTTGAAGCATGCCCGGGCAATCCCCAATGAATGTTTCCGTTTTGAGTTACTGTAATGAATCCATTTTTCGTCACCCTTCACAATGCGATGTAGAAAACTCTTCCTTTTTTGCCGCTGGAGCAGTTGTTCACAGACGGAAAAACGACCCTCAGTATCTCTTGGATTCAAATCGTAAGGAACCCAAGTTCCTTGCTTTTGAATCATTCCCAACGCATGCAATCGCTTAGAAACGGCTTGGCGGGAAACTCCTAATCCTGAACCAAGCTCTTCTTGCGTTTGACACGGATCCTCATCGAGCAATGCCTCCAATTCAGAGTCTTCGAAGTTTTTTGGCCTTCCTTCACGCGGACGATCGTCAACACTGAAATCACCGTTTTTGAAGCGACGAAACCAATCACGACACGTTGTTTCACTCAGAGCAGCATCACCGTAAACTTTTTGGAGCTCTCGATTTGCTTCAGCCGCCGTTTTCTTCTATTGAAAGAAGAAAATCAAAACTTCCCGCAAATGACGATTATTTGGCAGGAAATCAGACATCTTCAAACAACCAAAATATATAACACTAAACCAAAATCACTGATTTGGCAAAGCGGTTTGTTTACCATATGTCTGAGCTTGGTTTATGACGCTTGAGATGTACAACATTCGACCAGTACTTACTACTGGCGCCATCTATTGCTAAACAGCGGGAACTTAGTTGCGCACCTAATATTAGTTTTTTCTCACAACAAATTTTGTTTTTTTTTTTAATAAAAGAAAAAAAAAATTTATATTATTAATATATTTTGCTTGAATTCCCTCAATGTTATCTTTAAAATATAATTTATGATCAAGTACCAGACCAAGGTATTTCACTTGACTTGCCCAAGAAAGAGGAACACCCTTCATAAAAACTATGTGACTACCACCAAGAATCAAAAAGGAAGCTCTAGGTAATGTTTATGTCGGAATATTACAAGTTGAGTTTTGGATGCGTTGGGAGAAATCTTCCATTTCCGTAAATAGGAGGAGAAAATGTCTAAACTTTTCTGCAGTCTCCTACAAATGACCCGAAGACTTCTTCCTTTAGCGTAAATGCCTGTGTCATCGGCAAACGAGGATTTCTTGCAACCCTGAGGCAAATCCGGGAGGTCGGAAGTAAAAATGTTATATAATATCGGCCCAAGAATGCTACCCTGACGAACTCCAGCTGTAACAGGTAGTCGATCAGATTTGGAATTCTGATAATTTACCAGCAGAGTTCTGTCAGTTAAATAATTTTGAATTGATTTCATAATATAGAGCGGACAGTTAAAGTTTTTTTTTTAATTTAGCACTCAAACCTTCATGCCAAACACTGTCGAATGCTTTTTCTATGTCTAGAAATTCAACTCCAGTTCAGCAGCCTTCAGATTTGTTTGAACGTATTAAATTAGTAACTCTTAAGAGTTGATGAGTTGTTGAATGGCCATGGCGAAATCCAAATTGCTCATCTGCAAAAATTGAGTTTGAATTGATGTGAAGCATCATTCTATTCAAAATTATCTTTTCAAACAGTTTACTTATTGAAGGAAGTAAACTTATTGGTCTGTTGCTAGAAGCTTCAGCTGGATCTTTCTCGGGCTTCAAAATTGGAACAACTTTGGCATTTTTCCATTTGTCAGGAAAGTGTGCCAAATGAAAACATTTCTGGGTCAACAATAGAGAAGGGCCTATCAACATGTGTAAACAAACACTTCTGAGCCCTTTTTCTCGCAAGCCGTTGGCTTTACACGCGAACCATTTAATGTTATCTTTTGGCATACTTTCCTGACAAATGGAAAAATGCCAAAGTTGTTTCAATTTTGAAGCCCGAGAAAGATCCAGCTAAAGCTTCTAGCAACAGACCAATAAGTTTACCTTCTTCAATAAGTAAACTGTTTGGCAATTATCCAGATTTATTAAATAATGTTATCATGAAAGACAAGAAGGTACTTACTGGGAGTTTTTTGATGAGTATATAGAAAATTCCATCATCACCTGGAGCTTTCATATTTTTGAACTTTTTAGTTATAGTTTTTACTTCATCCAAATCAGTGCCACAGGATTCATCAAAAATATTTTCCCGGGAGGAAATCTTCAGATAATCACGGGCAACCTGATTCTCAATAGGACTTCAGTTTGGGAGACCCAAACTGAAATTATAGAAACTTCCAAACTGCTTAGCAAGTTTTTGAGCTTTTACCACATTTGTTAACAATATTTTATCACCTTCTTTGAGCGCTGGAATAGGCTTTTGAGGTTTCTTCAAAATTTTGGACAGTTTCCAAAAAGGTTTGGAACTCGGGTCTAATTTTGACACATTATTTTCAAATTGTTTGTTCCTCAGGGCAGAGAAGCGTTTTTTAATTTGTTTTTGCAAATCTCGCCAGATAACTTTCATGGCGGGATCGCGTGCTCTTTGATATTGTCTTCTACGGGTATTTTTCAGACGGATCTATTATTATTTGATTGAACTTCACCTCCCATTTTGGAACTGAGACAGCTCTTGCTTCAACTATAGAAGTAGTCAGAGATTCAAGAGCATTATCGATCAATTATTTTTCATTATCGATTTAATCATTTTTAATTTCCCAAGGAATATTATGATCAAAGTTATATTCCATGAATGTTTGATATTGGTTCCAATCAGCTCTATGGTAATTGAAAGTAGAACTTTTGGGATTAGAAACTATTTCTTGGGATATTTCAAAAGTTACTGGAAGGTGATCCGAAGCGAAGTCAGCATAGGTACAATTGGCTACAAAGTTGACATAAATCAGTTAAGACCAAATCAATAGTTGAGCGATTTCTGGCTGAACAAAAGCAAGTTGGGCTGCTTGGATATTGGATAGTGTAGTAACCCGCAGACAATCCCTATGGATATTTCTTACAGTATACTAAATACCTAAGCACATATTGGCACTGCTGTAAAACGTTGTTAAGACAAGCCTGAAATGCTTTCAGA
Source organism: Aedes koreicus (assembly GCA_024533555.2). Lineage (NCBI taxonomy): Eukaryota > Metazoa > Arthropoda > Insecta > Diptera > Culicidae > Aedes > Aedes koreicus. The sequence continues at coordinate 540,911 of JAHHFK020004364.1, read as the reverse complement.
GCTTTGTTTATTTTTATCATGCATGATTTTTGTAACAAATGTTTTCTACACTATGCTTGACTCTTCCCCAAAAAGTTGTATATCCCATATATTGTGTTTTGTGCACCAGGGAAGCATACACTGTCGTGTCATAACAATAGAACCACTCAAAAACGTTTACATTCGTTTAAATTTGTACACATTTGTTTTCTTATTTATTACTTCGTAATGACCGTGTAGGAGAGCTGACTAACACCATTACACATCTGCATCAATAAACACTGTTGATGAATAGCAAAAGACAATTTTAGAAAATTTGCCGTGTCACAACTATAGAACCAATACCAGAATAAAGCCATTCGTTTCAACTGCAGCTCAGTTTTCTTTCACCAATTAACGTGTTATGACGTGTTTTGTATAAGCCCTAACATGCCGCCTGGAACGTATTTGTCAGAGCAGGAAAAAGGGAAGATTTTGGCTTATCGTGATTGTGATATCAGTATTCGCGAAATCGCTCGTCGTTTGAACAGATCTCATCACGTTGTTTTAGATTTTTTGAAAAATCCTGATGGATGTGGAAATAATGGGAAAGGTGAACCCAAGAAAAAGTTGTCAAAAAGATGTCAACGCAGAATAATCAACGCTGCAAGCAACTCACTCAAAAGTCTGAGTCTTATGCTTGACGTTTCGCGTTCAACCGTCTACCGAATTTTAAAAGACTCTCCAAACATTCGGCGACAAAAACTGGAGCAAGCACCACGACTTTTGCCCCGCCATAGAGCAACCCGACTCGAATTCGCCCGTGCCAACATGCGTAGAGACACTTTACTCCAAGTGTGTAATCATGTTGATTCATGATTGACGTTTTTTAAAGTAGTTTAAAGCTTCAGGTTATCTTTTCTGATGAGAAGAAATTTAATCTCGATGGACCAGATGGAATCTTTTCGTACTGGAGAGATTTACGGAAAGAGCCACGTTACTTTTCATCTCGCAACTTTGGAGGGGGCAGTTTGATGGTTTGGGGGACAATTTTTCAAAACGAAGTGATGCAGATTGCTTTTTCCGTGCCGAACCGTGCCGAACTAAAAGATTTCTGCTTCTTTGGACCTTTGCTTGCCTTTGACGCTCCGTCAACCCGTGAACCCGTTGTTTCTTGTACGGCTTGCATTCAAGATCATGTCAGAGAAGTCTGTTCATTGAAGCAGGGGACATTTGAAATTGTTTGCTCAATTTATGGCCATATACGGCCGGATTACGTCTTATTCGCTCCCTCACACATTTGGTCTTTTTCTTCGTTCTGGCCCTTCGTCTGGTACGTCCTTTGTGTTGAATATGGACATTTCCAGTTTCCTTGAACCGTTTCAAGGTACGAAAAACAAAATGCTTACTCACTCCGAACTGCTTAAGGCTATTGAATATTTGACACGACCTAAGCTTTTGCAAATGTAATTTTAAAACTTGCTCCCGTATGGCTTCCATGGTAGCTGATAAATATAAACAAACGGAATCGCTTATTTATCTTCAGCGATAAGCTGTCAAAAAAATACACTCAAAACAGGTATCATCAATTCTGCTTAAAATTACCCAGCTGAAATAAACCAAGACTGAAAGAAAGGTGACACCTATTGTGAGACACACTGTAGAGCAATGGCGGTGAAAATGGAAAATAGTTGATCTATTTTTGGTGGTCTAAATTTTTGGAACTGTTATAAAACTAGACCAAAATAATAGAACACCGCTGAAAACGGCCTAAGAGGTGGTGAATTTCGGCTGGTCTGAATCGTTTGAGATGATTTCAAGACAAGTTTGACACTCATCTAATACTAAAGATAAACTAAATAGGTTAAGAAGCAATAGATAATTAGCAGTCAGTGGTCAACATTAGCCAGCCTGTGGCTCCTGAGACTCTGAAACTGTTATATTTAGGGATAAACGGTTATACTGGCAAACCTCAAAGATATGTACACGACGGCACTATGCTCTTCAAATGACGATTTCTCGCAATGCAAAACTCAATGCAAAAAGCTTTTATTATAAATATGTTGAGAAACGTCTTTTCTGTCTGGGGCTGTTTGTGATTTTCAAGAAATTGGTATTGGAAGCGCTTAAGGTCGTGTACATACAATTGAGGTATACCTGTACGTGCAATCATTCCAAACTCAAGAAGCCGTTAAAATAATAGCAGTTTTCCGGTTCCTAAAATGTGAAAGAAGCATAATGTCTCGACAATCTCAAAGTTACGAGATTGGAAATAAATGAAAAATTGAAAGTTGACAGTTTTCACCGGATTTCAAGTAAATGTAAACTTTTTAAACGAATGTTGAAAAGCTGAAACATTTCCCACTTAAGACATATCTCATCCAACCGTCAACTTCAAATTACAAACCACGTAACAGAAGTCCTCAACCCAGAACAGGATCGCCACCCCACACCCGGCCGTAAATCACAGCTAACGACGTACAATTCATTTAAAATCACGGCAAGCAATATCATTATCCTTTCCTCCAAGGTGCTTCCAACCGCCTTCGATTGATCGCCACCATTCGCAATGCAGAACAGGATTCCCATCGGGACGCTCTGCTGCTGCCATCGCTCGAGCAGGAAAAACAACCCTATAATCGCTACCTATTCGCACTTAATGGCCAACGTTTAGTATTTCCCAGTGGCTGATTAAATGACCACCTGTTGCTACTGCTTCAACCGTTGCTCGAATTGCATCGACGACGGCGTCGTTCTTTGTTTCCTGACTGCACTGCATACGACGGCGCGGGTCAGTTGTTGCATTCAAACAGCCAGAAAGAGTATAAGACGTCTCTCGCTTGATTGAGTCCAGAAGGTGTTTATTTTAATGATTTCGATCACTCGGACTTGGCTTGGCAAAAGGCTACCTGCGCTACTGATAGTGGACGACGACATGTTGCTCGAAGGCAATAACCATTATCAGCTCCGTTGGATTGCTCTGCGTGTGTGTCGCCCAGTACGGGTAATCTCAGTCTGCCATACAGGACACCCACATGCCACCAATCAGCAGTTGGAAATTGCCTATCGTCGTCGACGTCGGTCGAGATAAGATAACAGTCCCTTTGCTGACGAAGGCCGACTATTCACTTGCTGCCTGGGCAGGTTAGAAGCGCAACAAAACTCATTCAATAGATTTACGGTTTTTGGTGAAATCTTGAAACAATGTTAAAATTGCACAATTATTTTATTTACCCAGTCAAACGAGCTTCGGGATTAACCCGGAGCTCTAGTTGCTTACACAACCTACAAGCTACTCAAAGTCACACTGGCAGCGGGGCAAAAGGACGAACTTTAATTAAAATTTCCTGCCGGTTACTCCGACGTCATCCACTTCGGGAAAAAATAGCATAGATCCAACAGAGTTGGGACTCTTGGAGCATCCATTGACGACTGGCAAGGGCCATACAGCTTTAGTCACTAACGATGATCGGTATTAACACTGTCTTCCATTCCTCTGGATAAATGGTTCGTTGCTCCGATTGGCGTCAGACCGTCGCCAACAGGAGGATTTATACAAACGGGGAAAAAAATGTCCCAGGAACTAGGAGTGTTACCTAAAAGATTGTGACGGAATCACAAAAAAAAACGCTCTAATCGGATTTACATTTCCTCGAGCCGGAAACGTGAGCTGGTGCGAATGTATTGTCGTGCAAAAGTGGAAACTGTTGGGATGACACGGGTCGGGAAACTCTCTCTATCTGGTTAATGAACGGACATTCCGGATGGGACGGATGGGAAGGTAAATGCTGGAAATTTGATAACATGCGAATACGAGCAGTAAACATGAAATTTTTTTCTAAATGAGGCGTGTATCGTCTTGGAAATCAATTGCAATAAAACAAAATGCAATAACTCATTATTAAGTCTCTATTTGAAATGCGTGCGTGTACATACAATCCAACGCCCACTGCCCGGAAGTGTTTTTATGGAAGAAAAATGTTTGCAGTTAAACGAACTGTTGTCGATTCGACAAACATTTTTAGCCCAGGAGTTGGAAGGTGATAGCTCTGTTGGGTTCCAGTGACCCATTTCAGAATGCCTGGTTATTCACGTCAATTCCGAGGTCACTTTCACTTACAACAAGCCCCGCATAGACACAGCACAAACATCAAATGGATATAGGTACTGTGCATACACTGCCATCATCAAATCTTATTGTTTTGAGGATGGCACGTATTTAGCAGTATCGTTCAAATTTAGTTATAATCGGATAGATCTCACCGGAAATTGTTGCTGATGTACAGTCTTCATTTGAACGGCTTCCTTGTGATGCTAAAGGATGCATTTATGTACAGAAGTTGCACTCCGCTATTCGGCAAATATTTTCACATCATCCTTTTCGAATGGAAACAATGAAAATCACAGGTAAAAAAAGCACTTCCGAGAATAAATTTAACTTGAAATCACAATCATTGTGCAACGAAAGAAAAAAAAAAGTTCACAGCTCTCCATCTGTACACCACGTGATGAGTGCATCTGAAATTATATGCCAGCCACTCACGCGCACATGAGCGTTAACTTCGTTCTTTGCTTCTGACCAGCAAATGGCCGTTTTCTACATTGGAGTGGTTTTCTTTTTTCTCTCTCCACACTCTGTAAAAAACCAAAATCCCCCGCTATGAGGCGACTCTATATCGACTTCTAAACTACTTATAATCATTAATTCACTAGCGACAAATGTTCCGCTTTGTCTAATTTGATCATTTATGTCCGCGTGGCACAATACTAACAACACTAACAAATACAACTAAGCTGATATCTTCCTCCGGGTGCGGGGGCGAAACACAAAAAAAAAAACAAAAAAAAAACGGGGAAAAACTACCGACCATCACAATTTTCGGGAGGGAATCGATTATATTCACTACATCTTACACAAAACACGTTATTTTATGATTTCACTGTTGGTTAAGGTTGAATTACGAATATATTTTTGATTTTATTTTTCGCGAAAAGGACGCAGCGAAAACAAAACGCGTCCAACATGGATTGTTTTAGCTAGATATGGCTAAATGGTATATTATACATTACTGGGGTAGATTTCGATGATATTTAGTAAAATTTAAGACATTTGAAGATCATGATGAATATCTGAGATATTTAAGATTTGAAGATTTGAAGATGAAGATTCAAAGATTTAAATATTTAAAGATTTAGAGATTTAAAGATTTAAAGATTTAAAGATTTAGATTCAGATTCAGATTTTGAGATTTTACCTAAGTCTCTATTTGAAATGTAATTTTAAATTCCGCGTTCTCCACGAATGTCGTGGATCTCAGATTCATTATATGGTGTTGCGAGTGGATAATATTTACAGCGAAACTCACTCGAATCGATGAAAAACGATTAATATTTCATGAAAAGTAATTGTAACAGTGCAAAGGTCAGTGTCAAACTTATTTGTATTTTGGAAGTGATCTTTGTAAATGAGCAGGAAGTCTCATTAAAGTGTCAGTTACTTCATTTTCACGGATAGTCTCAGTTCAATAGAGGCTATTCGCTCCTTGAGGCCGGTAAAGCACATACCGGCATACATTATTTTCTCGTGAAAATTAGAGTGCTTTATCTTCACGTTCTTTTATTGTCACCTTTGTGTGGGTTCTATCTCATTGTTCGATTCCGGGCAATGAGAAAGCGGACTCGCTTGCAAGGGTGGGCGCCATGGAAGGTGATATTTATGATCAATAAATTTTTCTCAATTTTTCGTCAGAGATCACTCGATAGCTGGCAGTATAAATGGAGTGAAGGAGATTTGGGGAGATGGCTGCATTCTATCACTCCCAAAGTGTCGAAAAAATTTTGGTTCAGGGGGTTGGATATGGGTCGAGACTTCATTCGTTTGATGTCTCGACTCATGTACAATCATTATTCTTTAAACGCTAATTTCTTCCGTGTTGGGTTGGAAGACATCAATCTCTGTGCATGTGGACAAGGTAACCAGGAAGCAGATCACGTAATTTGGTTTTGTGCTGAGCATCGTGGAGTCAGATCTGAGCTTTATGATTCTCTTAGGCTCGAGGTAGACAACCCAATGTACCGATTCGAGAAATTTTGGCTGCACGCGATCTGGAGTTCATGAAACTTATTTATGTGATTTGTTATCTATTATTAAATATTAATCTTAGGGTGTAGTTTGATTAACTTAGATCTTTTTCTTAGCGTTTCAAGCTTATTGCTTGCTCTCAACTTAGTGTTCTAAATGCACTTCCACAGGTATTAATTAAGAGCTTTCGATGCCTGGTACCATTTTTGCATTAGTATGATTGTGTGGCAAGTATAATCATACCCTATGCCCAGGGAGTCGAGAAATGTTCCTTCACGAAAAATTCCTCGACTAGACCAGGAATCGAACCCAGCCACTTCCAGCATGGTGTTGCTTTGTTGCCGCGACTTTATCGACTGAGCTAAGGGATTAACTTAGATGTTTAGGTTAAATTTTTGAGGACTACGTGCATGAGTGAGTGTTTTTTTTTCCTCTTTTATTTGAAAACGTTCAATTCCTTAACTTGTATTGTACTTTGAAGTTCTATATATCAGAAAACTATTTTTAACTGTGTCTCATATTCCCTCCTCAATTTTCCCATCTATAAAATTGTAAATCCAATTAATCTCGAGACAATCGCGAGTAACTGGTTTTATCCCTTTTACATAGTTTTAAGTTTCCTCTTTTTTTAATGTAAATATAAAACGAATACTTGGCTCTGTAAAGTTGATTCGATTGAACCCGAACAAATAAATATACTTGTTAAAAAAACATTTTACATTGTTCATTACGACCAAATTGAACCCTCGCAACTGTGAACCGTCCTGGGAGAAAATGTCATGACATATTTGTACTGTTTTCTACAGGCGACAAATCATTTCTGCTGCCACCAGCCGATGGTTTAAAAATAAAGTTGCGACATACGTTTATCTCGCTAAGAATTTCGTAGATTGCTGGCATATTTTCTGCATACATATGATGTTTAATAAATGGAATAAAATGTTAAGAATGGATACTACCAGCTTATCAAAGATTGCCAAATAAGAGCGTTTTTAATCAAGCTATGAAATAAAGACTGTATTCGATGAAATTTGGACACACAAAATAGGTCACCAAAAATTTTCCTTGAGCCCGATTCTTTTCAAACTTTCTGGAAATAAAGTACTACTAAATGGATAAGTTTTGACATCATTGGTTTATTGAACCTCTTCTCCCAACCCAAATGCCCGCACCTTTGCCTTGACCCCTTTCATCAAATTTTGGGCAATGATAGGACCGACTTGCTTACTTACTTGTAACCACACTTTCTTTAGTTCAAGTTCATTTTCTATCAGTTTTGGAGTTTTAACGAGCTTTGCCTTCATGATTGCCTAAAATTTTTCAATTGGGCGAAGTTCCGGAGTGTTTGGAGGGTTGACCTCTTTTGGTACAAAAACTACATTATTATCTTTGTACCACTCCAGGACGGGCCGGGCATAGTGGCAAGATGCCAAATCCGGCCAAAACAGTGTCGGGCCATCGTGAGATCTCAAGAAGGGCAGAAGTCGTTTTTGGAGGCATTCGTCCTTGTAGATTTGTCCGTTGACGGTCCCAGAGGTGATGAAGGGCTGACTCATTTTGCCACATCCGCAGATCGCTTGCCAGACAAGGATTTTTTTGGCGAATTTCGACAGTTTCTTCTTCCGTACACTCTCCGGAACGGCCAACTTAGAGGTGGCGACGTAGTGTTCCTGTCCTGGCATTTGTTTGGTGTCGGCTTTAATGTAGGTCTCATCGTCCATCACAATGCAGAACGGTTTTTTGAGCCACTTCCTGTACAGTTTTCTTGCACGAGTTTTGGCCACCGAGTTCTGTTTATCGTTCCGGTTCAGTGCCTTCTGGACCTTGTACACATGTAATCCAGAACGTTTCATTGTTTTTTGCACAAAACAAACTGAAACTTTCGCCTTTTTCGCAACATCCCTGATCGAAATGTTGGGATAACGCTTAAATTGGTTCAATACCATCCTGGCCTTCTCCGGATTTGATGTGCCACGTTTTTTTGCCACTACCATTTTTCCGCTTGAACGTTTTGATCACATGAGATACGGTTGAATGTGTGATTTCGAGCTGTTTTCCGATCCATCGATGAGAAGCGTTAGGGTTTTCGAAGTGAGTGCTCAAAATTTGTTGGCGCACTATTTCTTCATTCGAAGCCATCACTGAAATCACTCGACCGATTTTCACGAAACTCATTACACAATTGACACAACACAATGAAATACATTCAGTTAAAATTTCAATAATTTTTACCCACACGCTAAAAAGTTACGAACAATTGCGTGTGTTCAAATTTCATCGAATACAGTCTTTACAGCCACACACAATTTGTAAACTGTTTGAAACTGTTGGCAATGAAGGGTGACATTTTTCTCTTTCTGTTTTCTATCCTTCGCATTCGTTTGACCTTATCTTACCTTACTAATCAGACTAAGGCCGGTGTGGCCTCTGCTGTACACAGAAGTTGTTTCCATGGTCCATGGCTGTACCTCGCCAGTCTCGCTGTTTGCGGAGGGTCCGCAGGTCGCCTTCTACTTGATCGATCCACCTTGCTCGTTGCGCGCATCTTCTTCTTGTACCTGTCGTTTCGTTTTCGAGAACCATTTTCACAAGGCTGTCGTCCGACATTCTTACGACATACCCAGCCCATCTTAGTCGCATTCGTTTGAACAGTACCTATAAACTGTTGGTGGTGTGCGAGCCTCAATATTTCGTAGCAAGCGACTGTTTTACGAAAAATGTACATGTAAGTTTTAACCAATGACATTCAGACGAGTTAGTAGGGTTAGAGGATGTAATGTTAGCCTAGCTTCTTCATTCGGCCTATGTACCAATTATGTCATTAATTCAGCGATAGTCGACAAACAAACGTTGACAACATGGCGATCAACTTGTTCCTAAGCAATTCAGAACATTTTCGTCACCTTTTATGATGTAACTGTTAGACATTAACGATTTAAACTTAGCCTTAACTCTATAGCCGCGATGATTTTGTTAGTTAAGGTGATTAATATTCTGCATGGTCTTCAAATCTCTTAAATCTTACTATATTTGATCGACATCAATTGTAATACACCCTAAATCTGCAGAAAATATTCACAAGTTCCAAATTAAGTTTTCATACGTAAGAATAAATTGTGATTTTGCAAGACAACCGTAGGCCTGTGTTCTTAATTATGGCTTATTATATTCATTGAATAGTTTAATATTGGCATTGGTAAATATGCAATGGGGGTTAATGAGTATGTGGCTGTAAATTTTCCGAATAGAATGTCTTAACTCGTATCTAAACAAACAAATCTGTATTATGTAAGTTATAATGATTAAAATGTTGTGCGGTCGATAGACTACAAGCAAAAACCACACCACTCTTTTAAAGAAGTTTTTTCTTCAAATATGATTTGTAAATTTTGAGTTCAGTAGAGGGATTGAAGCATGTACACTTTAAATTTCAGACACTTCTCTTTCAGTGTAGATTTGGAATTATTTCACGCATCGCTGAAACGTTTCACTTATATGACAGCTGAAACTCTCCACTTTAATTCGTGGTACAACATGTTTACATTATTGTTACATTCCGTAAAATGGCGTTGAATCAAGTGGAAGTGTGCAATCCGAAATTATCGGTTCGTGATCTTGTCAAGAAACTAAAACTACCGAAAAGTACCGTGTTTTGTGTTTGCAAATCATTTGAGCAGCACATGGCTGTGCATTGGAAGGTTGGAAGTGGAACAAATCTAAAAGTATGCTCCCGACAAATGGACAAGAAGATGGTAGCCATTACCGCCCCCACAACAAAAAAAACCGGGGGTTAAAACATCGTTTAACCCCTTTTGAGAAAAATCCCAATCTTTCTGTGCGAAATGTGGCTCGCAAAGTTGGGAAGTCTAAATTATACGTACAAAAAGTGAAGCAGAGGCAAGGACTGCATACAAAGTGAAAAAGAAGCCCAACCGTGATGAAAAGCAAAACTCCACCGCAAAAAAAAAAAAAAAAAGTCGTGCTAAGGAGCTTTACACCAATCTTTGCAAACATTTTCTTGTATCATAATGGACGACGAGACATACGTACTCGAAGACTTTAAACAGCTTCCAGGTCTGGCTTTTTATATCGCAATGCAAAGGAACGCCGTTGCCGAGCATTTCCGGACAAAGAAGGTGTCCAAATTCCCGCAGAATTATTTGATTTGGCAGGCCATGTGTACCCTTCATTTGATTTGGCAGGCCATGTGTAGTTGTGGTCGAAAATCTAAAAGTTTCGTCTCTACCGACACTATCAATAAGGATGTGTACGAGAAAGAATGTCAGCAAAAGCGATTGCTACCGTTTATCAGAAGCCACGACTCTCCAGCTCTGTTTTGGCCTGATATGGCCTCTTTTCACTATGCGAAATCCGGCATGGAATGGTATAAAGTACAAGAGGTCAAAAACGTGCCAAAAACAGCCAATCCACCAAACTGTCCAAAATTTCGCCAAATAGAAAAGTACTGGACTCTAGTTAAGCGGAAACTCTTCGAAACTAAGAGGAAAGCAAATGGTACCGATGATTTCAAGAGAAGATGGAGAATCGTCACGGCGATTCATACAAATGAAACTGAAATTTCTGCATAACTCGAGAACTAATAAAGCTAATGGAATCAAATTTGGCTTGTTAGGATTTGAAGTCAAAAAATGTTTCTACTGTAGTTCGCGACCACTCCTCTCTCTGGTTGGGGGGGGGGGGGGGGGGGTGCTCCCATACAAACGAAACACAAATTTCTGCATAACTTGAGAACTAACTAAGCAAACGAAACCACATTTGCCATATGGTGGTTTTTGAAGGCAGGATTTCTATACATTCAAGTTCTGAACCGATCAGCGTGAAAATTTGTATGCAGGGGTTTTTGGGACTGGGGAAGGTTCTTATGATTGTTTTAGACCCCTTCTCTCGCAGGAAGGGGGGCTCTCATACAAATGAGACACAAATTTCTGTATAACTCGAGAACTAATCAAGCAAATCGACCCAAATTTGGCATGGGGGGTTTTTGAAGGTAAGAATGTTTCTATGGTGGTGGTAGGGGTCTAGACCCCTACTCTTTCTGAATGGGGGGTGGGGGACTTTCATACAAATGAAACACAAATTTCTGCTTAACTCGAGAACTAATCAAGCAAATGGAACCAAATTTGGCATGTGGGGGCTTTTGAAGACAATGCTTGTATGGTTGTTTGAGAAACCTCCCCCTCTGGAACGGAGGGCTCCCATACAAATGAAATACAAATTTCTACCAAGCATGAGAATTATTCAGGTTACTAAAACACAAAACGTGTATTTTTCGGGTAAGAAGCATGTTCTGATAGAAGTTTGAACCCCTACTTAGTCAAGAAAAAAACTCATTCCGAAAAACAACCATAAACGTGCAAGTTCTATTAAATTTCCATTTATTTAGTTGCAAGCGCAGCAGCGCTCGCACCGGGTTCCGCTAGTATATTATACAAATCCTTTTTTCAAATAACACTAAATACGTGCCTGGTTTGGAAATCTTACATTTCCAAATCTTGAAGTGTGTTGCAGTACCCTTATCCAAGGGATGTCGGTAATGTTTACATGCGGGGCCACTTGTATGTGAAAGTAACCTCGGAATGGGCGTGGCTCTCCAGAATTCTGAAACGGGTTGCTGGATCTGCAGTAGAGCCATCACTTTCTAGCTCCGGGATTAAAGCTGCTTTCAGTGGTGGCTCTTCAAGGATTGTTGCAAACAAATTTCTTCCAAGATACCATTTCCAGCCAATGGGTGTTAGATTGAATATGTACACATAAGGTCTGTATCCGCAATTATCCGGACACCTAAAAACCTGAATAAACATAAATTTCGCATTATATTTCCGTCGTAGTTGTTTATTTCAGATTCATGGGATGTGTTTGAACAATTCGTGAAGACAAAACATAGTTATTCGGTATTTGCATAAAATTTTCGAACTTTGCGCTTAACTCCGTCCATTAGGGTTTGTACAGACTCTTCAGAAATCGTAGAAGCCGTCTTTGTCCAAATTTGCTGGAAGTGTTTGATGTCTTTGATTCCTTGCTTCTTTCCAGAAAGCTTCCGCTTCATCAGAGCCCAATATCTCTCGATTGGTCGTAGCTCTGGGCAATTTGGCGGGTTTGAGATTTTTGGTGCAATGTTCACTTGATTTGCTTGGTACCACTCCATCACAGTTTTAGCATAGTGGCATGATGCCAAATCGGGCCAAAACAAAGGTTTTTCTTTGTGACTTTTGATGAAGGGTAGCAATTGCTTCTGCAGACACTCTTTCTGATAGATCTCCTTGTTGATTGTGCCTGTAGTGACGAAAGATTTACTCTTTTTGCCACACGTGCAAATTGCTTGCCACACAAGGTATTTTTTGGGAAATTTCGATGCCTTCTTCGTTCTGAAATGCTCAGCTGTAGCATTTCTGGCCATAGCAGAATAAAATACCAGCCCTGGAAGCTGCTTGAAATCCTCCAGGACATAAGTTTCATCGTCCATAACAACGCATGAAAACTTCGTCAAATATTCGCAGTACAAACGTTGACCCCGTGATTTTGCTGCCAAGTTCTGTTTGTCGTTGCGATTTGGAACTGATTTTACTTTATACGACTTAAGTCCCAAACGTTGTTTTGATTTTTGGACAAAACCAGGCGATGTTTTACGAGCCTCCGTTCGAATGGAGAGATTTGGGTTTTTCGTTAATATCCTTTTCACCTTTCGGTCCATGACAGGATCAGCGCGTCCAATGTTTTTGTCACTTCTCGATTTCCTCTCCACCGTCAAACGTACCGAAAATGATTTGAGCACATCGTGAACAGTGGATTTAGGCAAATCCAATGTTTTTGCAAGGTCCCGTATTGACAAGTCAGGATTTGCCGTACGCCCGTACAAAATTCGCTCGCGCACTTGTTTTTCTTTCGTCGCCATCTTGAATACTAAACATGAAATGTAAACATCAATCATAGTCTTTTTCATCATAGACTCTCAGCTATACCACAGTGAAATTTTTCATTCCTACGTGCAATATTTCAAAAGTTACAATGATTTGAAGGTGTCCGGATTAATGTGGATACAGACCTTACACAAATACAGTGACGGACAATACAATAAGACCAAAGCCCGATTTTCATACTAAATGGTCATGTTTGGAGGCTTGTCATTCACTTTCCCGTGAAGTAATTGAACTGAAATTTCAATCTATAGTATACTGATATTAAAATGACTCGTACATCAATAATCAAAATTCAGATCCGCAAATTCGAGCATCCTTTATGGAAATCAAAAGGTGGTCTTATTGTTTTGTCGTATGCGGTGTCTGTAACTTTTAAAATGGTGAATGAAAAATGGTGGATTTAATGCAGATGAGAATTTAGGCTACTTCTGGACCACAGCCGAAATATCAGCACAATTGGTTCTCGAGAAAATGAAAGGCAAGCCCCCTAACATGACCATTTTGTATGAAAATCAAGCTTTGGCCTTTATTGTATTGTCCGTCACTGTATACACATAGACGACAATGACTTCAACTGGTTTAACAAAATACCAGATTCCCTCGATAAGCCAGATCTAATGAACCTTACCTACCAATAATCTCCTGTCCAGTGAGCCGTCGTTGAACTCTCAATTATGGAATAACTGAAACTTGTATACTGAGAATGGCTTTCTTGAAGGGTTATTGAATCTCAAAAAGTAGAGTGATTTCTTTAGTATAACAATTTTTGGAATGTGTGTTTTGCATTTCAGATAGAAGGATCATTTAGAATAGTACCGTTTTGAATATTCTACTACACTTTTTAGCTGCCGTTTCCAATTCATAACAAATTCTTATCTGCGCATCCGATCCACTCAAAATAACATAATCGCCTCATTAGTATCACGATTCCCCCCCATTGTTTTAATTGTGTTCATAACTGGGCGTCATCGACGTCGTCCGTCGTCATCATCATCATTGCAGTGGCCATAGATTTAGTCATCGTTACCGTGCTATATCTGCTCGGTGAAGCATTTATTGGGGCTTGTTTACACTTTAGTATAGTTGCTACACTCAACTGTGTGGCGACCGGTCGGTCATAACGAGACCCTCCACAACAAGCGGTCGTTGTCGTCGTCGTCGTCGTCGTCGTAATACATGCCAGACTGTGTGACAAGTGGAAATTTTCTGCATCAGTTCCGTCAACGGACAATAATGTGAAATATGATTTGTTTAATTGTACACGAAAAAGAGAACTCGATAATCGTCAACGCAATTTTCTTCAAAAGTGTCCGTGGATTTCACACAGCCCAGAGCCTTGCCATTATAATTGTCTGTTATACAATTTTGATTGAAGCACACTCGTCTGCTTTCGAGTCGTCGTCGTCGGCCATCATCAGTTGTATGGAATCTCCGTGCGTGCGGCGGAGATATGCGATTGATATAGAGTCTGTAAAGTGCGTTTAGTTTGACTGCACTCGTAAAACTGCACACGGCTCAGCCAGATGAGGGAGAAGAATGTTGTTTTGAAGAAGCGAAAGTTGTTTTGATTGCTATTTATAGGCAACCGAGTATCTGTCCGGTGTGTCGATATCGGACGACAGCCGCCGGTCAGCAACGACGCCATCAACAAGGCGGGCTCGGGTTTCGTCGATTGGCTTCTCTATATCATATGTATGCTGGGACGGATTAGATAGGTGACTGATGGCGGCAACGAGAGGAGAGATATGGTGGAGGTGACAATTGAAACTGCAAGCTTTACGCATTATGTGAAATCACCGGTTTATATTTTCCGGTTGTTGAGCACTTAAACAAACAGGGTTGAAAGTTGGCCAGTGAGTTTCGCTCAGTAATAAATTGTTGCACATTGTTGTTGCATTTCTGAGCCATACCTCTTATGGCAATTATTTTCCGACTTGCACTTCGATCTTATCTGCATAGAGTTATGAGTAATCAAAACTCATTTCCCATCGTTAGGCCACCGTCAAATTTTCCCATGAAACCTATTGGGTAGAGATAAGCAAATCGTGCCCATTGCCTGGTCCGAGTCGTCGTTTCTTCTTTTTTCATAACTACTTCCCCTCGTATTTTTTTTTTTCGTTTTAAAATAAAGCATACGGTTCTCCCATACTCTCTATTAAATGCTATCACATCCACTCTGTGCACCATCAGAGACACACCCCACCGTGCATGGTCGGCCGAGTTTGGCGGTGAGATTTAACCACAATGATAACATCAAACCGTAAAACCGAGTCCGTCACTTTGTACAAAGCAATGAAATGCAGAAAAAAAGCAGAACTTAAAATAAAATGAAAATATGCACAGTGCAGAAGAGAGTGACAAGTTATGAGCCAATTAAATTAGAGACAGGCTGAAAACTAGAACCATAATAGCTTTCCGGCGCTCTTGGCCTGGCTAATTACAATCCCTCGGCGGGGTGGTTTGCATTCTTTTACGACTGCCAAGTCCTAACCTCTTCTCGCTTGTAGGCCACCTACTAATATTCAACCTCTAAGATATTCCTACTACTGTCCCACAGCAGTTGAAGCTGCGGTGACAATATTTCCGGTCAAGGCTTTTACGACCGATAAATCACACATCACTGACACACAAATTCAAATTCGATTGTACCAAGGCGAATGCCGAGCTGATGCATTGCTGTCGTAAAAATGTGTTTTTCTGTACTCATTCATTGACGAACGCCAAAAGCGCCATCCGTGGCCCGAGGGTTCGCGAGAAGATCTGTCATTGTGCTACGTCCCCCGCCTGTGTGCGCGTGGTGCAGTTGAATGCACAAAAAGTACAAAAGAACACGACGACCTTCGTGCTGAATTTCAATGTTGGCGGGTCCATCGAAAAATAAGGCCAAAAGCTATTCATGCTGCGCAGATTTTTGTCGGCTGATGCGATGTTCGCTCTTTTTTTTTAAGGTTTAAAGGTAAAGTGCGAGCTCGTTTCAGTATTTGAGATATGCGATCCAACCATTCATTAGCGTCATAAAAGTCAGCTAAACAAGACGTTTCGCGATTGGACTACATCCTGATCAACATAGAATTTCGGGAGGAGATCTCGTGGACTATATTAGATTGTTTGGACTGTTATTGATCTTAAAGTTTAGGTCAAGAGATATGAGAAAAGAATGGGAATGAAGATTTGAAGATATTCCAGTCAATTGTGGTGTAACATTTGAAACAAATCATAACGTTATATCAGAAAATGGCATGTGAACATGTTCATTACATTTGAAATCAGGTAAATATATGTGGACACTAACTAGAGAAAACATCGAGCGTTCAATTTGAATAATCTATACATTTTCTGCTACTCTGTTATTGCCAGATCAGCTGTAATTACACAGAACCAAGAGATGTGGACTAACATACATCCTCAATCTATAAAAACTGGGGATTCTAAATTAAAGGGTGTTTCGATAAAAATTTGGTCGACTTAAACTTGACGCATTTCCTTTCATCGTGCATTAAAAAAATTTGCACACCCCTCATTTTGAAGATGTGTGCATGTAGCATCATGCCTCTATTTTGATTTTGAGATTAGCACTTCAGTTATCAAAATGTCGTCGAAGAAAGAGAAGCAACGCATCAAAATTTTGCACGTGCATGGCGAGAATCCAAACTACTCTCACGCCAAGTTGGCGAAATTGTTGAATGTGGCTAAATCAACTGTTACCAACGTATTAAAAGTATTCGGTGAACGTTTCTCGACAGCCAGGAAAGCTGGATCGGGGGGAAACCGAAGTCGGCCACGGCGACGACAAAAAGAGTTGCCCACTGTTTCGAGCGGAACCCCAACCTCTCTGTCCGAGCTGGGAGTGGCGCCTTCAACCATGGATAGAGCTAAACAACGAGCTGGACTGTCGACTTCCAGGAAAGTGGTGACTCCAAATCGCGGCGATAAACAAAACACGTCGGTCAAAGCACGATCGCGAAAGTTTTACACGACGATGCTGACGAAATTTGATTGCGTGGTACAGGATGATGAAACTCACGTTAAGGCAGACTTTAAATAGCCTCCTGGACAGGAATTTCATACGGCAACCGGACGGGGAAAGGTGGCAGATATTTTCAAGCACATTAAACTGTCAAACTTCGCGAAGCAATATCTGGTGTGGCAGGCCATCTGTACCTGTGGCTTGAAAGGCAACGTCTACATTGCGACCGGAACCGTCAACCAGGAAATTTATCTGAGCGAGTGCCTACAAAAACGTCTACTGCCTTTCCTGATGCGACACAATTGTTCCGTTCTATTTTGGCCGGATTTGGCATCTTGCCATTACGGAAAAAAGGCCATGGAGTGGTATGCTGCCAACAACGTGCAAGTGGTGCCCGAGGACAAGAACCCTCCCAACACGCCAGAGTTCCGCCCAATCGGACAATATTGGGCCATCGTCAAGCGGAACATTAAGAAGGCTCAAGAAGCTGTTGTGAGCGAGAAACAGTTCAAGGAAAACTGGCGTTCTGCGGCGCATAAAGTGGACAAGGAGACTGTACAAAATCGTATGTCAGGTGTTAAACGAAAGATCCTGCAATTCGCATTCGCATATTTCTCCTGTGTTCTGTATTAACTGAACTTGAAAAAGAAAAATAATTTGACTTATTAATAAAAACTTTGATCGACTCACAAACATTACTGTTTGGCCAAATTTTGATCGGAACACCCTTTAATGCAATATCTGTGCTAGCCCCGCTCGAATGCAGGTCAAATAAAGACTGGAACGCGCAAAAATTGGTCGACAAAAAAAAATCGTTTCTTTCAGACTAAATTCATAATACAAAAATCTTCTTATTATTCTTTTGGTAGCTCAATTCATATATTTAAAGGAAAAAATGTTCGTTTATTCTTTAGGTTTACCAAATCCGAACTGCCGTGCCTTCCGCTTAACCCCTTCCATTAAATTTTGCACAGTGGTCTCATCGACCTTATTCGCCGCCGAACGCCAGTTAGATTTATACTGCTACTCGTTTTCCATGGATTTTTTTTTTTTAGATTCCGTTTGACCAAGGCCCAATACCATTCGATAGGGCGGAGTTCTTGGCTGTTAGGTGGGTTGTGGTCTTTGAGTACCACAACCACGTTGTTCGCATCGTACCACTCGATTGCCTTTTTCCTATAGTGGCAGCTCGCCAAGTCCGGCCAGAACAGCACAGGTCTATTATGTTGCTTAAGGAATGGTAGCAGCCGCTTTTCCAGGCACTCCTGGACGTAGATCTCTTGATTGATGGTTCCCGTAGTGATGAAAATGCCGCATTTTTGACCACACGTGCATATGGCCTGCCAGACGAGGTATTTTTTCGGGAACTTCGATAGTTTGATGGCTTTGAACATTTCGGGCACCTTTCCTTTTCCTGATGCGCTATAAAACTCCTATCCTGCCGGAACCTGCTTGAAATCCGCCTTCACATAAGTTTCGTCGTCCATGACGACACAGTCGAACTTTGTGAGCATATTCATGTACAGCTTTCGGGACTGCTGCTTTGCCGACGTATTTTGTTTGTAAGCTCGGTTCGCCCCCTTCACCTTCTTAAACGTCGACAACCCGGCTCGTTTCTTGGCCCGCTGTACAGTAGTATGGGAGACATTGAGCTTGCCAGCGACGTCCCGGATGGAGAGGTTAGGATTCCGCTTATATCTCGCCGCCGATTACGATTTCCGCCGCTTTCAGGCTTTCTTGCGGTCGACAGACGCTCCCCGAACACTTTTAGAACGTTTGTCATGGTCGATTTGGCCACATCCAGCAATTTTGCCAACTTGGCGTGCGAATACGTCGGATTCTCTTGCTGCGCGAGCAAAATTTTGACACGCTGCTCCTCTTGCTTGGACGTCATTTTGAAATCTGGAGAGCAAACGGTGAAAACTCATCATAGCAACTGTCCGATCACGGACACTGCACTCGATGTGGCATTCCTCAGCTCGGAGGATTCAAGCGGATTTGGTAATTCTCCCTATGGGAATACCAACAGGAACGATGAAAGCTCGACTTGAAAAATTTCAACTCATAGTCCTGAAAAGGACTGTTTGGTTTCGGCTTGTTTGGGGAGGAAAAAACGTCGCGAATTGTATAAAAACACTTAAGATATTTATTTGAACTGTCTTCTTCAATGGTTGCTGACTGTATGAATAATTTGCGTAGAAGTCGCACTTTTATATGTTTCTCTTCGCTGCTCCAGGAACCAATCAGCGCTCACTGCGTTCTCATTGGTTTTATTCGGTCTGTCGGTCGGTGCTGCTGCTTGCATGCTAACGCAAAGCCGTGGCAGAAAAGATCAAAGCTTGTGAGGTCACACACACACACACACACATACAAAAACATGAAACACATAAAATGTTAATTTTTTGGTGACCGATTACCCGCGGTCAGCTCGGGATTAGTAGGGTGTAGGGAAATGGAATTAGGGTAGGGCTGTCAACACACAACTGGACAAAAAATCTATGTCTACATCATAACAAACATTTACGTTCGCTCCAAGCGCGAACAGCAACTATTGTATATACACTCAACTTCCAAATGCAGCATGTCAGTTTTTTTTAAATGCATTTTTAACATAAATACATCAATTTGAAGTTGACCAATTTTTGCAGACTTTAAGGAATGGGTAGGCATGTGTTGACGTTATACTCACTTTGTTGGAAGCCAAAGATTTCTGCACCTCCACGAGAAAACACTGGCATGTTTGATTGAAGGGTTGGGTTGGCAATACAGGATACACAAATATAAATTTAAATATTGGTACCGATTTGAACCAACGGTGAGGATGCCATTGAGGCCACCCATAAAGTGTGATGATGGTTTTGTAAAGAATAGGTTTAAATAACGCTTGAAAGCCGATTTATTGGGTCCACTTACAAAGTGTGATGTTGCTTTTGGTTATGAATCAAAATGAGATATCGACGCTTGAGAAAAAAAAGCCAGAAAAGAGATTTGTTGCGGTATTTGATCTCTTCTTATTAATGGCTAGGTATGTTAACCTTCATCCCAAAAAGATCTTATCCCAAGTAACACTCATCCCAAGTAACATTGCCAAAACCATCCTGCTTTATTAAGTTTTATTAAGGTTTTATTAAAGCCACTAAAATCAATTTGGTTTTATTATGGCACCAAGAGTTTCATATCTTAGTCAGGTTTATGAGAACCTACACAGCTTGTTTACAACGATCTTAAAACCTTTTTTTTCTCAAATTCCTTTTACTCCAATCAAAGGTTTTATTTCGACTTTATGAACTTGTAAAATGCTGCTTTGAAATGCCGTTTTAGGACTCATTACTTGTGTATTATTCGTCACAATTCCTTTTTAATGGTGTTGGCTCGCAAGGCCCACAACCTACCCCACTATCTTGCAGGAGGACCATCGTGATGCTGCTGTTTAACAGTCCCAAGCACCACCAGGACTTTCGGCTTTTGTATTTAGAGTCCTGGGCGCATTAACAAGACGGTGACTCAGCCGCTCCTAACATGGAGAACAAACGCTGTTTTGAGCCGCCCCTAACATGGAGAACAGACGCTCAAATGGGTGAAGGCTTGGACTTTTACCCTTATTTTTAAATGATGATGATGATGATGGTCCCGCCCTTACCCCTACAAAGGTTTGAGCTAGACGACTTTATCTTTAAGATAATTAATTTGGTAACAATTCAAACCAGTTATGCAAAAAAAAACGAACTGATTTCATCTACAGATCTAAATTTCTTCAAAAGTATCCATTTGCTTCACAGCGACATAATCGTGAAAAGCTTTGATGTTAACCACAAAAATTCGCAAGTATTCCCAGCGATCAGGACATTCTGTTGCAATTCAGATTACAGAATCCAGTAAAAGGACATTATCAAAAGACAAGGCAATATTCGATCCTGCCCGTTACAGAGCCAATGCAGTTCCAACACTAATGGAGCCGCCAGCTTAGTTTAGGGCTGGCCAAGAATATCTCACCAGGGATGTCAAGAATGTTTCCAAACCGAAAAAATCCTGGACCGGCATTAGTCAAACTTTTACTTTCAACCACAAAAGAATTGACGAAAAATTCCCCGACATTCAGCCAGACAACTCGCTACTATTTCATAGTACCATCTAAAGCATCAAAGGCCAATTTTTTTAACGAATTCAAAAAGAAGTCCATCATATCTGTATACCGCGCGCGAGGCTCAAACAATTGTAGACTTCATTCTTTATTTTTTTTTTTAAACTAACAACATTATACAAATTTCCATCATCATCACTGTGACGAACAAAATAGTAAAACTGAAACTGAAGACCCGTCAAAACACCCGGCAAGCGCTAACCAGAAGGTTAATACCTCCGATTGCATTATACCGGGCAAACGCATCTAAGGAGCATTTTTCCAAAGTTTAAGGAGCATTTCCCCAAAAAGAAGGGTGCATTTACCCTTTGCCGTATTCTAAGCCATTTGTGACGGCGCTTTTATGTTTAGAGTTTTGGTGTCATCATCAAGTTTCATGGTGACAATATTTTTTTCAAATGCTCTGCTATAATTCAAGAGGGACAGTTACTACTGCTTCAATATCTGGACGTCTATGAAAAACAACAATTCGTGCATCTCAAAATGATACTTTTGCAACGTAATCCGAAATAAAGAACATTTCGAAATTGAATATCAGCCCTCGAACTGTTCGGTGACGCTTTGTGGATGCATCATTATTCCGCTTAAGACCGGCGAGGAAATCGCTCATCAACAATAAACAAAGAAACGGTCAGTTGCAGTTATGTAGGACGCATTTGGACTGATATGTACTCAAATGGGGAACCTTGCTTTTCAGCCCTGAATCCAAGTTAAATTTGGTCAATTCCGATGGTATGAAGAACATAGGTAGACCAACAGGTACATTAGTTGCTTAACTTTTGTCTGACTCTGTAATGGTTCAATCTTAAAATATAACAAAAATAATTTTCGAATTTTTTTCACTTTTCCGAGTATACCAAAAGAAGGAAATTCCGAGAAGTAAAATTGGTTTGGTTGTTTGTGTCAATGTGTTGGTTGAGTTTGACGGTAATTTTTATGTATAAAATATGTGACTATTGTCATTAGGTTCGATGGGCATTTCATATTTGAAGGGGAAAAATATAATCACTGCATCCACATGAGATCCATTCAATCGTACGTCAAGGAGCGGAGATTTTATCTTACGCTCGTGATTGGCTTCAGCACCGGCTGTTTGCTACACAAACTTCACACAGCTATTAAAAATGGTTGCAGCAACTTGATTGTAACTTAAATGAGTCATAAATAAGTTACAAAAACTACTTTGCAACAAGTGTGCTGCTAGGGTAACGATTTTGGATTCTTTTAAAAGTTGTAATGGTATTCATGGCGATCTTAACATGTTTCCGCAAATATGCCTTTGTCAGGGCCCAAACAGTTTCAATTCAATTGGTCTCAGAGTTTAGAGGATTCATTTCCTTGCTTTCGAATTCAACTCTGTTAGCATTGTGCCAGGCTACCGTGTCCATCGGGTACGGAACTGATGCCAATTCCGTGTCAAAACATTACTGGATTATGATGTTCCCGAATCACGGGAAGCAGGCGCCGCTTCAAGCAGCCTCGAAATTAAACATCAGCTGCCATCGTATCGGTTATTAAAAATGGATTTGAAAGCATTTTACACTCACAAATTTTCTTCTTTTAGTGAGAAATTGGGTGAATCTTGAGTCATTTAATATTTATTTTTTTGTGTTTGTACTATCTAACACCGATTGGCCGGAAATCTGTTTGCAACAATCTTTTAAGTGACCATTGAAAGTAGCTTTAATCCGGGAGCTAGAAAGTGCTCTAGCGATTCAGAAACTCATTTCAGAATGTGCGCAGAGTCACGCCCATTCCGAGGTTACTTTCACATACAATAAGCCCCGCATATATGCATTACCGATATCATTTGAATAAGGGTACTGCAGCACACTTCAATATTTGAAAATATAAAATTACTATAGAAAATTTAAATAACACACACACAAAAAAATTTGAATTTACTTTCGAAGTTGAAAATGACAATAAATTACCATTCCTGGACTTACTTGTAGTGAAAGAACAATCTATACTCTCATTTGAAATTTACAGAAAACCGACTAATACACAATGCACAATACCAAACACGTCCAATCACTCATATCAGCACAAATTAGCATCATTTAACCACATGATACACAGAATGCAGACACTACCACCAAGTCCAAATGGCATAACTAAAGAACTTGCATACATTTTTGAGGCAGCACACTTAAATGGATTCTCAGCACAAGCAATACAAAATACAATCAATGAAAAAACTAAAAAACAATACAAGCAATCACTCACAACATTACCACAAATACAACCCCAACTTAAAAGAATAGCGATGACATATAAAACTCTCACTAAACAATTACGACCCATCATTCGAAACTTTGGTTTTGAAATAGTTTTCACTAGTGAAAATAATCAACTTAAAACTCTCTTAGGCTCTGCTAAAGACCTCCTTGACAATCTTCAAAAATCCGGGATCTACAAAATAACTTGTGATCATTGTGGAAAAAATTACATAGGACAAACCAAACGTATTCTAAAAACTCGCTTAAAAGAACATATCGCAGAAGTCACTAAAGCAAACAAAAACACTGACAAAGGAATCATTCACAATTTGAATTCAAAAGTAGCTGAACACATTTTCAACGAAAAACACTTCATAAACTAGAACAACATACAAATTTTAAGACATATTACAAACCCTTAGAAACTTAATGTAGCAGAAAGCGTAGAAATTCACAATCAAAATTTCAAAAAAATACTTAATAAAGATCAAGGAAACAGGTATTCGTGGCTGTTTAAACATATACCTTCATCCCAAAAACAACACACTACACAACACAATAACAATAAACTACCTTACTAAATTGATATTCATAGCTGTTTTTTCAAAACCTTTTTACCTACAAAACATACCTACACAACACACGACACAACAACAATTGACTAACCTACCGATCAAGTAGGATTTTTTAGATTTTAAGATAACAAAAACGACGAACTACCACGCGATAGGAACCCATATAATAGTTTTTAGAATCCTCCTCCCCTACACACTACACGACACAACAACAATTGACAACCTACCGATCAAGTAGGAATTTATAGTTTTTAAGATATCTAAACACAAAAACAAGTTCAACAGACACATCTCTTAGGTATACCGAACGAAAACACCACCCACATTTTAGGTACACATAAATCTACTATAAATACTAGACCTACTGCGAGCACTCGACACTGAAGAAGTCTGTAAGTCGCAGACGAAATAGGCCTGTCTGTCAAAAGATAAGCTATCTATAGTGGAATTTAACGGAATTTGCTCGCGTTTACTATTGATAGTTTAAAAAAGTGTTTCAGTTTTTTATTTTTCTAAGAAAAAGTGATCAAGTGAAGTGTTAATTTCAATTTTCCTAGTTTTTTCAAAATAAAATTTCCAAAACAGCCACGTATTTAGTGTTATTTGAAAATATGATTTTTTTCTATATTAATAATCAGATTGATCTCACCAAAGGCCGTCTCCAAAATAACACAAGCTTGTCCATTCGTAAACATGAAAATGGTCGAATCTCGAAATCTCACACGCTTATACGCGTTGGCTTTGTTCTTTGCTTTTGACCAGCAAATGGAAAAAGGTGCCCAACCGTGATGACAAGCAAAATTTCCCTGCAAAAAGTCGTGCTTTCTTGTATCATAACGGACGACGAAACATACATACTCGAAGACTTTAAACAGCTACCGGGTCTGGCTTTTTATACCGCAATGCAAAGGAACGCCGTTGCCGAGCATTTCCGGGCAAAGAAGGTGTCCAAATTCCCGCAGGCCGCAGAAGTATTTGATTTGGCAGGCCATGTGTACTTGTGGTCGAAAATCTGAAAGTTTCGTCTCTACCGGTGCTATCAATAAGGATGTGTACGTGAAAGAATGTCTGCAAAAGCGGTTGCTACCGTTAATCAGAAGCCACAACTCCCCAGCTCTGTTTTGGCCTGATTTGGCCTCTTTTCACTATGCGAAATCCGCCATGGAATGGTATAAACTACAAGAGGTCGAATACGTGCCTAAAACAGCCAATCCACTAAACTGTCCAGAATTTCGCCAAATAGAGAAGTACTGGGCTCTAGTTAGGCGGAAACTCTTCGAAACTAAGAAGAAAGCAAATGGTACCGATGATTTCAAGAGAAGATGTAGAATCGTCACGGAACCTGATGGCGGGTGTACCACAGAAAGTTAGAGAATTTTACAGGAAGAAGGATTAACATGTTAATCGACTGTTTCTAACGTAGATATCACTTTTTTTTATTGTGAAATAAACAATCGGTTTTGTTAAATTATGTGTAAATTTTTTTTTGCAGCCATTATTTTGGTGTCCGAAATTTAACGTGGACAGGCTTTAGACATTATGATTTCGTGAGATTCTCGATTTTCTTCCGTTATGAAAATGTTTGTTTTTATATGTTTGAAAATATGTTTTGAAAAGCATAAAGGGTGTCCACGATGAAATTGCCACACACAAAATTGATTCGCAAAATTCGAGTTTTCATCCGATTGCCATCAAATTTTCAGGGATTGAGAAATAACTATTAAACTTCATTTTACCATTTTACTCGTATTTTATTTACAGTCCATACGCAAATGCCCGCACCTTGGCCTTAACCCCGGCCATAAGATTCTGCACAACCTGTGAATCAACCGTTTTTTGCATGTAAACCCATACTTTCTTCAGTTCCTCGACTGTCTTCACTACCTTAGGTCGTTTAAGAAGGTGCTGCTTCATAATTGCCCAGTACTTCTCGATGGGGCGGACCTCCGGAGTTTTGGGAGGGTTGAACATTTTCGGCACGAAATTGACCTTATTGTCCGCATACCACTTCAGCACGTCCTTGGAGTAGTGGCATGAGGTCAAATCCGGACAGAAGATTGTTGGGACGTTGTGGGCCTTCAGGAGAGGAAGCAGCCGCTTCTGGAGGCACTCTTTTATGTACACCTGTCCGTTCATCGTGTCCTGGGTCACGAAAGGTGCACTCCGCTTCCCGCACGTGCAGATGGCTTGCCAAACCAGGAATTTCTTCGCAAATTTGGACATCTTCTGAGTGCGGACATGCTCCGGAACGCTGAACTCATCCTTGGCCGTGAAAAACAGATTGCCGGGGATCTGTTTGAAGTCGGCCTTCACATATGTTTCGTCGTCCATGATGCAGCATTCAACTTTCGTCAGCATGTTGAGGTACAACTCCCTGGCACGGGTTTTGGCGGACCTGTTCTGCTTCTCGTCTCGATTAGGGGCCTTTTGTACCTTGAACGTTCGAAGCCCAGCCTTAGTTTTGGCCTTCTGGACAAAACTTCGGCTTAGGTGCAGCTTCTTAGCCACTTCCCGAACGGAGGCGTTCGGATTTCGGTTGAAGGCCCCAACTACGCGGTTGTGATTTTTGGTGTTGTACGGAACACTTTTTCCTTCACTTCTGGGCTTCCGATCGGTGGTCAACCGTTCCTCGAACCGCTTAATCACTCACGACACCGTGGAATTCGCGATTCCCAACGTTTTAGCGATGGAACGATGCGAGAGATCCTTGTTCTCGTGATGAATGCGCAAGATTTTATCACGCACGAGCTGTTCTTTCGACTCCATTTCCGCGAGTTTTGATCACAGGACTTTAAAACTCGCAGGATGTAAATAATGCACTATGAACTAAATCCACCCAAATTCATTAAATTCTACCCAACGGTTAAAAAGTTAGAGCAATTTCATAGTGTGGCAATTTCATCGTGGACACCCTTTATTTAAAACTTTTCTTCGGTATGATTTACAGTTGAATTCAGAGTTCAGTTCAATGTTGCCTAGTTACGTAGTTTTGCTTTACGTTAGTCCCATTTTAATTTATTTTATTAAAATAAGTTATCAGAATATCAAATCAGTTTTCATTTTATGCACGAAAATATGATATAAACCGCTATAAAAGACAAGGTCTAAACTGCCTGAAATTCTGTGAACTGGAACGATATTTGGTAGTATGAAGTATGAAACTCCTGAAATAAAATAATCAAACTAAATTGAAAATTAAGTTCTTTCAAAACGAGTTAACAATAGACCCCGGAAAAAAAAGCATTCTCATTCATCAGTGGACCGTAAATCACCCATCTCATAACAGCTTTTATCATCAAATTGTTAATTGGGCAACCGGTCCGACCAATCAAAGAAACCATCTGTCTGTGCAAATTTGATATTTTTTGCGCATGATTGTTTATCTACGAATAAACAAAAATATAAAATACGCTTCCTTCAGCCCAACCGGATTCAGCATCGTCCGTACCCGTTTTGGCTTATCTAAAATGAGTTCGCCATAAGATAAATATTTACACCCGTTCATCGGGAAAGACTGAGCCGCCTATTGAATAACAAAAAAAACAAAAGATTCGCCGAAGAGATAATCACAATTACATTTGGCACTGCAACCAAAATAAAAGTGCAAGTAATTTCGCAAACCACTTTCATTCGCATTTTATCTCGTTAAGCTTAATTACGATCCATGCGCATAAATGTATGTCCGCTAATCACAGCCAACTTTCTTCTCTTCTCTCGCCAACAGCACAAACTCGGCTCCGCGCTCAATCCCTCCATCCAGTTTGTCAACGGTGAAGGTTATGTGTCCTTTCCCTCCAGCGGCAACAATGCGCAAAAGTTCAGCTTCTCGATCTCGGACATCGAGGGTGGCGGCTCGATCGAGTGCATCCAGCAGAACCAGGGCCAGCAGCTGCAGAACATGGGTCACATCCAGCACAAGATGCGGATACACGCCAACGATGACGTGTACGAGCGGACGCGAAACCGGATGGCCGCCGTCGAGGAAACTCAGAAGAACAAATGGTGAGTACACATACTTTGTGTCATATTTAGCTCAAACGTTGAAGGTCACACGGGGATTGAACTTGAATTCTCGTGCACCGCCTGAACTGGCAGCAGTGAGACAGCAAGCATTCGGGGAATCCCTGAACCGATTTCAACTATGTATTATAATGATATGCGAATCGACTGTGTCGAGAGGCACGCAGCGCACCTCTAAAACCAGATTGACGGAAGGAAGGCGCATTTCTAGGTCAGTCGGTCTTGGAGTCTGGTTTTGCACGCGCTTGCGAGCCGCCGTCCGTTCGCATAATGTGCGTGCTCGATGATGATGATGATGATCTGGTCTTTGGACTTGCAAATCTGGCAAAAAGCTAATTGAGCTGCCGGCTGGGACGTTTTCCCCATTCAGTCGTCAAGTCGAGAGTCGTCGAATTACTTAACGGTTGGATCGATCTATAGAGATCGATCGGCGGCTGGGGTTTACGTCATCTCACGTCGTCGAGCCTGCTTCAGGGCTGCTGGGAGGCTCGCTGCGCCTGTCTGGCATATTAAGCTCGCGGCGGATCCATTCCCATGCCCAACCGGTTGGTTCGGACGAGAGATTGTACGCACCGTGCAGCAGCCAAAGTACTTCGGTGATCGATGAGTGAGAGTTCCTGTTTGGAAGGTGCTTATGTGCAAACTAATGATCGAATGTGAAAGTAAATTCGTTAGGCGATCGTTGTGCTCTCGTGGCAACATAAGTTCAGTTTCCGAGGAAAAATCTCTTCGGTTTCGTCGGTTGGTTTCGTAATTGCGTGATCTTTGCGCTGCGTACATTGGATGGATAATTGGCCGAATGTGGCATCAAACTTGACCTAGACTGTTGTTTTTTTTTTTCGTAGATCGGTGTATGGGTGTCAACCGAAATGGGGCATTCTGTTGGAGAGCTAATTTTCCATTGAAATGCTTCTTTCGGTGATGTTTGCCAATATTTCCGATGAAAACTTTGTTTGTAAACAAATTCCATTTGTCAACTAGCTTACGTCTTGAGGATGTTTACGATGAATCCATCGGTTGTTGATGTTGCTAATCCTATTACCAACATTCCCTGGGGTCGAATTCGAGTTATTTTGCAATTCGATCTATTTATACCCGAACGATGAACCGTCGCTTTGGGGCTTCATGTTTCATCATTGCATCGAATCTTATGTAGATTGCTATTGTTTGCATAATTTTACTGCTGTGCGATGGATTCAAATTCATAAGAAGCAACGCCGGTCGATTGGATAATGATGATTTACTTATTAAATGGATATCCAAGGGAACTTGATTCAAACATTTTAACTATCATATGATTATCAGATCCCCGTTTGAAATCCGAAATAAGATGGATTGAATTGTGTGATTATAAAGATGAGGAAATTGCTATTAATTTTTTTTTCTAATTCTGTAATTATTAGAAATAATAAAACAGTGAGGGTTTCTCGAAAAGATTTCGTTAGCATTTCACACGATTTCCTTTAATTTACATTTTGAAAATTTTGGGAATCAATTTAAACGGATTACCAATTGTTAATTTTTTTTTCTAATATACGAATGTTAAAAAAAAATCCAAATATTTGCTCAGTTTCAGAGTATTTACATTATTTTCTAAAAATCTTTGTTGTAGAATCTGGAGGAAAAAAATCCTAAATTGGATTGGAATTGGATACTTGGATTATATTAAATTAACTTTGCCCAACTCCGTCAATCAGAGAGGGCGCTTACCGCCATCATATCTCGAGGTTTTATGTTTTTCTTTTAACTACTGCGTCCAACAGTTAGGAATATTGTGGTATTACCCAGATCACGCCAACTCGTCTTCGTCATTGGCAGTACCCTTTCAGAATCCAATGAAACTTTGTGGGTGTGTAGAGTATGTCTTTTAAGCAACTTTGCATACTTTGTTTTTTTTTTTAATTTATCTAGACTGCCACTTGAAAAGGGCTTAAGTTTTTTGATCGATTTTTTTAAATCAGCATAACTCAAAAAGGACAAGGCTAACAAAAAAGTGATGTATGGTTGATTTTTAGAAAATTGTTTTAACTTTTATGAAAAACAAATTGTAAAATCGATTCTTACACACTAAAAAAAAAAACATTTTAAAATTTAAAGCCAATTTGCAAAAAAATGGCTATCTTAGAATTGGACGAGATAAAGGCAATATAATTGTCTAAAAGTTCGCGATACATTGCAAAAGGGCACTTTTAGGAAAAAAATGTTTTTCTAACAACTTTTTCATGTCCTATTTTTACCGTGTATCACGCAAACTCGTCTTATTGTGGTATTCAACACCCCTATAGAATCCGATAAAAATTAGCAGTCATAATGAATTGAATGTATTTTACATCTTTGCAAAACATAATAATCATCTAGACTAACATTTAAAAAGGGTCAAAAACATTACATTTCCTTTTACATCAGTAAAACAGGACCAAAAGTGTACGTTTAATTAAAAGTCATTCATAACTGCTTGTTCGGATATGCCTATTTTAGGGGCTTCGTATATTTTGGAGCGGGGGGGGGGGGGAGGTGTTAGGTGCGGAAGGATGGTCAAGATTTGTTAAAGTACGTGTAAAAGGTATCGGAAAAATTGTGATAGAGGGGGGCTGATAAATCTAAAAAAAAATAGCGGACGTCATATTTGAATCGTCTTTAAATGGATATGCATCAAGTCTTATCAAATTAGAAAATTCTAATTTGATAAGACCTGATGCATATCCATTGAAAGACGATTCAAATATGACGTTATGTGAATTTTCGAAATACCGTTTATGTCAATGAAAACTCTTAGGTTTTTGCTTGGTAAGGGTTTTATCTTATTTATTTTTTATATGTACATTTTTATTTTATTTTATTTATAAATCTTTCACATACAAAGTAAATTTCTTTGTATTATCCTTTGAATCAGAAAACCTTTTAGTTGAAATTTGAATTTCTTAAATAGGTACAAAGCAATGAGCCTGTGTATTAGGTATTGTCTTTACGTGGCTATATAAGTTCTTCTGACATTTTTGCATACTATTTGACTGTTCAACTGCCCAGTGATATAGTTCCCGAGGAGTTTTGATTGTGCTTCCATAATCTGGAGCAAGGCTTGCTCTCTTTGCCATTCGCTTGAGAGTACCAACTATCAAATAGACCCATGAGACGTTACAACGAAGTGCAATTCTGCTTCCAATCCATACTTGGACGTGAAATTGCACAAGCTGGCAACGTTCTTTTTGTTTTTATAATGGGCCGCTGCTCCATCTGACATAAAAAAATAATTTTTGAGCAATATATTGAACTTTGTTTAATGAAATCTAGCAATTTTGATATAAACAACTGAACTGCTATTGAGTCATGGGTCAATACTTCAGATATTATGATAAAGCTTTTGTTTTCCAATTTATTGTCCTTCTTGTAATATACTTCAAAGTTTTGATAATAAACAGGATCAACAACCTGATTTAATTGTAATATCAGTAAAGTTTAAAAAAAAATTAAATTTAAAAATAAGCCCTTTCCAAATGGTAGCCTTGGTTTTTCAAACATTCAAAGACCCTTAAAAAATCCAATTATAAGACGAGTGGTCACGATAAACGGTAAAAAAAAGGACATGAAAAATTTGTTGTTAGAAAAACTTTTTTCCTAAAATATGCCCATCTCGCTATGTATGGTGAACTTTTAGACAATTATATTGCCTTTATTAGAACAAAAATTTCGTCCAATTCTAAGACAGCCATTTTTTGCAAATCAACTTTAAATTTTAAAATATTTTTTTTTAGCGTGTAAAAATCGGTTTATCAATTTTTTTTTTTTTTTTTTTTCATAAAGTTAAAACGATTTTCTAAAAGACACCCATACATCACTTTTTTTAAGTCTTGTCATTTTTGAGTTATGTTGATTTTAAAAAAACGATCAAAAAACTTAAGCCCGTTTCAAATGGCAGTCTAGATAAATTAAAAAAAAAAAAGTATGGAAAGTTGCTTAAAAAGACATAGTCCAAACACCCACAAAGTTTCATCGGATTCTGAGAGGGTGCTGCAAAACACTGGATGAGTTGGCGTGCAATTCGTCTTAGAAGACATTGGTAGATGTAGCACACAATCCCAGTTAGGCTCGACTCGTGTTATAAAGCCTAGTACCCTACTGGGATTGCTTTGCCAAACTTCGGTAGGCTCTAGTAACCCTTTTCCAAATATTGACCTCCTTTGATAGAATAGTGCTACACAACTGCAAAGTATATGTTCGGCTGTTTCATTTTCAAATTGACAAAAACGACATTCGGATGATTCGTTTTTTCCAATTTTGTTTAAGTGATACTTACTAGGGCAGTGACCAGTTATCAGATCAGTTATTACCCTTAGATCCTTTTTTCCCCAATTTAATAGAGCCCGGGCCTTTGCTGCACTAGGTTTATGAACCCTTTTGCTTGTCGGCATGTATCCGTGGCATTCCAGTTGGATTCTACCATGGACATTTCCCAGGTTTTAAGTTTCATCCTCAACGTACGCTCAGGGACACCACAAAAAGGTTCAGGACCGACGAATCTCCCCAAGCAGAGCCTTGTCTTGCTAGTCTGCCGGCATTTTCATTTCCTTCAATTCCACATTGGCCGGGCACCCAGGATAATATAACTTCGTTCCTACTAGCCAGTTGTTTCAGCGGAAGAATGCATTCCCACACTAGCTACGATTGACACGTGAATGACTTTAGCGCATTTAACGCTGCTTGACTGTCCGACAATATACAGATCTTAGCAAACCTATAATTCCTTTTGATGCATAAATTAGCACATTATATTCTGGTTTGAATCTCTGCTTGAAATACAGTAGGACTCCGACCCATAGGTATGACTTTGGTGATACCAGGGCCAAAGCCCCGGCTCCGGTATTCTCACCCATCTTGGACCCATCCGTATAAAAATCAATAGATTCTGGACGTGTACTAGGCCCACCAGACTCCCATACATAGCAGCTTGGTTTAACCACTTTGAAGAGAACAACGTAGTTGGTCTTCTGAGTTCAAGTTGAGGTCCTTCAGGATTTTCAGATGTCCTAGCAGATCTCCATCTAGTATTCTATTGTAACGAATTAACAGCATATATTGAGGAGGCCAAAGCAACTGATGTGTACTTTTCATTGCCCCTGTAATTGATATACAACCTGAATTACCTAACTTCTTTTGAGCGGTTACCTCATTTGTTTTGGGCCACCATACGAAAGAAGCATAAGTAATTTTTGGTCTGACTATTGCTGCATAATTCCAGTGTACCATGTTTGGTCGTAGACCCCATTTTTCCCCAAAATTTTGTTGCAGACCCATTGTACCCTTAGTAATAACCTTGTCTAGATGGGAGTTCCAGTTAAGCCTTTTGTCCAAAGTAATACCAAGGTATTTAACTTCTTCCTAGAGCCGAATTTGATATCCATCCAATAGAGGCTGTGTTAGAGTAAGTTTTTCTTGAGGTTTGAAAAATGTTAACATTTGAATTCATGGACCATTGAGCTAAATTAAATTATATCCATAGAAAAAAATCAATACTTTCTAACAATTCTTAAAGTATCAGAAGAAATTTGATTTTTACTATGATTTCAGAAATCCTGGATAAATCTCTATCATGCTGCTAGTGAATTTGCGATCGTCATTACTTATCCTGAAGTCACATTTTTATTGTGATGAAATTACGTAAAGCATGGTCCACTACAGGGTGAATGAGAATTCCTGTCAGTGAAGTATTCGGTCATAAAAATGAGAAGCTTGCATGAGTTTCAATTTTCAATGCATTTCCTGTTTGGTATATCCTTAACTTTTGTCTTAGCTTAGTTCAGTTCAAATCTTTCTCCCTTTGCCATAATTGCCAGCCGCATGCGTTGTTGGAAAGCGTCACAGCTGGTACGCACGATATCTTGAGGCATGTCATTCCATATTTTCACGCATAGAATTCGATTCAAATCAGGTGAAGAGGTAGGCCATTCTTTCGACGAAATAAAATCCGATTTGCTGGACAACTCATGTTTGCAAGGTCCTAAAATTGGTCCTCCCACTTTAGTTGAGCGTTGAGCGCTTCTACGTCTTGTCCCAGCCGGATTTGAGGTTAATACCATTTTGGTCGGGTTGTTTTCTGGCATCCTGACGACATGCCAGGCTCATCGCATCCTGCCAGCCTTTGCCACTCCCTAAATGCTGGATTCACGGTAGAGTTTCGCTTGTTCATTCATCTCCGCCATACACCGTCTTCATATACAGGGTGCGGCAGAAAATAATGCGAAAATGTTCAAACTTGAGTATTGGGTTTTTTTCGTATTGGCTAGTGACTAATTTCTGTCGAAAGTGTATTTGTTTATGTTTACTTTCATGTGCTGCATCCAAACATTCTATTTGTTTTATTGCAAATTCGTCAAAATGTTCGCGAAAGAAGTGATCACCAGTTTGTTGCTCGCCCAGAAGAAGCCGAAAGAGATTGCCAAGGTGGTAGGGTGCCATTTGGCAAAAAGTTTACCGCATAAAAAAGTCCCTGCAGGATGGTCCTAAGCAGCGGAAGCCGGGAAGCGGACGTCTGCGCTTTGCACGCACGCCGAACGTGATCAAATCGGTCCGTGCAAAAAATGCTCGCAACCCGGTGCGTTCCATAAGAAAACTTGCAAAGGAAGCCAATATTTCGGAGAAATCCATGCGGAGAACCATCAAAGAAGACCTGCATGCATCTTCCAGAGCCAGAGTGAAACGCCACTTGATAACGGACCGGGTCAAGGAACTACGAGAGACTCGTTCCAAGAGATTGCTTTCCTTGTTGAAGAAGGAAAAAATGATAATCCTGATCTCCGACGAAAAGCTTTTCAGCATCGATGCTGTGGCCAACAGCCGTACGGACCGGTTCATTTCACCGCAGAAAATGGAGAACGTTCCGGAAAAAGTGAAATTCAAATTCCAAACCAAACATTCGGCTGGTGTCATGATGTTTGGCTTGGTGGCGTCCAACGGTTTGAAAATGCCGAATGTTTTCATTGATACTGGTGTTAAAATCAATACCAAAGTGTATATCGGTATTTCAAAGGACCAAGTGCTTCCCTGGGTGAAGGCCAACTTCTCCGAGGACCAAAACGTTGTCCTACAGCAGGATGGAGCGCCGTGTCACACGTCCAATCGAACCCAACAATGGTTGAACGATAACATGAAGTTTTGGCCGAAGGATTTGTGGCCCCCTAGCAGTCCAGATCTTAATCCGTTGGATTATTCGATTTGGGCATATGTTGAAGTACGAGCCTGCAAAACATCACACCCTAGTGTGAAAACCCTGAAGTCAACCATAACACGCACATGGCAGTCAATGTCGGAGGACTACGTCCGAAAGGCATGCTCTAGCTTCCGGCGTCAGCTCGAGGATGTTATTAAATAAAAATGGAGGACACATTGAATAAATTTGTTTAAAAGGACTTTATAAAGATAACTGCAGTCGAATATGTTGATATTTTTGCTTGAATTAGTTGAAAATGGGATTTGAAAGAAATAGAACAAATTTTCGCATTATTTTCTGCCGCACCCTGTACACCTCCATGTACATATAATCCGTAACACGTGTCGGTCAAAAACGCTTAGCGCACGCTGGTCCTCTTTTAGCATCATCCACGTCTCATGAGAACAGCTAGCCTAATCAACGATTTATATTGTGCAAAGTGGTTGAAGTTTTCCAAAACACATTGTTTTGCTGAGTCAATTGTACACACTTAGAAATTATGAATTTTACATGAGACGTAATTCATGTTTGTAAAAAGTCGGGGAACGTAAAAAAAGATTTCGTCCCCCCTTTCCCCCCCCCCTCCTCCCCCCCCCCCCCACAAAAAACACTTTTTTTTCAAAATACTTCTCCCTCTTTTTTTTTTTTCTCTCCCCCCCCCCTTTACCCCCCCCCACCCCCCCTAAAAACCCTCCACCCCTCCCCCTTCCCCTTTCCCTTTTTAATTTTCCCCCCCCTTCCCCCCCCCCAATCCCTCTTTACCTTTTTAATAACCTCATTGTTCCTTTTGTTTCACTCTAGTGCATATTTACAGGGTGTCTCACAATAGGTGTCACTAAAACAAAATGGGATTACAGCAAAAAAAATCAACCAAATCATGGCATTTATTTTTCATTTGAAAGATACATGCTATAGAAATAAACCATATTAATTCAATTCGAATCTCTCGCCCTTTGCCTTGATAACTTTGCGCAAACGCTTTGTAAACCCATCGCAGCTGGCACGCACGATTTCCTGAGGAATTTGGTCCCAAATATCAACCAAATGTTTCTCGAATCGATCTAAAGTAAGCCCTTTCGTAGGGCATACTGAAGCACATAACCCCGAACAAAGTAGTCAAGTGGGTTGAGATCCGGTGAAGATACAGGCCATTCTTCGCTTGTGATGAAACCGGGTAAATTTTCCGCGCACCACGCTTGTGCCTTCTTTGCCTTGTGAGCTGCAGCTGAGTCCTGTTGGAAACAATATGGTGTATTCCTATACAGCGTTGAAGCATGAGAAAGCAGATAGTTCTTCAAAACCTGCTCGATCTAATATTCAGTGTTGATTTTTACGTTAGGTTCTATGAAAAGAAAAGGAAGTTTTCCTTTTTGTGAAACGGCGCCCCATACCATGATTTTCGATACATTCTGATAGCGTCCTACAGCTAGTTTATCTCTTGGAATATTGGCAAGACTTTTGACATACACACGATCATTTTGTTGATTATGACGGTCCTGAAGGAGGACGAGCTTTTCATCCGAAAATAAAATCTCGCAGTCACCGTGCCGAACCAAAAGATTTCTGCTTCTTTGGACCCTGGCTTGCTTTTGACGCTCCGTCATTCCGTGAACCCGTTGTTTTTTGTACGGCTTGCATTCCAGGTCATGTCTGAGGAGCCTGTTAATTGAAGCAGAGGACATTTGAAATTGTTTGCTCAATTTACGGCCAGATACGGCCGAATTACGTCTTATTCGCTCCCTCACACATTTGATCTTTTTCTTCGTTCTGGCAGTTCGTCTGGCACCTCCTTTGTGTTGAATATGGACATTTCCAGTTTCCTTGAACCGTTTCAAGGTACGAAAAACAAAACGCTTACTCACTTCCGAACTGCTTATGGCGGTTGAATATCTGACACGGTCTAAGCTTTTGCAAATGTAATTTTAAAACTTGCTCCCATATGGCTTCCATGATAAATATAAACAAACGGAATCGCTTATTTATCTTCAGCGATAAGCTGTCAAAATAATACACTCAAAACGGGTATAATCCATTCCGCTGTTAAAATTACCCAGCTGAAATAAACCAAGACTGAAAAAGGTGACACCTATTGTGAGACACACTGTAAAAAAAGAGACCCCCCTTTTTTTTTTTAAAAAAACCCCGCCAATAAACAAACACAAAAAATTCTCTCCACAAAAAAAAAAAAAACCCCCCACAAAAAAAAAAAAAAAAAAAAAAAAAAAAAAAAAACAACAACAAAAAAAAAAAAAAAAAAAAAAAAAAAAAAAAGACAACCACCATTCCTCCTAAAAAAATTTTAAAGAGTAGAGCGGGCTTTTTTTTTTAAAAAAAAAAAAATATTTCTGGAAAAAATTTTTCCCCCCAGACCCCGGCTGGTAAATCCCCCCCCCCCCCTGCCACAAAGAAAAAAACAGGCCATCTCACTATCAACAGGAGAAACGAACTATCCTGAGCTTTCTTGTCATTCTCGCTCCATCATGCAGTCAGGAGAATTTTTCTTGTATGAATTTGTTTCCCAATTTTCTAACTAGCCTACTTGAAATGAGGCAAGCAATAATATGTAATCGAAAAAGTACACGCCTGTTTCATTTTACTCAATTTTTAAGTACAATTGTATACTATCTCTTTTTCTGTCACGGAAATGTTACTCAACTTTCGTGAAAAGTTGATGTACTCATAAAATTGCAAATATTGAGTAACTATTCCGTGAGAGAAAAAGATGTACAATTCTACTCAAAAATTGAGAAAAATGAAACGGGAGTGTGGAAGTTTTATCTCAAGTTTTGAAATGAAACTAACAATGATATCAATGAATGTGCTTGTGATTCTTCTTCTTTTAGCATTTCAAGCTTATTGCTTTCACAATTAGCGTATTGCTTCCTCTCAACTTAGTGTTCTAAATGCACTTCCACAGTTATTAGTTAAGAGCTTTCGATGCCAAGTACCATTTTTGCATTAGTATGATTGTGTGGCAAGTACAATCATACGCTATGCCCAGGGAGTCGAGAAATTTTCCTTTACGAAAAATTTCTAGACCAGAACGGGAATCGAACCCAGCCACCTCCAGCATGGTGTTGCTTTGTAGCTGCGCCTTTACCGACTGAGCTAAGGGAGGACCCATGTGCTTGTGATAGCGATGCTCAAAACACTGTCACGAAAAAATCGATGGGATTTAGAAGAAAATCTCCTCATCCGATGAGATTCCGTTAAACATTTTAAAACATTTTTCATTGACCTTTGCCAGCCCTGGCTTAGACTACATTTACTGCATGAAACAAACACAATCAATCTAGTGATCATGTTCATCCCAAGCTATCATTCGTCGCTGCAGGTAAATCCTCCAGCCGCTGACAAAGAAAGCTTAATAACGACATTGTCTAACTCAAAACCTGGCCGATATTCAAACATGCCAGTTGCCACAAACATTCGGCGTTTCGACCGGAATAAACCACCACCGACGTTGTAAAAACTGGTCAACCATGGATAGGGAAAAAAAAACCGGAATCAACCGACAAGGGTCGTTGTTGCTTTGATTGAATAATTAGCCGTGTCATGCATGCAGCAAAACAACGAACTCGGTCGGGTCAAGCGTTGCATTCACCTGCAGCCGCCCCGTTCCATGCCACTCACTCAGAAAAAGACCGGTCAGACTACTACTG
This sequence comes from Aedes koreicus, assembly GCA_024533555.2. Taxonomy (NCBI): domain Eukaryota; kingdom Metazoa; phylum Arthropoda; class Insecta; order Diptera; family Culicidae; genus Aedes; species Aedes koreicus. The sequence continues at coordinate 502,142 of JAHHFK020004364.1, read as the reverse complement.
ATTAATAACGCTCGTGTTGTCCATCATAGTAAACTCCGGAGTTGTGTTTTATAATCACCTCCTGGATTAATCGTACCGAAATTGGACACTCTAATAATGAGTGTGGGTTGGAACAATGCTGCCCCTCTCTCTCCCTGTCTTGAAAAGTACTTGAAACTAACAAGCAGCTTAGCTACATAGTGGAAGATCGTAAAATCGGTCGATTGCCGAAAACTTCAATCATCCACTTCAGAATCGATGAATGCGAATGGGCGGGAAAATGGACCGTTTCGGACCATATCGACGTTATGTTCTGGGTTTCCGTATTCGCGAGGTGTGTGGCGCGGCCCGTTGTGTATCGGTTGTAAATCTAATTTGTAGTGGGTTGTTAAGAGAGCAGCAATCGAAAGTGGGTACCATAATCGTTAAGTATATTGAGCATTACGCGCCATAACTGGCCGACGATTGTGTGGGAGGGGCGAGGAGACGGTGGATTATGTGGCCGCTAAGTTACGAGTTCAGAGATGTCCAGAGATTATGCTGTGTGATTGGATGATGGAGGTGAGGGGAGTGATGAATGAGAGGTTCTCGCTTATGCTGAATGAGGATTTGGCTGTTTACAGTGTGACAGTGGAAATAGGGGAATTTATAAAACTCATCAACAGACAAATTGGAGCTATCTTTCATTATCAAACAAGTTAAACTGGTGATTATAACCGCTTTCAGAATTTAGTATTTAAATCTTTTAAGTTAGAAAGTTTAAAGTCTTTTCAGAACGCCGCAACCTTTTCAGTATGAAGGAGGGTTCAAATGTGTGTAGATGCTCTCATCACCAATACTGAGATCTTCTAATGATACTGAACTGATCGGTAACCGGTCTCAAAGCCACCCAGATGTTCAGAAACTTCCTGATCCTATCAAATAGTCTAAGCAACGCAGAGACTTCCAAGAATATTCATTGGTCCCACTACCGTGTTCCGCATATTTGTCCTATGTGTATGTAAATTTATCCCATGATTATCAGAAGTTGCTTGACAAATTTTCCTATGCTTTTATGGATTTTATTAATCGAAAAAAAAATTTAGTTCATGACTGCAACGGCTATTCTAGAGGTCTAATTTGGATTTGGTTTACACAATTCGATCATTTAAACAATATTGATTATGTTTTGAAACAACTTATGAATAAATAGACGTTGGAATGAAGTTTAAAAGTTTCCTGAAAATCCATACATTGCAAGCCAAAGTCACGAGCTCAAATGTCAACCCCGGACAACTCACAAAAATACCAAAAAGTGTTTAAGTGACTACGATGGGAGATAAACCAGCCAGAGGTTAAAAATATTGATAAGAATAATAAAAAAAAAGTTACTGGAAAAGATTGCACTTACAGATAATTTAGAATAATTATTCCAATACTTCTAGAAGTAGTTTCCTTGTTTGATAAATAAAAATGACTGCTCTCACGGATAAGCCAAGAGGTTTATTAATTCCTCTAAAACACTTTTGTGGACGCTCCTGAAAAGTTTTCTGCTGTCATTTTTGCACCGTTTTATTTTTCAAAGTTTTGCTTGTTGCCTGTTTCTTAACCTATACTTGATCAACTGGAATTCAGATAAGTATCCTTTATATGTTATGTATGTATCGCATATTTTGGAATGTTATATTTATTCAGGTATAAGTGCCATCTGATGGGATAATTACGAAGTAAAATATGCAGAAAGTCACAGGTATTGTCTTAGAGAATAATTTTACTGCAAACAGGGTCAAATTGAAAAAAAAAATCAAGATTTTTGTAGAACAAGTTCTGTCCTATTTAGGACGCTGGGATTATATGACTCATTAACGTTTGAAAGTTCGCATCACCTACGACACTGTAAATCTTGCAATAATGAAAATTGCAACCTTGCAGCTAATCGACATTCCGCACCTTCATTTGAAGCTTGCGAAGATCGCTCCAAGAGAGAACTTGTTCCCCCCAACAAAATCGGAGGCACTTTCCTGTCATCTAAGCACAACAACGTTGCAAATAACCTGATTGAAAGTAGTTTGTTCAAGATCACCAGAAGTGGGATCATTGAAAACGAGCTCATTTCGCAAGTAGCGTGTTTCGTTGTCAAGTAGAACCATTTCGGATTCGTTGTTAGAGCACCTAGGGCAATGTGCGATGATTCGTCAAATTCAATTCCAGCTTTCATCCTCCGGTGTAAACCGTTGCAAGTGCGTCGTGCATTTCTCCCCAGCATTGGCATTTGCGGACATTGGTCCGGGTTCGGAATGGCTCTTCTCTAATTAAGTATGAAAACGTAATAATTGGTACCCCCACCGTCGAGAAATCGAACTAAGTTTACTGCCAGAGTGATGGCCGTTGCGACTGTCAGTCAGCCAGTCAATCGTGGCGATGCGGCTGTTGTTGCTGCCGCTGTAAGTAGGCTCTCTATAATTATGTCATTGACCTACATTTTTGTCTAATATGCCTATGTATCGGTCGGCGTTTTTGCCGAGGAATGCAAAGTCGCGTCTCGGTTTATGCTGTAGCAGCTCTTCAAACACCGAAAACCACTTCTTTCAAACTAAACATGCACGCAAATTGATAGCGATGATGATCCCCATGGTGTTGGATAAATTTGTATGGATTACTATTTTGCTTCGAACACTTGAGTCCTATAACTGGCCGGAACCTTCAACCGACCAACTTCGATAGAATCAGATTTCACTACTGGAGGCCAGTATTCGGCTCGGAAGCCATAAAAACTGAACCGACAACTCCATCACAGGTGCCACACAAAAAAAAAAACTGCAACAACATCCACTTCAATTTATTTGGTGGCTGTCGAACATGATGGAAGGTCTCGGGCTCGATGTGCGATGAACGTCCAAATTGAGGTCACGCCGATTTTTGCAAGCCAAGCTTTATGGGTCAACAGTCCAGTTGATGGCGTTTCACGTTCACGTTCGTCTAGCGAAGAGATCTCGTCGCCATCACCAATTGATTTGGTTTGCACGGTGATGTGTACATATGCGCCTATTGGAAACGATTATCAAATCATGGCACATCGCCGTAACGGCTACCGTATGTCTAAATCTAACTCGGTAATCGGCGTGAATCGGCGAGAAAGCGGCAGAAACCGCGGCCCACAAACCGAGCGGAGATCCATTCAAATGCCCTATAATTTATCCCCTCACTCACTTGTTTCTGGTCCGGGTGGCTGCCACTTGCGTTTCTAATATAAAAAAAAAGCCGTCCGTCCGCGCCCGTTCGTCGCCGGCGTCAGCTTGTTGTTGTACCCCGACAAATTCCTGAAAGTATTACACAAAAAGTCAGTGCAGTGTACCTCTCCTCAGTACAGGCCAGGCGAAATCAAAAAGAGAAAGAGATCAAATTATGCAATAGCAAAACATACACAGAAGAAACCAAACCGCAGCAGCACACGATCTGACGACGGACAAGGACCGGGACGGCACACTTTAACTCGATGGCACGTTCCAATTTTCTTGGCTTCTCGATTTTAGTCGCTGGCTGTGTCCACCTCCACGCCATCGGTGCTCCGTTTTCCGAGCTATTTACTTAACACTTGGGGGGATAAGTTGATCACAGACTAAGCTCTCCGTCCTGGACGAGCACGGATCTGGTCTGGTCGATCATGACATATAGGTTATAGGTGGAGTCGTCCGTCTTGCAAAGGCAAGGTATTTTGGTTAATTAAACCATTGTTAATGCGAGACAATTATAGTCGATACCTCATAAAAGTGCAAATTTGATTGGCAACACGATGATGGTAAAAGGGAAAAATGGATTCTAATTTAGAACAAAATGTGTTACTACTCCAGGAAAAGGATTGTTCAGGAAAATAAAAGTTCATAATTTTTGAATACTGCCTTCACAATCTTACTAGGCTAGTAGATCGAAGTAATTTATAGATGATTTTAAATTCAACAAATATATTCACTTATCAACGTAAAATATCCTTAGGAACTACAAATTACCACCACGATCATGTATAATTGAAGACCTAGTTGAGTTTATTTAAGTTATTTTATTTTAGTAGTGGTGTTGTGAGGATCATTGTGTTCATTTGAAGTTTCCTTGTATGCAAACGTTTAAGGTGGTGGCTTGCTAAAAATCAACAGAAAACAAATGCACACATCGAATTTTGTTGTTATTGTTGTTGGTATGTTGTGTAAAAAGGCATTAACTTCCTAGAAAAAATACAAAAAAGAGAGGGCTCCATAAAACTATAGGTTAAAACAGCGAGCTATTTAACATGAAGATGCCCCAATGGATGAAAAAGAAGCCCATCCTCTCTTCAAAAACTACCCCCCGAGGAAATCACCCCCCTTCTACAAAGTGTGTTCTTGATCCCCCCCCCCCCCCCCCAGTATCACCAAAAAATCTCTTTTTTGTTTTAAGAAAAAAAAATTTTTTTAAAAAAAATTTTTTTTTCAAAAAAAAAAAAAAAAAAAACCGGAACGGTTCATTATAAATAAATTTTTTTTTGTTGATCCCCAAAAAAAAAAAAAAAAGTATATCGCTTCCTGAATAGTCCTTGCTGCTTTAGATAGTTATTTCTATATAGACTGATTCCACGCCAAATCGGTCGGTCACCAAACTCAACTATCTTCGATTTTGATGAAACTTGGTACACGTCTTCGGTATGTTGAAAAAAAAAATCCACTGGTGTTAAGATTATTTGGATTCAAAAGTAACTTTTGAGATGGGTGTATGTTTTTTTTTCCAACATTTTACTTGAAAAATCGTAGTTCAAAAACCATTACATTTAGAGAAAAACTTTATATGGGGGAGTTGTAGAGAACTAAAAAGGCTTTGTAAAAAAAATGTACACTGAAAAAAAAAAATTTTTTTTCATAAAGAAAAATCGAAAATAAATACTAAAAATCAAATATAAAAAAAAAACATATTTTTAATATTTTTCAAATTTGTTTTGTGGAAATTTGAGAAAAAAAGACACGTTTTGAAAAAAACTCTAGGATGGACGCTCTTATAATAAAAAAGTTTTCCGAAGAGCGAACTTTGGTGCATATTTCAAATTTTGGTTATTCATTATTATAAATGAAAATTAATTATACAATATGATTTTGGAGATCATTAAAAACAATAATGATAATAATGATAAATCACCTGAACGCAACCGTTTTCGAGATTTTTCGGATTTTATTTCAATAGAATGAAAAAACATAAGAAAATTCGCTCTTTTCTTAAGTTAATCGAGATTTCCACCAGAAATGATAAATTTTCCAAGATCTTCATATTATAACGTTCACATTACTCTAATGTCCTCTTTTCTTTTGATATCAGGATGATAAGAAGACTCATTTGAAAAGAACAAGATAAATAGCACTATTGTTTTAATATTGCAATCAATATATTTATAATTGTTTTATGGCTGTATCGGTCGGGCCGCTCAGAGAATGAAGGGAGCGAATTTGCTAAAGCGATGAAAGTAACAGCGAGATAGATGTCGCAGGGGCGACAAGTGTGAAATGGACAGATGATGAAATTATGCGGAGGGTCATATAGAAGAAGCATATTAATCGAACTGCTGACTATTTTGCCAAGCTCCAACGATGTTAGAGGTCGGGTGTAGTGTGTGAAAACTACACTCCGAACAGTTCGGTGATGTAGCGATGAAAGTAACACATATTGTTTAAGGTAGGTAGACAAATAGCAGCTATAACGTATGTCAGGTATATCTTCTCATAAAAAAAACAGCTAATGTACGCTGCCTGTAAACTACCAGAGATGTTTTATACCTGCATTTCCAAAGGTACCACAGCCAATATATATGCTCATACATAGTCGCATTCATCAGTAAAATCTATCTGAGTGAACTGAAAATGGAGTTTAACATGAAGAAGTGTTGTATGCCGTTTCCCACTAAACGGTGCTCAAAAAACCTTCGTAAATTAACCGAACAAAATGTCAAAAAACTCAAGTTTATGGGCAAAACACATTTGGACACTTCTTTGATGATTTGTGATAATTGTCGTTTGCATTTAAATAGAACGGAACAATCCCATGCTGCAATTTCGGAGCCTAGTGAGAAACCATCAATTACTAACATTATGGATCCACAACCATCTACATCACGGCAAGTAGACTTGTATGGTCTCGAGGAAACGCCATCGGCAATATCATTAATGTCAGTGCCATCTGATAGCAGTGTGCAAGATTATTCAAGGCGCCATAATATTGAGCTATTTAACAAGGGCGTAGCTGGAATCAACGTTTCGCCAATATCGGCTAAAAAGTTCCTGAACGTAAATTATGCCCGCAAAAAGTTCAAAGATGTTTCAAACGGCATTCGGACACACATATTTGGGGATCAAGCGGAGGAGGATGACCTGGAACAATTGAAAGTGAAAGCAGCCGAATATGACGAAATAATCGCGCAGCTAAAGGACCGGTATGCTGATCCAGAAACTTCGAGGGACGATCAAGTAAGGATACTTTCGGTTTTACCACAATCTTGGACAAATCAAAGAGTAATGGCAGAATTTGGAATAACAAACAAGTACATCGTATCACAAGCTAAATTCCTTGCAAAGCACGAAGGTGTTTTAGCTGCCCCTAACGAAAAGCTGGGACACGGTCTGAACCCGGAAATAAAAAACCAAATTTTGCAATTTTACGACAGTGATGAGATTACACGAGCAACCCCTGGTATGAACGACTACGTTTCAGTGAGGAGTGAAGGTAAGAGGGTTCATATTCAAAAGCGCCTTTTAGTTTGTTCATTAAGAGAAGCTTTCATTAAATTTCAAGAGATGCATCAAAATGCTGTTGGGTTTAGCTCTTTTGCAGCACTAAGACCAAAGCATTGCAAATTACTTGGCAGCACAGGTTCTCATAACATTTGTGTTTGCACCATTCATGAGAACATTAACTTGATGCTTCATGGTCTTAGAAAATATTCATTCGAGAATGATTATAAATTGTGTTTTGAAGAAATATTATGTAGCTCATCAACTAGAACTAAAAAATGTTACCTCCGTGAATGCGAACGATGTCCAGGCTTTTCAGATTTTGAGAGTAGTTTAACAGACAAATTAGAAAAACGTGGTTTAGTTGAAATATCTTTTGAGCAATGGATTTCAACTGATAGATGTAGTTTAGAGACACTTGTTAAACCAATTGATGAATTTATTGCTTATTTTTGTGAAAAGTTGGAACAATTAGTATCCCACGATTTTGTCAAATCTCAGCAGTCTAGTTTCTTGAGAGATTATAAAAGTTGTCTTAAAGACGGCGCAGTAATAATAATTTGTGATTTTTCTGAAAATTATTCATTTGTTTTTCAAGATGCTGTTCAAAGTAGTTATTGGAGTAATGAGCAAGCCACTATTCACCCTTTTGTCATTTATTACACGGAATCTGGAATACTTAAAAATATCAGTTTCATTGTTATCTCAGAAGTGTTGAAACATGATACGATTGCGGTGCAGGTGTTTATTTCAAAACTAATAAGCTTTTTGCAAACAAAAATTAAAGTAAAGAAAGCTACGTTTATGTCTGACGGGGCAGCATCCCAATATAAAAATAGGAAGAACTTTGCAAGCCTTTGTAAGTTTAAAAAGAAATACAATATTGATGCTGAATGGCATTTTTTCGCAACATCCTACGGTAAGGGACCTTGCGATGCAATTGGTGGTACATTAAAACGAATGGCAAGATATGCAAGCCTTGCTGTACAACATGAACACCCTATAAAAAGTGCATTAGAGTTATTCGAATGGGCGAACCAAAAAAGTGATGATTGTTTAACAAAAATGTCGTTTTGTTATGTATCACATGAAGAGTATGAACAGGGGGTAGCAGAATGGAATGAAATTTACCGACAGACTAAAACGATTGCAGGTACACAAAAGTACCACTCATTCGTTCCAATTTCAGAAAACGAAGTTTTTGTAAAACTGTTTTCGAATGACGAAGAAGGCAGGATTCATAATATATATAAAAGCAATCAATAGTTTATATAATGTTTATGTAATATTATCAATGACCGAGACTAATAAATGGTATATATAAATATAAATCCAACCATAATTCATTATTTTTGTCTTATAACTTTAAGTGAAGCTTTTTCAATCGACGAGCTGTTAAGAGTAAGTAAGAGGCACATACATGTGTTTTAAAAAGGCTAAAAACACAAGAGAAACAATCGTTAGCTATTGTTGTTTTAATATCACGAGTAATTTATGAAAAGGGCGTATTTTTTGAGGTTTTGAAATTTTATTGAAAGAAAATCAGAAATATCTTGAAAACGGTTGCGTTTATGTGGTTTATCATTATTATCATTATTGTTTGTAATGATCTCCAAAACCATATTGTAACATCAAAATTTATTTATAAGAATGAATAACCAAAATTTGAAATATACACCAAAGTTCGCTATTTGAAAAACTTTTTTATTATAAGAGCGTCCATCCTAGAGTTTTTTTTTAAAACGTGTCTTTTTTCCTCAAATTTCCATACAACAAATTAAAAAAATATGTTTTTTAGATATTTTATTTTTAGTAATTATTTTTGATTTTTCTTGATGAAAAAAAAAAATTTTTTTCTGTGTATATTTTTTAAAGAAAGGTTTTTTAGTTCCCTACAATTCCCTTATATAAAGTTTTTCTCTAAATGTAATGGTTTTTGAACTACGATTTTTCAAGTAAAATGTTGGAAAAAACACATACGCCCATCTCAAAAGTTACTCTTGAACCCAAATTATCTTAACACCAGTGGAATTTTTTTTTTCCAACGTACCGAACTCATGTGCCAAGTTTCATCCAAATCAATGATGATCGGGTATGATTTTTGGGATTTCCGGCACATTCTGGATGGAATCCCTCAAAAAAAAAATTTCCCCCCCCCCCCACAAAACTTTATAATTTTTATTTCAAAAAAAAAAAAAAAAAAAAAAAAAATAAAAAAATTTTTAAAAAAAAAAAAAAAAATAAAATTTAATTAAAAAACCCACCCACCCAGGCCCATCTTTCCCTCTACAAAAAAATAAAAAAACATAAAAAAAAAAAAAAAAAAAAACCCCAAAAATCCACAAACCCAAAAAAGAATAAAAATTTAAATAGTTCCCTTCTCCCACACAAAAAGAGTTATTTATGTTTATATCGTACTTTTGAAGAATACATGTTTGAATAGTATAAAATGAAATCGTCATCTAAAAAGAAAGAAAACCTTCCAATACAAAATCAATCTAATGCAATCCAATTCTAATCAGAATTTATCCAATATTGAAATCAACCAAAACCAAATACGAATATTATCGAAAGCTATTCTAAATTCAGCTTAAACCTAAGCAATATCCTATTTTTTCAAAACCAAATCTAGATCCAATTTAAATTTCAATCCAATGAAAATCGAATTCAAATTCCTTAAAATTTAATCTTAATCACCTCCAATCCAAACCACATTCAAATCCAATCCAAATTCAACCAAAATGCATTTCATCCACAAGTCCACCGACCAACCAGATCTAAATTTAATTAGAATATAGCCCGGATCTAAACAAAATTCATCACTAGCCAAATTCAAATACGATCCAAATCTAATACAGATCAAACAAATGAGAATCCAGGCAATCCAAGTCAATCAAATTTTTGAGCCGAAATCTAATTTGGAATTTTGCAACCCAAATTCAATCCAAATCCTATTCATATCTAATATAATCCTTGTATAAATTAAAACCCATTTCTAATCCAGTCGAAACAAAATCTGATTCCAATCTAAATCCAATTCGATTCCAATCAAAATCTAAACCAAATAGAATCCAAATCAAATCCAAACCGGTACAATATCCTATTCAGTCCAAACAAAATCTGAATCCAATCCAAATCCAATCTTAATTTAATCGAAATCTTATTAAAATTCAATAAAATCCTTTCTATAATCAACCCAGTCTAATTCAAAAAACGACCGAAAATATTTCTTCCATATCCATCGAATGCAATCCAATTCCAATCATATCCTACCCAAATCCATATCCATGTCTATAGTCAATCTACATAGTTCTACAATCCAAGCAAAATCAAATCTAAATCCAATCCTAATTAAATCCAAATCTAATCCAAATCCACTCCAAATCCAATCCAAATCCAATCCAAATCCAAATCCAATCCAAATACAATCTAAATCCCATTAAAATCCAATCCAAATTCAATCATAGACCAAATTTTATTTAAGTCCAAGACAAATCTGAACCAAATTCAACCCAAATTTAAACCAAATAAAATCCAAATACAATCCTAATTCAATTCAAATCCTATCCAAATGCAATCTAAATCTCATTCAAATTTGGTCCAAATCCTATCCAAATACAATCCAAATTAAGTGCACTCCAAATGCAAAACAAACACAATCAGAATGCAATACAATTTCAATACTAATGCATTTACAAACCAATTCAAATCTAATCTTAATCGAATAGAAATACAATCGAAATCCAATCCGAATTCCACCCAAATCCAAATCGAATCTTATCCAAGTCCAAGACAAATCTGAACCAAATTCAACTCAAATTTATACCAAATCCAATACCTATTCAAAACAAATTCAACCCAAATTCCATCCAAATCCAATCCGCATCCAATGCACTTCAAATCCAATTCAAGTCCAATCTTGATTATATTCAAATTTAATCGATATCCAATCCAAATCGAATCTCAATCCAATCCAAATACAATCCAACTCCAATCCAAATCCCATCCAAATCCAATTAACGTTCCAAACCAAATCTCATTCAAGTCCAAGACAAATCTAAACGAAATTCGACCCAAATTTATACAAAATCCAATAAAACTACAATCCTAATCCAATAAAAATCTTATCCAAATGCAATCCCAATCTGATCCAAATTCAATCCAATTGTAATCAAACTCGGAACAAAATATTTTTATTTAATTTTTTTATATTTTTACTATCGAGATTTTGAACCACGGGCTGGTTCATCACCCGTCGTAGTCATTCAAATACATTTTTTGGGTACTTTTGTAACTTTTCCGGAGGGTGAGATTCGAACTTTGCAGTGAGAGGTTTAGATGTCAACCACGTCGCCGGGGTCGCCTCCTGTTAATCAAATTAAAATCCAAATCCAAATTCAATTAAAATGAAATCCAAATTAAACTCAATCCAAGTCCAATCCAAAACCGATCAAAATCCAAATCCAAATCCAATTAATCGGATCCAAATCCATTCAAAATTCTCAATCCAAATCGAATCCTATGCAAATTTAAAAGAATCCAAACCAAATTCAATCAAAATCCAACCCGAACTAAATTCCGTGCAAGACCAAATCGAATCCGGACCAAACCCAGCCAAAATTTAATCCCAATCCAATGTAATTCCAATTAAAATCCATTCCAAATCAAAATTCAATACAAATGCAATTAAAATAAATCCAATTCAAATACAATCCAATTCAAATACAATCCAAATCCTATCCAAATCACATGCTCCTGGGCTTTGAAGCCTTTCTATATGGAATTTTCAATGTATTGATTCTACTAAGCTAGCTAATGGTGTTGTGGTAAACGTGACTGCTACTTGGCACCCCGGTGGGTCTGGGTTCAATCTTAACCGAGGTCGGGAAGATTTTTCTGAGGCGGAAAAATGTCTGGTTCCGAATGGGAATAAAGCCATTGGTCCCGGATCATGCGTCGGTGAGTGCGATATGTAGGGTGGAGGTTCCTCCCTCTGATGGTGAACCCGCCTTAGGCTGAAACACATCCCAATACAGAAAGAAGAAGCAGAAGAAGAAACCAATCTGACATACAATTCAATACTTCAAGTTCTGAATTTCCGCTAAAATCACCGAAAAACCTTATCGTGGATGGCCAATCAAATCTGTCGACTGTCCGTTGATGAAAGTTCCCAAAGACTGTTCGTTCCCTAAATGTATAAAAGTCCAGTTTTTAGTAAAATTGTTTCCTAAATATTAACTGCAGTAACTGTTGATATCCGATTATTAAAACAGCTCAGTGTTCTCAATCTTTGCTGTCTACTGATTGTGGGCCACCTGGCACACATTCATGTGAATAATCTTCATGGGATTCAGCACAGACCTCTTGATGAAAGATTTTGCCACTATTTTAAAATTTTCTCAATTTGACGTATATGCGGGAAATTAGGGTAATTCATGTCATAGAACTGCTGTTCCATTCTTGGAGGCAAACCACTCTACCGTTGATTTACGTTCTACACCGTGTCCAATATATTCTCATACAAAATAAAACTCTATTTATTTCAAATCGATAATCCAGATTTTATTGATAACTTTACCCATTATATTGCAATATAATACTGATGAACTACAGCATATGTTTTGGAATAACACCACCTATAACCTTATTGACCAGCTCCAGAAGTTTTCCGTAACCACGACTTCCATCGGCATTTCGTCCCAAATTCCTTTGATTACGGTTTTGTATTGGTTCATATTAGACGCCCTGTGATCATTTACATTCGCCAGCATGTATGACCATACGAAATAATCCAAGGGATTCAGATCTAGTGAACTGGGAGGCCATTCATTCTTGTCCAAAAAGTCGGTCAAATTTTCTCGGCACAAGCCCTGAACGAGATTTGCAGTATGCGATGGCGCTCCGGCCTGCTGAAACACATAGTGATCATCTCCAAACACCTCTTGTACATATGGCTTGACAACTTTCTCCAAAACTTCCGTTTTATAATATACGGCATTCACTTTAACGCCTTTTTCAATGAAAACCAGTGATAACTTGCCTCGCTTGCAAATTCCTCCCCAAACCATCACTGACGCAGCACTTTGGAACCGTGGAATATTCCTATCACTCTCTGGAACAGTTCTCACAGAGAGAGCCCACAATCTGTTGTTCTGGACATTGTGGGATTGTTGCAAGACGAATAACTTTCCGTCGGAAAAGATAAATTCTTCCCCGCCGTGCCGCGACAAAAGCAGACTTGCTCTTTCGAGTCGTTTCTGCATGGAAGGTTCCGAAACTCCGTGAACCTTACGTTTCTTGAAAGCTTGGTGATTTTGCAGTATATTGTGCATTGACGATCTCGAAACATTCAGATCTGCGGCCATTTTACGTACAGAGCGCTGTGATTTTCGTCTAATCCGTTCCCTGACCACTTTAACAACTCGTGCAGTCCGCACCGTATGAGTATGACCGGATTTCTTCCGGTCATCCAACGAGCAGGTATAACGGTACCTTCGGATGGATCGGTACACAAAATCCCGCTTTACTCCGAGGTTTTTCAAATATCTGAAAATAGCGCCCGGGCGCTCACCCTTCAAAAACTTTTTTACCATCACAGCACGAAACTCCTTCATCGCTGGTAAAAGATAAACACCGAATGAAAACAATCGGACCATAACCTAAAAGCGTTTGTATAAACATAGTGCAAAACTACACCAACGCATACGTGAAGCATGTTGAGTAGTTGCACGACACCAATGCAAGGAAAAAGTGTATGAGAATATATTGGACACGGTGTAGATCAGGATCTTTGTGGCTACGGATCAGTAGACGTCGTTTCACTAAACACTGAATTTGAACACTGATGTTTATTTCGTAAGTCACTGAAGCAATTTTGATCGAGGATTGCGAAATTTTAACCCAGCCACAACGCAGCCGACCATAGCTTTCGAAAGGTTCTGTAAACAAACATTGTGAATTATTGTAAACATTGTAAATTGTGAAATTACTGCGGCTTCTGATTGCATCCATAATTTTTGAAACCGATTTTAGAAACATTATATCCTTTAGCCAACGCGCATGTCCGCGTGAGAGGCTGGCACATTATTTCAAATACACTCACCAGTTGGTTTGCAGAGTTTTGATATGGTTTAGCAACGTTTATTTTTGCGTTAATTATTTTGCCGCGAGAGCATGAAATTAATTACCAATCCGAGTCGAAAATTTTAATTTTTACGAATGAACAAGCTAGTGTTATTTTTGAGGCGGCCATTGGTGAGATCATTCTGATTATAGAAGTATAACAAAAATCCTATTTTCAAATAATACTCTCTAGGTCAGGATTTTGTTATTACAGAGTTATGTCGTTTTCGTTTTTGCGGTATAGCTCTAAAAGTGTAGCTGGGCCAAGAGGCGCGAGTCATGGAGCTATCAACATAATTTACTTGTAAACAAAGGTGCACCTGACAGCTACACTCGATGTTTCGGTGTTGAGGGTGCGCTAGGGCATTGCATGATTTGGAGGTCGAATTTGTTGTGGTCTCACCGTTCATAGGAGGTTTTATTTTGAAACATATTATGAAGGGAAGTCTGTAGAGCTGGATCTTATGAAATGCTTATTCAGCGTCTGTTCAGCTCTAACTGTTTGTAGAGCTACCAATCGAACTACCGTACTTGAGCCGATAAATATTAACATCAATCTACAGAAACGAACACGTTTTTACCAGATACGATTTATTTTAACTAACTAACAACCTATTCTTCTCTCTCCCATTCCAGTACAAGAGAAATCAAGCCCAATCAAACCGACATAGGACGTAAGGTGAAGTTAAAAAACGCAACCACTCGTATCAGCAACATTCCTAGTAGTAATTCGGTCTTAAGTAAACGTGATTCGCTGCATAGTTCTAGTAACAACTACAGCAGCACTAATAATAACAACAACAACAACAGCAACCATAACAACAACCATAACGGCAGCGGTAACGCCATGGTCAATAGTAGTAGTCTGTTAAATCCCGCGCTCGCCAGCAACAACCACCACCAGCACCAGCACCACAATGGCGGCTTGCTGTCGTCGTCGGCGAACAACAATGGCAGCAATAACTACTCCAACCAGCACCTTTCGACATCACCAAAACTACCGAAAAGCAATGGTCTGCACAACAATCACCACTACAGCAATGGCAGTAGTAACAACAACCAATCGACGCAACCCAAACCCGGCTATCAGCATACGGTGCACGATCCTCCCCACCAGCAGCAGCACCAGCAGCAGCAGCAAAAGTCTGAAACCAACGGCGTCTTGTCCAGCCGGACGGTGAACGGGCGGAAGGAAGCCGGCAATCCGAGTCTTATGAAGCGGAATATCAAGTAAGTGTCCCGCTTTGATTTGAGCCAATAGCTGCTTGAACAGCCAGAATGCATGTATATCATCTTATACGATTACATTTCGACTCAAAACATTAACTACGATCAAGCTTGAAATGGATTCTATGCATGCATTATTGTAAACAATTTCCTGGTTGTCTTGGCGTTAAATGTCTAAATAGTATGTTGTTTGTCAAAAAACGCAACGTACCATCTATCTAATCAAGGAATTTTTCGTTCTCTTCTCTTACTTTAAAATTACAACAACAAAAAAAACTAGGGAAAGGTTAATTCATCTTCTAGCACTTAGGCCATATAAAAAAGTAGAAATCTTCGGCAGAATACAGCAAGGTAAATTTCATGATATTTTGGAATTTTAACGTCCGATCCTGTTCTGAACTGTGTCCGTTTATTGATGTATGCATTGTTTTACCTTCTTCCAAATAACACTTCGGTTGCGGCAACAGAGGGTGTCCGTCGGGAGGAGCGAAAATGTATCACTCAAATACTGACCACCATATCCAGTATGCGGGATAATGCCTACTACTTGCACCGGCACATCTGGAACGATGTACAGGAAGACTGGCCGTTCTATACCGAACAGGAGCGGCATTTACTCAAAAGGTCCTGGTTCAATTCTGTAGAAGTTATATTATCCAATAACCGTCGCTAACCGTCCGGTATCTTTTCCACCAACAGGAAGAAACCTCAAAACCTAACACCTCCTCTCAGCTCGGACGGTGGTTCGTCGACGTCGGGACAGAGTCCGTCCAGTACGCACAACGGAAGCAGTCCACCCTCCGGTGGCAAAAGGCCATCGATCGCCAACAACGACGAGACTGGCATCGGCAGTGCGCCAACGTCCAAGAAGCCCCGGATTAGTCACTTCAAGAAGGAAGCCCTTCCGGATACCAATCGGTAAGTGAACGTATAAAATATCGACTTTGCTAGGCTTCGTTGACTTTGGCCAGTGCGATTCTTCAAGAATATCGCTCAGACTCTATTATATGATCGTGTTTGTGACTTATATCTACGTATCTATGCTGTAGCCATGATACAGTAGGTACTCGACTCGTACTAGACCACATTTTTTTTAGCAAACTTTGACCTATTACCGCCAAAAATGATAATGATAACAAACCAACTTCCTCTACTACCTTTCCAAACTATTATTCACTTCATCTTGGAAAATCCTTTCCAAATAAAACAAAACCGAAAATCAAACGGTTGTTTCGCTATAGGCGGGGTGTGAACGATTCTAGGGACTCCAGTAATATGAATCCTCGCTCGAGGCAGCATGATGAAAGTACGCGTTCTTCGAATCACAACCACAACCACAACAACCATCAGAACAACCACAACTACCACCACAACCACCAGAACAACCATCACGGGTAATTACCTTGAACTTCCCCATTCTAGCTCACCTAGTGACAACCTCTATATCAATATGGCGAAGTCTAGTACTACGCGTCGCAATCCCTCATCAATTCGTCTGGGTTTAACATAATGGCATTATTCCAAACATGGGTGTTGGTGGCTTTTCGCTTCACATAATTCATACACAGGGAGTTCAATGAATTCCCGCAATCATATCCTAGCTGAGGTCGCGAAATTTCCCCCCTCGGTGAACAACCATTGTTCGCTCTTGAACCCGGAGAAAACCTAAATTCATGTGGTACTGTGGAATGCTCATTCTTCTATTCCTCTCTCGCTTTCTCCTTAGATCAAGCGTGACGCCAAATGCGCAGGAATCGGAGGACAGCGGCGTTAGTTTGAGCTACTCGCTCGTTTCGAATGATGTGGCCCGGCGGATCCAGCATCCGGCCAAGGATGAAAAGGATCGCGACGATGTGATATCGGAGCGGGACAACTACGACGACCAGATCAACGCGTACCGGGCCAACACGAACAAGGTCAAATCTCTGAAAGATGACTTTAGGTGCGTATTGCCTCAATCGATTCTCAAAGCATCGCTAATAGGTCCCATCTTTCTTCCAGTGATCAATTTACTAGGATAACCACGGTGGAACAACGGCGTAAATATAAGACTGAATTTGACAACGATTTTCAAGAGTACCGGCGGCTGCACGAAGTCGTTGAACAAGTATCGAGAAAGTTTGCTCAGCTGGAGGAGAAGCTACAGCACGAGAGAAATAACGAGAAGCGGTATAAGGTCAGTAGGAGTGAGAGGGGAAGTTTGACGGAAAGGGCGGTTATTTATTAATTTCGAATTTCCTTTCTCTTTTACGGTCACGGCTCACGCAGGACATTCAGCGGCAAATCATCAAGGAGTACGATGAGAGTATAAAGGATAACACATTTCAGGAGACTAAGCAGAGGTGAGTTTGAGGCTGGGGACGATGGTTTCGGTGAGTTCAGATATTAGAGGAACTTCCACAGTCACAAAGTAAGCGAGTGGGTTAGATTTCCGGTTGTGGTCCAGGCATTGGAAAGTTCCATGACGACTCCTCTTGGCTTCCAGAATAGTTGTACTTGTCACATAATTCTCGCTTTGAATAGGCGTAAACAATTCGAAATGACAAGAAAAAGATGGTCAAGAAAATGTCAAGTACTTGTTTTTTCTTAATTACTCAGCATTCTTCCGATGCTGCGTTGAAAATTGTAACAACTTGTTACACACTCAGATGAGTTAGGCTTCTGACAGAAAATTTCTAAACATTTCCTAAAATAATAATGAAAAAAATCAGCATTAGCATTGGCGTTTGCACACCTCGTGGATGAAGCTACGATGAGGAATAATTCGTTGAAGATATTTCATGTCACCATGAAACGGATCCTGTTACTGATACGTTTCTTCACGCAATAATCTTCACAAATACACTCCTCGATCGTTCACCTGGCTACGTCCATGCAACCGTTGGAGATAGGGAGGATTTGGTATCTACCTTAAGAAGACACGGGGAACGCACGTTGCCTTCAGTAGATATCAAAGGAAAAGGGAAATGAATAGTCGGAGAGTATAGTTAAACAGAACTCCCTGTTTGGTGTACAGAACAAAAAAATATTTCAAAAATTTAGGTTAAGTGATGCTCCATTTCTCTCCAAACGGTTGTAACGGTATTAACTATAGTCCTAGCCCCTATTGGCTTATTATTATAGCGCCATTACTCGCTCTCTGAAATCAGAAGAATGTCTGCGAATATATGAACGTGTGGTGGAAGAGAACTTATCAGATTTCACTGATTGACTACGTTATAACTATTGTTCATAGAAATAAAATACATATGAAACTGAAAACTGATCGTTCTTACATGTTTTATAAGGCTCAACTTATGATTATCCCAAGGTAGTTTGCTTGAGTGCAGTTGCGATTGATTACGCACAAAGCCTAGAAGCAGCGTTGCCCGGATGAGGTAGAGCTGGCCGAAGTCTCTCTTGAGGACTGCTAGAGTAGTGGCGAAGTAGCCATTTACACTGCAGCAGAAGGTACCATCGACGGAACGACTGGCTCTACGAAGAGTGTCAGACGGTTTTAGACGAGAACAATACCGCGAGGGACGAAGGACAAGGTCTTTGCTGGTAGACTGAAGCAAGCTGATATTCGACTGATATTGGAGTATGAGGGGCTTCCAAAACGCCTTGCAGAGTGCGGTCAGGTAATGAAAATCTGGGATTATTGACAACAGGGTGATTAATATAGTGGCTAGCGGATGATACTCGATTAACATAATGACAAGAGCCACCAGCAGGACTGGAAATATTATAGTCTTCATTGGCAGATGGTTGGCTTGACGATGGCTCTTGTTGATCATCACGACAAACGTCGGGGGTGCACATAGAATTTGGAGGCGCATCAGGAAAAGATCGATTGACATAACACACATACTTGCCTGGAGGTGCAGGCTGGAATATCCCTTCCAAACCTTCATAAAAAGGGCCGGGACGATTGCGACGGCAGAAAACAGGACCCGTGAAGGTAGCGGCGATTGATGGCTAGACTGTTACGGGGCTAGAAGGGGCTTCCAAAGGGCTTCGTTGGGTGCGTCCCGGTTGACTTGACGATGCTGCCGGTTGACGTAGACCACAACCGGAAACAATGATAGAAGCCGCTTGTTTAGCTTCAGAACGAGAGACGGAGGTGGAGCTGGAATTTTAAAGGGCATCAGGAACAGATCGATCGACATAACACGCATACTTGCTTAGATATGCGGGCCGGATGACCCCTTCCAAACCTTCGTAAACAGGGCCGGGACGACTGCGACGGCTTTTCATAGCAGTGGAATAATCTAAAAACCTATGTGACCATAATTCTATTATTGCTTGTGATCATTACGCTCCTGTATGAAGGGCCGAAAACGTTTGGATGGACCCGCAAGCAGAGGCACTTGCGAGAAACCCGCGCGTATAGGAAAGAGGATCTCCTTCCAAAAGCAAGTTCACACTCACAACACTGGAATCGAGCCCTGGATTGACAAACCCAATAGATGGGGTCGACGAGCCCACCCTCGTTTCGCGAAATGTTGCAAAAGGAGGAGTCAGTCTCATGCTCCCTATCAAAATCGTTTCCTTTGGGTGCCCTGATGGTCCCTCCCTTTCCCCGTTATATGTTATTTAATGAATACTTAGTACATTTTGGCGTGGTCATTTGATTGCTCACCTTGTTTCAGAACATTTTGCTGGAAGCAATATTGGATGGGCTTATGTACCATTCTTTATTTATTGCTTTAATTTTATTTTGATGTAGGGTCCAAATATAGGAACATTACCTGTTTTGCTCCACGTTTTTGAGAGCACTTACCACCTTTCAAGTGTCTGAAAATCCTTTGCGGGCTTAAGACTCCTTCAAGAACTCCGGGTAGTTGTCATGGCGCTTACTTCAGCTTATTTCAGTGGTGTAGATCCAGACCCACCCAGATGTATGTTTCATATGGTATTGCACACGGTTATGGAATAGGGAAGAGGAGGCAGGAAAAGGAAGAGAAGGCATTAGTAATTGGTAACATGCAATACGCATGTGAGATATTCTTGGTGATATTCTGTCAACGGTCCTTCAGAATGGTTCGACGGATGCATATAGATCATTGCACGATGTCGTCATCAATGCAATTTTGACAGTTCAGGGAGCTTGTTCACGCGGACTAAGAAAATTTGAGATTATGTTCACTAAAATTATTATGATTGAAGTAAAATAGACGGAAAACAGAAATCAGTGCTTATTTTTACATCATTGCCTGAATCTCATCGTACAGAATCCGAAATAAGGCAATGAAAAATTTCGTTTGAGCGGTTCGAATGCAAACACTTCCCTGAACTGTTAAAAAAGTGAGGTTAACTCATTCCGTGTAATGATCTATTAGAGAGATGAGTTGCCACACGTTAACTCAATTCCATCACGTTTATATAAATAAACGACAGGAGACATTTCACTACGACCTACATTTGGGAATATCTGGGCAATGATCTCCCATCGCATCTTCAAGTGATCATTAGAAGCTGTCCATTTGGTTCATGCACTTTTGAACGATGATGTTCGCACATCAAATCTGCCTCAGTCCTTCGCTGTCAGAACTCCGGACCAAAACCAAAAAAATCCGTTCACGTCGGTCCCATCTTACTAATAATAATTTCTGAAAAATGCCTAGTCAATTTGTCCCACTTGAAAATTGGACGCATATTTGTCCCACAAGAACAAAAATTGCTCCTACTGTGACAATTATGCGTTCATATTTCAGGTGGAAAAAAATCACTCATCGTATCTACGATTTTTCTAGAATTAACAACACCTGTTTGAATTATATTTTGAAAGTACACATCAAAGTGTTGTGGTAGGCATAAAAATATCAAAAATATCCAAATGTCATATGGGACTGTTATGCTTCCACCGGCAGATAATAGTTTGTAAAAAAATAGCGCTAGCAATGGCAGCTCGTTCAATAAAAAAAAATCGCTTCCAGTGCTTTTTGGTGCATGTGGATATGCCTCCGGTGCAAGAAAAGTTACACTGATCCATGGTGACGGAATCGGAACAGATATCTCCGCTGCAGTTCAAAAGATTTTTACTTCTGCAAATGTACCGATTGAATGGGAGGCAGTCGATGTCACTCCCTTCAAAAATCCTCATGGTAAATTCAGCAATCCAGAAAGCGCTAGCGATTCGGTGAACCGTAACAAAGTTGGCCTGAAGGGCTCTCTAATGAGTTGGCAATGGCCGCCGTTAGCTCAACTTAGCTCTCAGGGAGGAATACAATCTGTATTCCAACGTGCGTCGTCCTTGCATAAGTTTGGAGGGCTACATAACTCTCTAGAATAACGTCAATGTCGTGATAATCCGTAAAAATACTGAGGGTGAATATTCCGGTATCGAGCACGAAATCGTTGATGGCGTTGTCCTGAGTATCAAATTGAACGCCGAGAAGGCCTCCAACCGAGTGGTCGAGTACGCTTTCAAATACGCCAAAGACAACAACCGTAGAAAGGTCACCGTCGTTCACAAGGCTAACTTTATGCGTATGTCGGATGCTCTATTTCTCAGATGCTGCCGTAACATGACCAATAAATACCCAGAAATCAAGTTCGCAGAAAAGTACCTACCTGGATACTGTGTGTTTTAACATGGTCCAAGACCCAAGCAAATTCGATGTCTTGGTCATGCCCAATTTATACGGTGACATCATGTCAGATATGTGCGCCGGTTTGGTCGGTGGACTGGATCTGACTCCATCCGGAAACATGGGCTTGAACAGTGCACTATTCGAGCCGGACTGCTGTGTTGTTGTTGAGGTACATGGAACTTAACCAGCTTGCGTGAAAAATTGAAACCGCATGCTTCAAAATAATCAGAGAGGCCAAATTTCTTACTGGCGATCTGGGTGGCAAATCCAGGTGTTCAGAATACACCAACGCCATCAACGAGAAACTCAACACTGAGGAAATAAATCATTCGATTTTCATAGTAAATGCGTACGAAATTCTACGTTTAGAAATATATATAAATTTCATACGACTGCGCAATGAAAGCATCTTATTGAGGCATGATATGGTTTTTGTTGTACATATTTATGGATTCCATGAAGCCGTCGTATGAAATCATTAGATAGTAACTTTGTCAATTATCAATATTTCTGGCTGAATTTGGCAACACTATGACCAATGTATAGACCTTATGTGACCAACATTTCATGTTAATAATGTGTATAAATTTGAAGTTTTCATAACATGTGTGAAAAAAGTCGGTTTTGGACATACCAATTTCAAAAACCCGTATTTCTTTGAAAAATTAAGGTAGCATAATAAAAAATTTCCCAAAGCCTAAAAATAGGAAATAATGTAAACAAAATTTGAACTGTTTCCATCCAGTGGTTTGGAATACAGTTGGCGTCAAATTTGACGCACCAACATGAGTATTTCCTTTTTTCACCCGGTATTGACCATTATTTCCTATATATTTTTAGGCTATGGTGAAATTTTTATTATACTACCTTAATTTTTCACAGAAATACGGATTTTTGAAATTGGTATGTCAAAAACATATGTATTGAAAAGTTCAAATTTATAAACATGATCAACATGAAATTTTGGTCACATAAGGTCTATACATTGGTTATAGTGTTGTCAAATTTACAGCCAAAAATATTGATAATTGACAATGTTACAGAATGTTGAACATGGCGTTTTTTTTAGCAAAATTTTTCTCGGCTTTTTTTTTGCTACTGAGTGTAGTATGAAGGTCATATGACAGACTATGCTTTCTGATATATGTAAAAGTTCGCTTCAAATTAGGAAATTCTATTATTTATTTTTATTTTTTTTTATTTCCTATGTTGTGTTTCGCTTTCTTGAAAGGTGATATTTCGCCACAATATCTGTGCCGAACTTTTGCTCCTCTGAAGATAGTTCCAGATCATCCATCCAGTTTGGTTCCAAAGACAGAGTGATTGAGATTGCTTCTCAAAACCTCCGGCGAATTTTCTGGGCCTTCCAAGTTGTTCGTCTGTAATCCACAACGCAAGTTAATGAGTTACATAAAATAAATTTCAAGGGTAAATGGTCAATAGTAAAATCTCTTCGTAACTGCATCTGGCGTCTGCATTCGTACCGGTGTCGCTATCTTGGTTCACTCCTCTGCTTTTGTTGAGACCGCTGTTATCGCCTTCGAACTGTTTATTTCCAGTTGCGCCTATGTCAGTGGTGCAATCTTGATGCCTGACACCACTGTTATCGTCAGTTTGCTCGTCAGACTGTTCTTCTAGTTTTTCTTCCCTGTGTAAAATGTCCGCTTCAGAATTCCATTCTGACAGAAAACTCTTAGCAGGGGCATTAGCCGTTACACAAGTGTCCGGTTCAGAGCGAGAATCGGAACGAGCTTCGGAGCGAGGATTGGAACGGGATTTGGATTCAGTAGCCAAATTTTCATCCACTGACTCTTTACTAACGAGTACAACGTCGCAAAGCTTCTATGGGAAATTTATAACTTAACCGGAAACACATAATAATAAAATCGCAGTAAACTTACGTTTCGTTCACGCTACTCGGTCCAAACCAGGTCGTATTTCCAACTAATACCCGCGAGTGCCAACGCAAATTGGCAAATTTTCTCTCTTGGCCAAGTGATTAAGGCCGCAGTATTGACACCACACTCTGTAAACAATAAAAATAAATAGTTGAATAAGTGGTAGATTAATAAATTAAAAGATATCGTAAACTTACCACTAAATACCGCAAGCGCTCCGTTTTCCCCCACTTTCTCCCTTTTCCTCTTTTTTTTTCTTCATAAAAAACCACCACACACAACAATACACCAACAATATAATTTTTTTTTCCCCACAAAGCCAATTTATGATTTTTTTTTTAAAAAACGTGCTTCGTATGTAAAAAAAAACTAGTTCGTATGTATTTCATAAGCTGGCTATGGAAATCATACGTGTCGTATGATATGATTTAAGACTGTTAAATTATTCGTTCATACGACAGACGTTATAAACATCGTATGTTTAGTTTCCTCAGTGAAGCATGATGCTACTGAAATCATCAATCTTACACTGAGGAAATAAATCATTCGATTTCCATAGTAAATGCGTATGAAATTTTACGGTAAGAAATTAATATGAATTTCATACGACTGCGCAATGAACACATCTTATTGAGGCATGATATGATTTTTGTTGTACATATTTATGGATTCCATAAAGCCGTCGTATGAAATCATAAGATATATAGTATGAAGGTTATATCACTGTCGTACAAAACGCATAACGTTTGAATATGATTTTTTTCAGATCTGTTATGAAATCCAATATGACTGACTATGATTTCTAATATATTTTAAAGTTAACGAAAACTCGCATTAAATTAGGAAATTCTTTTATTTAATAAATAGAATAAACAAATTATTCTATTTAATAAATAAGCCAACTTCCTAGTTTAATAAGAACTATTTTTAGTTGATACAAAACAAACACATTTAGAATTTATACATTTTGTTTTATTTACAAGTTTATGCTAAAATTTGGCTACGTCTAAAATAATAATTATTATTAATATTATGCACAGCAAACGATGGTCCGTCAACTGTATCAAGTAAAATAAGAATCATGTTATTTGTCCTCTGTATCGCTTTTCCTGACAAGAAATGATTATCGTAAGCACCTGTTATCCACTTTCTAGCTGCTATAAAGATTATTCCGTTTCGTTCGATGAATTCTTCAATTTCGAACAATTGATTTTCTGATCCTATCAGTTTAGTTATAACTGTATTGACACCACACTCTGTACACAATAATAATAAATAGATGAATTTGTGGTAGATTAATAAATTAAAAGATAACGTAAACTCACCACTAAATACCGCAAGCGCTGCAGTCGGAATTGCGAGATCTTCGGCCAGTTTCTCCATATTCTCCATTTTGTTTGTTCTGAATAACGTCAAACGCTAAACGCCATACGAGAATCGTATGATTTTTTTCACACAAGGACTTCATTATAGAATTCATATGAAATTCAGACGTGCTTCGTATGAAATTCCAATCTAGTTCGTATGTATTCCATAAGCCGGCTATGGAAATCATACGTGTCGTATGAAATGATTTCAGACTGTTAAATTAGTCGTTCATACGACAGACGTTATGAATATCATATGTTTAGTTTCCTCAGTGTATAAATAAGCAAAAAGCTTTAGTCAGTCAGATTATACCACCCGTACTTCATACCAGTATCGAATTCCCTTCTAAAACTAAATTAAAAAAAGCCAAACGAATGTTTATTCATAGTTGGTTGCTATCCCGACAGCAAAAATCTCAGAAACAATTCTCGAGCACTTCTTCAAACAGACGTATCTGATTTTGAAAACAAAGAGGGGAATTAAGATTCAAACGTAAATTTCTCAAATCTCTTAGCATCCTCACGGAAAGTCGTATCACTATCACGTTAAGGAAATGATAAATATAAAAAAAAATACTCAGCTTAGCTTAGCTTAGCTTGACTGACTGCACGTATCAATGGTTGCTGCTCCGTGATTGATTAGAACCAGTGAAATTGCACAATGAATCAACTGAATGGGGGCTGTGAGTAACCGACCATTCTCACTGTACACGTTTCAGTGACTCAATTTCTTTTATAGTCAATAACGGCGCCAGCCACGTCCTTGCAATCAGGTGCGAATAGGGAAGGAAAATTAGTGTGACCTTTGCTGTTTAGGGACCGTGTTTACCTCTGCATCCCCACAAAGGTCACCGGAAGGAAGTTTTTCTATGTTAGTAGGGTAGGGCTCGATGGATCAGGATTCACCTTGATAAGTGATGTGATCATATCAAGCATAACTTTGTAAACAAATCGAGTTTTTCATTCTATCCTGTCATTAATAACGCGCTTAATATGTAACGTATCTGATCTTTTTAAATGTTAAGCAAATAGTTGAGATACACCACACAGCAAGCCGACGTATCTGCGCTTAAAAATTATAACTGGTGTATCTGAAATTGGCAGTTAAATTGGATTTAATTGAAGCATCTGGAATTTCTACCTCATTTTTCTCAATTCCTATCAAATGTTAGATACGTCTATTTGAAAAGTTATGCTTGATATATATATATAATATAATATATATATAATATATATATAATTCATAATAAGATTAGATTATATTTTATGTAGGTTCAAAATAAAGTCATATAGGGACAAAATGGTTTCAGATTACCTGTTTCGCGCCACGTTTTTGAGAGCACTTACCACCTCTCAATTGTCCTTTGCGGGGTTCGACTGGTTAGCGTTCTGCTTCCTCGAAGGTATCCGGGTTATCTAAATGATGCCTATCCAGACCAGCCATGCTTGCCTCATATTGCGTTGCTCGCGGCTAAGAAGGTTTTCCACCACTGAACCATGACCGATTTTTACAACTTTTACGTCCACTAAAAGCATTAAATTCTGCGCTTTAATCCAGTATTAGTTTGTGCCCAATAGGTATACTCCAGCGCGTGCTAGATCGTTCCAAAAATTGAACTATTTATTCAAAAATGTCCGTCAAACGATGCCAATCCATTACAAATCCAAAAAACAAAGTACCGATTTTTTATAACGTTCTCGCGATTTTCAAATACAACATATGCACCTGAAAATCACAGCAGAAAATTTTCATTTTGGACTTGTGCTAATTTGTAACCATTTTATTTAAATCACTCACCTAACTTCAGCTGAGTCAATTTCACAGGTGTTTTTCTACTATTTCACTCGCGAAAAATATTCAAAACTGTCGACAAACTTTTTAGGCATGTACTTACGAGCACAATAATCAATGATTTGGACCCTTCAAGCATAAAACTAATTTAATTTGTTTCCTAGACAAGTTAAGCAATAATCACAATGAACTCAATCTTTAGGATGAAATGAAATTCATGTGATGAAAGTTATGGAAAAACGTTTTCCGAATCTTCCCTTCTGCTTTCAAACCCGAACTCCAATCGGCCGTAGCAACTTGGTAGCTGCGCAAGCACTTCCGGCTGAATGGAAATGGTACAGCATTCCTGGTGGCCTTCAACACTTCTACATACTTTTCCATTTCGAAACGATACCCGTGCGCTAGCAACTGCTATTTGCCGTAGCAAACGTTCACTCATTAATGGCTCCGCGAAACTTTCTTCAGACCAATTGCAAACGTAACGGAGAGATTTAATCGAAAAACCAACCGAACTTATCGTTAAAATGCATTGGAAAGCGAATAACCTCTACACTTCACTGTTGCACAACATGTATTTCATTTAAAATCAATATAAGAATATGTATTTTCGAGAGAGAAAAACGCAGCAGAAAAAAATAACTCTTCAGATTTTCAGCGCGGCTTACTTCGATATTTTTATTGCAAAAAAATACTCAATCGAAAAATAAAAACCAAGCATACGAAGAGTCGGCAGAACGCCCTTACCCCTTTCTGAATCGTAGGGCAGGGGCAAACCCGTTTATATTCTATTTAAACATAAACGTCTAGCTTTGCTTACGTAGAAATCCACTCTTCAAAGTTAGATGTCTCGAACGTGTCCACATTATCGCTGGTACAGGCCTTACTGGCATTATTAAATATATTTTTAAAACCCCGCTGACCACTGTGTCTGAACTCGCCTGAATTTCCAACCAAACAAATCTTACTTCTCCCATCGCCGTAACCCCAGTCGTGTACTAATGTTCCCCTTTCCTCGTCAACAGGTTCAACTACCTTCACAACAAGCTATCTCATATCAAACGTCTCGTGCAGGTCTACGACGAAGCTATCACCAACGGACACTGTCGGCCGCAGGAGAATTACTGACGATTATTGAAGCCTGTAAAACAGCACTCGTCGCAATTCGTATGTTGACGACACTAAACCATTACACATAGACATACACAAACACACACGCGCATACAGCAGATAGGAGAACCTTAAGTGCGGAAATGTAGCAAACCCTCAAACGCGTTTTCTCGCTCTCCAAGCTCCGTATATGCTGGAACGGATAAAACCAATAGCAGCAGTAGCCGCCGCCACAGCAAGCAGCATCAGCAGCGCAATGGCTGCAGCAAGCAATCCTTTGTTACCTTTTTTAATTAATGGAAAATAATTTGTTTAGAAGTTAGAACCAGCCAAGGAGAACCTAGAAAAAAAAATGTTGAACTCATTTCACGATGGGAGCGATCAGCCGGAACCGGATGCTACCCACGCTAAGGTGGAACACCGGTGTCCGCGGGATGTGCCTCCCTCCCGACCTCTTCCTGCCGCAGCAGCGGAAGTAGAGGAACCTCATCATCCCAAGTAAGCAACTTCTCGCGACGATGGTGCTCTCGTTCGTTGTCACATATATGCCTTGACCTTCCCCGCTCCCATACGCAACCACCTCCTCCAGAAGCAGACCGTGCCACCAAGAATCCACCACCATCCCAGTAGCATCTCGTAATAGTAGTAGTAGTCATCGTCGCCGTCGTACTCGCGGTTTCTCGCCAACTCACCTCTAATACACACACACACTCACACTCACACAAACACACTAAGGCCATTGGTGGAATAGGATGTCACGCTCCTCCACGGAAACAACCAGCGTAGTAAGCGGGCATTGTGTGTCGCCACGATAACCCTATTGTGTCTGCGGTGCGGACAAATCCAACAATGAAAACCGTAGAAACAAACAAAAAATTACACACACACACACATACAAATTAACATTTAAAAGAGAAAAGAGAGTGAGAGACATTATCAAAACAAACAAAAAACATGAATTGATTTCTAAGGATTTTTCGTTTAAACTAATTTTAGGAGTTTATGAAACTTAACTAGTTAATTGAACGTTTAGCAAACAGCATCAGCAGCAGAAGAAGAAGAATGAAAAAAGAGGAACGAGAGAAAGAAAGAGAGAGTATAGCTCGAAGTCACCAAGTTTAGTAGATTTTTTGAATTAATTTCCTTAGTTTTCTCGTTTTTTTAATTTCTTTTGTTTCTTTTGCAATGAGAGCACAGCCGAATACGGCTGTTGCGTTGTTGCCGCTTTTCCAGATGAGAAGTGAGACAACGAAAGTTATTGTTTAGAAGTGAATCAGAACGCGGGGAGGGTTGCGATCCAATTCAGTGAAACCTTTATCGTGATATTCTTTTTGTTTTCTTCCAACTCACTCGCACGTGGCCGAGTGGGTGGCAAAAGCCGCCAAGCCAACACTAGAGAGAACTGTTAGATCGTCAGAAGAGAATAGAGAATAATGGCATAGTTCACGGAACGAAGGAAACCGAAAAGGGAAAAAGAATTTAAGGAAATTATGGGTATTTAATTAATTTATTAGTTGTTTAATTTAGGCAATTTTGAAAAATATGTAAAAATGAAAGCGTATGAAAAGAAAAGATAAGGAAATGAAGAAACCGAGAGTGAGAATCACTCCTTAAACGAAAAAAAAGTCAGCCAACTCACAACTACAAACAAAGAAGCACACACACAAACACACACTTACACATTCGAGCGAAGAAGGAAATTATTTGTTGGTGGGTGAATGACTTGGGGCCATTGGATCGCCGCCCAACCGACTGGAAATCCGGATAAACCCCCTAGTGCCACACAGAGAAACAAAGAACGGAAACGGAACGAACGAAGATGTATTGAAAACGAACTAATCGCCGGGTTTCCAGATCGGTGACGACGGGGCGGCTGATCCGATGGGGGGAAAGGGGGCTGGGGGTCTCTGTAAGAGGCAACCCGCCGTGGGTTAACGGAGAAGGAGTCAATACGAATGCAGCGAAAAGCAGGTGTTACAATTTATTATGTTTTCCGGTTAAATAATAATTGTTTGGAAATCGCTCGGTTGCAATTGTGAGTTCCGGTGTCCACGTGGACATCGGGAGGGAAAGAGAGAGAGAGAGAGAGGGAGAGTGTAAATAATGGAATTTTTGCCAGTGGAAGAATTTTTCCCAATAACTGTGAATGGTAGTAGCGGGGGGGATACCCGTTGTGTTTATATTTGTTTTTTTTTTTTCGATTTAAATGGTTTATGTTTGAAAACTTTTTTTTCGGTTTCCGTACTAGGGAGTGGAGCACAAGCTGATTAGAAATGAGAGGGTTACTATTTGATTTTTCCGTTCTAGATTTTATGTTTGTTTCTAAGTTTCGTTTCTATGATTTAATTTGTTCGGTGAAGCAAATCAAAAGACCGATGGCGGGGAGCTGTGTAGAGGATGAGGTAGTTTTGTAGAAGGAAGTCCAGCAAACAATCAACAGGTAGTTAGGTCTGACCGATTATTAGATGCCAAGATGCTAGGAGAGGTTAGATTAATTTTTAAATAAGTCACAATATGTGAGTGCGTCGAAGTTTGGTTGCTGATTGAGGTAAATTATAACGTTTGTTTCCTTAGGACGGTCGTTACTGAGAGTTTTGAAAGTTTTTTTTTTTTAGTGAAGAATGATTACTCAAAAACAAGATCATTAATAAGCGATTGATGATATTGAAGATGCTAACCGACGTTTGGAGGCAGACGATAACTTTTGGAGATGTGAAGGCATGAAAGCATGATCAGAATCCGCTAAGAAGATTGGCCGAGTCAATCATTATTGACTCAAAGGTGGTGTGACTACACTGTCGCTAGCGTCGCTAGCGTCGCTATAGTCAGCCATTTCTATCGAAGTCGATCCGCGCGTGCTGATGATAGATGCTCAGAAGTGAGCCTCGGCCTGGCGCCCGGAACAGAGCCATGCACGGTCAGCCATTTTAACTCTATTTTGAGTCATTTTTGACTCATTTTCGTCATTAGTGGAGTCACTCATGTTTGAGTAAATGTAACTAGTATTGACAAGTCGACAAATCAAAAACATCCACTCAAATCAGATGGATATTTTTAATTTGTCTACATGTCAATACCAGTTACATTTACTCAAATTTGAGTGACTCAACTTTTGACGAAAGTGAGTCAAAAACGACTAAAAACTGAGTTAAAATGGCTGGCCGCGCGAACCGACTGATGCGCACAGCGGAGGTAACTCTTAAAAACCCCTCACTGCTGCTCTGACGGGCGCTCAACCTGTCTGTTTCGCACACTGACGACGATGGGCGCCTGGAATTGAACCTCGGCCCAGCTGTTTCTTGCTGATCGCCCATCGCTAGCACTATTTAAAATTAACATAACATTCACCCGTCGGTGAAACTTTGTATGGGACTGTCAATAAAAAATCAACGCGCTGTCAATCTGTGGATTAAATGCACAAAAGGTTGAAATTTCGCTTAATAGATTGTTTGATTAATCGAAACGAGAGTCTACGTCGTTGAAACAATATTAGAAAACTTCTCGCGAGGTATAACAAGCGATTTTTTTCTAAACTATAGAACCCAATTGAGTCAAAGAAAGACTTTATTTTGAGTCCAGTAGAGCGGCGGTGGATTCCACTAGCGAAAGCAGATAATCGTGTGGCGAGATGTGACAAATGGGCCTATTCTACGAGTCGAATGATTCGACGCGAGGAGCTCTCACTTGACGAGTCGACAATTGTCCATTCGTCAAGTGAGAGCGACTCGTTTCGACTCTAAATCTAAATGTTGTTACGTCGAAATGTTACGTCAAGTTGTCATATTTCACACAGATACGTCGAACTTTTTAAAATGACGTATACATTTTTTCTGCAACAAAACGTTGTAAAAATATTTTTGCTAAATAAATCAAGTTTTACTGAAAAAAATCTAAATATTTAACCTTGTGTGATAAAGACTTTTACTAACGAGTCGTTAAAGGGCATCCTAATGATATAATAACGTTTGGCAGTTACTTTTCAACACAAGCGACGTATCTACCATTATTCCCAAAGAGTGCAAAAGTGATTTTACACCGTTTTGAAAAAAGTTAATTAAATCTTCCAAGAATAATCCATCAGAAACTTCATCAAACAAGGGCATATATACATGATTTTTTAACAACATGCCATGAACAACGCGTTTGTTTACATTTTGTGACTTATCGAATGATTCGACTCTGCGTGCAAATCCAATGGATAGGGACTCAGTCGACTCATTCGACTCGCAGAATAGACCCATATCTTGCAGCCAATTTCTCTCCCGCAAAGGAAGGAGAACGTTTTCCCTACCTGGTGGAACCTTCAGTTTGAATGGGTTATCTTTAATTTTCGAGAGAGAGGGGAATCTATTGGTAACAAATCTCAAAATTATTCAAAACAACGAATCTGATGTTGTAAACAAAGAGGTAAACGGAGATTCAAACGTAAATTTTTAAAACTCTCAGCACCCCAACGGAAACCAGCATCACCATCATGTTGGGGAAATATTATTCTTTGTGGTGGTCTTTGTAGTTAGCGTGAAAGAATTAAGTGTTTCAAGAACTTAACGTTTGAATCTTTGTTTAGCTCTTCGTTTGCAAAATCAGATACGTCGTTTTGAATAAGTTGTCGAGTAATGTAGTTTCGCCCTGATGAAATGATGGCACTGAACTTTGAATTGTCTTCTATAAACTCAAAACAGGTTTCCAAATTAATTCTCAGTAAGTAAGACAGCATTTTTCGCTGGACGTTTGGCAATTTCGGTGAATGTTTTTGAACGATTCGCTGCAATAAAAGTTATTTGTTGGCCTCTATAGTCGTCCTTAAGAGTGTGTTTCGTAAATTGACGGCTGTGTCGGTTAAGAAAACCCATTTCACAACTAATTCAAACGGCTAAGATAATGGGGGTTATACTGAGAGTCGAAGTGACTTTTGTAATCTGGTGGAATGAGAAATGTCACTTATAGTGACGTGACTCTCCATTTGATTAGCCCACAAGAGTCACGTCACTGCGAGTGACTTTTCTCACTTCACCAAGAGACAACAGTCACTTCGATTCTCGGAATAACCCTCAAAAGGGGTTATTGCATGAGTCGAAATGACTTTTGCCACTTGGTGAAGTTAGAAAAGCTACTCGCAATGACGTGACACTTTTGGGAAAATCAAATGGAGAGTCACTGCGACGTGACTTTTCTCACTTCACCAAGTGACAAAAGTCACTTCGAGTCCCGGAACAACCTCTAGTACATTTCCCTGCGTTTGGACTAACTTGAAATCGTTTGCTTGTTTATGCAGACCACTTGGTGGCTCAAAATTATCATGGCAATTACGAAACCGTTTTCGATCTACTTAAAATATCACTGCAGGCTTTTCAAAATTTGGCCAATCTTACGCCGTCTTTCGGTTTGTCGAACGATTCAGAATGATCAGCGTCCCATTCGTTGGAATATTCCGGCGAGTCAATCAAGACCAGCCATCTCTCCTCACTCGACACGAAGAATAGTCCTGATTGTCATACGGATTAGAATAATAAGGATCATTCGGACGATTGGGAAACGATTTTTAGCTCACGTGGCAATTCGACTGACCGAATTTTTCGTAAACACAGAGGAAGCCCATCAACATATACAAGCGCTTTTAGAAATCCGTAGGCTAACTTACCTTACCAATCAAGCCAACGCCGGGTTGGCCTCTGCTGTATACAGGAAGTTGCCTCCATTTTATTCGGTCCATGGCTGCACTTCGCTGCAGCCTCACAGTCTGTGAAGGGTTCACAGGTCACCTTCTACTTGATCGATCGATCCGCCTTGCTCGTTGCGCGCCTCTTCTTGTGGCCCGGTGGGTCGTTTTCGAAAATAATTTTAACTGGGCTGTCGTCCGACATTCTTATGTCATGCCCAGCCCACCATAGTCGACCGATTTTAGCGGTGTAAATGATGAGATATTCTCCCAGCAAACTGATGCATTTCGTGGTTCATTCGCCTTCTCCACATTCCGTCTTCCATTTGCACTCCACCGTAGATCCTACGCAAAACCTTGTTGGTCACGTTGGTTCTCCACAAACAATATCCACGTTTCGCAGCCGTAGAGGACTACCGGTCTCTTTAATGTCTTGTAGATGGTCAACTTTGTAGTTCGGTGAACATTGTTCGATCTTAGCGTCCTTCGGAGTCCAAAGTAGGCACGATTGCCAGCCATAATGCGGCTTTGTGTCTTTCTGTTGGTGTTATTATTGACGGCCACAAATGAGCCCTGATTCACGAATTGGGAGTTATTCCAAGAGTCAGAGTACTCACCTAGCCCCTCATAAGTATCAACATGTTTTTACACAACTAAAAGTAATCATGTTATACCGCGTTTGAACTCATCTTCACAATTCTGGAAGCTTCTGGAAACCTGAACTTGAAATAGTCTTCCAACTGCAGAAGTTAGGTAATCTCACTATCTTCTCGTAGCAAACGAAACTCAATAAGCAAAATGTGCAAATCTAGATTAGCCTTAAGTCAAGGCAACGCTGATTGAAACCAGATTAATCCAGACCATCGAGAAGAGTTTCGTTTTGGGCACGCATCTTGGTCAGTTTGGGAGTAGGTTTTAGTTGCTCAAATCACATAAACGTTTTAAGTCACCTCTATTTTTAACGGCAAGCGTTTTGAACAAACGCTTCAGCACTATGACAAACGAAAGTAGACACATTCTCATGAAAAACACAGAAAATTCTTCCACCCAACCGTTGATAAACAAACGCTATATAGGATTTATCCAGACCACCTGCAACCGAACTTCGAGCATTCAAACAATCCCACGATTAAACCAAAATGGAACTCGTGCAGCAACAAGGAAATTGCTCTTATCAAATCAAACAAACACACGGAGAGGTCCAACGATGTTGTTCGTTCGAATAGTGGAAAGCGAATAATGATTTTGTTATATTTGAAGATTCTCTTAGACTATAGCGAAAATAAATTCTCGCATACAAGGAAGTGAAACAACGCAAACCGGATGAAACGAATGATTGGAATTCTAGCGAAATTGCAAGCAACTTGCCTTTTTCCGTTATTGTTGTTGTTTTGTTGGTACTAAAGTGTGAGGAATTGAGGTTAGGTTCGATTGTTATTATTTCTTTAAAATTTGGAGAAAAAAACCAGAGGCGATTCGAAATCATACAATGACAATACTGTTTTCCGTTTTTTCATCGCAGTCTTTATTTTAAAACAAAAACACACTTACACAAGAACGAAAGCGTCCAATTTAGAGAAAAAAGGCAAGCGTTTAAAAAAAAAACACACACACACACTCACATCACTACACTGACGATCAGTTCGAGGTCATTCGATGCCAACAGGAAACAGAATTTTTAAATTCCATCCAAGGATCGTTTTTCGATTAGTAGATGAATCAAAAAAAAATATGAATACAACTTTCGTCCCAACTTTGAGTAGAAAACTAATTTTGAACATTTGAAAAAATACACACACTCACACAAGTAAACATTAGTAGAAAGAGTTATCAGCTGATCCGTCTTATGCGCCGATTTTATTAAGGACTTTCCACCCCGTTTTGAAATAATTTTCTTGCTGAAATTCCAGGAGAAAACAAACGCTAAACGACAGAAACATCAAACTACATGTTAATTGAAGAAAAAACTCCAATTACATAGCAAAGGCACACCACACACATACATACATTCATACGAACGAACATAGCTGTTTAGTTATTAGGGAACGAGTGAAAACGGAACAACCAAGCCAATTTAGCCATCCAAATTGTGTATAGGATATTGTGTCTCCCCTTTCTTCCTTTATTCACTAGGCAGTTTTGAAAATGTAAAAAAAATGTGCATATTCGTAGATTTCTCTTTATATCGAAACAGAAAATTAATGCTATTAGTAAAACAAGCAATGAATACCAGCATGGTTTGTTGTTTTTTGCACTACTAGAATAAGTGAAGAACATAACCACACCACTACATTCTAAAATGTATAACGACAAAACTGAACAAAAGGGATACAAGAAGCATCTCGCAAACGGAATCTTGCCACCACAATCTGGAACGATCCTCCTTTTTATTGAAGAAGAGTAAAAATCGATTTAAATTTAAATGACAACACAGAACACAGTAGTAGCCGTCGAGAATTAACCTTCCAGCAAGTAATTGAGGTACTAGAATTTACACAAAAACGAACTATTGAGTCCATCGAATTGAAATCATTAATCACTAGGTTCGCAGTCGAGATCCGGAATTTCCCTCTTCTTTTCCACCCACATCTTTGTCGTCAGTGCGCCAAATTCCAGCAACTAAAACCAACGGAAAACTGTCCTCCAGAAAATTTGAACTTTCCATTAATCTAGTAGGATGAATGTCAACAATTGGCCTATATTTAGTAAACTCCTTCAGTGTTTTCCCTCAATCTAGAGAGCTTCGGTTTTCCCAGAAAACGAGGCAGAATTCCAAAATCCGCCCGGCCTCCCACCTTCCTTCCGTTGTAGTCGTAGTTTAATAGATGTAAATTTGCCAAATCCTTCCCTGCATAAACACCCATGCACTCACTAGCTCCATTATGCACCTCTACCGACACTCTTCCAAACTGGGGAGAAATCCGTAAAACAATAAGATTGAGTTTCATCAATTCAATGCGTCCAAATGGAGGAGGATGAATCGAATATTTGA
This sequence comes from Aedes koreicus, assembly GCA_024533555.2. Lineage (NCBI taxonomy): Eukaryota > Metazoa > Arthropoda > Insecta > Diptera > Culicidae > Aedes > Aedes koreicus. The sequence goes on along the minus strand of JAHHFK020004364.1, from coordinate 465,702 downwards.
CAATTATTTAGGCGTTAATACCAGAAGAATAGGAAACCAAAATCTAAATTTTTAAAGAGACTGAATATAAAGAAAGCAAAGCGAAAGATGGTTTAGGTTCCAAAGTCGACTAAAACAAACTGAGAAACTCAACCTTCCCAAAAAGTTCTTCTCCGTTTTTACGAAACGAATTTTAGCATCTATCACATGACGCTCAATGTGGAACAAAATAGCTAAGCAAGAGGCCATCCGTATCTTAAAAAAAAAAAATGCTTTTCAATCCATATAAGTTTCCAATCGTTTCAAAGAAACTATATCAATTTTTGCATCAACATATATCGACCCTGCAAATGTGTATCAAAACAATTGTGAAATGATAGCTGAAGTATTCGTAAACATTTCTAATCTCATCAATTATAGTCGAATAAAAAGAAGTTACAACAGAAGAACCTGTTTAGAAACACATTAGTAGTGAAGGCTAAATATAAGTTGAACTCACTGAACAAAATGAAAAGATACAAGCAAATTAATGTGTCATTTAGCTCTAGGAAGCTCCCTTGAGAATAACTTATCACGATAAATAAAAAAGAAAATATCACACAAACTTTTAACAAGCGCTGAAGTGAATTTTAAATAAAATGAAACATATATAGTGAAATGAGACAAACAACAAAACAAAACAACTAAATTCCCCACCAATGAGAATAATGTAAAAAAAAATAAACACAACCATAGCAAAAGAGCCATCACAAAACAGAATTGTCCAAAGAATTAAAAACCCGTACTAGATGTTTTGAGTAGTTCAAACGTTTCCACACATTCACAAACACAATCTCTCGAAAAACATAGATGTGTTTGAAAACAAATATCATCACACACTTTAGAGCCAGTCACAGGCTCAAAAACACACACACAACCAAATGACAATTTGTATCTATCAAACCGGAACAAAAAAAAAACTTTCTTATCAATGCGCACTTTTGTAAATACTGCTTTTGTGATCCCATAATGACAAAACAAAAAGTAAAAAAATTAAAACAATACAAAAGAAACGCATGTAGCTTATTACACTCTCTGACATGTCCAAAAAATGAAACAAAACATAAAACAAGGTATACAATAAATGCAGTTAATGACGGATTAAAAAAAAAAAGGAAGACGAGCGTATATATTTGAACCTTTCGTAGTAGCTGAGAAATGAAAAAAAAAAAAAAAAAACGATCAACCTAGTACACAGAAACACACTCACAAACAAATAAGATGAAGATAAATTCAACAAACTGATGAAACAAGTGAATATTATGATAAAGTTGTATCTTCTACTATTACCTAAACAAAACAAAAAACCAAACACTGCTTGTAGTATTAACCAAAGTGTCAACAAACAAACAAACAAACAGAAAAAAACACACACTGACTAAACATTTCCCCCGAACGAGCAGAGTAGAATGATTTGTTCAATCAGATCAACGGAAAAGTCGGATTATCCACAGCGGACCAGAAAATTGCGCCAACTCTAGGAAGTAGTAGAACTAGCTTATATAAACACTCACCCACACACTTGAACACTCAAACACTTCAAAAGAACTGAGAAACGATTCGGCGCAGCAGCCGGCGGAAATGGAAATGGATGGCATTTCAATGCATGCGTTATTAATCTACGAACCATTTTCGGAATCGGATTTTTTTTCGTTTGTTTCGGTGCCTAAGGCGAGGCGATGGTGTACTAAGATGGGTGATCGATTTGATGCTTTACAATGGTGTATTGTTTGATCAATACGCGAGGGTGATTCCTGCGCGGCGTGAGAGATGATGGGGATCAGGGTCATACAGTTTCACTTTCAATTGAAAATCGTCGTGGGACGATGAACTTAACATTCATCCCTTTCAATTGAAACACATTATCTTCTATGGACAGGCACTTCTTAGTCAACTTCAGCAAACAAATCTTCAAACAAACATTTTCGACTATGCTTTTCATTCATCGGTGTTTAGTTTAGCCTTCGGAGACAAACTAGTCCGAAACAGGACAATTTAAATGCAAGCAATATGTGCGGCTTTCAATTCATTTCTGAGGTATTCATTATTTTTTAGACTAGAAACAGTGGCATCAGTTAAAATAATTGTAGCACCGACAACAATAATCAACCGTTTTATGAAATGATAAATGAAATGGTTGATATATATGTTGCTTTCACGCGATTGTATACACAGCTTGCATACACAGCTGTTGTATACACAGCTCCAGCACAAATGCAACAAATGCAATTTCAATAAGTCACCGCAGTATCAAACAGAAACGCGCTTGCCATCTCGGGGAGCCTTTTGTCGGGCAAAGTTACAGCAATGCGTGCATCGACAAATGACAATACTTCTAGCAACACTGGCACGCATGTTTTGGTCGCCAACCACTGCTTGGGTGGGGGGGATGAAATCAAATCAATTTCAACGAAGTTGATTCACGGTCGTTCACCACGTCGTTTGAAGCAAGCCTGAATTTCAATTGAAACGCTTTCGACGGTGGCTAGATCGCAAATGAATTTAAGCTTACTCACGTTTGACAGGAAGTGAATTGAGAGTGAATCGGTTTATTCACTGTACGAAAGCTAATTGAAGTGGAGTGAAATGAATACAAAAGCGATTCATTTTCATTTTAATGCTTCGACGATGTAGAGCCCTGGAGGGGTTTGCTTTCACTTAAGAGGTGGGACCTCCCACTTCGGGTGAGCTGACTCGGCATTTGATTTGCACGAAGTGGCAATTCTTACCTTGTAGGTGACAACGAGTCGGCTTACCTCTCACGCCGCGTAGAGTAAGCCTGAAATTCGGAACGAGAGGGATGATCATCGATTTCGGTAATTTTTAACTTAAATCAGAACAACTGGATATTCGGTACAATTTTGACCTTAATTTTAACGGCTGTTTTGTTCAAAATGTATTTCCAAACACGTTCAAAATTGTTGAAATAGTCTTATCTTGTTGTCATAGTAGGAAACTACTATGAGAATTAGTTCAAAAACAACTAAACTGAAAAGCCCAAATTTTATCCAAAAGATCATCTAATGATCAGATTTCGCTTCAAAATATCGGGGCTTATTACAGTTTTACTTTATTACGAAAGTCACCCAAGTGAAAAAAATATGAAAGAGTTCATCCGAGGTGACGATTCGAATGAACTTGGTGTTATTATGGTTGCCACGGCACCATCACGCCACCGAAAAAAGTGACGCGAACCGTAGATTTTCTGAGGGCTACTACGATTTTCACTTCACCATCACTTCCATCTCATGGAGTTCATTTTTGATCATGGTGATACCAGTAATAAGAAGTGAAGTGAGTGAAGTGATGTGTAATCAAACAACCTGAATTCAAAGATACTAGATTAAATGAGTAAAGTTTATGTGGTTGTCTGGCACAAGCCAAATGGGATTTTCTAGAGTTATTTTCTGTAATAGGGGAAATGTTAGCTTTGGCAATGTTGACTATTCTCGGCAACCGATTTTCAAACCTCTACTTCTATATATTCTCCCATCAAAACATGTCACTTAATTTACATTTATATGATAGCTCGATGATCAAATACCCTTCAAATAGTGAGCTATTCCTACAAGCCTTATCTTTCTTCCAATAAACCACATGAACTCGAAAAGGCGTCTGTTTTCGTTGCCTATAGAGATTGCTGACAGTTCGCTTACCACCACAAACATAGCCGACGGCCGGTTTGTGATCATTTCAAAACTAAAAAATCAAAACAAAAACAAAAGAAATCAAACAAAACCGATGCCTCTTACCATTGCAACAATAATAATAACAAACAGAAACCGAGTAAACAAAATCCGACGTAGCTTTTGTGACCGTTCTAAAAAGTGACAGACCAGAAAAAGTATGGCATCCTTGATTTTTGCACTTTTTGCACTGGGTGCAGCAACCTCTATAGTACATTTTTTTTTTCGCACACAGTTCAAATGGAACGACCGTATTCACACTCATTTAACAAGTTTGGACCTTTTAAAAACACCTTCAAGCCGTTCTAGATAATGTTGTCGATTGTAATAGACAGAGGATCACGGAACAAATGAATGCAAACAAACAAAAACGTCAGATGTGTGCACTATGCTCGAAAATACTCCTAAAAGGATGAACTCTACTTAGCTTGAGTGGAACTGGAGAATCCCTCCTAGGTTACAGCGGACTTAGCAGTGGCTTCAGTAATCGATTTTGGGGTGTCGTTTTACATAGAAAAGAATTTTTTAAGTAGCTTGCTGGGACTCCTCCAAACGTCTGACACTTTAACTAGTGGAAAAATCATATACGGTTCCCAGACAACCGGAATGGTCGTATAGTATTAACTGCCGTAGAATGTTTGCGTAATTCCTGCTTCAAAATAGCCCAATATTTTTCGATTGGTCTCAACTCTGCGGTGTTTGGAGGATTGAGGTCCATTGACCTTATTTTCCTTCTACCATTCCAGCATCAGTTTTGACTAGTGGTACAACGCCAAATCAGGCCAAAAAATTGATGCGCTCTTTTGTGACCTCAGCAACTGTAGGAGACCCTTTTTGTGACTTTCCTTTACGTAAACTTGGCCATTAATGGTTGAAGTCGTCACGAATGGAGCACTTTGCATCCTGCATGTACAAATCGCTTGTCAAACCATGCATTTTTTGGCAAATTTCGAGATTTTTTGCATCTATTGGTGCTCTGGGACACCGAACTTGTCTCTTGCGCTGTAGAACTTTTGACATGGAATCTGCTGAAATGTAGCCTTTATGATTGTTTCATAATATAATTCATAACTACGCAACTGGGTTTATTTCTCAGCAGCTGCGTATAAAGCTTGCGTAATTGTGATTTTGCTGCCATATTCTGCTGGTCGTTACGATATGGTGCCCTTTGAACCTTAAACGTACGTAGTCCAGTCCGATTTTTGGCCTTTTGCACCAAAACTTTTGGTCAAGGTTAGCTTTTTTGCTATATCCCGAACAAAAGAATTTTGTCTTCATCTGGAAGCTGGAAGGTCGTCTTTAGCACTGCTACGGCGATGTTTTTGTGCACTTTCTTTTTCCAGACTGGTGTTCAGATGTTCTCTGTGACGTTTGATGACACGGGAAACAGTACACGGAGAAACCAAACTAACCAAAATCAAGTGTGATAGTACTCAAAATTAAGTACTCTGATAGGACTACTATTTTGGATATAATTTTGTTCTCACCGGTAGGTAGCTTTAACTCAATCTTAAAGTTAAATTTAAAAAGTCAATTTTACGCAGAGCAAGGTATTTTAAGAGTAGTATGTTTTCAGTATACGTGCGAGGCGCCTTCCACGAAACAATCCAAATCGGAGTGTTGGGCTGCCACTTTGCATTGGCTGAAAATTTTTGATCGCCATTTAACCAACAACGGTGCTGTTAGGCGGAAGCAAATTTGTGTTTTAGTTTAAAATTTTAAGCGTTGTGGATATGGATATGGATCAATTAAATAAAATTCTGGACTTGGAAACCCCGTTACAAACAATTAACCGGTAAGTGTAATCATTTCACTTATTCGATTGTTTTTTAATTCTAGTGGCTTTGGATGGGGTGAGAACTATATTAGTGAAAACCCAGTAGTTTAGCAAAGTTCATGGAGATGATCACGGAACTAAGTCACTTCCTGAAAAGAAGGTCAAGAGGTTTCTTTCAGGGCTTTCCTCGATCATTCTTTGGAGTCAACGGCATGCCATGTCTCTAGTAAATCGTTTCATGACAAACGAAAAGTACTCGTTTCAATATGAACTTTTAGTGGATTTAATCAAATTGCCAATGGAATGTTTCAATGTACCCGAGAAGGTATAAATAAATAAAATACATTTTGATTTGAATTTTTAGTTTTCGTTTATTGAATTTAGCTAAAGAAAGTTCACTAAATCAAATTCTCGAATAATATTTTCCAAAAAAATAAAACTCAATTTTGGATCTTTTCGAAATACTCAAAATTGGATACTTTGTAAATAACTCAATTATGACTGGTTTTGCTGTCAAGTTGAGTGAAAATCACTTAATTTTGGATAGTTTGGTTTCTCTGTGTAGAGTTGAGTTCAGGATTCCCAACTTTTTGCTATGGAACGATGCGAACGATTTGTATTTCCGAAATGTGCGTGCAAAATTTCGCCGCGAAACGTTCGCTCTTCCGACTTCATTTGAAAAACGTTTCGGCACTTTTTGATCTAATTTACAGGATATAAACAATACATACAGAAATTAAATTACTCAAAGCTTGAAACATTTTACCCAGAAGGCAAACAAATTATAGGATTGATATAGGACAATTGATGACAATGACAACAAAGACAATTGATATAGGATAGGGAACGGCTTCAACTCTCTGGGACCCTATTCCAGGCACGGGGTAAACGATAACTTTCCATGTTATTTTTTTTTGCAGTATGGTGCTTCATCTAGTGCAGCATCTTACTGCAAAAATGGGCTTTGTAGGAATAGGGTCCCGGGGGCTGAAGCCGTTCCCTATCCTACTATGTCTGTACTATGTTATACAAGTTCTGCTTGTCTGGGTTGATTCATGTGGTTATTTTTTATGGATGCAGAAATCCCTAATAAGAGTAGGCTTGAAAGAGGAATCATTAAGGGGCTACTGCCACTGTCGAAGTACTTTGATCAATGCAGTACAAGTTAAATTGCACTCATCTAACGTGCCGTGCAGAATAAGGCTGATTTTTCCACCTCATATGAGGTACCTATTGTTGCCTTACAAGCGAAAGTCACCTGCCCTCAATTAGAGCGTCGAATGGAATCTATAATCGGTGTGGTGTTGAGGGTTATTCCGAGAGTCGAAGTGACATTTGTCACTTGGTGAAGTGCGAAAAGTCACCTGCAGTGACGTGAGTCTCCATTTGATTTACCCATAAGAAACACGTCACTGCAGGTGACTTTCCTCACTTCACCAAGTGACAAACGTAACTTCGACTCTCGGAATAACCCTCATTTTTAGGCCTACGTAGAGTGAGTCAAAACGAGTCGTTCTCACTTGACGAGGTGACACTTGTTCAGTCGAGTGATGTGTGCTGTCGTGCCAATCAAATAGAGAGTCACTTGACTCCATTCGACAATGTTTGCATCGTCAGTGAGAGCGACTCGTTTCGATTTACTCGACTCGCCGAATCAGTCTATTTGTCACAGTTGTCACAGTGACACAAATCTTGTAGCGCCAAGCTGAACAAAAGTACGTTCTTGTAATGTGCAATAGTCAACTCGACTCAGTTGAATTAATTTATCAACAGCTTTTTTTTTTTCAGAAATGGAATTTTAGAATGCGTTATATTATGAATTTGTAGCGCTTGATTAATTCTATAACTTTGCATAACTGTTTGTTGCCCTAACGGTAATATGCATGGTGATAGAGCGTATCCCAACAAACATCAGTGTCGAATAATCACTTGTTCAAACAAATTTGGAGAAGTTATTCATCTTTCTAGAAGAAGAAGCTGAACAACTTCTCCAAATTTGTTTGAACAAACAGTTATTCAGCATTGATGTTAGTTGGGATATTCACTGTTATATTCAAATGAAATTCGATTTTGAATATTAATCGGATATCTCGTTGACTATATGCTGTCTTGCCTGAGCTGTTAGAATAAGAGCGATACACTTGGCTCTATTCTGCGAGTCGAATGAGTCGAAACGAGTTGCTTTCACTTGACGAGTCGACAGTAGTCGAATCGATTGGGTCAACTCTCTGTTTGAGTCTCTCGATTGGACGACTGTCGACTCGTCAAGTGAGGGCGTCTCGTTTCGACTCACTCGACTCGCCGAATAGGCCTGATTGTTGAACAAACTGGTACGACTGACTGAGGACAACAATCTCAAAATACATGAGATGATATGTTTTGAAAATCAGCTTCTAAAAAGTGTGCTCTGCATATAATTCTAACTGAGACCATATGATTACTTACAGAATTGCATACGAACTGTTTAAATTTACATTAAATCCTTAAATTACCTTAAAAATACGAAAATGGGTCTTCCTTATCTGAGCGCAATGAAACACAAATTTGAAATAACTTCCCTAGGGTATAACTCAGCTATTGTAAACTCACCTTCTATGTTTTGCGATAAGTCGGTCAATATTTTCACATTTTTCACGAATTGTAAGGTACTCTATTTTATTTGGTTTAAAATATAATGCAGAAATGCAACATAAAGCGAGCGCGAAGATTTTGTATGAGATTCACCTCGATCTATATGTTAGGCTTAAACTACTAAGCTACCGAGTTTTCATGATTTTTCTATAAAAACCAGAGTGAGTGACACAAACCTTGCCAAGTTGTATTGGCTAGTTGTAACATCTATTGTAGCAAACGAGCTCCGTATAGCACTGGAATAATGCTGAAAAGAAAAGGGTTTGATCAAGATTGCATTGCTGCTTGTGTAATGAAGTCCAAAATATAAAAATGATGGGTGGACCCTTAAGCAGAGACACGCGAAATCAATGGGAACAGATAAGAGAATCTCCTTCCAGAAGTAAGTTCACACAAACAGCGATAGAATCGAGCCCTCGGTTAACGCAATAGATGGGATCAAAGAGCCTTCTGCGAAATTTTAACAATAGGTAGGAGACAGTTTCAAGCTGGCTATCGTTTCACTTGGGTACCCTGCTGGTCCCTCCTTTTTTTCCCGAAGCATGATTTGCATTGAATAACGTTGTTTTTTTTAGTTATAACGTTGGTTTCTTACCTTGATGCAAAATTTACTATATTGATTATTGTTATTTAGTAATTGTTCTTAAAACAAATCATGCAAATATTTTTTAAAAACAATTGGAAATCCTAAGTCGTAATACAGGCCTTTTATTTTATTGAAGATAACTGCTGATGTGATTAGGGTTTCTAATCCACGTTTGATTCTCCAAATCTTCGAATTTTTCCCTAAAAACAACCCCCCCCCCCCCCCCCCCCACTTCCCTCCATATTTTTCCCTTTTTTCCCCTTTTGCCCCACAACATCCCCCTCCCCCCTTTTCTTTCCAAATTCCTTTCAAAACCAAATTTTTTTTTCCCCACCCCCCAAACAAAAAAAACAATTAAAATTTTTTGTATCCCTTTTTTTTTTTTTTTCCTCCAAAAAAGTGAACCTCCCCCCCTCCAAAAAAAACATTAGCTAGCTTTATTTCTTTTTTCCCCCCACTACAAAAAAAAAGGGGTATTACATTTTCCCCCCTCACACTCCCTTTCCCACCACCTCCACACCCCCCCACCTTTTTATGCTGGGGCTTATTACGGTTTTCACTTCACGGTGAAAACGAAGTGAAAACAAAAAACCTTATTACGAATGTCACCAAGTGAAAAAATATGAAAGAGTTCATCCGAGGTGACGATTCCAATGAACTCGGTGTTATTATGGTTGCCACGGCACCATCACGCCACCGAAAAAAGTGACGCAAACCATAGATTTTCTGAGGGCTACTACGATTTTCACTTCACTATCACTTCCACCTCACGGAGTTCATTTTTGATCACGGTGATACCAGTAATAGCATAAAAAAAGTGAGGTGATGTGTAAGTGAAATGAAAGTGATAGTGAAGGTGTCAATAAAATACCCGTAATAAGCCCCATAAAAATTTTTTGCGGAGAAGAAAAACCCCACCAAAAACACGATTTTTTCATTATGCGTGATTTACGTGATTTTTCACCTATTCTTGCTTTAAAAAAATTTCTTCAACAAATAAGATCTAGCGAAGGAATCGCATCCTCTTGACTTGCCTTCTCTTTCTTCCCGCATGTATGTTCACAGTAGCTGAGCGAAAAGTTGACGTTTCGACAGAGCCGGTTTTTTTTTTAAATTTTTGAATCACCGTCCTTGAATTTTTCGAATCATTTTCCGCAACCGCTTTCATTAGCGAAGTTTTTTTTTTATTATTTCAAGAGGACCATATTGAATTTGGACAAAAGGGCTGCAAAGACCGATTTCACGTTATTGAGAACTGATCCAGGCAAACCGATGTTGCTGATAGAGGAATTTGTTTTACAAACAGAAACCGCAGCTAGTTTGAATGGGTGTCTCATTATTCAAGACATTTAGGGTTGCAGATATTGTATTCGTTTTTGCGGATTGGATCAACAGAAATGCAATAGCAGTAAAGATAATCAATGACAATGGGATGTTTCTAAGTTGTCATCTCAGCTGAATATCAGGACATTTCTTCGTGGCGTGTGAGGTAAGACTCTTTGTCACAAACGTGTTTGATGACAAATCAAAGAACAGTTCGCATGAGAGAAAAGAGAGAGAAAGAGAGAGAGAGAGAAAGAGGGGGGGGGTCTCACTTTACACGGCACGCAGAATATACACGCTGCTGAATGGGAATATAAAATTTCTAAAATTAGGTCAACTGAGAACTGTGAAAACTTCAAGGTACAAACTAAACGACTAATCACAGCTATCTCAAGGAGTGCCAAATAGGACCACTTCTTCGGCAGCAGATCAATTCCCGTCGGTTATTCTACTCAGCCATAATCAAAATCAGGAACTTGACTTTTTAATCATGTATTGTGATTAGTATTGACTAATCATGTACAAAATTTCAAGTCGTTTCATTAGACTACGGCTGAATAATAGCGATGATTGACGGAAATTGGTCCGCTACCTAAGTAATAGGCCCTATTCTGTGAGTCGAATTAGTTGAAACGAGTCGCTCTCACTTGACGAGTCGACAGTTGTCGAATCGAGGGGTTCGACTTTGTGTGCAAATCAAATGGAGAGTCGACTCACTCGTCAAGTGAGAGCGACTCATTTCGACTAATTCTACTCGCAGAATAGGCCCAAAAATTTCACCGTTACTGTTTACTCATCATAACCTTTATTAAGGCGTTTTTTTTTGTATTATGACTGTACTGTAAATTTTTAAAATTTAAGGGATTATGATTATGTTCCCATTTCACATAGAGATTTCTTGCTGGTACCTCTACAAATAAACATAAATGCTGCAGTGCTGCACAAATGTAGATGCATAGTCGTACACGAAATATCTGAGGTTTGTGAGTTTTTTGTCATCAAAAATTCGAAGTTGTAGGACAAAACAACCGCGAATAGCTACCATGTGTGTATTTCGGGAACCTGCACCTTAACAACCAAACAAGAAATTTAGCGGTGTGAATGATTCCCAGCAACTGATGCAATTCGTGGTTCATTCGCCGTAGATCGTACGCAACACCTTCCGTTCAAAGACACCACCAAGGGCGCGTTGGTGCTCCACGAGCAATGTCCATGTTTTGTGGTCGTAGAGGATCTAATTAATATCTTGTAGATGGTCATTTGTTCGATCTTAGCGTCCTACGGAGACTAAGAAAGGGACGATTGCCAGTCATATGCGCCTTTCTATATCTCTGCTGGTGTCGTTATCAACGGTCACCAATGAGCCCAGATACACGAATTTGTCTACCTGCTCGATTCCATCACCGTCGATCTGAATTCGTGGCGGTAGGCTAATGTATGCTAAGTGTAACTTCTAAAATTATCGCTAAATGATCACCAATCTAGTACATTATCGACTCTATTAAAATGACAATTTAACACAGCAAAATCGCCACTTTTAATTTATTTTACTCCATCGGCCATTATTATTCCGATAACGCAAGCAATCAAGAATTTCGTTTGATTTAGTGTGCCTTATATGCGAAAAAAACAAGAACAAAAACGTACCGTTTAGTGTATTAGTGTCCGTTCAATTTTCGGTTTTGCCCAACCGCATACAACAGGAGAGGAAACTGTTGTTTTGATAGACAAAAAAAAAAACAAACAAACACGATAGTATATAGAAGGCGTATTTTTATGCAACCACCACCTTCACACAAAATTAAATGACTAGAGAAAAAATGAGACAAAAGATTGCCTTGCGAAACGAAATAACACAACAAAGAAGATAACGTGAAAAGAAAGTAAAAACATTTAACAATACGAATAAAGAAAACCACAAATGTATCTATATTAAAACAAAGTAATCAAAACCAAAAGAGTGTTAGACAGTTGTAAATAGAAGATAACAGCAAACTGCATTAGGAAGGATCATTCAAGCGGGCAGCCGATGTTGACAGGTGTGCGTTCGTGTATGCTAGCAATATTTTCATGGGTTTCTTCCCCGGCGACTCCGAAGGGGAACCGGGGAAGCAACCGGGGACCAAAAAAATTGGCGAAAGACATAGTTAGACCTCTTGTTTTCAACGATTTCCACGAAAGATCCTGGTTTTGTTTGGAGCTGGCTCCGCTTGTAACAACTATGTGTCAAATTCAAGAAACTTTCATTCCGCCTCCTGTTACCACGGAAAGCAAAGACACCAGAGCCAACTTGTTGACGTTTGGGTTCGACCCTGCTTGAATCGGAACATTTTTCTCGAGTACTTTTTCAAACAGACGTATCTGATTTTGTAAACAAAGAGGGAAAGTAAGATTCAAACGTTAAATTCTTGAAACCTATGGTACTCTCATGCAAACTAGGGCCCCCAACACAGGGAATAACATTTCCCTAACATGATGGTGATGCTATTTTTCGTGAAGGTGCTGAGAGTTTTGAGAAATTTATGTTTGAATCTTACTTCCCCTCCTTGTTTACAAAATCAGATACGTCTGTTTGAAAAAGTACTCGAGATTTGATCGGTAGGAAAGAAGCAGTTTAGTCAAAGTGTACTTTGTTATGGTCAATCGGGCTGAACGGAAAATGATCAAAACACATAAAAAAGCAAATACAAACATAAATAAATAAAAAATACTAACGGCAGTCTGAGTGATGCAAAGTTATTCAAAATCGATAAAAAAATGCTTTGGCGAACGGAATAAATAATAATTTTAGATGAAGCAGATATATTTTGGCGATGCGTAAAATTTTAGGGAAACTGAAACAACAAACGGCAAGATTTTAAATCCGAAGATTCGGACCATTGTTTGTCGATAAAAGTCTAATGGTTGTGTTAATTTTCAAAACAAAATAAAAAAAGAAAACAAAACTGAGCAAACCAAAACAACAGTGACACACTTCAAGTGGCGGAATGTAAGTCGCATTTTAAGGAAACGAATTTTTTAATCCAATCATTTGAATGCGCTTTTTTTCGGAAAATTTTCCACACAATAACAATAGGAAGAATACAAAAAAAAAACAAAAGGGAGTGAGATTTAAGCCCTCTTAAAAATAGTTGATTTAGTGAATCTACGTTAGTTCCAATAGTAAAAGAGATACCGAAACAGAAAACAAAAATCTAGGAGGAAAAATCAAATAAAACCATCAAAAGACAGCTGAACGACTTGAGAATCAAATTAGGCAAAAGAACGCGAACGAAAAGGGAAATGAAACTCAAAAACAGGAAGTTGGAAACGAAGCAAAAAATCAAGAGGAAAAAAAACGAGAAATCACACACACACACATGCATATTTATAAATATATGTTTGTTAAGAATTTTTTCATTGTACATATGTTAATATCAATTGATTATTAATTATTGATTAATTATGACAGGTAAATTGATATCAAATACACACAACTAAAACTGATAGAAGTGAACCAAAAAAAAAAGGTTTATTTCACTAGAAATGCCACAAAAATCAAATAACTACATACACGGTTAAGAGCCACAAGAAATACATCGGCTCAGAACAGGAAGACGGATAAAGAGAGAGAGAGAGAGATTGAAAGAATGCAAGCAAATGAAGAAGATAAAAAGAAGAAAACTAAAACCCTCGAGAATACTTGATGACGACTCTTTGCAATGAATTATGAAAAAATTGAATCGCAAGTAAGATACACACCCACACACACACACAGAGAGACAGACACAAGCGCGCCTTCGTGTGTGCGTGCTCATGGCTCTCGGTGTCGATCGTCGGTGCAGGCGGTGGGTTCGTTGGCAAACGTAATACAGTTTTGGTAAGGGGGGTCCAAGGATGCGCGTGGCAGTTGGCGAGGATCACCGATTATGAATTAAATTAGAAGCAAGAGAACCCTGTTTCAACAGCATTTACTAACGGAGCAATGTGTTGGGGACACGTGCTTTCATTGTCGAAGAAAGGAGGAAAAACTCGATTCCGTTGATTGTTCCTACTGCTGAAAACCCACTGGAGAGGGTGGAAAAACTCGCCGGCCCTTAATGGTGGCGACCCTGACGTTTGGTGCCTTGATGTAGCAGAAGTTAGTGCGAACGTGCAATAGCGGCGAGCGCTTCTGATGAGATTTGCAATATAAACAGTCAAACAGCAAGGGGAATATTGACAAGAGGGGGGAAATAAAACAAGTGTGCCAAGGGAAACGAATTTTCTAAGCAAAGCCTTCTTTGATTTCGTGCGGGATAAAGCGAAGCAAAAGCATTCCCATGTTTACAGTAGTTACGTTTGTTTACCGTTGTTCTTAACAAGACCAAGTGTAGTAGGCGTTTGTGGAATCGTTTTTCGTGTAGATAGCGTAAGCGGACAATTCTTCTAACGGAATTATACGCAATGTAAATATAAATAAGATCCGGTGGAAGTAAAAAAAAAGTAACTGTCAAACGTCAGGGTCGCCATGTTTGGGTACAAGAAACTGGAGTGCGTTTTCATTTTTAAAGAAATCAATTTAGCCTTGATGTACTTAGCTGGGAAGGATCAATTGCCAACCAATAATAGTATTCCACTTCAGATAGTGAACGTCTTGGGCAATTTTCCAGCGATCGAGACTATTTAAAGTTATACATTTACTTAAACGAGCGAGAAACTTTCGCTTAACGTTTTGCAAATATGAAATAAGATTTCCGCTTCGAGCGAACAGGAATCATTTTGAGCAGCTACAAGCCCAACTTTCGACCATTGAAGCAGCATTTTAAGACATACGAAAGTGAAACTTATTTTTGAAAGTTTTAAAACACACACACAAATCTAAGAGTGCCGTGACTTGCCCAGAGAATACAAAAGCCTTATTTTTTATCGAAGTAAATCACGTTTTTCGGATCGTGTGATCTGCGGATGTTCTAAACTGAGCAAAAAAAAAAAACTAGCAACTGAAAGGATGTCTGATTACATCCAAACACACACACATACATACATACAACCAGAACTAAAAATAATAACTCTGATAGACGACTGCTTTTTGTCAGGTTCCTATCGATTTAAAAAGTTATAAAAAACGGGAGAAAAAATCGTGTTAAAAGACTGATATAAAAAAAACGTAGAAATAACTGAAAAACAAAAGTCAAAATGACTAAAACTTACTACTACTAGAAAAAAAAAAACGGAAAAGAACGAGCAAGCGAGAGGGATAGATAGCCAGACCTTCTACATAACACAAGCGAAAACGAACAATCGGAAACTTTGCCATTGCCAACGGCTCCGCAGTCCTTTCAACCAACCGCAGTGCCATCTGGGTATTACCCGCCGCCTGCCCTGCCCACGCGACGACATCGGTACGCCAAGAGTGTTTGCGAGACAAAAGAACCCCAATTTCTGCCATTTATTCGTATCCGCCACCGGCTTTGAACCGGCAGCAGGCAGATGATTGATCATCACCACTCACCACCAAAACCACCATCGATCGCAATCTCCGTGTGGGGCTGGAAGGGGGGAAACAACTATCGGTATCCCAGTCACACCCACACACACACAAATAACATCTTGAATGACTCCTTCGATGATTACCACCATTTTTAATTAAGTAGTGAGCATGCGAAGAAAAGCTAAAGCGACTCACCAATGTGAACAACAACAACCACTTGAAATGGAATGAAGAGTTTTTGGTTTTTGTTTTCGGTGGTCCATTTCCCCTTGCTATCCAGCCCCAATCATTCTTACCAATATGAGAGCGATTTAGGTGTGTGAGTGAGCGCGATCAATCTGCCCGGTTCGCGTTCTCTTCGCGATGGGGAACGAACGAATAGATGTTCGGATATTTAAATACTTTAATTTAGCGTAAAGTAATCAAGCAAGAAAAATGAAGCATAATTTAACGAAGAAGAAAACTAAATACAAAAAAAATAAACTAAGGAATAAACCCTACATATTATGAAGAAGAGACACACGCAGAGAATGCGGAAGCAACACAAGAAAAATGAAATAAAAAAATATGAAGATGACGATGAGTAAAAGTAATTAAATGAACAAGAGTAAAAAAAAAAGAATTGTGAATATTTTTGGTGTAATTGATATTATAAAAAAAATATTATATATACATATTATACATACATATTATGTAAAATTTGAAAAATAATAAAAAAAACTTTTTGTTATATATCATGCAGCATAAAAAATATAAAAAAGACAACACTGTTTCACATAGGTAGAACAAAAAAGAACACTCCAATGTTGGATTTGATTGACGGGGGACAATCATCGCCTGAGAGACTAACTTATGGTGGACAAATTGAGGTTTTTCTTACAAAATCAATGTATGATGTCAGGCCAGGATCGCACCTGATTCGCTAGAAACTCGCTTTAGAGTCTCCAGGTTCTCAAGCGTCCTCACTTCCTAGGTCTTGCTCCACTTGCTCGAACCACCTAGCTCGCTGCGCTCCCCTGCGTCTTGTATCGATACTGATTCGAAGCAAACACCATTTTTGTGGGATTGTTGTCTGGCTTCCTTACAACGTGTACCTCCTATTGTGCCCTTCCAGCTTTGGTGACTTATAGAATCATCTCCTACACCCCTACATAAACCCACATGCACCCCCAAATATGGTCCTAAGCACACGCCATTCGAAAACTCCAAGTAACTGCATGTCCTCTTCGAGCGTTGTCAACATAAGATTTGACCATTAAGGATGTATTTCCTGCGAAGCGCAACGTGGTCGTATCATGAACGACGAGACGTACCTGACGATCGACGGCAAGAGACTAAGTAAAGTGGAATAATCGATGTTTCCCTGAAGGAGGTCACCAACGAAACGAGATTTGGCCACCATACGCCTCCCTTCCAACAGTTCCAGGTTGATGAGCTTACACCGACTTTCATAACTTGGCAATCTGCGAGGGTCTTGTCAAGGAAGATGTCGCAAAGAAAAGCGTATAAACCTTCGCTGTACAGCTTCAATCCTCTGGACTGCATTTTGTTAGAAAGGCGACCAAACGACGGCACAGTACTCCAAAAAATGACGAAGCAAAGAACAGTATAGTGCCTTCAGACAATGAACGTCTTTGAAGTTTTTTGCGAAGCGGAAGATGAATCCTAGCTGCGATGAGGTCTTGGAAACATTATAGTAAATGTGGTTCGTGAATGACAGTTTGGAGTTGAGCATTACTCCCAGCTCGTTGACTGTTGTTTCGCGTTTCAAGTGCGTTTCTCGAAGGATGAGTCGTCGAGATACATCGCATGTTTTAGGCCGAAGGAGATAGCCGAGTATTTGGATACATTTAAGGACATTCTGTTGATCCGGCACCTGTCGTCGAACACTTGCAGTTCCTGTTGAAGAAAGTGGGCGTCTTCTGGACATTTTATAACGTAGTACAGCTTCAGGTCCGCGTAAGATAATTTCAGGCATCTCAGGACCAAGTTCACGTCGTTCATATATAACAGGAAAAGGAATGGACCAAGGTAGCTGCCTTGAGGAACGCCGGATGTTACTGGAAAGCTAGACGAGTCATAATCTGTAATCTTAGTTAAGTTCGAATAGCTTGGATACAGCACTTAGTGCAGCAATTCCACGATAGATGGCGACGGACCGTTTGCATTCCTTTTCGTGCATTGGGAAAACAAACGACTCTTTCCAGCATTCAGGAAACACACCGGAAGTTAAGGACAAATTGAAGACCATAGGCAGGGCGCAGCAAGTGTCTTTAGGCAACGCTTCAAGACAATCGAAGGAACAAGTTCACGATATCCACGACAAAGTCAGCTTCAAGAGTGCCATCAGTCATAGTGGAGGGTCAACCGGTTTCCTTCTGATGTTCATTTACGAACCACCAGAAGCTCTTCGGGTTGAGATTGATGAGAGTTGTACAAGCTGTTATTGAGGTGTTTGTAATCGTCGTTGGGACGTGCGTACTTTGTCCTCAGCGGTGCGATATTTGCAGTGTTTCCTCAGAGCAGCCCTTTTAACTCGTTTCAAATGTTTGAGGTCGCAATAAGACCAAGCAGGTTTGGGAGGCTTATGGTTGAGTTCCTTAAGTACGAATTGATCAACGGCGTACAGCTAAATACCACACATAGTCGAAGCAGCAAAATTCGCATCCCCGTTTGCAAGGGTCGTATTCCAATCCACGCTGGCGAGAAAGTTGTTCATTCCCTTGAAATCAGCACGGGGGAAGTCATAATAAACGTTTTCGATGTTGTCATGGAAACTGTACTTAGGATTAATTAGCCGAGGGAAATGATATCTGCAAGCGGTGTCGGAGCTTGAAGAACAGAACATCCCCAATTCTTCGCTAATGAAACATAGATCCAGTAAACGGTTATTCGCGTTCGGAATGCCATTAACTTCATTAAGTCTGGCGGTAGAATAAGCATCGAGCAAGGAGAGAGACGCCAGTCTGAATGTCGAACAGGAATGTCTGGAAAGCGGAAGCCGTTAGTATCGATATCGTGCTAAGGGTAAAATCTCCCAGTCTGTTGCTGGATCTCATTTGTGACACGATCCAATC
This sequence comes from Aedes koreicus, assembly GCA_024533555.2. Classification (NCBI taxonomy): domain Eukaryota; kingdom Metazoa; phylum Arthropoda; class Insecta; order Diptera; family Culicidae; genus Aedes; species Aedes koreicus. Next base: position 447,152 of record JAHHFK020004364.1, on the reverse strand, counting down.
CAAAGAAAGAACGTGTTATTGATAAGGTTGCAGTCGCTAACACAATCGTGGGGAATATAGACCCCGCCTATAAACAGAGTCCCGGTTTTAGTGGATATCGCCACCTAAGGATGTTTAACCGTTGAGTTTTCGGGAGGCATCAGAAGGCGAGATTTGAATTTTGAGCGCATGGCAAGAAGAACTCCACCACCACATTTCTTGTAGATATTGAGCGACGATCGGGCTTGCCGATAGACGTAATACAAGTCGTCGAACAGTTGCTTCGATAATTTGTTGATATTTCGCCAGGTTTCCGTGAAGGAGTAAACATGCATCTAGCTGTACTGCATGCCAACTGGTACTCGGCGAGCGAACTGTTGATACCACCATCGTGTTGGTAGTACAGATGGGCTTTCAATGAGGGGGCAGAGGAATCGGCAGGTAGCGATCGGAAAGTGAAGGCAGCATCAGGCCGAGCATCGTCATTAGATGAAGGATACTTGCCATGGTTGGCAGCTTGGAGAGCCCTGTCTCCATCACTAGACCCAGGGCCGGGACGACTTAGAAGTCTGGAATGAGCAAATAGAACATCACTAAAACCGGCACCGGGCCCAACTGGCCTAGCAGGGTCCAGGACTTCCATAATGCTTTGTGACGTCCGTCCCAGACCGGTTGAAGTGACGGTGGATGTATGTTGATGATGAGCATGGGTGAGATGACAGGTGTATAGCGGACTGGCAGGAGTTGATAACGGCGGCCTACTGAAAGCATCAGCAGGAAAAAGAAGGCTAGAATCGGAAGATTCATCAAGAAGAGTACGCACTACAAATTGCGGGTACTTGCCTGAACTTGCAGCTTGGAGAACCTCTTCGTCAGAACCGAAATCAGGACCGTGACGACTACGATGAACGATGACAGCAAAAGGCGGGACTGTGTCGAACTGAGAAGAGGTACTAAAGGGCGATACGGTCAACATTTGGTCAATATCAACTTGACGTATTTCTTTCAATTTTGCATTTAAAAAACCTGAACACCCCTCATTTTGAAGGTGTGTGTGTGTAGAATGTTGCTCCTATTTTGATTTTGGAATTCACTCTTCAGTTGTCAAAATGCCGTCCAAGCAAGAAGAGCAGCGTATCAAAATTTTGCTCGCGCATCGCGAAAATCCGAGCTACTCGCACGCAAAGTTGGCAAAATCGCTAAAAGTTGCCAAATCAACCGTTACAAATGTAATTAAAGTGTTTGGGGAACGTTTGTCGACAGCCAGGAAGTCTGGATCGGGGGGAAATCGAAAACCGGAAGCCGCTGAGACGACAAAGAGAGTTGCCGGTAGTTTCAAGCGAAACCCTAACCTATCTCTCCGAGATGCCGCAAATAAGCTGGGTGTATCGTCTACAACCGTGCATCGAGCCAAAAAACGAGCCGGACTATCGACTTACAAGAAGGTAGTGACTCCAAATCGCGATGATAAACAAAATACGACGGCCAAAGCGCGATCCCGGAGGCTGTACACGACGATGCTGACGAAGTTTGACTGCGTGGTAATGGACGACGAAGCCTACGTCAAAGCCGACTACAAGCAGCTTCCGGGACAGGAGTTTTATACGGCAAAAGGAAGGGGAAAGGTAGCAGATATTTTCAAGCACACGAAACTGTCAAAGTTCGCAAAGAAATATCTGGTTTGGCAAGCCATCTTTACCTGTGGCTTGAAAAGCAGCATTTTCATAGCTTCCGGGACTGTCAACCAAGAAATTTACGTGAAAGAGTGTTTGAATAAACGTCTGCTGCCTTTCCTGAAGAAACACGGTTGTTCCGTACTGTTTTGGCCGGATTTGGCATCTTGCCATTACGGTAAAAAGGCCATGGAGTGGTACGCCGCCAACAACGTGCAGGTGGTTCCCAAGGACAAGAACCCTCCCAACACGCCAGAGCTCCGCCCAATTGAGAAATACTGGGCTATTGTCAAGTGGAACCTAAAGAAGACCAAAAAAACTGCTAAGGACGCGCAGCAGTTCAAGGCAAACTGGCTTTCTGCGGCGAAGAAGGTGGACAAGGTGGCTGTACAAAATCTGATGGCAGGGGTCAAGCGTAAGGCCCGGCAATTCGGATTTGGAAAAGCGGAAGCCTAACTGAATATTTTTCCTGAATTTTATACTAATTGAACTTGAAAAAATTTAATTTGATTTTTTAAATAAACGATTTCACCGATTTACACGCGTTTTCCCTTGACCAAATTTTGACCGTATCACCCTTTATCCATGGTACTATCTACTGCGCGTCGCGATTCAGTTATTACTCTTCCATGGCGCCATCTCCTGACGCCGACTGAACAGTTCGGACGTACCGTTTCCAAGCAGAGCAAGTCGGAGTTTTCCCAAAAAAAATTGCGGCTGATCTGCTATCCTTAAATTCCCGTAAATTGATCCTTTTCGGCCTCGTTGATGAAGAGAGGGCTTTTTCCCTTAGATCTGGATTCAGCCAATTTTGAAGAAGATGAAACACATGGACCTGACATCCTTTCCGGTTGGCTACTAGTCTTACTAGCTTTACTTCGTTGGTGCCAAGGCGATGCATTGCTAAAGCTCGTACCTGCTCGATGGTGACATCGCGAGAAATGCGTGCCAGGTAAAGCCAAAATTTTCGGCTCGAAGCTTCATTTATGGCCGATAAATTGCCAAGTGATTGACAAACACGAGAGGCTCTTGCGGAGGCTTTTTCGATTCCGGTCTGCGAAAAGTAGACGACGAACGGAAACATTTGCATTTTCGATACGCTTTGAAAATCGCGGCGTTAATAAGTTGGCGCAGAAATGTTGTTCCGTAATTTGTTCTTCAGCACGTTCATGATTTCCGACTTGAGGCTTTCAACGATTTGGTTTTGCTTGCTGAGAACAAATTCTTTGCCAGCTTCGCAGGCGGAACTGATTTCGTCCAGACGTAGAGATCACGCCGCATCCAAGATGATATTCCGCATTGCAAAAGGCTTGGCTGGTTGCAATTAAAGAGACTTGTATGTATGAACTTGCATACAATTGCTGCCATAAATACCTTCCAGATGGCGCTGCGGTTAAAAAAAATGCTTGCTGGTGGCGCAGTAAAGGAAGATTCAACGCCAAAAGATTACCGCGGAATTACTGCGCTGAGTGACATCTCTAAACTCTTTGAATTAATTGTTCTGGAAATGCTGGTTCAGGACTGCTCGCACATCATTTCACACGATCTACACGGATTTATGCCCAAACGATCAACAACGACTAATCTAGCTGCCTTTACTTCGTTTATTATTCGAGAGATTAAACTTGGCCATGAAGTAGAAATACGACACAATGGGCATCCACGATAATCTTCTTGTTTGTCTTCGTTCCTACCTGACTGGCAGGTCAACGTCTGTAAAGATTGGCGACTATGCTTCCTCACGTTTCCCCGTTACATCTAGAATTCCTCAAGGCAGTTACTTGGAGCCATTATTTTTTCTGCCGTATATGAACGACGTGAATATAATCCTCAAATGCTTCAAGCTCTCATATGCGACCTGAATCTCTACTACGTAATAAATGGCCGTCATGATGCTCACTTTCTGCAACATGAATTAAAAGCATTTGACGATTGGTGCCGGCTCAACAGGATGGTACTAAATGTGTCCAAGTGCTCGGCCATATCTTTCGGGCGAAAACGGGTGATGATTTCCTACTATTACACTATAAAAGGGGCGAAATTAAACCGTAAAACAACAGTTAAGGATCTGGCGTTCATTCTCGACTCCAAGTTGACGTTCAAGGATCACATTGCCTATATTGTTTCTAAGGCCTCTTCGCAGCTAGGCTTTATATTTCGTTTAAGCTTCAAGGACGTGTACTGCCTCAAGGCGTTATATTGTTCCTTGGTTCGCCCAATACTGGAATATTCCGCCGTCGTATGGACTCCATTCTACTAAATAGCCACTCTGATGATTGAAGCCGTTCAGCGAAGATTCATTCGTTTCGCTTTGGGACATCTTCGTTGGCGTGACCCGTGAAACTTACCAAGCTACGGAAGTCGCTGCAAGCTCATCAACTTGGAGCTACTGGAAGCAAGACGTAACGTTGCCAAGGCGTGTTTCATCGGCGACCTTTTACAATGTACCATGTGTCCTTTATCGCTCTAAGCTACTTAGTCTCCTTGATATCAACACTCGACGACGCAATCTCCGTTTACATGCTTTCTTCAACAATCGGCGATAGAGGACCAACTATGGAGTACATGAACCTGTTTTAAAGATGTGTCCGGTTTTCGACGTGTGTTGTACTCCGTCAAATGTTTTGAGTGCATCCATACACAGTAGAAATTACGATTTCGAGGGTTAAATTAAGCGCAAACACCAACAATTTTCACCTGATCATAAATGCGTTTGATTTTACCATGCCTGCGATTAGATCAACCATGATGGGGTTGATATCAACATGAAGTCTGTCAAATATACTAAAAATGTTGAAGGTACCATAAACGTAGTAAATTTGACTGAAATTTCATGGTAGTTTTGAAAATAGGCATAGTCGGGTAAAATGGTAGTTTTTACTGCAAGATTTTTTTCAGTATACTGCAACTAGGAGGTGGTCCGAATCTATAGGGTGTCCCAGAAAGTATAAACACGATTTTTTACACAAAACCGGATGACAGCTGATTTTCACTGTGTGTCTGTAATCAAATACACACAGTGAAAATCAGCTGTCCTATTCTGAAAAAAACAAGTGTGTGTGTCGGAATTGGACTTTTGCAACGAAGTCATAGAAATGCGAGGCATTTCTCCCGAAAAGCGTAAACAGATTGTGCACAAATGGTGCTCTATTCCCAATATTTCACTACGTCATCTGGCGAAACTTGGAAGTGTAAACATCGCAGCGGTTCGAAATGCCATCCGGAAGTTTGGCGAGGATTGTAGCTTTGCGGATGCAAAGAAATGTGGTCGAAAACCAGGACCAATGTACCGACAGAGGACCGGAAGGTCATGATGACTTTTTCGAATAAAAAAAAACAGTTTTGTTCGAGATGTTGCCAAAAAGCTGAGTAATTCTAAGAGTAACGTCCAACGTGCCACGACACGAATCCATCTAAAAACCTTCAAGAAGCAGAAGGTATCAAAACGGAGTGAAAAGCAGGCTGCAACCGTTAAACCATTAAACCGTGTGTATTGTCATGGGTGATGAAACATATGACAATTTTGACTATAAGACGCTTTCTGGAAATCAATATTCGCATGTGCATACAATGCCTTGGTTGTTTTGCATGCACGTAAGCTATAATTCATATCATATTAGGCTGCGTGTAAAAAAGCCGCTTTTATTATTTTTACAGTTGCCCAATGACAATGTAGCGGCGTATTCGTGATTTGTCCCACGCGCAAATGTCGCAAAAAGACATTCCGGTGGAACGAGAAAAGAAACGACAACTATCCACGAAGGTGGCCACTGCTCGGCCGAGGTCAGCTCGGATTCCGAGGGTTATCACTGCCATCAAAAGGAAGATTCAGGTGAATCCAGTGCGTTCAATGAGGAAAATGGCGAAGGAACACGGGATCACGAGCACGGAATATTGTGAGGCGAAGTCGAGGGCACTGAAAAAGCTCACATGATTACCAACCGCATCCGAGAGCTACGAGTCGAGCAATGTAAGCAAATCTTGAACTTCCTCAAGCGAAAAAAATCGGTAATTCTTTTCACCGACGAGAGCATGTTTACCGTCCATCCCGTATCAAATTCCACAACCGATCGCTATATGAGTTCTCTTCCGGTAAAAAACGTGGCCAAAGTGCACCGCGTATCTGGCCAAGCATCCTTCTACCGTTATTGGTGTTTGGATTGGTGGCTTCCGATGGCAAAACAATAAACGCGGTGTTCATTCCAGAAGGCGACAAAGTAAACACAGATGTCAACATCGGGATTTTAAGCAAGTATGTTATTCCGTGGATCAAAGAGCAGTACGGCCCGAAGCCAAATGTTATATTTCAACAAGATGGGGCACCGTGCCACACCTTGAACTGCAATCAGAAGTGGTTGCCGGAACATCTGCCGTTCTGGGCGATGGATGTGTAGTCGCCATCCACCAGCCTCGATCTTATTCCGCTGGATTACTCCGTATGGCGCGTCATAAAGGCCAAGGCCTGTTCTAAATGTCACCCGAGTACATCAAGCCTCAGTCAAAATAACATAGCGAATCAAAACAAAAACAAAGATCCCTGCCCTTCGGTTCAGGGGTATGTGCGCGTTCTGTCGAGTCGGTCGCGACAGATTTCATGTGTGAGTGGGCTGCCACATCAACGTTCGAAAGTGCCTGAACCAAATGGACAGCTTGTAATGATCACTTGAAGATGCGATGGATCATTGCCCTGATGTTCCAGAATGTAGCACGCCATGGGATGTTTCATGTCTTCTGTATCTAAACGTGAGGGAGTTGAGAAAACAAGTGGAAATTAAACGGAAATGATCTCTCATACGCATCCGTTGAACCATTCTGAACGGCCGTTGTGAGAATATCACCATGAAAATCTCACATGCGCATGGCATGTTGCCGGTTTTAATGCTTTCTCTCTTCCTGTTCTCTTCCCTATGCCATGATCGCGAGCGGTACCATACCTGAAGTGGACATTACATCCCATCGAGGCAATTTAAAAAACGATCGCAAAGGAACGGAAACTTGTAAGAAATAACATAGGTTATAAGTGAGTAAAAACTAACAACACACTTGCACATCATCAAGGTAAGAACTTTATAATTAAATTTTCTAAATTGCAAAATAATACAAATAATTGAGACTCACCACGCACTATATTATGCGATATATATTATATTACATTAAAAGACTAGGAGTTGGTTTCAGATAAATATAACAGACACAATGAAAGGATAGGAAGAACAAAATTGAATGATGTAGAATACACGAAAATAATAAGACAAACATAAATGAACCAGAAGAGGTAAGACGATATGACACCAGACAAAACAGTGGACATGAACATAATGGAGAGAAAGGAGAAGCAATCTTGGGAAATGTAACACCTTTTGAGGCAGTGTCAACAGCGTCTCTATGGACGACATGATCCTTGCACGGCTGGTGAAATGCTTCAAAAGGAATTAAGTTATATCAGTCTAACACACAAGGACTATGGCTTCTTATTTTTGGTTCGAGAAAACTGCTTCGTAAAAATCTCAAAACGATTAAATGACACACCAACGAACCGGACTACAAAAGACAAGGAATATCGAAACAAATTATTTAAGCTGTAAGCGTGACACTGACTATCAAAATAACAAATAGACAATGGAAAAAAAAAATCAAACGAAAGGACTCAAAATGCTCAAACGTGGCTCCTTCCGAGTCATTTGCAACAGCGTCTTCTTGGACGACATGTTCCGTGTACGGCTGGCAAAATGATTCGAAAGGATCTACGCAACGATATCATCAAAGGCCTGGTGTAGAGGTTTCTACTCTATTCAGAGTCCAGCCAGTAAAACTAAAAAAAAAAAAAAAATCAAAACAAAAACAAACATACTAGAACCGAAAGGTACCAAAAAGCGCAAGAGTGATTGCAAGGTGCAGCCTGCAAGCTGTACTTCGGACCTAGGGGTTCTACAACAGTGAACCAATTTCAAATCGCTAGTTTCATATTGATTGTTGGAAATAGTTCCAGGATCTGCAGTGCGTTCCTAAAGCATGTGGGGGCCTTAATTACAGCAAGTGGAAACTCGGTCGATGATTAACATAGTTTAGGACTCTGAGAAACATTTCTCTTTTGGATAAATAAAAAAAAATCGAAATCAATATTTTTTAGAATTTTTTAAATTTTGACGTTGCTCCGTGGTGCAAATATTATCACGCATACAGTAGTAAATAACCTTCGTAGCAAGTGTGTGTAGTGAATAACTTTGAATGAATCTAACAGACAGAGCCTGAGATGGCTCAATTATAAATAGTTCGGTAAATCTTTATTTTTAGATGAAGTTTGTTTTGATTTTTGATTTATTTTCCTGTAGATTACTGTGGTGATATAAAGAACATAAAAGTAAAGTTCCCCTTGAGAAGTTCTAACAACCTAGAACCAGAAATATAAAATATCAGTTTTTTTTTCAGACACTTCAGATTTTTTCCATGCAAATTGAGCATGCCCTTCAACTTAAAGGATTTTTTTCCTCAAAAGTTGTCATTAGCTTCTGGGAGTTTAAGGGTTGAGGAATTTATTTAATTTTAGTATGCCGCTTTTCATACAAGGGTGAACAACCCTAGAGGGCACACATTAAGGTGAATTGTATGAACAATCAAATTCCAAGAGTATGTCGCACACTAGACGAAAATGTTACATAACTGCGGAACTTTGATTTTCAATCCATACCACATGTGTGGCACACTCAGGATCACTTTTGAAAGTTTTTAGAGCTTTTAGAAATAAGAGACCAGCAACCTTGCCAATATGCGTAGCCCTTGCGCTGAACTGGCTGGCTTGACGTGCCGCAAAGGCTCAGTAGGGATTCTTTGTCAAGACCCGAAGCTAAGAGTCAGTTCCATTGTGGTTATATCACATAAATAAGTTTTTCCACAGTATTTACACTGATAGGCAAAATAAAGTGCCCACCTCATCGTTTTTTCAATTTCTCTCATTTACTTGGTTCAAATTAAAGTAAACACACTGTATTTTTTGTTATTATCTTATTTTTTATATTCTTTTTAAGTTTCACTTATGGAATACTGAAAAAAAAGGAGTTTTACTTAAAGAAAAAAAAATCAATTTGTGTTGAAAAAAAAAAAATGACAAAATAAAGTGCCCACTTCAAAAATCAATTTGTTTTCGATAAGTTTCCATTGGAAGACCCCTCGATTGTTTATGTTTTGATATTTTGACATGTTTTGAAGCAAACGGCTCAACCTGGTGCATTTGTATACGTGATCGCATTTGATTCAATTGAAAAAAATGGAGAACGCAGTGCTTTCGAAAGCAATTCCCTTGTGTATCCGAAAATTGGTCGTTCGTGATGTGCAAAACGGTGAATCGCACCGGGCTGTCGCTAAGATGTACAGTATCAGTAAGGCAGCGGTTGGCAAAATTCTTCTGAAGCTTAAAACGTTTGGATCAGTGGTGGATCGCCCTGGCAGAGGCAGGAAGCGGAAAACGGATGCGAGAACGGACACCAAGATCATGCGCGAAGTCAAGAAGAACCCGAAGGTAACTGTCCGCGAGATCCAGGAAACCCTTCAGTTATCAGTTTCCGGTCGAACTGTTTGTTGCCGTCTCGTAGCACAGGGGTTGAATAGCAAACTTGCCCGGAAGCGCCCATTTATCAGCAAGGCAAACAAAGCCAAACGGCTTAAGTTTGCTAAGGAGCATGCTGATAAGCCCCTAGAGTTCTGGAAAACGGTTCTCTGGACGGACGAATCAAAATTCGAGCTGTTTAACCGAAAGCGGCGGGTTCGTGTTTGGTGCAGATCGGGAGAGGAGCTTCAGGAGCGCCACATCCAAGGCACGATGAAGCATGGAGGAGGAGATGTGATGGTCTGGGGGTGTTTTTCGTGGGGTGGAGTGGGAAGCATTGTGAAAATCGACGAGATAATGACGGCAGATTCTTACATCAACATCCTGCGAGAAAATCTGGAGGTTTCGCTGATCCAGACGGGCCTTGAAGAGAAGTTCGTATTCCAGCAGGACAACGACCCGAAGCATACTGCCAAGAAGACCAAGTCTTTCTTCTGGTCTTGTCGGATCAAACCGCTGGAATAGCCTCCACAAAGCCCGGACCTCAATCCCATTGAGAATTTGTGGGCGATTCTCGATGCCAGGGTTGACAAAACTAGTGTTACCAATAAAAATAACTATTTTGAAGCCCTGGAGCGCGCCTGGGAAAAGCTAGATCCACTGCACCTAAAGAACCTGGTCGAGAGCATGTCGAAGCGCCTGCAGGAGGTCCTGAAGGCCAAAGGAGGACACATCAATTATTGAAATGCTTTTATTTTACTTTAATTTATGTTTTCTGTAGCCTAAATGAAGTGGGCACTTTATTTTGTCACTGTTTTTTTTTTCAACACAAATTGATTTTTTTTTCTTTAAGTAAAACTCCTTTTTTTTCAGTATTCCATGAGTAAAACTTAAAAAGAATATAAAAAATAAGATAATAAAAAAATACAGTGTGTTTACTTTAATTTGAACCAAGTAAATGAGAGAATTTGAAAAAACGATGAGGTGGGCACTTTATTTTGCCTATCAGTGTATCTACACATTTCAGTACGCTATTTTTCGGTTTTCTCAGAACTATTGAGATATTGATATATACCTAATTTTTGTTTTCAGTGACCAACCAGTGGATATCAGATATATTTTATTTATACATAAAGGGTGTTTCGATCAAAATTTGGTCGACTTAAACTTGACGCATTTCCTTTCATCGTGCATTTTTTGCACAGCCCTTATTTTGAAGATGTGTGCATGTAGCATCATGCCTCTATTTTGATTTTGATATTAGCACTTCAGTTATCAAAATGTCGTCGAAGGAAGAGAAGCAACGCATCAAAATTTTGCCCGTGCATGGCGAAAATCCAAAGTACTCTCACGCCATGTTGGCGAAATTGTTGAATGTGGCTAAAGCAACTATTACCAACGTATTAACAGTGTTCGGAGAACGTTTGTCGACAGCCAGGAAAGCTGGATCGGGGGGAATAGAAAGCCGGAGGCCACAGCGACGACAAAAAGAGTTACCCGCTGTTTTGAGCGGAACCCCAACCCTGCTGTCCAAGATGTTGCAAAGAAGCTGTGAGAGGCGCCTTTAACCGTGGATAATGCTAAAAAACGAGCTGGACTGTCGACTTACAAGAAAGTGGTGGCTCCAAATTGCGACGATAAACAAAACACGTCGGCCAAAGCACGATCGCGAAAGTTGTACACGACGATGCTGACGAAGTTTGATTGCGTGGTACAGGACGATGAAATTTACGCCAAGGCAGACTTTAAACAGCTTCATGGACAGGAATTTTATATGGCAACCGGGCGGGGAAAGGTGGCAGATATTTTCAAGTACATTAAACTGTCAAAGTTGGCGAAGAAATATCTGGTGTGGCAGGCCATCTGTACCTGTGGCTTGAAGGGCAGCGTTTACATTGCGACCGGAACCGTCTACCAGGAAATTTATCTCAGCGAGTGCCTACAAAAACGTCTACTGCCTTTCCTGAAGCGACACAATTGTTCCGTTCTATTTTGGCCGGATTTGGCATCTTGCCATTACGGAAAAAGGCCATGGAGTGGTATGCTGCCAACAACGTTCAAGTGGTGCCCAAGGACAAGCACCCTCCCAACACGCCAGAGCTCCGCCCAATCGAACAATATTGGGCCATCGTCAAGCGGAACCTTAAGAAGACTCAAAAAGCTGTTGTGAGCGAGAAACAGTTCAAGGCAAACTGGCGTTCTACGGCGAATAATGTGGACAAGGAGACTGTACAAAATCTTACGGCAGGTGTTAAACGAAAGACCCGGCAATTCGCATTCGGTAAAAAGGAAGCTTAGCTGAATATTTTTCCTGTATTCTGTATCAACTGAACTTGAAAAAGAAACATAATTTGACTTATTGATGACAACTTCGATCGACTAACACACATTATTGTTTGACCAAATTTTGATCGGAACACCTTTTACATATATGTATTATGTACACCCCACATACACGTTCTTAAGAGCTTGAAAATAGTTATTTTTGTTGGTAACTTCTATCTTATCAACTCGTGAATCCAAGATGGCCCACAGATTCTCTATTTGGTTCAGATCTGGACTCTGTGGGGGCCATTCCATAGGTTTAAAACGACAGGAACGGAAGAATGCCTTTGACTTCTTCGCAGTATGTTTTGAGTCAACATAAATTTGTTTTCCAGCTCAGTTTTACCATTTTTACCAAAGCACCAACACCTGCCCAAGAAAAACACCTCCACACCATCACGTTCCCTCCACCATGCTTAACTGTGCCCTGGATATGTCGATCATGAAGCGCCTCTCCAGCTCTACGCCATACACAACCTCGTGTTTTGCTTTTGAACAACTCGAATTTGGAGTCATCAGTCCACAAAACAGTCTTCCGATATTCTAAAGGTTTATCAGCATGTTCCCGAACAAATTTGAGTCGTTTCGCTTTGTTGACTTTGCTAATAAAAGGCAACTTCTTACAAAACCTGCTCTTCATACCGTGTTCAGCGATCTTTCTGCGTAGAGTGCTGCCCGAGATCGGTCGTTGAATCACTTCCTTGATCTCCCTGAGGGTAACCTTCGGATTTTTCTTAATTTCTCGAATGATTCTCGCATCTGTTCGGGAATCTGTTCTACGTTTCCTTCCCCTCTCTGGGCGATCAGCTACTGAACCATAGGTTTTGTACTTTGCGAAAAGTTTGGTAACCGCTGCTTTGCTGTATCCGTACTTTTCACCAATCTTGCGATGCGATTCACCTTTCTCGATGTCACGAATAACACATTTTCGGATCTGCAACGGAATAGTTTTGCTTGCCATCGTATTATCCATGGTTATTTAAAGGGCGATACGGTCAAAATTTGGTCAATATCAACTTGACGTATTTCTTTCAATTTTGCATTTAAAAAACCTGAACACCCCTCATTTTGAAGGTGTGTGTGTGTGTAGAATGTTGCTCCTATTTTGATTTTGGAATTCACTCTTCAGTTGTCAAAATGCCGTCCAAGCAAGAAGAGCAGCGTATCAAAATTTTGCTCGCTAAAAGTTGCCAAATCAACCGTTACAAATGTAATTAAAGTGTTTGGGGAACGTTTGTCGACAGCCAGGAAGTCTGGATCGGGGGGAAATCGAAAACCGGAAGCCGCTGAGACGACAAAGAGAGTTGCCGGTAGTTTCAAGCGAAACCCTAACCTATCTCTCCGAGATGCCGCAAATAAGCTGGGTGTATCGTCTACAACCGTGCATCGAGCCAAAAAACGAGCCGGATTATCGACTTACAAGAAGGTAGTGACTCCAAATCGCGATGATAAACAAAATACGACGGCCAAAGCGCGATCCCGGAGGCTGTACACGACGATGCTGACGAAGTTTGACTGCGTGGTAATGGACGACGAAACCTACGTCAAAGCCGACTACAAGCAGCTTCCGGGACAGGAGTTTTATACGGCAAAAGGAAGGGGAAAGGTAGCAGATATTGTCAAGCACACGAAACTGTCACAGTTCGCAAAGAAATATCTGGTTTGGCAGGCCATCTGTACCTGTGGCTTGAAAAGCAGCATTTTCATAGCTTCCGGGACTGTCAACCAAGAAATTTACGTGAAAGAGTGTTTGAATAAACGTCTGCTGTCTTTCCTGAAGAAACACGGTTGTTCCGTACTGTTTTGGCCGGATTTGGCATCTTGCCATTACGGTAAAAAGGCCATGGAGTGGTACGCCGCCAACAACGTGCAGGTGGTTCCCAAGGACAAGAACCCTCCCAACACGTCAGAGCTCCGCCCAATTGAGAAATACTGGGCTATTGTCAAGCGGAACCTAAAGAAGACCAAAAAAAAAATTGCTAAGGACGAGCAGCAGTTCAAGGCAAACTGGCTTTCTGCGGCGAAGAAGGTGGACAAGGTGGCTGTACAAAATCTGATGGCACGGGTCAAGCGTAAGGCCCGGCAATTCGGATTTGGAAAAGCGGAAGCCTAACTGAATATTTTATTTAATTTGATTTTTTAAATAAACGATTTCACCGATTTACACGCGTTTTCCCTTGACCAAATTTTGACCGTATCACCCTTTAGATAACTCGCACTGAATCTTTCTGACCGACAACTGAAATCCGTAAGAAGATCAACAAATACTTGGAATCGTCAAAAAAATTGAATACGAGGGGCGTTTGGATGTAAAAATTACATACACATAATATATTTTCAATTGGGCACTTTATTATGACCACCAAATTTACACCACGTATGGTTCAAAAAATAATTTTGCAAAAATGTGTATTATCCATTGCAAAAATACACATGCATCTTTAAAATAATAATATTATCATGCTTAGAAAAATATATGAATACGATATAATGAGTTTTTCAATGACTTCAGAGATGAAGCGTGTTCATGAGAAAAGTGGGCACTTTATTTTGGCGGTGACTGTACCTTCAGCAACGAGCATTAGACTCAGAAAATTTCTAAGCCATGGAATAAAGTTCCCAATTGCAGGGACTTCTTAAAAGCATGCGGATTGCTTTCCGCTCAAGAAAATCTTTTCTTCAGCTCCGCCATCTATACATAAATTAACAATATTGTATGAGTACAATTCCGTTCATGTGTGCGATGGTGCCCCCCCCCCCCCTTCCCCCCCCCCCCCACCCCCAAAAAACACCCCACCCCACCACAACCCACCCATCCCCACCCCCCAACCTCCTATCTTTTTTTATTGCTTTTTTTTTTTTTTTTTTTTTTTTCTCTCCCCCAATTTTTACCCAAACCCCCCAACAAACACGAGTTCTTCGCTTAAAAACAAACAAATGTAAACATTTTTTTTTTTTTTTTTTAGACGGGATGGAAAATCTGCAAACAGACTCCTGAAGAACTCAGGGTGTGGGGATGAGGGCGCCAACTCCTCGACCCACTAAAAACCCACCCGTGCCTCCAGCCCCGGCCCTCCCCGGAACCACCTTTCGGTATTACTTCAGGGAGGGGGCTAGTGTGCTTTACGCACCCACTATGTCTAACTACATAGGTCTTTAGTAGTTAGCTTCACCGACCTGACGCTGATTCGATCGAGATGCTCCTGGATCCAAGCAGGGTTCGGGACGTCCGCGCCAGATCGTCCGCGATCTCCCTGCCCGACCACTTACGGTACCTGCCGAACCGCGCGTCATATGGTCCTTCCTCCGATCGAGAAAGCCAGGGCCAGGACCGGGGTAGGAACGTCTGGGGGCGGCTACCCCAGGGTCGTCCCTGTTTCCCATGTCTCGACCGCTTACGGCTTCCTGCCGGATCCTGCGCCAAATGGCGCCTCCTCCGTTGTAGTTCGTTTAGCCGTTAAGGGGAGCTTAACGTTTCCAGGGTGCACCGCGGGGAGGCGAACTACTTCCACACCCCACCCCTCCCCCCCCCCAACCCTTTAAGACACTTTTTCCCCAAAACCCCAATATTTGTCATAGGCAGATAGGCATCTGACAAACATCTATGATATCTGTCAGCTGTCTAGCTGCCTATGCCAAATATTTGGCTATTGGACAAACAGTGTACTACAAGCTTAAGAAACAGCAGGCTTCACGAGGTGCGCTATATCCATGGTTAACAAAGAAGAGAGGAAGCATGAGCTCTCTCAAAAGCAACAGTGATGCCATAGCTGCCACTCAACAGCGAAGCATTATTTATCGTTGAGTACTATTGGACAGCTCCGAAACATATTTTTTTTATTGCATATGATAGTGCCAGATGATGGACAATAAAATCATAAGGTTGATCTACCTCAAATGATTGGAAGAAACATGAAAAAATAGTGATTTCAGATCATCTAAATATGAAATAAATTTAACTCAATGTTCAACATCACATTCTGGCAACAAGCCTAGATGTGAGAAGGAGCTGATGAAGACATTCCCTCTGGTACATGCGATTAAATTCCAAATTTTCTTGATGATGTTTTTTAAATCTTCAAAATGATAGTAATACATTGGTAATCAATCATGATTTATGCATCGAATCATTAGTCCGATAGATAAAGCTTATGATCGTATCATTAAAAGTGAAATAATTTGGAAAATGTAGGAGTTTTAGACCTATTTCCTAACAGCTGATAAAAACAGTCACCCCTGATTAAGCCGTTCCCTACCCTAATTAGTATTGTTTCATCGAGAGCCTGTTTTAAGGACTTGCGCGTAAAATTAACTTCGTGGGCAGCAATCTTTGCCGGTGTGGAAACGGTCATGATGGCTTCGATCACACAGTCTGGCAATATACGGATAGTGGCGCCGCCAACGAACGGATTTGAATACTCTAGAAGCCTAAGAAATCCAGTGCTAGTGACGAATCTCTGATGAAACTACAGAATACCTTTCCCATGTTCCAATCCATCCCCAAAAAATGTCACCCCTTTTCAACTTGGGTAAACCGCGAGTCAACGGTCCAAGTCCAACTGAACGAAGTATTAAGTCATTTATGTTACCAAAAATCAATGAAATGTCGACTCCATAAAGCTAATGCGATACCAAATCACTAATAAAAAAACGTGTCGTATAGAAACTTCAAAGGGTCAGTGCAGTTTAGTTAATTTTGTCTACAGAAAAAACGCCACTCTGCTCATCTTTGCGTCTCAACCAACCATTTCTCCTACAGAGAAACTACTTTTCTTTCATCCTGCATTGGTTTTTCATATCTGTGGGTTAATCCGAAGCAACAGGATCTACCATAACGAACGTTTGCTGATCTTTTTATTGCTCCTACTAATTTGAATCGGAATGAATGTTGGTACTCTAGATGTATTATACCTTGATAGACAGCCGTCGTGATTACGAACCACATCGTTCTAGGGTTCGATTTTCGCCTGCGAGCATTTGCCTGTAGTTGTACAACAGTAGGTGCAACGTTCGGATCTCGACATACACCTGATACCTTTTTCTTGGGATTTCCGCCCCAACTGGAAGTTTGCGCCACACTGGTGTGTTCATTCACAACGATAGTTCACCGCAGTCGCGTTGAGAGTCGGCATTCTTCCGCTACTAAACCGGTTCCCCCCATACACGACTCGCATTAAGATTACGGTTCGAGGGTAGTTGTCTTCGATTACAATAATAAAATAATAAGAAGGCAAAAAATGGGAGAGTAAACAATTCCAATTGAACTGATAATAAGATCCGTGCGATCGAGTCGCGGTGCTGTCGTGATGCGCCTGCACGGTCAGAAGTGGTCCGGCGACTGATCAGTACAGACTATAAAACGTAATCGCCTAGAACAAGCCTTGAACTGTTGATCCTGAACTTTTAGTGGAGTTGTACTTACTGTGAGCCGAAGAAAATGGTCCGGGCTGTTTATATCGGTTGTGTTGTGCTTTTATGGATAGGGATTTTCGTCATTGCAGGTGAGTTTGTGCTTCGGTTTTTCAGTATCCTGACTTACGTCTAGTTCGCGGTGAAGTTAAAATGTATACTGTCGATAATTCTCTTCGCATGGAACTTCTAACAGATAGCATGTAGCGAAAAAGATCGTTGTGAATCCCATCTTTTTTCACTTGGAATCTCTTTTTTTCACGCATACATATGGAGGGTTATTCCTAGAGTCGAAGTGACGTTTTTCATTTGCACAAACAAACGTTACTTAGTTCATGATTACGCGATTCAGTTCACGGTGTATTTTTGCTTGTTCTCGAATTCATGACTGCAGTTCACGGATCTGGGCACGGATTTTTTTCCGTGTGGTGAAGTGAGAAAAGTCACCTGCAGTGACGCGAGTCTCCATTTGATTAACCCAGAAGAGTCTCACGTCACTGCAGGTGAGTTTTCTCACTTCACCAAGTGACAAACGTCACTTCGACTCTCAGAATAACCCTCATGGTCGTGTCAAACGCAGTAGATAAATAAGCGAAAAGTAGCCGTTTCGACCTCAGACTCATCGATTTCACCGCCGCCAAGACTATGGCCATACGTACTATCTACTTCCAGCACAGCCGCCCACCGTTACATCTAGAGATCACCACAACAGACCGAATCACAAATCGACCATGTTCTAATCGATGGAAGGGACTTCTCGGATGTTATCGACGTCAGGACATATCGCGGAGCAAACATCGATTCGGAACACTACATCTTCCTTCTTTCGTAGCGTTTAAAGCTTATTTCTTTCGCAATTAGCTTATTGCTTACTCTCAACCACAGTTATTAATTAAGGGCGGGATCAAGTCCCTATCACTTCGAAGTTTTCTTAGCACAAACCTCAAATACTATTAGGACTTCAGGCGTGAAATTTTCAAGAATCATTTGCTTCACAGGAGCCTCCATTGGTTAGCAATTTGAGCGTTGTTTTTTTGTTTTGTTAGTGAATTTTAGTCTCAAAAATCGTGAACTGATAATTAACCTAACCTATAAATCATATGGAAGAAGGACTCTCTCCAGTTTCACCTTAAGAGCTTTCGATGCCAGGTACCATTTTACATTAGTATGATTGTGTGGCAAGTACAATCACACCCTATGCCCAGGGAGACGAGAAATTTAACGAAAAATTCCTAGACCAGACCGGCAATCGAAGCCAGCCACCTCAACCTTTGTAGCCCCGCGCCTTTACCGACTGAGCTAAGGGAGGACCCTAAAGTCGGAACAATACATGGTCATGGTCAAAATGCGCCAAAGCCTTTCCACTGTAAACAACATTCGGTACCGACGCCCACCACGGTACAATCTGGAACTACTGAAGTTCTCTAAAGTTACAATTGATTATGCGCAAAGCCTAGAAGCACTTTGGCCGGATGAGGGAGAGCTGATCGAAGCCCCCCTTGAGGACACCTGGAATAGTGTCAAAGCAGACATTAACAACGCAGCAGAAGGTGCCATTGGGTTTTTGGATAGAAATCGACGGAACGATTAGTTCGACGAAGAGTGCCTGGCAGTTTCAGACGAGAAATATGCAACGGAGACGCAAGGAACCCGTTAAAATGCGGAGCGATACAGAAGGAAGTGAAGGCAGCAAACTTATCTTTTACGGGAAAAGAAGCGCCGCCTGGAGGGGCGGGAGTGCGAAAAAATGGAACAGCTATATCGTTCTCAAGAAACGCGAAAGTTCTACATGAAATTCAACGCATCTCGCAAAGGTCTTGTGCCGCGAGCGGCATCTTGTGCAGATGGCTCAATGAAAAACCTCCCTAGGATTCGGTCACCTGTTAAGCCACCATGGAGCAACCCAGAACTGCGCAGGTTGAAACGTGAGCGAAATGCTAAACAGAGGTTACTTCGGAAGCAACGTTCCTTAACTAATCAACAGGCCTTCAAAGTCGCAAGTGACGCATACCGTCTAGTGAATGCTAGTCTGTATAAATCACATGTTATGCGTGTACAATACGTTTTGTGAATTCTAAGAGGCGATGCTCTTCCATACCGTCAAATGTATTTCTAGACGAATCAGAATCATCTTCAGCTGAAGAATCATGCGAACTGTTTGCCAAGCATTTCACGTCTGTGTTCTCCGCTGGGCTCACATCTTAACAAGAAGCTGAAGAGGCAGCTTCCAATTTACCTGCTGATGTATTTGACCTGGACACCTTTTCCGTCACTTCGGACATGATCATTGCTGCTTCTAAGAAACTGAAAAGCTCGTATTCGCCCGGGCCTGATGGTGTACCGGCTGTTATCTTTTGTCGCTGTGCTGCTCCCTTGGCGACTCCTCTTGGTCACATCTTCAACAAATCGTTTGAGCAACAAAAGTTCCCCGCTGTGTGGAAACAATCTTGTATGTTTCCCGTGTTCAAGAAAGGAGATAAAAGAAATGTGAAGAACTACAGAGGAATTACCAGTCTATCTACGGGATCGAAGCTATTCGAAATAGTCGTTAGTAATGTGATTCTTGGCTGTACCAAACAATACATTTCAGACAGTCAACATGGATTTATGCCAGGCCGCTCTTTAACAACGAACCTTCTTGACTTCACTAGTACCTGTATTACGCAGATTGAAGCTAAAACTCAAGTTGATGCCATATATACGGACTTGAAGGCCGCTTTTGACGTCATTGATCACAGAATACTTCTGGGCAAACTATCCCGTCTAGGTGCATCAAAGCGACTTGTGGTATGGCTGGAAAGCTACTTGACGGGTCGTGTTCTGAACGTAAAGCTTGGTTCAGTTGTTTCCAGTACGTTTAATAATAATTCAGGCGTTCCACAAGGCAGTAATCTGGGGCCCTTGCTATTTGCGCTGTTCTTCAACAATGCTGCTTTGTTGCTAGGATCGAACTACGTACTCATATACGCAGACGATTTAAAAATCTACCTGGTGGTGAGGTCTATTGATGACTGCTACCGGCTTCAGGAGCTTCTAGACATGTTTTCCACCTGGTGTAATATGAATAAACTCGTAATAAGCATTACTAAATGTGTTGCTATCACGTTCCACCGATCAACGCGTCCTATCACTTTTAACTACCAAATTGATGGGAATGTCCTCGAGCGCGTAGATCAGGTCAGTGATTTGGGTGTGATACTGGACGAAAAATTTACATTCAATCAGCACATCAGCACCATCATCAAGAAAGATTCACGACAATTGGGATTCATCACTAAAATCTCCCGTGATTTCACCGATCCTCACTGCCTCAAAGCACCCTACTGTGCACTTGTTCGACCGGTTCTTGAAAATGCTGCGGTAATTTGGACTCCGTATCAACTGTCATGTGACCTCAGAATTGAACGTGTTCAACGTAGATTCATACGCATTGCACTCAAAAGCCTACCGTGGCGTAATCCTCAAGATCTCCCTCCGTATCGTGAACGATGCCGGCTTCTAGGACTCGACACGCTGCACCGTCGCCGAAATATTCAACAAGCTACCCTTATTGCAAAGATAGTGAACGGTGAAATCGACGCACCTGCACTTCTGTCTTGCATTGACTTTAGAGTGGGAAGACAACTTAGATCGTCATCTCTACTGCTGACCAGATTCCATCGGACTTCTTACGGTTTTAATGAGCCACTGACATCATGTGTTCGTACCTTTTCGTTAGTTGACGACCTCTTCGACTTAGGAGAATCTTCTAGATCTTTTAAAAACAGAATAACTGCGTCAAGACTGCTATAATCTAGGCTACAATAGTTCTAATACATTCATGTAGACTACGGTCAGATGAATTAAACAAAATAAATAAATAAAAATAAACAAATAAATAAATAAGGTTGGAGGTATCTTGACAACTGAATGTAAGGTTATCGATAGGTGGAAGGGTCAGATTTGTGGAAAGTTATCAAGCTGGATTGTGGACGGGCGATCGACAACAGAACAACTCGCTGCGGCGGATCCTCCAAAAGTGTCACGAATATCAAGTTCTTTTTTTTTCCATGATTATCGAGATTTTTAGCCCTGGGCTGGTTCATCCCCCGTCGTAGTCACTCGAATACCTTCTTGGTATATTCGTAACTTGTCCGGGGGTGAGATTCGAACTCGTGACTTTGGCTTGAGAGGTATGGATGTTAACCACTATACCGGGGTCGTCCCCCGGATATCAAGTTCTTTCGCACCACCTACTCATCGATTTCAAGGCCGTATACGATACTATTGATCGTGGAGAGCTATGGAAGATTGCTTCGCTGACTAGACGACACCGAAACCGTTGGAAGAACGTTGCTGGCGGTTATTGAGCCGTACACCAGGCTGAAACGTGAA
This sequence comes from Aedes koreicus, assembly GCA_024533555.2. Classification (NCBI taxonomy): domain Eukaryota; kingdom Metazoa; phylum Arthropoda; class Insecta; order Diptera; family Culicidae; genus Aedes; species Aedes koreicus. The sequence continues at coordinate 425,849 of JAHHFK020004364.1, read as the reverse complement.
GTAGAAAAGGTTGGATTAAGAGTGGGTACGTCGAATACTAAGTATCTGCTGACAGGAGAAACGGAGATCAGTTAGAGTTGTTAGATGAGCTTGTATGTCTTGGACCATTGGTGACGTCGGATAACAGCTGCCGCAGGGAAATTCGGAAACGCATAATAGCCGTAAGTCGTGCTTACTATGGACTCTACGAGACCCTAAGGTTTGGACACATTTATCGCATACCATGTACAAGACGCTGATAAGATCGGTAGTTCTCGGTGAGCACGTAACGTGGACAATGCTTGAAGAGGACCTGTAAACACTTGGAGTTTTCGAACGACGTTTAGTAGGACCAGCATTGGCGGTATGTGTATGTGAAAACGGCGTATGGGAAATAAGAATGAACCACAAGCTGGCGCAAATCTATGGCAAACCCAGTATCCAGAGAGTCGCTAAGGGAAGGGTACAATGCGCGGAACACGTTGTAAGGATGCCAGACAACAATCTCGCCTAAATGAAGTTTGCCTCGAATCCGGGCGGGACAATACGTAAGGGAGCGCAGCGAGCTAGGTGGTTAGACCTAGTAGAGCTAAGAAGTGTAGGATGCTCGAGAGACTGGAGACAAGCAGCTCTAAAGCGAGTTTCTGGACGACATTGGACCTTTTAAGGACATTGGACCAGCGAAAAGAAGGATAATATGTCAGCATACGTACTGCTACTGCTGCTTTGTTTTTCGTTTTCATGCCTTTTTTCTCCGCCGTGATGTTGTTTCGCTGGTCCTTAGGGAAAACGAGTTTGATAGCGGCAATCAACCTGAAAGTGCATACAAAAGATGTTCCAAGTCTTTCAGGCGGTGGTATGTCCCGCTTACTTCAGTAATATCGCGGACATTTTCCATACGAATGGTAATAATTGGTGAAGGAACCTGGCGTATGGTGGGCCCACTTGAGGGTATAGATGTTAATGCACCGATTGTCATCAGCATTGAGCCATATAATTACAGTCTGTTCTAGAAGGGCAAGACGACGTAAGAAGTGACGGCGTCCCAGGAATGGGGTAAGACATGGAACATCAACTTGTTACGTAAACTGACTCGTTTCGTGCATGAAGATCGACGAAGATCATGTCGATGATCCACAAGCTCGATGAATCGGATTTAATCCAGATGACGAGTGATTTTCGATGACTCTTTTGATGGGTTTGCCTAAACGGTATGTGCCTGACGATCAAACGATGGTGATGGATCCGGTAGTTTGACCGGATATTTGTTCGTTGCTAAAAGTACGAAAAACTAGGTTAACAATCTGATGAGTAGGTCGAAAGGAGTATTTGAAGGTTGTAATGCAGCGTCGAGATTACGACCTACATGGGCCGATTTTAAGATAGTCTTGCAACACTTAAGTAGTTACCAGAGTCAACATACGTGACCGAAAAAGTGACGATCTCTATGGACTCTGTTGACAGCGTGAACCTAAATCAATCATCATGCTCATGCTCTAACTTGCTGGTGCTAGGATCATTATTGCCTCTTGACAAGCGAAGCTTTCTTGTGAGTCAACATCCATTGACCAAATAGGGCTCTGCCTCCTTTATGCTGCTTTCACTCCCTTGAACACAATGTGTTTTATTTTTAGAATACTTCATCGGAAAAGTGCTCAGTTAAAGGGTGAGTCGATGATTATTGCCACACTTTAGATTGATTGGTAAATAGGCTGTAGTTATCGAAATGAAGCCAATTTTTTTAAGTAGTGCAGTATATATATTCATGTCAGCTTACTTACATCGGATAAATCTTAGGATGAGTTTGGGTAAAAGCTCGACATTTGCGATTTATTATTATTTATTTGGTTTATATCTATGCAGATAGCACCAAATCAACAATTCCACAACACTCGATATGCGGCTGCATCTCTCCATCCTCTGCTGCGCCCCACAATTGTCATCGTTGAGTATCTGGTCCTTTCATCTAGCCCACTGCGCTCCACGCCTTCTTGTACCGGCCGGATATGAAGCGTACTTCATCTTTGCATGGTTGTTATCCGGCATTCTCGCAACATGCCCTGCCTAGCGTATCCTTCCAGCTTTTGCCCCCCTTAGAATACTTGGTTCGCCATAGAGTTGAGCGAGTTCGTGATTCATTATTCGCCGCCACACCGCCAGAGATGGTACTAAGCACACGTCGCTCGAATACACCAAGTACTTGCAAGTCCTTTTCGAGCATGGTCCAAGTCTCCTGTCCCTAGAAAACCACCGGTTTTATAATCGTTTTGTACATGGCACATTTAGGGCGGGGGTGACTCTTTTTTGACCGCAGTTTCTTCTGGAGCCCATAATAAAGCACGACATACACTGAAGATGCGCCTTCGTATTTCACGACGAAAGTTGTTGTCTGCCGTTTGCAAGGATCCACGGTAGACGAATTCATCCATCATCTCTAAAGTATCCTCGTCTATCATAACACTGCTACCTAGGCGAGCCCTGTCGCGCCCGCTGTCGCCTATTAGTATGCACTTTGTTTTCGACGCATTCACCACCAGTCCGAATTTTCAAGTTGCACGTTTCAGATGGGTGTACAGTTCTGTCACCGTTTCAAATATTCGGCCGACAATGTCCAAATCATCCGCGGATTTCGTTAAAATCGTACCCCGGCTGTCAAACCCGGTTTGTCTCAAGATACCTTCTATGGCGATATTGAACAGAAGATAGGAAAGTCCATCGCCATGTCGAAGTGCCCGGCGAGATTCAAACGAACTGGTTTGTTCACCTGAATTCTTCACGCAGCTTTGCACACCGTCCATTCTTGTGAGCTTCCCGGGGAAGCCGTTCTCGTTCATTATTTTCCATATCTCTTTGCGACCAAAACTGTCGTAGGGATCTGGAATTCACGGCTTTCTGGAGTATTTTCCGTACGATAAAGATCTGGTCCGTTGTCGAGCCGGCTTGATAACCTCTCACGAACACATTCGTTATAGGTGATAGACGACGGAAGATGATCTGGGATAGCATTTTGTAGGCGGCATTCAGAATGGTGATTGCTCGGAAGTTCTCTCACTCACAACTTGTCGGCTTTCTTGTAGATGGGGTATATGACGTCTTCCTTCCATTTTTCCGGTAGATGTTCTATCTCCCAGGTTCTTACTATCAGCCGGTTTAGACAAATGGCCAACTTTTCCGGACCCATCTTGATGAGTTCAGCTCCGATACCATCCTTACCAGCTGCTCTATTGTTTTTGAGTTGTTGGACGGTATCCCTAACTTCCCTCAGCGTGCGAGCGGGTTCATTACCCTCATCTGCCGTACTGATGTAGTAATTGATTCCGCTGTTTTGGTCTACGTTCTCCGCGCCATTCAGGTGTTCGTCGAAGTCACCTTTCAATCATCTCACATCCGTCAAGATGGGACCATCATTTTTCCTGCACATTTCGGCTCGCGGCACAAAACCTTTAAGGCGGGATACTTTGAGCTTCTGGTAGAACTTTCGTGTTTCTTGAAAACGGCACAGCTGTTCCATCTCCTCACATTCCGCCTTTTCCAGGTGGCGTTTTTTTTTTTCTCCCGGAAAAGGTGGGTTTGCTGTTCCCGCTTCCATTCGTAGCGTTCCACGTTCTGCCGGGTGTCTTGCTGCAGCTTTACCGCCCACGCTGCGTGCTTCTCCTCCAATATCTCTCTACACTCCTCGTCAAACCAAACTCCGTTCTATGAACCCGACGATGTTCTCAGCTGCATTGTTTATGGCTGTTTTGACAGTACTCCAGCAGTCCTCAAGAAAGGCCCCATTGAGCTCACCCTTGTATGGCAACGCTGCCTCAAGATGCTGAGTGTACACACTGCCGACATTCGGTTGTTTCAGTCGCTCTAGGCCGTACCGAGACAGCCGTAGTGTCCAGAGTCGATGTTAGCGCCACGATAGATTCTGACGATAATATTGGAGAAGTGCCGTCCATCAATGAGAACGTGGTCGATTTGTGATTCTCCATATGTAGCGATAAGGGAGGCTGTTTTGGAAGTAGGTGCTACTAATGGCCATATTCCTAGAGGTCTCAGTTCACGTGTATTGCCGCCGCTCTAGTGGATGGTGTGATTACCTCTAAACTTTCGCACCATGCTTCCAACACACCTCTTGCAGCGCTACGATGCCAAACCCACGGACCTTCAGTACATCGGCGAGTATGCGCGTGCTTCAGATGAAATTGAGAGATTCACAATTCTACGTATCTCAAGTCCTGTTTCGTCACGGTTTGGCTTGCAGGACCTGACACCAACCTCCTACTTTTCGGGTTCTGCTTTGGCATTTCCTCCAATACAGTGCTAGATAGCTAGGTTCAAGCGCTAGTCCTCGCCGGAGGTGGTACTTTTTGGTGGGCGACCAGGAGATAACATTTTATCTTAGCTTTGGGATAGACGCCCTCTATCAGCGCCGGAACAGCCGTTTCCGGTACGGTTTTCTCAGTTCTTTTTTTCTACTTCCTCAGAATTTCATTTTGACGTAGAGCTACGTCTGTGTTTTCAATACTCGGGTACACGTTGCGAGTGCGAAAAATTGTATTGTCACGAAATATGATTAGATTTTGAACGTTAACAAATCAGCGATTTCACGATCGATTTCCAAAATGTTTGCATCAATCGATCAGGACACTTCGATATTGAAAACAATTGATTTCAAACATTTAAGTATTGAAAATTAAATAAATGCTAAGCGCCGTCAAAACAAGCATCAACCAATCACGTGCATCTGAACGGTTGTTTCGCAACACGGACGACAGATTATTAGACTAACAGGTTTGGGTGTGTTTGTGTGTATATTCAACGATTTTACATTGTCATCGTATAGGGCATAAAAAGAGAAGAGCAATATTCACATCGTCGTCATTCTACGTCTGACCGCAGTGCGCTCTTGACGTGTTTCATCGTGTTCCTGCCGGACATATCAGTTCGATTTGCGTGTGTCGCACCGTTCATAGCATCACAATGGCTCCCAAAAGCTTGAAACCAAGTAGCTCCATGAGGTAGAAGTCAACAGCAGCAGCGGCGTCGAAGAAGGCTGGCAAAGTTCAGAAGGCCATTGCCAAAGATGACCGCTAGGAACAGAAGCGGTCCGCCGGCGGAAGCATTCGGAAGAAGGAAACGTATAGCACCTACATCTGCCAGTTTTTGTCCTACATCTGTAATTTTTGTCCTTCGCCTCTTCTCCGGTCTTCCGAAGTTCGCGCTTCATCATGGCCTAATAGGTTACGACCGAACGGAGTTCAGTTCGATGGGTTCATGTCTTTCGGTACAAAACCACAGAATTTGTCGAACAGCACTCCTGTGCGGTTTTGGAGTTGTGACATGAAGCCAAATCAGGCCGAAACAACGGTTTATGATTGTGCTGTCTCAGAAACGGCAAAAGCCGTTTTTTGAGGCGCCCAATTTTGTAAATCTCACGGTTTGTGGTGCCTTTGGCCAAAAATAGTTCACTCCGTATGCCAAAAGTGCATATAGTGCCAAATAAGGTACTTTGGCAGCTTCTTCCGTTTGAAACGGTCATCCATATCAAACTTGTCCGTGAAATATCCTGTCCCGGCAACTGCTTGGATTCCCTAATAAATTTCGTATGGTTATTTTTTTAACGACCTATTTGGGGTATCATCCAAACCATTAAATAAATGGTTGGAGGATTTGTGATATCGTACGTTAGAGGTAATTTTTTATCAGGCTTCCGGTTTGATGTACATATAGGTCTTACCATCAATGACGCAGCACTGATATTTCCTTACCAGCTTCGTGTAGAGTTTCCTTGCACGCGTTTTGGCAACACTCTTCTGACGTTTGTCCCGATTTAGGAAGTTCTGCACCTTGTACGTTTTCAATCCAGATCCCTTTGGACGAATCATTGCAAAACACCAAGTGTTTTGGCCAAGTCTCGCGTCGAAATGTTCGGATTCTGCTTGAAATGGGCAATTAGCGGTCTCTCGTTTTTTTTTTGCGCGTTGTTCCCGGCTTTCGTCCAGCTCGTGGCTTCAGGTTCACTGTCATTCATTCCTAGAACCTTTGGAGGATCCTTCAAACGGTCGAATGATGTATATTCATTAGCTTTCCCAAGCCGCGATGCGACAACCCAGGTTTTTGCACGTGGCTGAACAAAATCCTTTTGCAAACGGTTTAATGATTTTTTTCCATCTCAACCAAAATGTCATTGACAACTGCACAACTAAGCAGATTTCGGATTTCGGTGTAATTTCGGTGAAGTATGAAAAAAGTTTTAAAGTGTCGCAATAATTATCGCCTCACCCTTTAATAGTAATTATATATTCGATATTTACTAGGAGCTATTCATAAACCACGTAGACTTGTCTAAGGGGAGGGGGGTCTGACCAAAGTCTACGCTCCATAACAATTTCAGAAAAATTTTATATTTCTAGATTCAGAGATTTTCACATATGAGTGGTTTATAAACAGGCCCTTATGTGCAACCTCGAACCCGGCATTTGAATTATTTACACTATCGAATTGGAGTCCAAAGTATGAGATTTACGTATGCCTTATGAAGCATCTTGAAGTTGTACATCATATCCTGGACTTTACAATATTCACTGAACTTCCACAAAGTTATCTTAAATTAAAAACATATCCGCAATATGATTTCATATTTTTAACCAAAAGTGTCCACTCCGGAATGACATTTTGTTTCATGCCGAAAGCGACCTTAAAGAAGGTTAGACCCACAAACCTTTTGCCCGCATCACAAATGACCATACTAACGCCGTCCGTCCCGTTTCAGACAAATCCAGAATCATATTCCGTGAAGACGATGATCGGGATCAAACCTCCTTCGCTGGCCGTTTCAATCTGGAAATGGACGACATGGAGTACGAACAGGACAACGAAGGCGACTCGCTGATTCCCCAGCTGATAACACGCGACGAAAACCAAAACTACATCCCATTGCCGGACAAGCAGGGAGAATTTCAAGTCGTGTCCCGAAAGGCAGTCATCGAGAGTCGCCAGAACAGCACCAAGTTCGAAGCGGCCGAATTCGTCAAGCTGCATTTCTACGCCAGGTCAAACAACTACCAGCCTGTCGAGCTGAGATATGATCAGGTGCAGTTCCTTCCGGATCATTACGGGTTCAATGTTAATTTACCGACGAAGATTTTGATCCACGGTTGGCTTGGAGGATCTGATTCGGATGTGATTGAACCATTGGCCAAGGATTTCCTAGAACAAGGAAACTTTAACGTTATTGCGGTGGATTGGGAGAAGGGAGCTCGCACACTGCTGTATCCAGTTGCTAGATACAGAGTTGGGAAGGTAGCTGAACTGGTGGCGGCCATGATAGACCAGTTGCTCGATTTTGGTCAGACACCTGAGCAGATTGGGATCATTGGGCACAGCTTGGGGGCTCATATAGCTGGTCTGGCAGGGAAGAATACAAAGCAGAAGGTAGCATTCATCGTAGGACTGGATCCTGCAGCACCTTTGTTTCGCTTGAAGAAGCCACACGAACGACTGTCGAATAACGATGCACAGTACGTGGAGGTGATTCACACCAACGGCAAGGCACTAGGAATGTTCGGAAACATCGGGAAGGCTGATTTCTATCCTAATGGAGGTTCGACGCAACCTGGATGTGGGTGGAGGCTAAGCTGCAGTCATCAGAGAGCGGTTGATTATTTTAAGGAGTCACTCAAACAAAAGGCTTACTTTGCTGATCGCTGTGCAGATGTGGAAGATTTAAAACCCAACTGTACACTTGGTAAGGCCGCCATGGGTGGATTCGATGCCCTGAGAACGAGAGGCAAACCTAATGGCGTATACTATGCGTTGACAGCTGCAGATAAGCCGTTTTTGCGGAGTGTGTAGATTCTTTAAAATAAAGTGTTATAGTATTAGCAATTACTTTTCATTCCCAGATCCGAACACACAGAAAAAAAAATCCCGATGCAAAGATCACCAATTGCTACAAATTTCAATTTTCAGACGACGACCGCATAATTTTCCGGGAGGACGACGATGAAGACGATTCTTTTCCCATTTCCCAACGACTGGACTTGGACGACATGGAGTACGAACAGGACAACGAAGGCGACACTTTGATACCACAGCTGAGGTTTTCGCTCGACCAACAGGAAAATTACGTAACTCTTCCTGACAAGGAAGGTGCGTTCCAAATAATGCCACGAATTTCCGTTCGTGAAAGTCGACAGAACAGCTCCCACTATGATGCAGCCAAGTATGTTCGGTTTCGGTTCTACACCCGCGCGAACAATAGTCAATCAATGGTACTAAATTTCGACGATATCGAATCCTTGCCACATGAGCATAAGTTCAACGTGCTGCGGCCTACTATGATCCTGATTCACGGGTGGCTCAGTAGTTCCGAGTCAGAAGTCATTGAGCCGCTGGCGAAGGTTTTCCTCGAGGAAGGTAACTACAATGTTCTCGCCGTAGATTGGGAGGAGGGAGCTCGGACGATACTATATCCAGTGGCCCGATATCGTGTGCCGAAAGTTGGTAAACTGGTATCGGCCGTAGTCAATAAGCTGTTGGACTTTGGTCAAACACCGGAGCAGATTGGGATAATTGGACACAGCTTGGGAGCACACATTGCTGGTTTGGCGGGCAAGAAAACCAGACGGAAGGTAGCCTGTATCATCGGACTGGATCCAGCATCGCCTCTGTTTCGCTTGAAAAAGCCCGCGAAGCGTCTCTCCGACAACGATGCACAGTATGTAGAGGTGATTCACACCAATGGGAAAGCGTTGGGAATATTCGCCAGCATTGGGACGGCCGATTTCTACCCCAATGGAGGCGTGAAACAACCTGGTTGCGGATGGAACATCAGCTGCAGCCACCAGAGGGCAGTAGACTACTTCAAGGAGTCACTCAAGACGAGAGATTACTTCGCCGATCGGTGTACGGATGTGAAGGATTTGAATTCGGAGTGTTCGTTGGGCAAGGCAACGTTGGGTGGATTCAGGGCTCTGAGGAAGAACGGCAAACCGAGGGGAGTCTACTATACGCGAACTGCCGAGGAGAAGCCATTTTTGAGGAGATCGTGAACTTTGAATGAGTTTGAAATTGAGAAGTATACCTAGTTAGGATATAGTTAGGCTGACCAAATAGTGTCAGGATAAAAACGGGACACATGGGGTAGAAAAACAGGACACAAGGACATAACATTGTTGGAAAGAATTTTATTCATCATAGTAAAACATCTAATCAATTATTACGTAGATGTACCTGCCTTGTTCTATGCGGTGAAGGAATATTTCGTTGAAGATGATACTTTGCGAAGTAAAATATGATTTTTGGAAATCATAACATAAAATTTATCACATTCGACGTTAAAGTTCTGTTTAACAATTAGCATATCCTTCATGGTTTCATTCCTACAAATATTGTTCATCGTCGAAAGAAATCTTTCAGCTGCGGCGGTACTGCCAGGAAGACACAATACATATTCAGACAGATTTATGAAATTCAAACAGCTTAGACATTTGTTTTTCATCTCTGAAAATAACGTCACTAGTCAAAAACATTTCGTCTTTTTATGTTGAATAATTTTGGCAAAATCATCAAAATAAACAGCAGCTTCGTCGACAGATTGTCCCTTTTGACGAGGCGAACGAAATTTTGGAATGTCATTAACTGATCTCTTGTAAAAAGCAGTCTGAGTTTAAGACAAGGACTCTCGAATAAATCAACTGTACTACAACTGGACATTTTTTTTTGTGAAAGAACATACGAGCGTAGTCCTCAAGGGGAAACCAAATGTATGTTGCTTCAGCATACTTTCCAGGGGACCTTGAAGATGTACCTCCACCAGAAGTTGCATCGTTTGTTTCATAATTCAAAAAAAAAAAAAACCAAGACAAAATACGGCGTTTATAATTGGCTGTGATTCAAATGCCTACCACACCATATGAGCTAGTACGGACATCAACAACAGAGGTGAGCATCTATTAGATTATATCTCAAAAATTGAAATAGACTTATGTAACAGAGGAGATACTCCTACTTTTATAAATGCAATAAGGCAAGAAGTCCTTGATCTGACATTGTGTAGTCCGAGAATCTCTGATAAAATTAAAAATTGGGATGTATCTCACGAAGTATCTGATTGTCTGATCACATGCGAATATTATTTTATTATGAAGCTGATCAACAACTCATACAAGCTATAAGAGATCCCAGAAAAACAAATTAGGAATTATACAACTCAATGCTAGAAGTGGGCAAAGACTTTTAACAATTGGCTTGAACTCCTGCGATGAACTTGAAGCAAGCGCCAAGCAACTTTCAAGCTTAATTCAACATGCTTTTAATGAAAGTTGTATTGCTAAGAAACGTTCTTCAAATAGGAACGTACCATGATGGAACAACAAGCTACAGAAACTTCGTAAGAAAACCCGGAAGCTCTTTAACGGGGCCAAACGAACACAGCAGTGGGCTGGGCACTCTTAAAAACGATGATGGTTCTTTTACTTCAACAGTAAGTGAAACTTTAGAATTGATGATGAAAACACATTGTCCGTGTTCTGTTATCAGTTCAAGTGAAAACCAAAATATACTTGCATAAAAAGTTGGCCTTGATGAAACCAGGACGGATTTTCAATTACCAATAACGACTCGATTATATAGAGACAGGGGTGATGCTTGTTCTTTGGCTAGAGCAATGTTTACCGAAAGAAAAGTTGAATGGGCGATTGACTCATTTGAACCCTTCAAATCTCCTGGTAGGGATAGAATTTATCCTGTACTGCTCCAGAAGGGATTACAATAAAATCGCCTTTATTACCCATTCTAACAAAACTATTTCGGGCAAATTTGACATTAAGCTACCTTCCGGCAGCGTGGCGACAAGTTGGAGTAACTTTTATTCTCAAATTTAATAAGAAGGATAAAAGTTCACCTAAATCTTATCGGCCCATAAGCTTTTCGTCAATTCTACTTAAAATAATGGAAAAATAATTGATGAATACATAAAGTCGTCATACTTAGTAAGTATCAGTTTGCTTATCAGGAAGGTAAATCATCGTAACAGCATTGCATGCGGTTGTTACAAAACTCGAAAAATCTATTCAAGGGTAAGATATTTCACTGGCTGCGTTCCTAGACATTGAAGGAACATTTGATAATTCATCTCATAGCTCAATGACAAAAGCAATGACGAAGCTTGGCTTTGATAAGTGTATTGTCGATTTGGAGCAACGAGATGTTATCAAAAAGACAAATATCAGCCAATCTCGGAAGCTCATCCATTAGTGTTAGAGCTGTAAAAGGGTGTCCACAAGGAAGCGTATTGTCACCTCTATTGTGGTCTTTAATAGTTGATGATCTCTTCAAAAATCTGAAAACCCTAGGGTTTGAAGTAATTGGCTTCGCAGATGATATAGTCATAATAGTACGCGGTAAATATGACTGTACCATCGCTAACAGAATGCAAAGTGCTCTAAATTACGTCTCATCGGGGTGTGATAGGGAAGGCTTGAACATAAATTCTTCTAAAACTACTATTGTGCCATTTACATGAAGGAGAAAATATTTGATTGAAAACTTAAGATTGAAAGGTACGCACTTGGAACTTTCAAATACAGTCAAATACCTTGGAGTATACCTTGACAGTAAACTAAACTGGAACTTTCATTTAGATCAGCCAATCAACAGAGCGACAAATGCTCTATGGATAGCTAAAAAACATTTGGTAAGCAATGGATCTCCTCTATCTATGTAAAAACAAATTTAGATAAAAACCCCCCCCCCAAAAAACAAAATTACAAAACACCCTATATTTATATACTTATTTATAATATTTATATTATAATTGAATTAGATCCATGTCAGAAAAATCATTTCACGTGCCCCCCACCAAACTCCCAAAAAAAAGGCGAAAACCCCCCCCGAAACAGGGAAAACAACCCCCCGTGTAAAACCGTTCAAGGAGACCCAGACGAGCTGGCAGCGGAAGAAAAGCGAAGACGACCGATCCCGTGAACGCAAGGAAGGTGAGCGATTACGTCAAGCGCAATGACCAACAAGGTCAATTCTTCCGTCTGGTTCGTCCAGCAGACAATGAAGCGGCCCGGACTTCATGTCTTCAAGGTAAGGAAGGTGTCTAACCGAACCGAGCAACAGAATACGGTGGCCAAATTCCACGCCAGGAAGCTGTACCGCGAGTGGTTGGTGCAGCTGAAATACATCGTAATGGACGACGAGACGCACATTAAAGCGGACGCCAAGCAGATCCCTGGTCTGGAGTTTTTCGTCGGCAAGTCCCGCCTGGATATTCCGGAAAAGTTCCGGAAGAAGAAGGTCGACAAATTTGCCAAAAAGTATTTGGTGTGGCAGGCGATCTGTGGGTGCGGCTAATTCAGCAAGCAGTACTTAACGACCGGCACCATCAACGGCCAAATATATAAAGAAGAAAGCCTCCAGAAGCGCCTGCTGCCCTTCCTCCGGTCCCGCGAAGGTGACACTCTGTTTTGGCCGGATCTGGCATCGTGCTATTACGCGAAACCGGTGATGGAGTGGTACGAAGCCAACGATGTTGGTTTTGTGCCGAAGGAGACAAATCCGCCAAACTCACCAGAGCTTCGCCCAATAGAAAAAAATCTTGGCGATTCTGAAGGGCAAGCATCGGAAAACAGGGAAGGTCTTCAAAAATGACAGGGATTTGAAGCAAGAGTGGATGAAAGTGTGTAAGTAAGATGGTGGCAAACCCGGATTAAAGGTGTTTGCAATTAGTACGTGCGAACTGCAGGACTGCAGGACAGAGAGAGAGAGGGAGTCTCGACTGTATTTCAAAAACCACGTCGACTATGTCTGTGAAATGGTAGCTACTCTCACGACGCTAGTGTTTTATCGCCGATTCTGAGAAATGGTGTTCCAGTCTGGGTTGCTGCGTTGGCAACCAAACGGAATCAATCGGAGCTGAACAGTACGCTTCGGCTCATGGCTATGCAGGTCGCAAGCGCGTACCGAACAATATTATCGGCATAACCCTCGTGGAGGGCAGCGAATGCTAGAGGCGAAGAGAAACCACAGCAATACGAATGATCCTGAGAGCGGAATCGATGGCTAAGTGGCAGCAGGAGTGAAACACAGCGGCGAGCGGTTGATGGACGTACAGGCTCTTTCCGAGTCTGATGACATGGATGGACGGTTAACATAGTTCCTATCTGGTCTTGGTTGGTTTACGAAGTATCTACATAGGTTTGGACATGCAACGTCATCCGTTTGTTCACAATGTAGTAGTGTGAAGCACGTGGTTTTCGAATGCTCTAGATTTGAGGCAGCCCATAGCCCATAGCCTGTTCTGTGGTTGAAGAAATTCGTCGAGATAGAATGCGTTCAGCAGAGCCGTCACTTAAATACCGTCGGAGCTACAGCGTAGGTGGAGAGAAGAACACCAGTTCAGCTACGCCGGTTCCGTTGAGACTGCGCAATTCGAGAATCCGAGTAGCACGGGATGGAGCTGACTTATATTAACGCAAAACGGTTTCGGGAGACCTTCCGTCGCCGGGGAACTCTCCATCGGAGTAGGTTAGATTCTCCTTCGGGGACTAGCTGATTAGAGTAGACGACACTGCAATCCATAGATCAGGAGAAAGTGTTTCACGAAGGTGAATGTGAAGAAGATCAAGCCATGGCGGTCGACTATTCCACATCAGTACACTTCTCGATGATTTCAAGTAACGGCCTCTTAAGGCTTGTTTTTAGTGGCTAGGCACGAAAGTTAGTCGCATTACCGCTTAAGTGAGTCCCACACCGTGCCATCAACACTACAAGTCAAGCTTTTTGGCAGCCGGGTTTGGCAGTCTCCCGACAGGATGTTGCAAGGGGATTATAGGGTGGCCACAAACTCGGGAAAATCGGGTAATACGGGAAAAACGAAAATCCAAAAGCATCGGGAAATATGCGGGTAAAAGTCGGGAAATCGGTTTTGCCTCTAAATTAAGAATGCGAGAGAATTTGCAAAAATTACCGACGAAGACGTTTTGGCATTCCGCAACGACTGTCGATCTTTTTACTGTGATTTTTTTTTTAAAAAAGCTACTCAACAAATCTCCATCAACATACCCTTTAACGCGTTACGTCATCTGCATTAATCCTGATGTTATAATTCACTCCATGGACATATCTAAAACGTTTCTGAAGCTGTGTCTGGAAACGTTCGTAGATAGAGACTATTTGAGCGCTGCAGTTGCTCACAAAGTGAGATTGGTCGAAAATGACATCATGTTTGCGCCTCGCTCTGATTGGTTCATACTGCCACAGTTACCGTGCCAGCGATTATCAAACATGTGGGGACGAGCGACCAATCATTAGTTCTCGCTGTGCATCCGCATGCGACAGACGTGTTTGCGTAGCACGCTGGTAGAAAACGCCACCCGTGAACACAAGAAGACCAGACCAAGAAGAATCATCCACGTCACCTGCAGCTAGCCATCCGCAACGACGAGGAGCTGAACAAACTATTCTCCGGTGTGACCATTTCACAGAGTGGTGTCCTGCAGCCCAAGAAGACTGAAGAAAATTTCAATCGCGAACCATGTTATCAAGTAAAATCCGTCCTTTTCAGGACGATCAAATCAAGTTGCCAACTAAAGACTATGTTTGATAGAAATTTCTCTTGAGCTCATCGAAATTTTCATTACCACGCACCGGCGTCCCGGAGAAAATGGCCAATTCAATCGCCCACATCATCATCGTGGTCAAGGAGTTAGCGGCGTCACCCGTCGTTCATGGCTATGAAGTGAGGGTTCGATTCCCGCTTCAGCCTGTGAAACTTTTTACAACACGAAAATGTCCAAACTGGTCCACTGGGTGTTAGGTTAAGTTGTTCGTAATTCGCTCTACACCCAACATAAAAAAAGCAAGATTGTAATATAATTTCGCATGATTTTGTTCCATTTCGTGCTGTGGATCGTAATTTGGAGGAAAAATCCAACATTGGTTGTGGGCAAAAAAGCAACACAGCAATTCGCTTTGAAAAATTAAATATGTGCGTGAGGTTGTGCGCAGTGGTTGAGTAAGAGATGGGAGCCCGAAAGTCAGATGACTCACAAAAATAAAATATGGACTCACAAACCGACGCAAACATAAAATATGGACTCACAATAATAAAATATGGATCGAGACTGAGTTTTGAACCGTGGCTGCCAACATGGCAGTCCTTGAAGGCAACCATTCAGCCACTTTGACAAACTAAGAGCATTGTAATAGAAACCTTACATTTGGTTCGCTTGGCGAGGAATTCAGGGTACAGCATTGAAGCAAATGGATATATTTTACACCAAGCTGTGTGCAACCTGTCGCTATCACACAGTTGCATGGCTTTGTTTATTTCACAACACGCTTTGTCGATGATCAGTGAGAACAAAAATAGAATACTTGACGGCGGAATTACAACAGTGGCCAATAGCGTGGCACCATTTTGTGCTATCGACTCATCCATATTGTATATTGATATGTTGATGATGACTGAATAAGGACACTACAGCGATGCATTTGTTTCGAGCTATTTGTGCCTGCGAGTCGCTTGCACACACGTGCATAGCTTCATTTGTACCATAAAACGCTTTGTGGATCAAAATGGGCAAAATTGCCTTCTCAGCATTTCTCAAGATATGATAGCAAAAACTGCAATTGCATTTTTTTGCCACCTTCTCAACTTTTGGGTGTATTTTCATTGTTCAGTCTGTACAATCTACAGTTGAAAATGGTGTAAATGCCTATTTTTATCGTAATATTGCGTGCTGCCAAACACTCTTGGCCGTCCTGCAACTCAAGAAGACTGATAAGGACATTTTAATCGCGAACCATGTTCCCGCCGTAAACACAGGACCCATTTAACACTAGCAAGCACGTTGGACATTCAACAAACAAACTATCATTAACAGTTAATTCGAGCCGAACTGCAGATTCTCTAAATTTGCGTGGAGAACCAATAGCGGAAGAAGAACCGGAGCCTCACACACCAATAGCATAGGATTTCATGGTTCTTTAGACTGAATAAAATATAGTAGAAATTTATCAATTCGATGACATCAATTTCTTCACATAACGAACCCTTTCGTTTTTTCCGTCGCGGCAGAGAATAAATCGCCGCAATGAGATTACATGGTGCTTTCGAGAAACAAAGTCAGCTTTATGCGCGCATGGAAGAAACCTTAATTAAAATCGAGAATTTTGTCGATATGCGAACGCCCACCGTTATTGAAAATTGAATTCAAAAGAAACACTTATTACATTACATTACTATTACATAACGGATCTGCTAAATAAATGGTTTGAAACCCCCCCCCCCCCCCCCCCACCCACCGCCCCCCATCTTTCCCCCCATCCCCCCCCCCCCACAAGCTATATTTTTGGCCTTCTTTTTACTTTTTTTTAGTTCAGAATAGGGAAACGCCTTTTGAGCTGCTCAAATACACGTTCAGTGACGACCCGTTCGCAGCTTATTGTACACTCAAAATAATCCACACTTCAACGTTACGTGAAAACATATGTGGCTTTTTTCCATCATACTTTTCACGTAGCATCTACGTGAATCATAGGTAGCACAAAATGAACTAATGAACTCGCATTCCACCGGGATTTCACGTAATAGCTATGTGCCTTTTCCCGTATCTTATACAAAGTGTGTTAGTAGAACTTAGATGATGTTCCAGTAAACTTTGTCAAACAAATATATGAGATTCATGTTATTTTGCGTTAATTATAATGCCTTTTGCTTTTTTTAATAATCGGCATATTGTTTAGTCAATTATTTTAATAATTGCTTTATTTTCCAATCCGTGTTTCCCTAAACAGTGTACATAATTGAAAAATAATGCAATTATGGAAATAAACAAGTAAATAAATAAATAAAACCAATACTGCATATTACATTTTATTACAAACTACAAAACTACACATTCACATTGAAATTGTTTTTAAGTCGGAAAAACATTTTAGATTGAATACCGATTTTAAGCACTGTGCTGAGGAAATGAAATAAGTCAATTGATCTACTACAGGGATAATTGTTGATCAACCTGATAACTCTCGATAACAACCAGAGAAGAAGCAATGTTGCTTCACGACGTAGCGACGTTAGAAAACTAACGCTTTTGTAATTCTGCAAAAAATAGCATAAAACGAATTATAGTTTTTATTTACGAAATCTATATTTACTTACGTTTCGTGTTCGCCAAGAGGAAATCGATTCATGCATCACTGGATTTTTCCAAGGATTATACTAAGCAAATCGACAAAATCAACTTCAAATTTTATTTAAAAGTTAAAAAAAAAAAACGGTTATTCAAGGTACAAAACATTAAACATAAAACGGATTTCATCATCATTAAATCTCTTTAATAAATGTTGGGTAATGTTCAAATCTGCTAGCAGCTCTCGTATTTTGTCCTTTCATCTCTAGAGTAAACTACAATGAAATGAACGCGAAATGCAGCTGTCAAAATGAATTCATGTGAGTACGTGATTTTCACGTAAGAGAGATGGGACTACTGCAGTAAAAGTAACTGGTGATTCATTTCATATTCATTTTTAGTCCGATAATAGTTACTTTTGTCAGATAAACTCGAATGAAAAAGCGTTTTATGTAATCTACGTGAATTTTCACGTAACAATGATGTGTGGATTATTTTGAGATTTTGAATTTGGCCGAATATTCAGCTGGCCGAATAATAGGTTTAGTTATTCGGCCGAATACGCCGAATAATGAAATACAAAATAAAATACAACATAGCTTTGACGATTATTATTTAATTAAAACGACGGGAATTCACTTCTTGTATAAAAAGCATGTATACCATTTTAGGGTACTCAAAAAAATGTTATCATGGGTTTCGTTAATTTGATTCCAAATACTTGAAATTGCGTTTCAGGCAAGTAATCATTTCTCCATGTTCTGGAAGTAGTCGGTTACGATGCTGCTCATAAACGAGGCCTTCGGTGGAAAACAACCTTTCGCTTACAACGGTGCTCGCAGGAGCCGACAGATACCGCAACACGACCTTAAAGATATGTGGATATTTGTATCTGTTTGCAGTCCACCAAGAGTAAGGATTTTGTTTCCGTTCGACATTTTTTTCAGATATATACTGTTCCAATTCGTTCTTGATTATACAGCCTGATGGATGATTTCTCCTTGGTTGGTTCGCCCCAATTTCATCAAAGCACTTCCAAAATCCGGATGAATTATCTGATTCAGTAGGTACTGGTTCTGGATCATCTGGCATTTGCGTCTCGTGGCTATCAAGAATTTCAGCAACAATTTGATCGATAACCGTATGGTGATTGTTCTCAGGAATAAAATTAAGCTTGAACCTAGGGTCCAATACTGTCGCAAAAATGAAAACATTTTCATCGGCGATATGTTTGAATCGGGTATTTATGCTACTCAATAGGGTTTGTTTCGTAAGCTCTACTACTTTGTGGTCTTTGTTTGGTTTATCCAAATATAGCCGCAGTGTCGCAACGTACGGCATGACCTCGGAAATGCAAGAATCTTCCGAACTTATTATTCTTGTGATTTCTTCGAACGGTCTAAGAAGCTCAAGCAGATGACTGATAATATTCCACTCGTATTCTGTCAAATTCTTGACCGTGGGTACGTCTCCTGCATAATATGTTATGGCTTGCCTTTGGTCAACCATACGTTGTAACATGTAAAACGTGGAATTCCAACGAGTACGAACGTCCTGCAAAAGCTTTCGTTTGGGCAAATCATATTTTCCTTGAATCTCAGTCAACTTGTTACTCGCCAAAGGTGAGTGATTGAAATGCGTCACAATGTTTCTTGATTTTGAAATAACATCTTTGACCACTCTTTGACACTCCAGAGCATCGAGAATCACAAGCTGAAGACTGTGGATGAAACATCCAACGTTTGGAAGTTCGGCGTCGTTTAGTCCCTTCAACAAGTTTGCTGCGTTGTCCCGTAAGATCAAGAGTACTTTGGAGACCGGTATTTTCCAGTTAGCAAGGATACCATGGATTTTTAGTCCGATTCTTTCTCCTGTGTGAGATCCGGGAAATTCGCTTGTATTCAAGATAGCGTGTTTCATGGTGCTGCATTTTTCGTCAAACCAATGACCGGTCAAACTTATCACCGCTTTATTGTTCGGGGAAGACCAAATGTCCGTCGTGAAAGACATGTATCCATCGTCCAGAGGTAATGCATTTTTAAAAGACGTTTTGCATTTCCTGTACATATCTGGGATCACCAGCGATGTGAAATATTTCCTACTAGGAATATGGAAGTAGGAAAAGTTGTAAATCGATTTCATTGCACTACAACGCAATGTAATACTACCTTGTATTTTGGTCGCATCTTCGACATTGGGCGTCGGAATCCCTCGTTGTCGACCATTGATAGAGGTTGAAGATCTCCAAAACAATCATTTCCAAGCGTCAAGTTTTGCGGCCATACATGGCATTCCTTCTGGAGACGCTTCATCTGAGCGCAGACTCGCGGCAAAACGGTAGAGAGTGAAGGTTGAGAAGCATCCTGCGTTGCTTTGGAGGCTTTTCGTTTGTTTTTTTTCTCCCGGTAGCTCCGGTATAATCGGTCATGCTGTTTTAGATGATTGACCATACATGAATTGGTGGCAGTTTTCCCGATTCCGCCTCGTGAAAGTGTAGCGTTACATCACTGAGAAAAAAGATTGGTAAACGCAAACATATTCTAGTTTCATTTAACCGGAATTTCACGTTGAATTGGGCACAAACATCATATTAGTTTGGTTTGACTACCTACGGTTGTTAAAACAAACTAAAATTTTGAATTATTGTTTCGGGAATTAAGCAGTTAAGTTCAACTGACATCCGTTTGAATTGATTATTATGTTGGTTGTTTCATTATGACAGCTACGAAAACAAACCGATTTGTTAGTTGGCTTAACCAACGCTTATGGTTTGTTTCAAACAAATTTGAGTATGATTTAAACTGAATTGCTGTTTGAAACAAACGATCGAAACGGTGGAAACAACAAACATTTCCGTTCACCTACATTTCTCTTGTAATAATTTCAATAATATTTATTTGAATAAAAGGCCAACAAACATTAGAAAAGCGCACATTTACATTTATAGACCTCTCTCAGTCTAAAAGAAATCTAAAAATGTTAATGCGAGCCTTTATACTATTTTCAGGTTTTCATTAAATTCATTACATTAAATTTTCACCTGCGTTGAAAACTTACGTGAATAGAGCATGCAGCGGGACCGGACAGAAAATGGAATAACCCAAAAAAAAAAATAGTTTGTTTCAAACTAAACTTTTAGTTGTTTTTTCTCCGAACAATATATCAGTTTGATTTAACCGCCGCTTTGGTTGAATCAATCTAACATTTTTATTTGTTTCCCTGAGTCAACGTAACCTGTGTTAATAATAAACCTCTTGCAAGGTAAAAACAACAAATATGTTAGTTTAGAACAACCACAATTTGTTTTGTTTTGTGGTAATATCTTAAGGTAGAAACAACCATCCTGCTTGTTTGTTTCAAAACAAAATCGTTGGTGTAAAACAACAAAACGGATTATTAAAACAACATTTTTTTTTTAGTTTGGATTTCAACAAACAAGTTTGTTGTTTCAAACGGGACTGTTTTTTCTCCGTGTCAATTTGTTAAATTTTGTATAATTTTTTTTTCTTCCCCCCCTCCCGTAGCCCAAGCCCCCCAAACCCCCCCGGCTGGGTTCCCCCCCGTCATTGTTCCCGGATTTGTTTGCTGATTTCAGTTAAGGAAATTATCCCCCGCCACTCAGACCGCCACGCTACGGCTCCTCTGAATATATAATAAAACCTGCTTCATGCTTTTGTATGATTCAACAAACAAGTTTGCGATGAAGTGCATGTGGGACATGGCGCCGAAGTGAACGACATGCCTGCTCGTTAGGTGATTTGTTTGTTTGTGGGTGGCATCAAGGTTTTAGTTTAGTTTAGTTCAGTCACAAGTTCATCGTACATCATATTTCGAATAGTATTGAACTTCAGCTTCCTGTATGAGCAGCCGGCAAACGATAATACGTGAATTAAAATCATACAGGGTAGCGGTTGTAGTAGTTTGACAGTCAACTTTCCCTCGTAGAACGTTCAGCGTCGGTCAAGGCACTGCTAACATCTCTCCGGATACGGAAAGGCTCTAATTCGACTATCTGATTTACCATGAAGACGTAGTGAGATCCCTTAAAGAAGTTTGCGAAGCACGGAGCGAAGGAAATGGCATCGAAGAGATTCGATTCGCTCGGTGCCGTTATAGCAATTCAGACGCCAGACGGCAGAATAGAACATCAAACGGACGAGAGAGCAATAGTGGTGGTTGCAGGCAATGAATGTCGTTTAAATTTAAAAATCAAGAGGTCAACACGCTCTGTCCAAGTCCGCTCTGTCTGTCTAACGGGAAACCTAAATTTGCAACGTAACGCACTCGTTCGAATAGAAGAGAAGGGAGAGGGGGCGTTTAAATGACTCATTTCCCCTCCAACGTTTCTATATGGTAATGAGATTCGATTTTGGCTTTAAAGTTAAGCCTACTTGTGTTTCTTTAGCGGAAACACCTTCTAAGAAATTCAAGGTACGATTACAGGTCGAAAATGCTGGCCAACTCTACTTAAACCTCACACCAAAATTCGAAATCTAATTTACGATGAACACAGAACCGATCACCCCAATCTACAGTCCTTTGGAATTGTGATATCGAACAACACAAACATCGTTTGCCAAAGAAAATAATGCCTATTGTTGATTCTAGTACTCTCTACAACTGATGTAATCTACAATCCAGTGTCGCTGAATTGACTAATCTGACCTACTTTAATACAGTAGTTTCAAGTATGCTCCGTAACCAATGTCTTTCAAAGCTATCCCTGTTCTAATTTTTAAAATAATTTGATTCATATTCGTAAAGAACGAAAGTAACATAATTTGTCGGCGAGATAAAAAAAAATAACGGAAACATTTCCAACAACCAACACAAAAATAATCTATAACAAGTTGTGACTGCGTCATCTACTTATTGATTGAACTTGACGCCTATATTGTTCACCCTCATTTTCATATTCGACAGAATATCCTCGGCGAGCTCTTCCACCGTGGTATAGCGACACTTTTGGAAGTTGTAGATGTCCACCAGGAAGCTTATCATTTGCTCCTTGAAATACTTACATACCTCCCGTAGGTTGTCGTCGGGCCCGAAGAATCCCCAAACCATCAGCGGTGACAACTGCTCGGTAATGCAATAAAAGTGCGACATAAAGCCATTGGGAAACTTGAGCAAACGCCTCTTGGCCTTCAGGACGGACCAAACAGCTGTCGTCAGAGCCGTCTCCTTAAAACTATTCGAAAGGAATCGATTCTGCATTACGGCGAGAACACTGTTTGGGGGCGAGTCGAGATCCCGGAAAGCGTCCAGAATGATGAAGTCCAGAACAATGTCATAGAAGGTCATGGCTTTCACATTGCGGGTTTCCAGTTCCATCTCAACTATCTGCCAGTTGTCCATATTTTGAAGGAATTCAAGCATGGATTCGTAGGCCACGAGGAAATCTTTCGGGTCCTTGTCGCCCAGGCAAAGAAGATCGGTTAGTACTTGTCGACCGGTATCCGCCACCCAGCGGCAGTGTTTTGGATCCTGAGCCAAAGGGGGTTTATTACATTACTTTCAGTTCTTGAATACGTAAGATTTCGCCTTAACATTTACCTTAAATAACAACTGGAAGGCAAGCCGAACGCAGTGCAATTTAGCATAGTATTCCGCGTCTGAATTACAACAGACCATATCGGTTCGAATCGTCCGGCAGGGAATGGGTTGATCGTCCAGCAATTCCAGAGCACTTTGGTAGAGGGGATAATTTTCAACATCTGAGAACACTTCACCGTAGTCTTCAAACTCTCGGAGATCAGCAACCTACAATATCATACAATTATAACATTGGCCAAACAACGAGTGTAGCAATTACCTGATCTAATGCAGACGCAAAACTCTCGGCGGAATCAAAGTTCGGATCCGAACTGGATCGATGTCCATTGGTTAAACCAACGGCCTGAACTGCCTTATGCTCATCGTCCCTAAATAGCACGGATCGTTCATCTAGGAACAAAAGTTCTCCCTGCTCTTGTAGATTGTATGCTGCATCCAGGAGGTTCTGTAGTTCCCTGCAGAATTCTTCCTGGTCAGCCGTGATCTTTGACGGTATGTCTACATCGTTCCGACCTATCAGAGCATCTTCCCAGTAACTTATAACCGTTTCCAGTGCCTCCATGCCCATGACTCCCAGCTGCTGAGGGGTAAGCGGTGTCGTTGCTCCAATTAGTGAACTAGCACCCGCACCTACTCCTCCAGCCGCCAGGGAGCCGGAAGCCAACGACAAACGGTCCGAGACGCCATGAATCGATCCTCCGGGACTATAAGATCGACCGGATGCTTTCGATCCTGCCAAAGAAATTATATCATTGGGACTGCGAACGCTATTGCGGGCTTTCCGTCCACCCGGTTTCCGAAGCCGTCGCTGCTGTGGCCTCGGAGTCCTCCGGCGACCCAAATAGCTAGCTATCGCTCCTAGAACGGCTACACCGGCCGTCACGGAAACAATGATGACCTGTTAAAAGAATTCAATTATCCACAATTAGCCCAAAAGATGTCTAGACACTATATGCAATTATACCTTCTGCGAAGTCGTTAAATGAAACGGAAGCAACCTTGAAACACTCATGCTCGGTCAAATTAGTGACCTATATTTTTCTTCTTATTCGCCTTCTCGCAGTTCGATGATTGCTCAGAAAACAAACATAAATAACACAATCAATCAAAAGACTGATCTTTTCACACTGCACAAGACTAAACGAAAAACAATGATCGATGTCAAATCTAACAATCTCCGGTATCTCCGAGAAGGGCAGGGACCGAGAACAAACCGGATCAACATCCCCTACTTAAATCGATCCATTCCCGACGTTGCGTTATTTGGCTCGGCGCAGACAGGGCAGAGCGACCAGACAAACTTTTCTAGGTTATCCAACCATCCGAGTGAAAAGAATAGTCACGAAATAAGAAAATAAATCTTTTCCACGCAGAAAACTTGACTTTTCACCACTGTTTGTGGTCCAAACTAGGGAAACTTTCACTTTTCGGTGGAGAAGCAGTCGAAAAATAAGCGAAATGAAGGTGAAATACCGTGGTTGTTCCACTTATGTCAGCCACTAACGTAATCGTCGTCGTCGCGCACGCAGTCTAATTTCTTTCTCGTTTGGCTGACGAAAGCAGAAAAAAGGTAGAAAACATGAAAAACTGCGATTGTGTGGATGCGCGAGATACGTGAAGAAGAATGAAAAGTGGGGTTGTTTTGCTTGTATTCTGCTTTGAGCTGACTTTCGCTGCAGCTTTTCGGGGGATTGCTCATTACAAATCACGTGGCGTTATGACATTTAGTGCGCACGGTATATCAAAATTACTTTTATTTCAGTAGAATGCATACACGGTGTGAAAGGTCAGCAAAACTCAAATCTGTGTGGTTACAAATAGATATTATCGTTGCAACTAGTGATCCTCACTAGTTGATTTTTCCGGTTTTCAACTGCAACGAGAATATTATTTGATGATTATATTGCAAAAAATCATAGATGTGACACATAGATATTATCATTGCTTTTTAACAGTGTTGCGGATGCGTTTGCGTGAATTTGAAAGTTTTCCTATAGGTTTTCTGTGTAAACGTATCTAATGTGGGCAAGCTTTAAAGGAACCTTTTTCCTGGGAGTGCGACACATCTAAATCAACAATCAATAGACAACTAGTGATTTAAAATTGGCTAACTGCTTAGTCCAGGGGCTGGATAGTCAAGAAGAAAATGGATATAGTATTTTTTTGCCGCAGGAAGTATCAAATATCGGTCCCAAGCTTAATTATTCGCTCTTAATAACGTAACTCACACGAACGCACCCTCAATTTTTTGTCAAAATAACACAGCGAATCAAAATGAAAACAAAGCTTCTTGTACCGAAAGGTGCAAGAATGTTTTGTAAGGTGAAAGCTGCAAGATGTACTTAGGACCAAGGGGTTCTACAACAGTAAACCAATATTACAATCACTAGTTTCATATTGATTGTTGCGCTTTTCGGTACTAGAGTATTTGTTTTTGTTATGTGCCAATTTTAATAATAAAAATTATTGATTCATTTTCAGTGTAGGTAACAACAGATGTTTCTTAGACGGCCATTTGCTGGTCACAAGTAAAGAACGAAGCTAACGCGCATGCGTGCGTGAGTGACTGGCATATAATTTCAGATGTACAGATCGAGAGCTGTGAAGTTTTATTTTCTTTCGTTGCACAATTATTGTGATTTTCAAGTAATTTTTTTTCTCAGGAGTGCTTTTTTACCTGTGATTTTCGTTGTATTGCATTTGTGCGCGAAGTACTAATTGAATTCAGGCTGTTCCATTCGAAAAGGATGATGTGAAAATATTTGCCGAATAACGGAGTGTAGAGACATAAAAGCCTCCATTAGCATCACAGGGAAGCCGTCCAAATGAAGACTGTATAGCAGCAACAAATTCCGGTGAGGTCTATCTGATTATAACTAAATTTGAACGATACTGCTAAATACGTGCCATCCTCAAAACAGTAAGATTTGACGATGGAAGTGTATGCACAGTACCTATATCCATTTGATGTTTGTACTGTGTCTATGCGGGGCTTGTTGTAAGTGAAAGTGACCTCGGAATGGACGTGAGTAACCAGGCATTCTGAAATGGGTCACTGGAACTCAACATAGCTATCACCTTCCAACTCCCGGGCTAAAAGTGTTTGTCGATTCGACAACAGTTCGTTTAACTGCAAACATTTTTCTTCCATAAAAACACTGCCGGACGGTGGGCGTTGGATTGTATATACACACATATACACACATATACACACAGGTAACAACAGATGTTTCTAAAATCGTTAGTTGTGAATATTCCTCTGCCAACTCCTAAATACATCAGCAACGTTGATCTTCGTCGAAATCCACTGCCACTCATCAATTTTCGAAAGGCTCAATATTTCGTCGACTCTGAAAGCGACAAACTGACGATATCGACGCGGGTCGGATTTGATCCACGAACAAACCGTTGATGAATCGCTCCAGAAGTAGGTTTTCTGGACCTTCAGCGTGTGGTTTTCCTCAACAGTTCTGCGTAGACGAGCTCCAAGTAATGCTGCCATAAACTCCAACCGTGGTATGGAGAGTCCCCGAAGTGGGGCAACCTTCGTTTTCGATGAGACAAGTGCGACCCTTATCTGTCCCTGGTCTACGATCCGGAAGTATGCAACTGCTGCGAAAGCTTGCTCACTCGCATCCACGAAAATGTGTAGCTCCAGAGTTTTGAAGCTCGCTGGATCGTATCCTGAGAAGTAACACCGTGGTATACGCAATTCATCCATCTTCTTGAGAACTGCGATCCAATCCGTCCAGCGCGTGACAATTTCCTCGGGAATACAGCTGTCCCAACCTGTTTTGGACCGCCACACATCTTGGATGACAATTTTTCCGTGGATTACGAATGACGCCACTAGTCCTAACGGGTCGTAGATACTCATGACGAGCCGAAGCATTTCCCTTTTCGTCGGAATCTTGGTGTTTTCTAGCAGCATACGCACCTTCTCGCCAAACTGCAACGGAAAGGTGTAGACATCCTCATCTTGTCTCCACGCCATTCCTAATACCCGTTCAAGTCCAATGTCCTTTTCCGAAAGCATGGCTTTTGCAGGCTTCTGGTTCGCTTCACCCAGCTGGTTGACCACGCTTCTGTCGCTCGACATCCAATTCCGGATGTGGAATCCCGCACGCTTGTGCACCTCGATCACTTCTTTCGCCACCTCGATAGCTTCTTCTACTGTATCGTGGCTGTTCACGTAGTCGTCCACGTAGTGCCTTTTCTTCACTGCCGCTGCACCTCTGGGAAATTCTGCCTCATGTTCTGAGGCATTTAGGTTCTTGATGAACTGCGAGTGTGCTGGGGAGCAGGCTGCTCCGAATATTGCCACATCGGTCACCATGGTACTCATCGGCAGTTCAGGAAAATCCCTGTAGGGAAACAGTAGGGCGCTGCGATCTTCCGGCCGGATCGAGATTTGCAGAAACATCTCTTTGATGTCAGCGGATACTGCGAATTGACGCTCTCGGTACGGAAACATCACGGAAAGTAGCGGAGTCAGAAGATCCGGACCCTTGAGCAACATGGAGTTCAATGACACGCCATCAAACTTCGCCGCTGCGTCCCAGATCACTCGAACTTTTCCCGGCTTCTTTTCATTCACGACGACTCCAATCGGTAAATACCAAGTACGACGCAGGTCGAACCCTTCAATTTCCTCCGCTGTGGCTTCGTGTATGTAGCCCTTGGCCTTGAAGTCCGCTATTTGTTGACGAACGCTGTCGTAAAGCTTCGAGTTTAGAGCTAAACGCTTTTCCAGGAGCTTGAAGCGTCGTTCCGCCATCGGCTTACTATCTGGAAACTCCACGTAGTCGCGTTTCCAGAGCAGGCCCGTCTCAAACTTCTCGCTGTTCAATCGGCGCGTGGTCGCTTCCAGTATACTGTACGCACGTTGTTCTTCCACACCTTTCACGGCAGGCACAAGAGCTACACCCAAACTCTCGATGTCGAAAAAGCGGCTGACGTACTCGTGGAGGTCTTCTAAGGTTGGTTCGGTGTGCACATGTAGTTGTCTGTGTACCGTATTGGCTCGTGACTTCCGTAGACTGCCACACACTGCCCATCCGATCCTGGTCTTTGTTGCAATCGGGTCGTTCAATTTTCCCTCACGCAGCTTCAGTGTAGCGAGAAGATGGATGTTGCTTTGTCCGATTAGGATTCCTGGTACAGCACACCTGAAGCTCTTCACTGGAAGCTTTTGGAGATGCGCGTATCGATTAGCAAGCTCTTCGTAGTCTGTGGTCTGCTGTGGTAAGCCGAGATTTTCGACCGTGTATACCTCGGACAACTTGTATCGCTTGTTAACACCTGCCTCGGAAATCTCCATCGTGATGACTTCTGTTCCAGCGATCGTCTTGTTAATACCTCCGGTCCACTCGAGGTTCAAAGTCTCCACTTCTCCACTCGCACCGAGAGCTTCAGCGATCGACCGCTCCACGAGTGTTACTGACGATCCATCGTCAAGGAATGCGAAGGTGTTGAATTGTCCCTTTGCCCCAAATAAGGTCACTGTCAGGATTCGGAAAAGCGTGGACGACGACAGCTGACGATGAACTGTAACCACCGCGCTAGTAGTTGTGGAATTCGTTGGAGGCTCGAAGTGAAGTAGACGATGATGTCGCTTTGGGCAGTCGTTGATTCCGCAAACTTCTCCTTTGCATGGCCACCGAGCGTGTGACGTGAGACAACGAGCGCACAGTTTGTTTGCCTTCACTGCCTTCCATCTGCCATCTAGATCCAGCCCTTTGAACGACGAGCAGTTTTCGATTTTGTGACTGTCGACGTTGCAAACGGAACACGATTTGGTACCTTTTTCGTTCAGCTGTCCACTCTTGGTTCCAGCTTTCTGCATCTCCTCTCGGCGATTCGATTTTGGCTGCTCGGTAGCCACGTGCGCGTTCACAAACGACTTGTCCTTTGGTCGGTTCCGCTCCTCTTTAGCAGCTTTCTGTGGGATGATTGCAAGCTGCGTTACGCCACTAGCCGCCGACGACACTTTCGCCATGTAGTCGCTGAATACGTTCAGATCCACCATTGGAACTTGCTCCTGGTAAAGCGCCCAGCTGAATTTCACCGTTGCCGGAAGCTTGTCCACCAACTCCTGAAGCAGGATCGGATTTGCTAGATGCCTCTCTAACCCAACTGCTCTCAAGTGCCCGCAAAGATTTTGGACTATCAGCCCAAAACTAACCAGCGTCTCCAACCGGTCGGGTTTTGGTGGAGGGGTTGCTCGAACCTTGGCAATCATGTTGTTGACGATCTGTTCCGGACGGCCATATAACTGCTGCAGAGTGGACATTACTTGGGGCACTGTCAACGGATGGAGCAAGAAGCTGCTGACCGATTCCTTCGCATTTCCTTTCAGGCTTCGCTGCAATCTTAGAAGGTTTTCCGAATCGGTATACCCGCAAGCCTGTGTTGAATGCTGGTAGCTGCTAATAAACAGCGGCCAATCGATCGGATCCCCGGAGAAGATCGGGAGCTCCTTGGTGACCACTTGTCTAGCTGCGATCTGTTGGGGCGTTGGTCCAAACTGAGCCGGCAGCAGAGTCTGCGAAGGTATTTGTGGGTGGATGGTTGGCATGGAAGGAAACAAGTTCAAAGTCGGAGGAATGGGGACAGGTGCGTTCATCATTCCAACACCACACGAACTAGATTGCGTCACAAACTCCTGTGGACGATTGGGCAAACCAGAATTTACCGACATTGGAGGAGGCGGAGGGGGAAAGACATAATCTGAATCGACGCGATTGGAACTTTCGGCGTTAGGCGCGTTCGTAGATTCAAACCAAGAAGCAGGCGGAGGAGGCAATGAAAGAGAACAATCACTATCTCCCGGTCCATCTTGAGTACCGCTGATGAACTGCTGAACTTCGTCGTGTAGGTCCCAATACTCCTTTACCGCTTCGTTCCGCAGACGATGTGATTCGTTTTCGCGTTGCTCTGCTGCTTCAAGCTGGGATTTCAGCAGCTGCTCGGTGCCACGCAGACACTGGATTTCACTCTCCAGCTCTGCTAGCTGCAGTTGGAGCGCTTCGCATTCCTTGTTACGCAACATGAGTTGATCCCGAATTTTTTTTTCCGTCGCGCGACTCCTCTCCTTCTCCTCGATGAGCAGTTTCTCCAAAGTTTCCACCTGAGCCTTCAGTGCCGCTTGTTCGCGGTCTCGTCGATTAAGCTGAATCCGCAAACCAGCCTCCGATTCACGTACCAGCTTCAACTCGTTCTCATACTGCCACTGCAGACCGTTGATCCGGTTCACTAGCTCCATCTCACGTTTCCGTCTCGTATCGACGTCCAACTGATGTTTTGCCACTAGCTCCTGGACAGCTCGATGTTCCGCTTCCGTCTGCCTTTGAAACTGAAGCTCACCTGTCTCGACACTCCCACGCTTGTAGTGAGCACCAATGCGATTAACACTCGGCCCGGCGCTAGCACTTAGCTTGATTTCTTCCACCTTCAGCAGATCCGCGTAGGGCTGAAGGTCAACGAGCGGCAAGTCTGCCGGTCCCTTTTTCTGACCGTCGTTTTCCGTGTCTCCTCCGACAGCGCCTTCAAGAGAATCCTCAGAGTCGATGGTGATGCTTCCCAAATTCCGTGGGATTGACTTCGCCTCAAATCCCACACCTGCTCTAACATCACCGGGGGGTGGGGAAATAGCTGGTGGAATTCCCAGCGGGGTTGAAGAAGGGTGTACTACCTGCGGATTTCCTGAGGCCGAATACTCCGACAGATCAGCATTTACCGACGTTGACGCAGGTATCTGTTGCACGATTACCTGGCCGGAACTCTCACCTGCCTTTGTCTGTCGAATCCAATCTTCAGTGCGTTTCGCACTCCTCTGGCTGCTCCGCATACTCCGCACACTTTTATTTTCTTCGTCGTCTTTCCGATTTAGCAGTTCATGCTTGCGCGCGATGAACTGTCTACCCTGCTCCAGCTTCTCCTGAAGTTCCTTCTCGTTCAGAGCTCGTTCTCTTGCAATCCGCTCGCGATTCAGGTCCTCGGGCAATTTCCGTTCTTCTTCCAGGCGCTG
This sequence comes from Aedes koreicus, assembly GCA_024533555.2. Lineage (NCBI taxonomy): Eukaryota > Metazoa > Arthropoda > Insecta > Diptera > Culicidae > Aedes > Aedes koreicus. Next base: position 395,150 of record JAHHFK020004364.1, on the reverse strand, counting down.
CAGGTCGCGTTCCATTCTGGATCTACGAACACTCGAAGTTCTGGAAATGCCGCTAATCTGGCTATGTGCTGGCTCGGACACACCAGGCACACACACCGCACAAACGAAGCTCACAGAGCGTACCGTGGCCGTGTTGACGTTGGCACAGGTAAAATGATACCAGTGCTCACAATGCCCACACTGAACCATATATTGCTCTGCGTTATTCGGCTGTTCGCATCCGGCACAATCGCATAACTCACCTCCGTCTTCATCCACTCTGGACGGGATGAAAGAATCTTCCGAAGACTTACTCGATGCCTTGTCGTCGACCCCCGGGTTGAGGTTAGCATTCGCCTGCTGGGACCTCGTTTGTGACCGGGTTTGCCGCACATTAGACAGCGAGCTCATCATGTTCCGGTGAATTCTTGAGAAATTGTTGCGGGAGATTCAATGGGGAGTTCTTTCAGCGAGATCGTTACACCCGATTTAGGTTTTGATCAGCTCAAGCTAAAATGTAGTTATATTTTAGAATAGGCTCATTAATCAATTCATTCATCTACTCACAATTCAGTCTCCGTACTATGGTTTTATCTCACACACAACAATGTTTTTCGAACAAATTTTAGCCTGTCCTGTAATTAGCTTGTAAGTTTTAATCTAGGTATAAGTGTACAAATTATCAAATTCACCTTTGTAATTAATAATACTCAAAAATAACTCCTACTTCTCGCAATTAATCAAATTGTCACCGACTATTTTAGAGCTCGTAAACAATTCTCTTGTCACTGTCTGTTTATTATTGCTTTCTCCTTCTCATCACGTTTGAAGTTTCTCGCCTGTCAAACGATCCAGTGGGCATAGGTGGGCGCACACGACGGTCTGTGTTCACAGTGGGCTGTTGCGGCGAACACACCTTTAAAAAAAAACCCAAAAAAATTTTTACAATTTTTCCAAAAAAAATTTGGACAACTACTCCAGTATGGGTGACATGTCAGTTTTCGTTGCGGAATAATCGAACGGATAATTATTCCATAAGGAAAAGTGACAGCCCCATTGAGATTACATGGACAGGCGTTACTAACGTTACGAAGTTTGCCCTCCTTTTCAGCTGCATACAAGGTAAGTAATTCCGACAGTAAAAGCATTTCTTGACCATTACTTATCCTATCCTAATGCACACTACTTTTGAGCTGCATTTAACTAGCCTTATACGGTTAAATGGGAACATCGGTCGGACTGAAAAGGGTAGCTTTATTTCTCTCGTGAGTAATAAGGTATCTATCCGTAGGCACTGCAAATGCATATGCAAGATAACTATAGGTGAACAGGTGAACAGGTGAACATTGTACCCTGGCACTACTCTTCGAGGGGCAGCCTTTTCACGTCTTCATTTGGAACCAGGGCATACTGAAAAACTCCTGATGTTTCACAGGTCCCAGGGGCTTCGTAAGAAGATCCGCGAGCATATCGTCTCTATAACAGTACTGTCGCAGAGCTCCTGGATGAATAGCTCCTTGGGTATCAATGTGTTTAGAACAACGACTCGACCTTTCCGTTTTAACAAAGGCCAAGCACCCTTGATTATTCTCCTTGATCGTTAGAGAATCGTGAACTTCACTGAAGTCGCAGAGCAGCTTCCTCATCCATAAAGTTTCCTGGCAGATTTCACTCAGTGGTACGTACTCAGCTTCCATACTTGAAAGAATAACACTTTGCTGTCGACGACTTGCCCATAAAGCTACTCCTTCACCAATCGAGAGCACAAATCCACTCGTTGAACGTCTGCTATCCATATCGCAGGCCCTGACTTATCCGAATCACATGAGACACTGACTTCCCGTCCAAGAATGGCCGTACAAGTAGCAATATCCGGACATGTATTAACGGCTAAGTACAATAATCCTCCCATAAGGCTACGGTATTTCAAACCATCTTCAAACAAGGTTTCCTTTTCTCTCTTCTCCTGGTAACTGACGTCCATGGGTGATTTTGTGGTTTAAGCATCCTGCATTCCGTGGTGTTGGACGAATATCAGATCATCCTTGTTGATCGTCTGCATGGCTGTCCAATCACGGTCACCAAGTCTTCGATGCCACTATGCTGGCAATCGTCTCGATGATGTCCCGAAGACGCAACCATCAAGCGCTCCGTAAGTCACAGATTGTACAATCTGCCATAATCCACGGTATGGAAACCGTTGTTGTTGAACTGCACCTTAAGTTTCTTTGCAATTAATTTCTCGACCGAAATCAAACTAGTTCAAAGGTCCAGCACAAACTTCACGCATTCGAAATAATTTTGCTCCACTTTGCCTTGTCCATCGATCTCGAACAGTACATCAGTAACTTCACCACGAATGGCTGTCTTCTTTCCGTCAGCCAACTTAATCACACTGCCATAGATCTCACGTAGTGATTTGAAGAACAATCGATCGTTTGATATGTGTGCATTAGCAGCACTGTCTATCAACCATGACCGTGAATTTTCATCACAAGCACTGAACGCGGCACTATTATTAGCACTTCTTCCCTGTCTCGGGGAAACACTTACACGTTCCTTATGTGACAACAAGAACTTCCGTCGTTACGCTGAAAATGTCTCCGGCCGCCAACCCGGTAACAACTTGACAGCTCCAAAGTAAAGTCAATGTACCCCGATAATCTTGGCTCACTGGTTCTGTCAAATCGAATGAATCCTGGAACAAATTATCAAGTGAACGTGTTTACATCGACTGTTATTCTCAAAGCTGGGGACTCATATTCGTACTTTATTAATATGATGCTGACAATATGTTGTAATTTTTCCTAAATGTTATATGGTGGATATTTTTACGCTTCTTACAGATAATATAATGGCAGCCTATTTTACTTTTGAATAGCACACTATACTTCTGAATGTATGACGCTCTGAAACTTTCAGCACAATGGAAAGCCACCGAAGCAAAGAAAAAAAATCGCTTTACTAAGGGTACACCAAGGGGTGCACTGAGAAAAAAGATCGGTAAAAGCAAACATATTCTAGTTTCATTTAAAAGGAATTTCACGTTGAATTGGGCACACACATCATATTAGTTTTATTTGACTACCTACGATGGTTAAAACAAATTAAAAGTTTTGAGTAATTGTTTCGGGAATTAAGCAGTTAAGTTCAACTGACATCCGTTTGAATTTACCATTATATTGGTTGTTCTATTATGACAGCTACGAAAACAAACAGCTTTGTTGGTTGATTCTACCGACGCTTATGATTTATTTCAAAAAAAAATTAGAATGATTTAAACTGAAATGCTGTCTGAAACAAACAAACAAAAACGTTTGAAACACCAAACATTTCCGTTTACCATCACCTTACATTTCCTCTGTAATTTCAATTATTTGAATAAAATGCTAACAAACATTAGAAAAGTGCACATTTACATTTATAGACTTCTCTGAGTCTAAGAAAAATCTACAAATGTTAATGCGAACCTTTCTACTATTTTCAGGGTTTTTTTTAAGTAAAATTTTAAATTTTTACCTATTGCTGTCACTCAACAATAGGTGAAACTTTAATGTTTTACTTAAGGCCGGTATCGAGTTCGATAGAAATTTCTTTTTCTATCTCAATCCCATGTTAAATTCCGTTTACTGAAACGGAAAAGCAAAGAATCGAAAAGAAATTTCTGCAGCAGTATTCACCTGAAAAGAACGGAAAATAAAATTGTAATTTGTACGATTTCCACGCAAACTAATGGGAGCTGTCACTTTTACTTTCGGAAAAAATATTCCACTCGATTATTCCGTAAGTGAAGGTGACATTTCGTTCCATGCAGATCAATTGTCAAAATTCCGCTTGGTAATATTGAACAAAATTTCGTAACCTCTCTACTTTTTAAGTCGATACTGGCCTTTAAAAAAAACCTGAAAATAGTAGAAAGGCTAGAAAGTAGAGTAGAAAGTTAAAGTATGCAACGGAACTGGACGACGGAAAATAAAATAAGTAAACAAAAATAGTTTATTTCAAACTAAATTTGAAGTTATTTTTTCTCCAAACAAAATAGCAGTTTGATTTCACCTCCGCTTTGGCAGAATCAATCTAAAATTTTAATTTGTTCCCCTGAGTAAACGCAACCTGTGTTTTGATAATAATAAATTTTTTTCAAGGTGGAAACAAACAAAATTAGTTTAGAACAACCATAATTTGTGTTGTATTGTGGTCATATCCTTAGGTAGAAACATCCAACGTGCCGGTTTGTTTCGAAACAAAATCGTTCGTTTTAAACAACTAGGTTTTTAGTTTGGATGTCAAAAAACAAGTTTGTTGTTTCAAACGGGACTGGTTTTCCTCCGTGTAGCAATGGTGAAATCAAATTAATTGAAAGAAAGCAACATCAACATTACGTCTCAATAAAAATTTGTTCTTGCACTGTTTTTAACATCCACACATAAGGAAACAAAAACATGTATTCCAAAGCTAAAAAGCGGTAGTATCGAGAATGGACGACCCTTTTGTTTAAAACCCGGTAGAGGCATCTACAATTTGTAGATGGCTACGTGAAACTAAGCTCATCTGTCACGATGATCGGGGGTTGCCGGCCGCTTACAGAAATGACAAACACGTGTATTACTCCATCCATAATGCAAATGAGTGTTGTCAGCAGATTTCATCACCTTTTCCGCCTTTCCAGTGGAAGCATCTCGTTTTAGATTTGCGTCAATTGAACTGCAACACGTCTTCACGATATATTTTTCAACTGACGAAAGACCGGTAGGGACTTATGTGTAAAAATCAAATGTTACAATACAATGAATGTGAAATGAAAAACAACGATCACCTTTGCATTACAAGTAAATATTTTGGTTACGAGCGCAAAAACTGCTGTTGAACTGAAAATAAATTTTGGGTCTTAAGACATCATCTGAATGAAATTGATTGCCTGTGTAGAGGTCAGTATCGACTTAAAAAGTAGAGAGGTTTTGGAATTTTGTTCAATATTACCAAGCGTAATTTTGACAATTGATCTGCATGGAACGAAATGTCACCTTCACTTACGGAATAATCGGGCGGAGTATTTTTCCGAAAGTAAAAGTGACAGCTCCCATTAGTTTGCGTGGAAACCTAACAAATTCCAATATTATTTTCCGTTCTTTTCAGGTGGATACTGCTGCAGAAATTTATTTTTGATTCTTTTCTTTTCCGCTTCAGTAAACGGAATTTAACATGGGTTTGGGATAGAAAAAGAAATTTCTTTCGAACACGATACCGACATTAAAAGGATATTTTTATTGATCTCATTGACTTCCCACATAACCACAAACCATTCCTGGACCATTTTCCTGATTGTTGACGACCGTTTCCGTTATTGTTACGACATTTACCCTTATAGTATAGGTTAAGTTAGGTTACCATATAAAAATGGCAATTTTCATGAATAAAATTTTTCCTGTGCTCTGTGCCAAAAAGATGGTATATAATCCAGACCGAGTGCAGACAATATAAAACCTTTCAATGACAATATGCCATACATAAACAATATGTGTAAATGTCAGGGGGTGCGACTCTATCTCAGATGCAGGATATTTTTTGTTATGCTTTTGTGCCATGTGCGCACGCTTCGTAGATAGAAAGAAGATTTTAGAGATTTTGATGAAGATTTAAAAGATTTACTGCAAAAAGATGCAGCACGATGCAAGTAGATGGATTAAGATTCACAAGCTGAAATAAGATTTTTCAAAGATTGATTCGCTAGCGTGAGATTTTTCGATCATCTTGAATCTGGATTTAGATGTGTCGCACCCCCAGGTAAATGTAGAGGTTGTACGGTAAAAATCAGATTAAACTATTTGATAACAATAACATAAAATGTGATATTATACCTTACACTCGAAATATAGTTTTGACTATATAGCAAATTGTTTTTCATTATGTGGGTTTCATCTCGATTAACTTTTAACTTTTAACGATTAACAATTTAATTCAATTAAAATTAAGTTCATTGAACGACACCAAACACTGCACCAAGCTGATTAAGTGACATTTCCTTGAACATTTCACTCCCATATAAAGCCAACAATAAAGCCCCATGGGCATCCAAGTGATATTCGCACTTATTAGGAATAATATTTATAATTACGTTCACAAATATGAAATAATGTAACACCTCCTATAATCCTGAACAACCCAATTCTTTAGAAAAAAACAGAACCTTAAATTAGTAGAAGATAGTAGTATAAAAGTAAAATAATTTGTTTGGATTATTATTATTGACTGTGCATTGTTCCACCCGTTTTTTCTGCACCGGGTATTTGTTTTTCTTTGATTGGTGTCCCTTCTACACGATTCGCATCGTTTGCGCATTCCTGTGTGTTAGTGCATTGGTGTGGGGAAGCTCACGAGGAGGAAGCGAAAAACGATGGCCGCCATTTGTGTTTGCTGGAAGTGTCCCATGGTGTTCGATTTATAATTGCAGTTTTCAGCGTGAAATCGTGCCTGAATTGGAACTATTTTACCGTCAAACGTAAGTATAGTCGATTCATGCTCGATTGGTGATATTTTTCGCTGAAAATGGTTCGAACTACACGCACATCGGCAGCGGTGAAAAGTTCCACCAAAGCTCATTCATCGGAGAGTTTCAGCAGCAGCGGAAGTGGCGAGGGGGATAACAAAGGTGAGACTTCGCCACCCGAAGTGAAGGAAGTGACTCCTACAACGGATGTAAAAGGAAATAGCAAAGGAACGGTTTGTTTGGGGGGGATCAATTTATCCAATTTGAGAGCCTCGGTTGTGCTGGAGAAACTGCAGATGGATCAGGTTAAGTCCGAACCTTCCGTTGTGAAGGAATTGGCAGTAGCAGTTACTTCGCCAGCTCGGAAACCTGCTCGGGCAAGAAGCGTAAGTAGAATAATCAATATAAGTGATAGTATTTGTATGTTGTAAGATGGACACTATTGTTTTTATAGAAATCCGTAGGACCCGCAAGGACTACTAGAAGAAGTCAGCATACGGTTCAGACAATGAATGTTAAGAAGGAAGATTCTAATGACGAGAGGTTTGTTGAGTTGATAGAGATTATCGATGAAGATTCGAAGTCGCAAGAAAGCAGCAAATTGCCGTTGATGGAAGCATCATGTTTATTGAATCCTGCTGGGGATTCAGCTGACCAACTGGAAAGCAGTGGGTTAGTGATGGAAGAGGTTTCAAACGAAGGGGAAGGATCCAAGAAGCAAGCACACTCGCATGTATGGTTTTATCGTTGTAGTAAATGCACACCGAATAACCTTGATTTTATTCTAGGATGAGATCGAAAAGAAACTCGATGAAGATGATACTTCCAGTTCAGGAAGCAGTGGTCTCTCAGTTCATCAGGAAGTTGAGAGTGAAAGCGGTTTGAAAAATGAATTGGTCGGGACTAGGAAATCTAAGCGACAGGTTAGGGTGACGAACAAATATCGCGATTTTGTCGTGGATGCTCCGTTGCCATCATCCCAAGTACCGTACGCTGATGTGAAACTGGCACGCAGCAATCCTGGTGGCCGGAAAAGCCACCCCAAGGAGCCAGAAGCTATGTCGTCGTCCGATGATATGTGTCCTGATTCACCGCCTATGTTACTTCATCCACCGGTCAGAACGTACGGCGGTAAGAAAGAGGAGAAAATCAGAAAAAGACCTCCACGTGCTTGTACACCACTACCGCGGGAAGGTCGTCCACGTAAGAAAAAGGAACCCAAGTTTGTAGCGCCAGGAAGTTCTACAGAATGGGCAGATGAAAATATAACACTCATGAAGCCGGAAGATCGAAACAATTCCACTTTAGCATTCAACATTGATAGTAGCTATTTTTCGGACGATGAAATGTTCGGTTTCGATAGTCCGTCTCCGGAGGAATTTTGTGGTTGGCCAGAAGAGGAATTCACAAATATGGGATCGGGACCATCATGTTCGTCGTTGTCCTCCATGATGTCGTTCAGAACGGTTCAGCCTATGCAAGTAACAGAGGAGGACACTTCGGGAGTGGAAGAAAAGTTAGAGACAATGGTGGTTGGTAAGAAACGTCGTGGAAGACCGGCAAAATCGACTGTTCTGCAGCCGACCATTCCAACAGATGAGCAACCCGTGCGTCCGGCAGGATCGATGTTCATCAAAAGGTCCTATAAAACGACAAGAAGCAGCGCGGGAACCTCTGGTGTCGCCGGGCCATCAATCGAGTCTGGATCTTTGGAAATCAAATCTCCGGAAACTTCGGATGTCAAAATGTCGGCAGTTCCGGAGGTGAAACCCTCGGAGGAGGTGACAAAAAAACCAGAACCGGATGAGGATATCCAGATGGTGGTTGAAGCACATCCAGAAGTAACGGAGTCCGTGAGTAGTGTGAACACACTCGAAAACGAGGATGTTCTGGATGACATGGAAATAGTTCTGCATGCTGATGAAATTATTAATAATGATGAAGAGTCTTTATCTATATCGTTGACTCCGCTTACTCCGAAACCGTTTAGGAGACGAAGAATTCGTGGCGGTTCTCGACCTTCACCAGTAGATGGACCACGAAGAGGACGAAGCCGGCGAGATACAGCACCGACCTTGGAGGAAGATACCGTGGACGAAATAAGATGCGTTGAAGAAAAGTTCGCCGAAGAGCCACAAATAGAGACACCTGCTGTGGAAGAAGCCGTTGAGGAAATCTTACCCGTGACGATGGAGGTAAACATTCCGGCGGAACCTGTCGTTGTTGAGCCTTCAAATCCTGTGGTATTTAAACAGGAACAGGTTACCGAAGAGAAAAATCCTGATAAAAAAGAGGAACCGGAGCAAGTTGTTGTTATTAAGGTTGAAGAATCGGAAAAGGATACCGACAAAACGTCGAAAAAATCATCATCCAAAGATACGAGGCGAAAATCGGTTTCGTCACGTCGCAAGTCAACATCCAGTAGTCGGAAGTCCCAGTTGGATGCTACTGAAAATGTGGTCATGGAACAGGAGACTAAAAAGGAAATTGTAGAACCTTCCAATGACGTAGTTAAAGTCGAGCCAATCGTCTCTGAAATGCGGGAGACCTTAGTGGAAGAACCAGTAAAGGAAGATAAGGTAGAAGAAACCTTCGCGGAGGTCCAAAAGGAACTTCCTATGCAAGAGGTGAAGCCGCCACAAGCAGTAGACACAGTGCCCAAAACACCAAAGGAGCATAAGAAATCGTCGAAAGACAACCGAGACTCCCGGAAGGATTCAAAGAAATCCAAGGATCGTGATCGGGAGACTTCATCTTCCAAGGATCGCCGGGATCGTGAGCCCTCAAGAAATCGATCCAGTGGCAGCAGTAAGGATCGTGACAAAGACAAGGACAAGGATCGAAAGCGGGTATCTGAAAGTGCCAAGAAAGAACGTCGATCCGAGTCTGAAAAGAAGTCGGACGCGGACAAGAAGCGCCCATCGGAAAGCTCTGAGAAGAAAACGGACTCGGAAAAGAAGCGGCTTCCGGATACTTCTGAGAAAAAGCCAACTTCTGACAAGAAGCGTTTACCAGATGTCACCGACAAAAAGCCGATAGAATCGGAAAGGAAGGAAGAATTGATCAAACCGCCAACACCGGTGCCGAAGGCTGTCGATAAACCTAAAAAGTGTTTCGATAGTGAGCTACAGGCTTTGGATTCGTCATCGAAACAAAAACCTCCGGAGGAAGTAAAACGGTCGTCCAAAGAGTCGGAAAAATCACGTAAATCAGATAAGCATTCTAAAATACGGACCGAATCGGAAGGAAGAAAGAAGAGTAGTTCATCCTCTGGGGAGTCAAAGCTGAAGGACCCGAGGGAAAAAAGTCGTTCAACGGATTGTTCTCCCGTTTCAAGCAAGGGTGGTTCGTCGAGTGCGAAAAAATCTAAGGAGTCATCCAGTAAAAAAGATTCGCCCGGAAGTTCAAAAGCGAGGAAGAGCTTGAAGGATGAAAAGTCTAAACAAGAACCTTCGAAAAAGGAGAAATCTAAGGACAAACCAGTAGAAGTCCCAGTGCTGATGGACATGAAACCTCCGGAGCAAGATCAACCAAAACCCACGGAACTTCCGGTGAAGGAAGAACATGAGCTCAAAATTACGATTAAAGAAGAACTTCCTCCTCCGGAACCGACACGAATCATCACCAAAGCGTCTCGAAAGATGTATCAAAACAACGAAGAAATACAAATAGCCAGTTCCTCTCAGGAATCGCTCATTTCCGAACAGGTGGCGGAGGCCTTGAAAGAAGAAACAAAGGTTGAAGAGGATGAAGAAACTGTCCGTCAAATCTCGGAAGCGTTTGATACCAGCGTTCAGATTTCCGGTCCCCGACCCGAAGTTGCTCTAAAGGAGTTTGAAAACATCTCAATCTCCGAAGAGAAGCCTGCCGAATTAGTTCCGAAGGAGGAGGAGGAACCACCGACTTTGGCCGTACTAGAACCACCATCTTCTCCTTCAGCAGCGCAGGACCTCTCGAACGACGATTCCAACTCCAACAACAGTTCCACAATGGACAGTGCGAAGGAAGTAAAAGCGGAACAGCAAGACGATGGAAGCATTCGGAGGTCGTCCCGTATTAAAACAATCAGTTCACAGAAACAGCGAACCAGTGGTCATGGGCTGGTCAAAGACAGAGACAAGCTCTATAAGAAAACCACCATTTCGATGGGAATCGATTCGAAGGTACTGAAGGATGCCATCACAGGGAACTTCAATGTCGTGTCCATCACGGACAACTCCGGAATGGAACAGCAGACCCCACTCGAACTGGATCCATCGGTGACAAATATCGAATTGTCAGAGGAATATCTTCGAGACATGGAAGACAAGTTGAGTCGATTCGAGACTATCAAGGATAATATGTACCACTGTGATAAAGTGATAAGCAAGGAGGCGAAAAGAATGACTTGTGACTGTTTCCTTACTACGGAGGAGATCGAACGAGGCGAATTAGGATGCGGCGAAGACTGTCTAAATAAATTGCTGATGATCGAGTGCGGTTCGCGATGTATCGTTGGAGAGCGCTGCACAAACAAGCGCTTCCAAAAGCTGGAATACTCTAACTGCCAGGTCTTTCGAACGGAGAAGAAGGGCTTCGGTATCTTGGCCAGTACCGAAATTGTACCAGGTGATTTCATCATGGAATACGTGGGGGAGGTCCTAAATAGCGAGCAATTTGATGAGCGAGCTGAATTGTACTCCAAGGAAAAAAACCAACACTACTACTTCATGGCATTGCGGAGCGACGCCATAATCGATGCCACCACCAAGGGGAACATTTCTCGTTTTATAAACCATTCATGCGATCCGAATGCAGAGACGCAAAAGTGGACCGTGAACGGTGAGCTACGCATCGGATTCTTCTGCACCAAGTACATTATGCCGGGAGAGGAGATCACTTTCGATTACCAATTCCAACGGTACGGTCGAAGGGCTCAAAAGTGTTACTGCGAAGCGGAGAACTGCACCGGCTGGATCGGTGGAGATCCAGGTAGCGACGGAGAATCGGAATACGAAGACGAAGAGGAAGTTGAAGAAAGCGAAGAAGATGAAGACGAAGCGCCAGCGGAAGTTACACCAGCTGTCCCAACAGCGATTGAAGCAACGGAAGAAGCGGTCAAATCTGAAGTGTTGACACCTTTGGACGAACAGGCTAAGCCCCAAGTCGAAGGTGAGCCAGACGCTCCCAAACCAGTTGAAATAGAACCTGCGATTGTAAAACCACCGGAACCAAAGGTGCACAAGAAGGTTCGCAAACGCATTGAGCGCCCTAAGAAACGGCGACCACAAATACACGAAGACCCTGACCTGGAGCAGGAGATCAACCATCTTCTCAAGACGGGTCTGAAGAATCAAGCCCAAACGTTGAAATTGTCTCGATTAATGGTCCGTGCCAAGGACATCAAATCCAGGAGCCGACTGTTGACGATTCTCCAAAGCGGAGAACTGCCATGTCGAAGACTATTCCTCGACTATCATGGTCTCCAGCTGCTCTACGGTTGGATCTGCGAATCAACTGAATCCGTTGAGGATCTTAAATTCCGCATTCAGATCCTGGACACGCTGGATCGCTTACCCATTCCAAACAAAACCATGCTGAAGGATAGTAAGATCATGCAAACGATCGAAAAGTGGGCCAAAATCGAAAAGTCCAAGGAAAAGGAAAAGGAAAAAGAACCGGAAAAAGAGAAAGAATCCAGTAGTAGCTCGCCAAGTGATAGCAGTGGAGCTGCCAGCGATAGTAACACCAGTTCCGATGTCAAGAAGCAGGAAGTCGTCGGAAGTGCAGAAGTTTTGAAAAACATGCCTGAACTGCTCAAGATAGCCGACCTCGGTAGACTGAAGGAAATTATCAGCAACACTTGCTCGGAGAAGGAAGGATCCGAAAAGACACAGGACAAACTAATCGCCGCTACCATCCCGGAAGTCATACCATCGACAGTGAGTTTGATAGATTCGATTGAAATACCCGAACCTGAAGACGAAAATGCTCCCGAAGAGAAACGCCTCGGAACCCAGATTCGCATCCTCTCCTGTAAACTGCTCATCAGCTGGATCAATCTCAAGGAGGTTTTCCGGATACCGAAAAAAGAACGAATCGAGCAAATGAAGGAACACGAACGGGAAGCTGATCTGCGCTACAAAGCTCTTGGGCTTGGTGATGAAGACGAATCTTTCAAGCGTCATTCAAACAGTCGATTCCTGGACCGTTCCCGTGAACTCAAACGACGCAAATCTGTAGACGATCGAGAACTTCTAAGCTTCCACAAAATGAAGCGACCTCTCAGCACTGCCAGTTCGATGTACAAAATGGACAATCTCTCGAAACAGCAGCGTCGTCAGATGTTCGAAATGAAAGTAGCCCACGAAGAAGCCGAACGACGCAACAAGGAACTGTGGATGCAGCATGAAAACAACTGCCTTAAATTTGGCCTCAATCCGCACCATACCAACCCTATGGACGTTCCCGCTAAAATGAATCCGGCAACCGGAGAGTATTTTGCTGCCGATGATCGGCCACTGCCGAGGCCACCGAGTCACATGTACTTCAAAATAATGCCACCACCGATGTCAACAAACCCCGAAGACTATGAATTGCCACCGATGGATTTACCTCCTCTATGGAAGTTTGCCATCGACGAGCAAGGACGGTTGTATTACTACCATGTAAAAGATCGTGTCCCGCAGTGGGAGCCTCCGAAGAAGAAAAACCCCAATGGACCTGGCCAGGGGCTGCGCGATGAAGACATTTCGATGAGTTCGGATTCGAGCACAACCGACACGGAAGACTCGGAGGAAGAATATTTAAATGCACAACTGGACCAGCTACAAAAGAAGAAAAAGAAGCAACAATCCAGCTTCAATCTAGGTAAGCTACCAACTCAGTTGTTTGTCAAGTTTTGTAAAACCCGGAATTATTTGCAGACGATGTCCTTGCCAAGCCAGACGACATGAACGATGATCTTTCCAAGACAATTAAAGATTTGGAAGCCGGAGATTCTTCACCGCAGGCCAGCAGTAGCGGGGAAAAACTGTTCGGTGGGGAATCGTTCGAGAAATCCGCCGAAGAAATTCTTCAGCATCGGAAACGGAAGCACAGCAACAAGCTGGTGCAGGAGAAGATCATAAGCGTAAGTATATCCGTTAGTTTAGTATCTGTGAATCGATTTCGAAGTTTAATTGGCTTGTTGCTTTGTTGCAGCCCCGAACGGAAGAGGATAAACTGTACGGTCAGATGGAGATGAAGCGGTATAAGGAAACCAAAGAAAAGCTCCGCCGGCGTAAGGAAGAGGCCAAACGGCTGCGGGCAAGAAGTATGCTCGATAAATCGCTTTCCGATAGCCCATTCAGTGGGTCTTTTCCCGGCGATGCCCTGGATCGGAGTGCCACGGAAAGTTCACTTATCGACGATGATCTGGTGGTTTCCCACAAAATCGTCGACGACAAGTGCATCGTAGATGAGTTGGACATTATCAATAAGAAGAAGAAAATATCCCCGTATGAAGAATGGCAAAAGGTGAAACAACGGCTTGGAAAGAAGCGTGCTGCTAAGCAGGGGGAAAGTTCGACCTTCGCTGGTTCCTCGTCGGTTGCAACTTCTTCATCGCTTGGTTCGTCCAAAGTTGGCAAACGCAAGAAGACCGATAAACTTGATCTCAGTAGCGACGAGGCTCGTAAGATTAAAGAGAAATTCCGTGGAGAAATAGCCGGTGTAATAGTTCAGCATTTGAGTGCCTATCGGAAGGAATCTTGCCAAACCGGTAGGATCACCAATACGGAGGATTTCAAGCATTTGGCTCGAAAGGTGAGTAGTAGGCTAAGCGGTTCGATTCGGAAACATTCTTAACCGTGTCTATCTATCTATGACAGCTAACCCACTTTGTGCTGCTGAAGGAGCTGAAGCATTGTGACAATACCATCAACGAACTGGAAGTGACGGATTCCGTGCGAACCAAGGCGCGCGAGTTCATCAAGAAATACATGGCCAAGCACGGCACGATGTACGTTCGGGGCGAGAATGAACCCGATTATGCCAACATCAATCTCTGAGATGAGGCCAAGGGAAGAGTGGAGAAGGCTCCACCAGCTTCCCAAGCATAGATAACCAACTATTATCGCTGCTGCAGCACTAGTAAGTTAGAAAATAATATTTTAATATCTCTTTTAGTACGATAGTTTATAAAATATCAGGTTCGCATAAGTTTCGTGTCTAATTTATACGGATTAATGCTAGTGTGTGAATAATGTATTCATAGTGAAAATTAAATATGAATTCTAGCGAAACAATAGATTGCGATAGTCAATTGCATTAATACTGAGACAATTGTATAAATGATCCGAAACGTTGTCCTTAGAAATTACGCATAGGGTGGAGAAATTTTTCGCTATTACTCAGCCGTTTTCGAATCAAACGTCTTGATACTTTCAACATGTGTAGAGCCGCATATGAGCTAATCAACAGAAACAATCAAGTCGTTTGTATTCAATGTTGTTGAGTAATAAAGGGTGAGTCGAAAATTATTGCCACATTTCCAAACTTGCATATTTTTTTTCATACTTGATCGAAATTTACAAAATTTTGCCCTGTTTCTCTTCAGAATATATTTACATCCGTTCAGTTGTGCTCAGTTGTTAGTGTGATTTTGGTCGAACATTCAGCAAACTGTTCGCGAAAGGATTTTTTTCGCCCAAATGTAAAATCATCGGTAGGGGGAAAAAATGATGAATATACATCATTCGACCGTCTCAAGGGTCCTTCAAAGGTTCCAGGGACGGATGACAGTTGACCAGGAGCTGGACGAAAACCGCGAACAACGCCCAATAAACTCGAGAGAGCGCTGATTGCTTCATTCAAACGGAATTCGAACATTTCGACGTGAGACTTGGCCAAAAATTTATGTTCATCAATGTTTCGTGTAGAGGGTCAGTAATCAATCCGGATTGAAAACGTACAAAGTGCAGAACTTCCCAAATCGAAACGAACGCCGACAGAGTGTTGCGCAAAGGTCGTGTCCGGAATTTCTACACGAAGCTGCTAACGAGATACCGGTGATGCGTCACTGATGCTGAAAGGGGGGCAAGCTGGCTGTGGATGACCGTTTCAAATGGAAGAATCTGTCGAAATTCGCTTCGAAGTACCTGATTTGGCAGGCCAAATTGCCTTGTGGCTAACGCAGTGAACCATTCGTTACCATAAACGGTACGATTGACAAAACTGAGCTTTTGCAGTTTTTGAGACAGCACGATCAAAAACCGTTGTTTTGCCACAACTCCAAAACCGATCCAGGAGTGGTATGCGGCTAATTCTGTGGATTTTGTACCGAGAGATATGGAACCCATGAAATTGTCCTGAATTCTGTCCGATCGAAATCGTATCGGAAGACCAAAGCAGATGCGAATGGCGGAAAGGCAAGGATGAGGAAATGAAAAAAAAAACGGAGAAAACATACCGGAAACGACATTACAGGCTCTGAAGGATGGCGTCAAGCGCAAATGTCGAGCTTTACATTCAAACTCATCCTAACAATTAACTGACGTATGTTAGCTTAAATAAATACATATACTGTACTATTGTAAAAATTTGGTTTCATTTCGATAACTTTAGCCGATTTACCAGGGGGGCAATCATTAAGGATTTCACTGTAGCTTACATGGATTTAAGTATCAATGTGATGAATATATCAGCGCCAACATTAGATTAGGGCGAATCTGCTTTTGTAAACAATGGCTTTCGTAGTCATTTTCTCTTGAACAACAGGTCACAAATACAAATTAAGCACTCTTTAAGGAGGAGGAGGAGCTTTATCTCTATCCGCTGATATATTCAATTTGAAGGAATTGTATTCAACTTAGCAGACAAAGTGTTTGTTTACAAAAGCAGATTCGCCCTAATCCAATGTTGGCGCTAATATGGTTATGATGAATGCTCAACCTGTTCTTCCTAACACTCAAAACTTTCATATGTGCGCATCGTCACGTCATTATAGGATACGAAGCGAGCGTGAAACAGCAAGTTGATTTGTTCTGTCATGCCTGTCGTGTCTTGCCATTGATCGATTTGTTTTGATGGGCCATATTTCGACAAAGATTTTTCATTAGGGCATAACTGACAAACGTAAACAAAGGCTTCTTCCGTAAAAAAAATAAATAAATCAAAAAAATGGATTTTAAAAAATAATGTTCTTAGAAAAAAGAAAATTATTTTGCTATAAAAATTAAAAAAAAAAACAATGTTTTCGTTTGTCAATTAAACCCTAATGAAAAAAAATTTTTCATTTAGTTTCACAATATCAAAAAAAAAAAAAAAAAAGAAATAAGGGTTATTTAAATATTGGTTAACAGGGAAGACCAGCCCCTGCGATTTACTAATGAATCTAAACTGTCGCAATAATTATCAACTCACCCTTCACGGTAAATCTGAAGTATGCAATTATGACTTCAAAGTAGGCACTTTGCTTGAAGACTGGAATTATGCATAAAATGCCTAAAAAGTTTTTATGCAAAAATGCCTAAAGAGTTTAGACGTAAAAAAGTGAATAAATTTTAGGCATTTTGCAGCGTGTGAAAGAGATTAGAAATTATGCATTTTTTAAATGTAATTGTGCGTAGCAACTAGTCACTTTATGAAATGAAGATGAGATAAAAAAAACTCAGCGCCAATATCTCAAAAGTTCGGTTCTGCTCTTTTTTGTAATTAATGACATTCCGTATCGATTTATCTCAAAAACCCGCACATGCAAATAAAATACACCATAAGGTAGGAACCTGTTTTTTCTTGGTGGGATTGATGATTTGCAGGAGAAAGTTTTCATTTCCGAGAAAGCGAGGGTCATAGTATCAATAGATATAGATCAATCTAAATGATCTAATTAGTGCCTCGTAGCCTGTCCATGATACTGGAATCAGGTTTGGCTTGCAAGAACCTATTTTTTTATTTGCACTTTTTTTTTCGACAAAGCCAGTCAACTTTTTCACTTCGATGATAGCCTTGTTTTTTTTTTTTTTACCCCCACAAAAAAAAAAAAAAAAAAAAAAAAAATTTTTTTTGGGGAAAAAAAAAGAAGATTTTTTTAAACATGAGGGAGATTTATAAAAAAAAACACAAACAAAAAAAAAAACATAACAAATTTATGTGTGGCGTATATAGCCCCATACCAATACTTCTTATGTGTAGACCACATGAAAATTGTTTAGGTAATACACATATCTATATAATAAAAATGAGTTGGGGTTTCCTTTGTCACGATTTAACTCGCGAGCGGAAGGACCGATCGGCGTGAAATTTTGTATGCAGAGATTTTTAGGGCCGGAGAATAATCTTATGATGGTTTGAGACCCCTCCCTTCACTGGAAAGGGGGGCTCCCATACAAATGAAACACATATTTCTACACAACTCGAGAACTAATCAAGCAAAAGAAACCAAATTTAGCATGTGTAAGTTTTTGAAAGCAAAGAAGGTTTTTATGGTAGCTTGAGACCCCTCCCCTCTCTAGAAAGGGAGGCTCCCATACAAATGAAACACATATTTCTGTATAACTCGAGAACTGATCAAGCAAAGAAACCCAAATTTAGCATGCGGAAGTTTTTGGAGGCAAGAAATGTTTTTATGGTAGTTTGAGACCCCTCCCCTCTCTATAAAGGATTTTACCCCCCCCTCTCTATAAGAGGCTCCCATACAAATGAAACACAAGTTTCTGCATAACTCTAGAACTAATCAAGTTAATGGAACCAAATTTGGCAGGTAGAGGTTTTTGAAGGCAAGAAATGTTTCTAAAGTAACTCAAGACCCCTCCGCCCTCTGTAAGAGGGGGGCTCTCATGCTAATGAAACACAAATTTGTGCATAACTCGAGAACCAATCAAGCATATGGAACCAAATTTGGCATGTGGAGGTTTTTGGAGGAGAGAAATGTTTCCATGAAAGTTTGAGACTCCTACGCCATCTGGAAGGGGGAGGGAGGGTGGCTTTACATACAAATGCAACACAAATTTCTGCATAACTCGAGAACTAATCAAGCAAATGGAACCACATTTGGCAGGTGGAGGTTTTGGAAGGCAAACAATGTTTCTAAGTTGACTCGAGCCCCTCCCTTCTCTGAAAGGAGGGCTCATATACAAATGAAACACAAATTTCGGAATAACTCGAGAACTTATCAAGTTAATGGAACCCAATTTGGCATTTGGAGGTTTTCGAAGGCAAGAAATGTTTCTAAGGTGGTTTGAGACCCCTCCGCCTTCTGGAAGGGTAGACTCCCATAAAAATAAAACATAATTTTTAGCATAACTCGAGAGCCAATGAAGCAAATGAAACCAAATTTGGCATGTTGAGGTTTTTGGAGGCAAGAAATGTTTCTATAGTAGTTCAATACCCCTCCCCATTTTGAAGGGGAGGGGGGCTCCCCCTACAAATAAAAAGCAAATTTCTGCATGACTCGAGAACTAATCAAGTAAATGAAACCACTTTTAGCATATGGAGGTTTGGGCCGGTTCATAAACCACGTAGACTTATTTTTGAAAATCTCAGACCCCCCCCTCCCCCCTCGTAGACTTTTCTCCATACACATTTTTTGAAATTTTGTATGGAGCGTAGACTTTGGTCAAACCCCCCCCCCCCCCAAAAAAGTCTGCGTGGTTTATGAATAGCCCCTTTTTGGAGGCTAGATTTCTATATACATAAAAATGAATTTCTGTCTGTCAGACCCTTATAGACACGGAAAGTTCTGAACCGACCAACGTGAAAATTTATATGAAGGGGTTTTTGGGGCTGGGGAAGGTTCTTATGATTGTTTGAGACCCCTTCTCTCTCAGGAAGGGGCGCTCTCATACAAATGAGACACAAATTTCATCATAACCCGAGACCTAATCAAGCAAATCGAATCAAATTTAGCATGTGGGGGGTTTTGAAGGCAAGAATGTTTCTATGGTAGTTCAAGGCCCCTCCCTTTCTGAGGGGGGGGGGACTTCAAACAAATGGAACTCACATTTTTATTATAATCGATGAGCCCAGTGTGATGGTTCGAGAACGAATCAAGCAAATGGAACCAAATTTGGCATGTGGAGGGTTTTGAAGTCAATGATTGTATGGTGGTTTGAGAAACCACCCCCCTCTGGAAGGGATGGCTCCCATACAAATGAAACACAAATTTCAACCAAAAATGAGAATTATCCAGGTTACTTAAACACAAGCCGTGTATTTCTCGAGTAAGAAGCATGTTTTGATAGAAGTTTGAACCCCTGCTTATTCAAGAAGAAAAAAACTCATTTCGAAAAAAAAAACCAAAACGTGACAGTTATATTAAATTTTCCTTCATTTAGTTGCAAGCGTAGCTGCGCACGCACCGGGTTCAGCTAGTAATTAATAAATTCCAATTTATTATGAAGTTAATAGATACTTGTAATAGCCTTATACTAATACTTTTTATGTGTAGACCGCATGGAAATTGTATAGGCAATGCACATATAATTTTTAATTTTTAATTATAATAATATAAATGATTCGCTGTAATGTTAATCTTAAAAGGAAAAACCTTATATATTTGAAATTTTGTATTGTACAAATATATTTTATCATATTGCATCATACAATAATAAATAATATTGCTGAGCATCCTCTTCTTGATCCAGCAGTGCTTTTGCCTGTTGATCTCGTGAATGTGATTGGTTCTGCTCTTCAAATGGAAGGAAATCTTGTGACTCGACCCACAATTCTCCCACTTCCACCTGCATAAATCTGTTTATGAAGGTAATATACGAAAAATGTGTAAACAAAAAAAGAAAACCTATTTATTGCGTTACATACGTGCTTCTTTCGCCAGCAAATTATCCGACGGAATATTTCGTCAATATTCCAGTTTTGTTTCGATGAGCTTCATAGATAAGATGCCTGCCAATTGGATCTTCATTCACCAAAGTGAACAAATTAAAGTTATGATCTAAAAAATCAAGGCAATAGTCCTTGTAATGAAAATGAAAAACAAAATAGTACTTAATAGGATAAAAATTACCTTCGAAAATCGCATATATATCCCCAGGAAGGTCCAAATCGTTCAGCACAACGCAAGCTAAACCTTTTTCGGACGCCATTGTCTAACTTTGAAACTCACGATTCCTTTCTTGGTTCCTATATGTGTGCTATTTTCAATTGTTTTCAATTTTATGTGTGAGATGTTATGGATTTTATCCATTAGACCTTGCACATATTTTTCAAATCGAATACTATTAATAGAAATTTGACATGCTTATAAAGCATATATATGAGATTATGTAGTTTATAAAACTCAAATAAAATCTATATTTTATAAGTTTCGGGTTTTTCATATGTTGCTACATATGTTAAAAAATATTGATGTTTTTGTAGTGTAGAATGTAGTCAAAAAATGACTACCTCAGAATTACCGTGTAATGCATTGTTCAGATTGTCATCAGTTCTCCTTCTGCTTTCGATTCGGACGCTTGATAGATTTAATTGTTCGCGTGGTAGCCTTCGTCTCTACGGCATTGTAATCAATTTGCATTGTTCTTGTTTCGCTTTTGTTGTAGCAGCAATGTGCGAGTTGAAAAATACTGTGCGATTTACCTTCGGCAATGAAGCGGATAAACCAGCCTTAGGCGAAGTGGCTAATTTCCTCAAAGGCTTGGATGCGGAGCTTGATGAAATTGAAGCTGCATATAGAATAGCAGAGGAAAAGTCCCTCCTCGTCAAGTTCAAGTCTGAGCGGTCGATGTTGCACGCATTGACCGCCAATTCGGACGAACTGTTTTTCCATTATGAGAATGGAAAAAAGGTAAAAGTGCACATGTCGCATGCCCAGGATCACATCTGCTATGTGCGAATATACGATCTTCCACCGGAGGTTCCCGACCGTGAGGTCGAGACGGTGTTGTCCAAATATGGACACGTAAAACGCACCGTGCGGGAGAAATTTCCGGCGGAGCTGGGGATATCCGCCTACACTGGTGTGCGTGGCGCGTACATGGACGTAAAGCAGGAAATCCCGTCATCATTGCACTTCGCCAGCTGGAAGGGAAATATATATTATCAAGGCAACAAGGACAAATGCTTTATATGCAAGGAAGAGGGACACCTGAAGGCTTCTTGTCCCAAGCGGAATGCTCGGAGTCAGCCGAAAGCGCATCATCAAGAAAAGGAGCAGAAAGTGGAGGAAACTCACGGATGTGCAGTAAGCGGAGGTACAGCCACTGTAGGATCAGAAACTGAAGGTGAGGTCGGATTGGAATCGCTAGAGGTGCTGGAAGAAGAAATGGAGAAAGCTGTCATAATGCTGCTGGACACCGAAGTTCGTAATGATGAACCGAAGGAGATGGATACTCGCGATCGTGCGTTGATACAGTTCGCCTCATTCATGTCAACGGAAATCAGTAAACAAAAAGAGTCAGCTAAAATTGCAAAGGAACAAGAAAAGGCTAACATTAAATCCCCTCCACGAAAGAAGAAGAACCATAGTTTGTTTAAAAAATAGTTTTCTAGTTGTAATCCACAAACACACCCCCCGCCAAAAAAAAAAACATTTGTAAAAAAAAAAAAAAAAAAAAATTTTTCCCCCCCCCCACCTCCCCCCCAATCGGACCAAGGCCGGAGTGGCGTCTACTGTATACAGAAGTTGTCTCCATTCTAATCGGTCCATGGCTGCACCTTGCCAGCCTCTCAATTTGCGAAAGGTCCACAGGTCGCCTTCTTTTTCTTGTGCCCGTCGGCTTGAATTTATGTCTGGTAGCTCACATCTGTCTATTCTAAAATCTCTCTATTTTTTTACTTTAGTGAAAAACTTTAAATTAAAACAGAACCTTGGTAAATTCATCATATAATCGAACAGTTTTCAGCAAACCTTCGACCAGAGATTTTAAGAAAAAGCTACTTCATTGCATTAAATAGATATTTATTTCAACCTTAGTTGCCAATTTGCCAACCGGGTGATGATTACACATAATTTTGAATATTAATAAATAAGCGAATGTTTAAATCTAGCATTGTAAGCAAAATTCTATTTTTCACCAATCGACGACACTAGTGGGAATGATCAAAGATTCATTTCACTTTCTCTTGAAGCGCTTTCATGCGGTCCTCTAGTTTCTTCACTTCCTTATTAACGTTCTCGAGATTTTGCGCAAACGCCTCCTGAACTCCCGTTAGCAGTGCCTTATTCGATCCAATACCGTTTAATATGCTTGCCTGAGTTGTTTCCAATTCGGCAAACAATTTTCCGAAATTGGTAGCTGAAAAATTATCAAAAGAATTAGTCCGGAGTTTTCCTATGTATAATATCGTGTCATACCATATTTGTGCAACGATTCCAACGTTTGCATACGGTGCAGCATATCCGGTAGAATCTGCACAATCGGTTCGGTAGTTTTAGCAATTTCATAAAGTTCTAGAATCTTCTGCTCGCGATTGGTATCCTGTCCAGTGGCTGCCGACTTCTCGTTTATGGCATTCATTTTTGCCACCAAGTTAACTAGTCTTGCTTCGATCAGATCTAGCTGCTGCGGTTGAAGTAAAGCTGCCTTCGCCGAAATAGACTGTACTGCTTCGATTAAGTTTCCTGCTCCGGCCGAGCCCGCTAGCCGACTAATTTTCTCCGGCTTGGCGCCAACTGCGACCTCAAGCTCATGCAGACGATGTTCCAGCTCGGCGATCCTTGAGCTGTGCAACAAATCGGTTGCCGTTTTAGCCGGATCAGATCTACCCGACTTTTGGTAATCTTCAATCTTCGTCAATAACTTCTTAGCTTCGGCTTCCGCTCCCACAGCAACAGTTTCACTTCCAATAGCTTGTTCCAATTTCAAACTTTCCAAAACTTTCTTAGCCGTTCCAACCACCTCCAACACGGCCTCGTAGGAAGCCTTTTCCTCCTTGCTCTTGCTAGCATCGGCCTGGGAAGCCGAAATCTCTTCCATCAGTTCGTTCATTTCGCATTGCAGGCGCAAACATTTCTGGATCGGCGTTTCCTTTTCTCCTTCACCAGCCAGATCCCATTCCGTACGAGCATCGTAACCGTTGCGAATTTTCTTCCCAATCCGATCGCTGAAGTCCACATCCCCGGTCAAATACTTTCCCTTGAACTTATTGTACGAATCCTTAGTTGAAATGTGCAGTCGCTCGATGCTATCATTGGACGGTTCTTCTTCATAAAAATCGGACGTTTCCGAGTCAGGGACATCCGGTGTCTCGTACACATCGGGCTGATCGTGAGCCTAATAAAAAAAAAATCAGAGTGAAAGTCCCGTTTGTTGTGGGTGTGACTTTTACTTCTCCGCATAACTTTTGTACTTACGATGTAAGGTAGGAATTGGAACTTTGGATCAGCCATCGTGGTCGGTTACGTTGCTTTCTTTTTTGATAAACGGATCAACAGCACAAAAATCGAAGTTTTTTTTTAATTAAAATTTACGAAACATTCGATGACATCACCCAGAAAAATCTAAATTTGCAATGAAAACAAATTTGGGCAGATGTCAACAAATGTACGGTTAAAATATAACCCTGCAATTTCGGTACATCAATGCAACTGGTATAAAAAATATTAAAGCCGAGGGGACTAGAGCGTCCAACGGAAGTGGCTTATCGAAAAAAATCCCATGTGGGCTTGATGGAAGTTCAGCCCAGAGTTGCCAGGTGGATTTATACAATATCGGTATTGCTTATTAAAAAATATCGGTATTCATCGGTATAAAGTAAAATTCAGATTTTTTTCAAGTGAACTATAGTTTAATTTTGATACAAGATTACAATAGATTTTGGCGATCATTTTTCTTCTATTTTCAAATTTTAAATGGACAAAGTTTGACGTAAGCATAAAATATAAAATAAAAAATACATTAGCAATTTTTTTATATTATCCATCTCGAGGTTGAATATGTATATTTTGAATAAATATACATTTCAATATATATTTTTTTGAATACACACTTCTTAAGATGTTATTAAGATAACAAAAATCATGTATAGCGATAAGGTTTTTGTGCCAACTCCCGTTGTGCTAAGCAAATCCCTTATTTTTTTTTTTAAATAGATGTTAACACAAACACGGATTAATTCTAGTGTATACCGCTTCCAATTTTATACACTTTTCCATACATACCACTGGATTTGTTAGACACGAAAAGCTAAGATATGATCGATTATTCAACACTGCTTCTTGAGCGCATAGTGAATTTGATATTTTTGTTTTTTTTTGCTTGATAGAACGAAAGTAGCGCTCTACCCTATCAATAAACAGATAATTTCTTTTGAAAATCCCATATTAAAAAGCATAAATGTATAAAGTATTGTTGCGTGTTACTATAGGACTGCTGAGTTTACCCAACAAAAAAAGAAAGCAGTAAATAAGCATGTGTGCATTATTACAACTGAATTAAGACTTTTGTGGCTGAATAAAAAATCTGGCTTGAATATTAGCTGAATAACCATGTCTTCAATTGAAACAATAACATTATTTCAAGTGTTTCATTTTGTTTGAATAACATGCTTATTAAAAGCTATTTTAGTATTTATATGTAACTAAATTTACACAGTTCAACAAAGAGTCGAATAACAGTTTATAAATCCGTTGAAACATCGTTTATATAGCCTATTTATAGTTATGCTGTATAAATGATGCTATATTCATTGAATTCAGTTAATTCCTATGTTTTTGCTTATGAGTTTAATTTTTGGTACTGGTGAAAAAGTATTGACCTGTTTTCAAGAGTTGAAATTATAGTCAATTGCTTGAAGCAAATAGCTCAAAGGCTACCCTTTACATTGCCCATCAGAATAGAAAACAGTGCAGTGTTTACAAATAACATCAGAAAACATTGTCATATCTTTTAATCGTCTCTTGTTCAATATGCCCTTGCCAGTAATGCACGTAGTAAAACCGAACATCAACCATCAAAGCTTGGTAATTCAGATGTTTAATAACAGCATTTAGAAGGTTTATTTGAGCACTGATATTGCTTATATACAGACAACGCTATAAATAGAATATCAATGTAGCTCAATAAGAGCATCACTTCTGCTACTATTCAATATATAACATTGAGCTTATATAGCCGATTCGTTTGTACTTCATTCAATTCTAGAATAGCGCAGTTGGTAAGTCACGTAGTTGAGGATACGAAAGTTGATAGTTCGAATCTCGCTATTCAATGGTAATAAATAAATGTTACAAAATGTTTCTGTTGATGTCTATGCATAATAATATCAAATTAAATATGCACAAAATCAAATCCAAATAAAAATGTTTGTATCATATGGAAAATCATACAAAAACCCCAACAAAGTTTTATGAAAATTTAAAAAAGTTGAACAAAAGTTCTATAAAAGACACCACAGCTTTTTTAATATGCTCAATGATGTTGAAGAAAAATATATTAATCTTAACAAACACTCGCTTAGCTCAACAAAGGTCTCTTCGACTCTCGGAATTACCCTCAAGTTCTGTAAAGCATTAAAACAGCAGTTATTCAATTATCAGCTGAACTCCATTACTGCAAACTTGCTTCTTAAGCATATGCAATTGGCAGTGTTCAAAAGCATTTGGCGACAGCTTAATAATTTCTCAAAATTTGTGTGAATAATGCCTGAACTAAAGCTGTGATGGAAAATAGTTCAGATATTATTCAACACGCTGCTGAATTAAATCGCCATAATGATGTTTATTGAATGAGTGATTGTTTGTTGGGTATTATGCTTAAAATAACAACCTGTCTTCCTTTGTTAACGTATTTAATATCATAATTAAACTCGATAATTTTATCACAGACATGCAACCATAACACATCTACTTTCAAATTAAATGCTTAAAATGGCAGACATCCATTTACTCTAACTTGAAACTTTTTCCGTTTCTCGCTCGCCTCGCATAGCACGTGAGCAACGGAGGAAACAAAAAACAGAAGCTAAAGCTAAAGCTGAAAACAAAATACAGTGACCATTCGTTCATTGCAACATGTTTACATTGCAATGAGCGAATGGCATTCGCTCATTGCAACATCTGACAACGTCAAATCGACTGTACTCGTGAACAATAGATCGTAAATGACAGATAACTGCTTGACATTTGCATATGACAGTTGATTGCTTTTTAATTGCAAAACTTTGCAATTAGTGGACTTGCAATGAAAAGACGTTTCAATTAACGAAATTGCAACAAGCGAATGGTTACTGTACGCACAGTGAGCGCAGTTGCAGCCGCAGGGTTTTCCATTTGAAGAATGACGAGGGCGAGGGGTAAGAAATCTAAAAAAACACGCTGATAAATCATAAACCAAATATAATGTTGAAATAACTTTCATTGAAAATCGGTATTTATCGGTATAAAAAGTTGGAAATCGGTATTTTCAGAGCCCTTGTCGGTATATCGGTATTGAGAATAAAAATCGGTATAAATACCGATAAATCGGTATACCTGGCAACGCTGGTTCAGCCATCGAGTTTTCCTTCATCCAGAACTGCCAGATATACATTTTTTTTTTCGATCAATGATAAACTAATGGTGCACCTATTTAACATGACGAAAGACGGATTATAGGTATTGAGGAATCCAATGTGCGTCCTGGAGTAAAACTATAGAGATTGCTGATAGCTCGCTTAAGCGAGCTGTCAGCAACCTCCATTGCAGCGTAGCAGTTTCATCGGTTTACAAACATGGACATTAATTTGTGAAGTTTACAATAATTTCCAATGAATTAAATGGCATCCAGAGGTGTCGACGAGACCCCTCGTCACGGCGAAAAGTTGGTGAACCAACTGACCGAACCCTCGCGAGCGAAACGCCTCTGCCGGGCGAAGTGAAGGGGATGACAACATAAGTAAACAACACAATAGGATTCGTGAGTCAGCAGCTTGAACGTTTATTTCAATTGATAGCAAAGAAAGTGCGGTGAATTCCTCTTGAATAGTGGAGTGTAAATTATATTTAATTTGGTTTAGAGAAGTAAAAGTAAGTTACGTTAAATAGTAGTGCTAGTGGTACTTATTGATTATTTTTAAATTGATAGGAAACAGATAGTTGGTCTTGCGCTATAGTACCACGTAGTAAGTGGATAACGTAGCGAATTGCAAGGTATGCCTGTTGTTCAATAGAAGTCTTTTGTTAACCTAAAATTGATACTACTTACTTTCTATCATTGCAAGGTGAAACGGGAACCTAAAACAGAAGAAACACTGAAAATGTAAGAGATTTCATTATACTCACCTTTATATCCCAATAAAATCTTGTGCAATAAATTTCAGCTTTACAGCTGCTAAGTAAGGCAACTAGAAGACGGTGTTCGTTCCGACTCTCGCGAACAAGAGGTAAGAATACATTGTTTTTTGGTGATTTTGTAAAGATACTCTCTAAAAATGTTCCTTGAAAATATCGCCAGTATATGTGTGTGATTATGTTTTTGTTTTGCTTTAGGGCCAATTTCTTCACCTCCGCTTAGAGCTTAAACCATGTTGAAGCGTATGGGTAAGCACCGCTTAGGAGCTAAGCGGAGGTGAAGATATTGGCCCCCTAAGGTCGATATCGTGTTTGAAAGAAACTTATTTTTATATCCCAAACCCATGTTAAATTCTGTTTACTGCAACGGAAAAGGAAAGAATCGAATAGAAATTTCTGCAGCAGTATCCACCTGAATTTGTAAGGTTTCCACGCAAACTATTGGGAGCTGTCACTTTTACTTCCGGAAATATATTCCGATTGATTATTCCGTAAGTGAAGGTGACATTTCGTTCCATGCAGATCAATTGTTAAAATTCCGCTTGATAATATTGAACAAAATTCCGAAAACTCTTTACTTTTTAAGTCGATACTGGCCTTTAGCTGATGACTGGAAGAAAGTTCAAACCATTATCGTCATAGAGGACATACTGAATTACGTAGCGGATTCCATTCAACCTATTCGAGAAGGCAGTTGCGTTTTTTTGCCGGGCATGTACTATATAATAATGTCCACTTTACATTGCATATCTTTTGCAAAGCTCAGCGAAATAAGCTTTCGGTATTCCTATGGTTAATAAGGCATGCTTATGGAACTTAAAAGCATCGCTCTGATAAAAATACCGATACAATTACAATTTAATAATATACAATAAAAAGTGATATTGTTAGGATACATAACAACCTCCTTATTCTATTGTTGATCTCAATTTACAATAGATTATATTGTAGAAACACTAAGTCCTAATGTTATCCTATCGTCACGAACAATACGATCAATTGTACATACTATTGATTCTATCGTATGGTATTTTATTGTACATCTATGATACTTTTTATTCGGGCGTTCATAAGATGTATACTTTACGAAATTTAAAAGTTTATCTGTCTAAGTGTACCTATCATAACGTCAACGAGTTTCCAACTGTTTTCCGGCTAGTTTCTTCTCTCTAATACGCTTATTTTCATTATTTAAAACTGGTATCGGGTTGATGTTTGCACTGATAATTCCTTCAGGTATCGCAGGTTGAAACTGATTCCAACCTAGGTTAAAAAGCGAAAACAGTGATAGTTAAGCTAAAGCGAGGTTAAATATCGTAGTTTCTAAAACTAAATTCGATAATAACTTTCTGGCTTTTTTTTTTAAACTGTATGGAATCAGTTAGTATGGTCATTATCGTAGATTTGCTCTTTTTTATCATCAATTACTTTGCTAAGACAGCTCAAAAAAACATTTTCCACGAGTGCCATTTACGACGTTTAACCTCACTTTTGCGTTACCTGTATTCTTCAATTGTATGTAAATGGTTTATGTTTTATTGAAAATTTAATATACCACTTGGTTAGACGTTTTTTCTACAATAGAATTTGAAAAGATAGTCCGACAAATTACCCCATTTTTACACAAAGGGAAATTTTTTATAAGGTTCTGAAAGTAACATCTTACAATCTTAATTGGCAATAAATTATTGCCTGATTTCAGAGTACGACTATGGCAACAATGTCTTCATAAGGTCTAGCCCAGTTGCCACAACACTATTAGTAGAATGAACTAAATGCGCTCATGTCACTAATAACAACAATGAATATGAAACGAGCGATTTGAAATTGATTCACTTTTAAAGAACCCCCTGGTCCGAAGTACACTTAGCAGCCTGCACCTTGCAATGCATTCTTGCGCTTTTCGATACAGAATATTTGAGGGTGTGTTAGTGTAAGTTACGTTATTATTTAAGCTTGGGACCAAGCTTAGGACCCATGTACTGGTACTTTCTGAGCCAAAAACTATATCCATTTTCTTTTGGACTATCCAGCCCTTGCTAATACCAGTGGCTGGATAATCAAGAAGAAAATTGATAAAGTTTTTGGCTCAGAATGTACAGTCAAAATTCACTGGTTGGGACTTTAATACTTGGGTCGATTTCTAGTTGGAGCTCCGCTAGTTGGAACATGACCCAACTAAAAAGTGACAACCAAACGTTGAATCTTTCAGCGAGTCTACCAATGTGTTTAAAGTATTATGTGTTGATTATATAACGAAAAGTTTATTTTATTTCATATTACAATAAAGAAAAATGTTTATGTATATCAAACAACGAAAATTATCAACCTACATGTGTTGCGGTGCTTCCATTCTGCATCAATAAATTTATTGCGCAAAGCTGTCAATCGTACCACCTCCGAATCGTCGTCTTCAACGTACTGAATAACATGATCCAGTGAGCGTACCCAAGTAACCACGAGGCTATAATCAACAATCAATATGCAACTACACTGAACCCAAACATCATCCCAAGATCGTCTGAAAAGTATTTCGATTGCGCCCTTTAACGAAAAGCATTCGGAAATCGGATGATTGTCTTATGGTTAGAGCCATATGATGATCATCCATGTTTCGTATGACAATCAACCAAATTTAATATGATGTTTGTTTCAAAACTGTTTAGATCATTAGCTATTTATGAATGATTTGAAACAATTCAACGACTTAAATGTATTTCACCTTACACTTGCTCAACCGATGAGCAAAGATTGCAACGGGAGCCCAAAAATTGAAGGAGTCAGGAAATATTTTTCGAAACTCCGTAAAAAGCGAGCTGGTTTCGATCCATTATTCATGATGGTACCAGTTCTGGTAGCGATTGATAGGTTTTTACCGAATGATGTATAATGGAATGTGTGTCATCCTCTTTTCAAATTATTTGCGTTATAGGGCTTTTCCAATGCAATACGCATTCCACTTTGGGATGACGATTTTTCATACAGCCTGCATTCAAATTTGAACTGGAGGTCAATTCACTTTGCGTATTATTAAGTTGTTCAACATTAGAAAGATAATATAATGACAGAATATTTGAGAGTGTGTTCGTGTGAGTTCATTATTAGGGGCGTATTATTAAGCTTGGGGCCGAGCTTGGGACCGATGTGCTAGTACTGACTGAGCCAAGAAAAAAATCGTATTTGTTCGGGACCTACTGGTCTTAGAGTTAGTCTATGGTTATACCGTGAATATAAAAATAGACTCTTTTGATATGGTACGCTTGCTTGTTGTTGGCAACCACTCATGACGCAACAAAAATATGCTGCTCCGAATAGAAAAATCGGTGCATCTGCCAGGGACGACCCCAATGTTTACGTTGCGGGCGAAATCAACGATTTGCAACTGGTTACACGAACCTAAGTTAATCTGTCATGTTGTCCAACCAACGAATTTCGACCATTTCGACTGTACAAGCAAGCAATGCGTTGAGCTAGACCTTATATCTAGACAAAATAGTCAAAAGGTCGTAAGTAGCATTTGTAAACAATTACTTCTAGCGTATTTTTCTGGGATCTGCTTACTCCCACAAACAAAATAGCACCAGAAACAGATACAGGGAGTTATTACCTTCCCGTCGGTAGTAGATATAGATGTTAGCAACCTGGCATTTCCAGGAAATTTAGGTTTTAAGTCATTGTTTACAATTGTTACTTTCGACCTTTTGACGATTTGGTCTAGATATAGAAGTCATAGCTAGAGTCCTTATAAAGAGTCACGCAAAGAGGAGCATGCAACACTTATTTCGAATAGTTCTCATTTTGCGTCCATGTATAATTCAGATGGGCTGCTCGATAGGTATACCTATAGCCCCGATAGGTAGATTTGGCTTCACGCTTGGCGTGACTCTTTATAGGGACTCTAGTCATTGCGACTATGGGGAGTGAAAATTGCTCGACTCTCGACCTGCACGCTTGTTTGAGTTTACCCATTAATGGGTAAAAAAATACCCATTTTCAAATAGCATGCCTATTATAGACACTCAAGTAATAGACCTGCCAACGTGCCGCCATGTTGTATCCAAAACGAACATTTTCCATACGATTTGACAGTTGTTTTGGATACATCAACTGTGCCAGATTCACGTTGGCCGGTCTATTACTTGAGTGTCTATAATGCCTATCTGTTATAAAATGGGGGAATTTCTCAATCATGCAATGGGTAAATAAATACCCATAGAAGAAAAATCATACAATAAAAAATCGGGTATATTTTTACACATTAACGGGTGAAAAAACAGTTCAAAACCCAAGCATTTCCGATGCATCGTTGGTGAAAAGCGCCGCTTGTTTGAATTTTTTAATTCTATAAAAACTTATATAATAAATGAAACTATTCACTCCCGGAACAACGCAAGTAAGACAAATGATATTTTGTGTATATAAGTAATCTAATGCTTCAAAATTATGCTTCCAGATCGTCGATTGTAAAACTTTAACTTTAACTAAACGTTAACAATCGTTTTGTGTTCACGGAGCATTGAGAAGCTTTTAAAGAAGTCGAATCCATAACTTTACCAGAAAAGGCATGAATATAAACAAGTATAAGTATTTTATTTTTTTATTTTTTGCATTTATTGGTTGATTACCACACTCAGCGAAATAAACTTTCGATATTCATAAGATTGCGTTATGATTATTTGCTATAAGGAATCAGTATTATTTCATAAATTTGCCTTATGAACGTTGAGGTGCCTACTAGTGTATATCAACACTTGTTATCAGGACATCTTAAAGGTGTACAAGAACAACGTAGTGTGAAACAAAATCCATTCATAAGTCAGCCTTATGAAATTCCAAAGCATCGTTCATAAGTTGAACCTTATGAAATACTTCAATTTTTTTTCTGGAGTGCGTGTATGTCATAAAATAAAAATCTACCAAACTGCTACATAATTTATATGCAAAAATGGGTAATTTTTTACCCATTTTGGCTTTATTGCAATGGGTGAATAAATACCCATTTTGGCTTTTTTGCAATGGGTGAAAAAATACCCACTTTGTGACATAAACTGTTTTACCCATTAATGGGTAAATCGGGTTTACCAATTGAATGGGGAGAAGCACTTCTAGCGAAAATGGGTGTTTTTTTATCCATTAATGGGGTTTTGCAAACGACCGTAGTTAGTTATAAAAAAAAATCTGGCAGCTCTATTTGGCGAAATTCAGTCTGTTTTTAATGTCGGATCTTTTGGTGCGTGGCAACGATTGCTCGTGATTTTATGCAATAACGCCACATCCAGCACATGTGCACAAAACTTTCGACCAAAAATTGCAATAGAAAGTTGATCAAAAAAGAAATCGAGATTCGAGATATCAATATGAATAATCTGAAAAAGTGCGGATTTTGCCAGCATCAGGCTGATTTGATGTGCAGTCGTTGCCTTGAAGTTTACTGCTCCGTCGAGTGCCAGATTCGGGATTGGTCGGAGCATAAGAAAATCTGCGTTCCCATTCCGTGAGTAGCTATAATTCACCACTGCTTGATTTATACATATGTACTAGAACTACCGCTTCT
Source organism: Aedes koreicus (assembly GCA_024533555.2). NCBI lineage: Eukaryota > Metazoa > Arthropoda > Insecta > Diptera > Culicidae > Aedes > Aedes koreicus. The sequence continues at coordinate 361,943 of JAHHFK020004364.1, read as the reverse complement.
CTGTAGGAAATTGTATCGAAACGATAGTTATTTGGATGTTTTGTCCGGAGGCGTAGCGCTAGCTCCGAGGCGTATGGCTACGGTTGAAAATCGTATTTTGAACAACAATGCACGTTCTTTGAAACCACTGCGTAAACCGCACTTCAGTAAGGCATCTGTGCAACTTCTATCGGCGGAACACGATGCAGCGGCCTTGCCTCTGAATGGAACCAACGAACCAGAACTGGTCTCTCCTAAGAAAGCCAACAATATCACCATCACGATGGTCAGTGAAAAACGAATGGCCCAAATGTCAATCGATGATAGTCCGGATAGGAACGCGAACTTCGAACAAAAACCAGCGGAGTCGGATGGAGAGAAAGCTCAACAGCTATCACTGTTGCAGTTGGAAATAGTCGAGAATCATCTCGAAAATAGCCAGAACATTGTGGACAAGGCAGGTATTATGGTAGCCCCCGGCAAGCAACGTGAAACGTGGATGCTGCATTTCCCGCTGGAGAAGGCAGATGGAGAGGTATTCGAGGTTGTTATTCAGTACGTCGTGGAACATCAACCGGACCTATGCTGGGTGGTGTTGACTGACCACGAAACCCAATGCGATAAAATGCTGCGTGACATTAACGGACAGGTCAATCCGAACGGAGAACCGGTTAAATTTGACGACATCCAAGTGAACGATATCTTTACGGCTCCGTATATGGACATCTACTATCGTGCAGTGATTTTGGAAAAGGTAAGTAAAATGTTCGCTCAGCTATTGAAAGAGAATATTTATTTAAAAATGATTCTCCCCGAAAAAGATTTCCGACACACATTAACAACAACAACTTGAATTTGACGCAGTAGTTTCGTTCATAGTCGTGTAGACGATTGGAAAAAGAGCTACAATCCTAATATAATCGGACCTATTTTTCAGATTGACCCAGCCAAATCCTTGGTTAAAATTCGATTGATTGACTACGGAAACGAGCTGATACTGTCGGCTTCGGATCTGCGTGCCCCGCTACCGCTCATGAAGAATCTTCGTGCATTTGCCTTTCTGATTGAGATTCAAAATCTGGAACGGCCTCTGGAGCTCGCGGAGGTAATTCGAATCAGTATTATACGTTCGGAGATCGATCGAAAGATCGTGAAAATGGAACAAGCTTCGCTGAGTTTGTTGCATTGGCTTGGAAATTGCGAAGAAGATGTTGGAGAAGGTGGTATCGTGCATATTCTCTCCCCTCGAAAGGCGTTAGTGATGCTATCGTCTACGTCAGTGAAACCCATCATGAAGTTGTTGTATACTCAGTTACCCGAAGAAGCAGTCAAGTTCTCTATGGTAGAGAATGCAAAAATTGGAGATTTGGTCTGTGTAGAACTTAGCGATGGCTGGTCGCGAGCTTTGATCATTGAACAACATGCAGATAACCGGTTGGTATTCGCCGTTGACAATGGAACGGTAGAGCTGGTTAAGGTACAGGATGCTCGCATCCTACCGGATATGTATAAGCATAAGCCTTGGCTCGTATTGCAAATGGAACTCAGTAAGGTGATTATAAATGAAGAGGACTTCAAACGCGTATGCTTTACTCCGAACTTTTCGTTTACCTTCGAGAGATCGACGTTCAACAAGGTACAGCGAACGATGAAATGTACGATTAAAGACGATGAAGGTACGCATGAGCTGGCAGTAGTAGAGTTCATGGACTTCGTATGCGATCTGAAGAAGGTAGGCATAAGCAGTTGGCAGCATATTCCTCAAGATAAAAGCATTGTGAAAATCTCGTCCGTCTTGGATGTGAGTACCGTTGTGATCTGTCCCAAAGACAAGCTAAATATTTTCACTGAGCTGCTGCTAACCGTTATGCCGAGCTTGAAACGCTTGACTGAAATTCCAAAGGTAAAAGATATAGTTATCGCTGTGGACGATATTATGATGCCATATCGGGCACGTGTGCTTTCGATTGTTTCGGCGTCGGTAGTGGAAGTCTTGGATCTCGATAATGGAATCATCAAAAAAACAGCTTTTCAAAAGCTGTATGAAACCAATGGGTTTGTTAATAATTTACCCATACATATGAAAAAAGTACACATACTTGACATGAACGTATCCGCAGTCAAAGATCAAGTCTGCATCCTTGATCAATTGAATGCTTTCAGATCAGAGAAACGTGAGTTCCGTATGCTGTTCGAAGGCGGGTCGTACCTACATGGAGTAAAGCTTATCGATATGAATACAAACCGTTCACTGGCTACCATCCTACTAGAAAACCATGATAAAAAGCTTGGTGAGATCGAAGAAGCAACCAGGAAGAAAGATGAAGAAGCTATGGAACAAAAAGCCGCCGCTGCTGCGGCTTTGGCCATGGTCAAACAACATGCAGAAGCCGCAAGAATTGAACAGAGAGCTCGTGAAGATGCCAAACTTCAAGAAGAAGCCGCAAGAATCGAGCTAGAGCGAAAAGCACGTGAAGATGCCAAACTTCAAGTAGAGGCCGCCAGAATCCAAGCAGTACAAAAAGCTCGTGAACACGAAGAACGTAAAAAGACGGAAGAAGCTGCAAAACCACGTGTGTTCACTATCAATGATCTAGCTTTGGTACCGCTGCCTGTAGGCAAGAGTGGCGTAAAGTTGAACATATTGGATGACAGCGATCTTGCTCAGGGAGCAATCACCGTTTGTGAACTAACGGATGAGAACATAAAGCGATATAGTACTCTAAACAACGAAGTCAACAAATTGGCGGCCAGATGCGACGGCGATGGATACTGTCCACAGTAAGTAGATAATACCTTTCTGTACCCATAAACCTAAGCATTCTTGTACATATGTCACCTTGCAGATTGGATGAGTTGTGTCTAGCTATATTCGACGAGGACAAGCTATGGTACCGAGCGGCGTGCATCAAGCCTATGCCGGAAAAAAACATCTTCGTTGTACTTTTTATCGATTATGGAAACGTGGCATCGGTGATGAAGGAATCGATTCGCAGTTTGCCAAAGGAGCTCGCATTCACTTGTGCGGCGCAAACTTGTGCCGTTATCGGTGAGTTTGATGAACATCCATCTTTCCAACCAACAACGCTGCATTCATTACAAATACAATTACATAATATTTTCAAACATCCTTTACAGATCACACGAATGCATTGAAAACCATTGCGAAGCAGCAGGCGAAATTGGGTCATTTGGTAGCACAGGAAATTAAATCGGAAGGAGAAATCTTCTCGTTGAAGTTTTAACCATCGGATACTGCTTTATCATTCACTGAAAATAAGGTTTTAGTTATTTTGTTTTCTTTTTATTTTTTGTTACATTTTCTGAAAATAATGTTAGCCCCGTTGAATGTTCATTGACAGAACATAAAATAAACCTTTCGTTAACTTTTCTACTTTCATGTTATGTTGCTCATTAACATTATACTCGGATTGGAGATTGGTCGGTGTTGTCGTTAAATTTGTCAGGAGTGATAAATGACGTCTGGTCAGCTGTATGGAGACATTATACTAAACATAATTTGAGTAATCCACGCTCTTAGGTACATTTATGCACATAACTGTCTATGGGGGCTACCCCGTATGGCATAAGGTGTTGGACAATCAATAATTTGGCATAAGGCCGTTAAGCATAAAACTAAGAAAAAATTAAAAATATTACGGTCATTTGGCATAAATAGCGGAAAATGAAAGCTGCTTCAGCTTCAGTCGGCATAATCATAATTTAGCGACATTCGAAATTCAATTGGTATAAAGGTCTTTTGGAATAAAGGCCATTTGGTATTGTCACCGAACAGTTTGAGAACATTAAAATTTCATCAGGAATATTTTGGTTTTGACACACCAATTTTAATTTTAGAGAAAAACTAATTATTTTTATATCATAGAATATGAATAAGAACACATAAAAAAAAGGAGACCCCCCATCCCAAATATCAACAAACTAACAATACATACTTTTATCAACCGAAAATTCACTGTTCAACATCAGAGAAGCAAACATTTGATTTTGAAATTTCAATTTGAACCCGGAAACCTGTTAGACTAATGGCTGGCCCACAATAGGGTATTATAGGGGTATGTTGATTATAACATTGTTCGATAGTAAATATAATAATATACCGGCATTTAATTTATTTTTTAATTTTGACAAGCGAAACTATTGAAAAAAACAATTTCAAAAAATAATGATTGCAAGACAACACCATCCTATTTCACCATGAAACACGCTACAACAAAACAGACTACCTAAACCAACGAACCAACCATTGATTTTTAGCATACATAAGTTGACATATATGTCATAATGGGACCCCCGTTACTGAAAATTAAGTGCTGTCACTTTGTATAAATGTCACTTTGTGAAACTGCAAGTCAGTTTGTGAAAATAAAAATGATTAGATTTTTCTTGTTTAAAAATCGAGAAAAAATAGTTGAGATTCATAAAAAATATTTTTGTGCTAGGAAAAATGCCCATCATCGATACGGATGGAAAAAACCATGTTTTTTTTTAAATTAAAACCCCCTATTGATACGTTGCGGATGCGTTTGCGTAAATTTGACAGTTTTCCCATAGGTTTTCTGTCAAATTTACGTCAACGGAACGCAAACGTATCTATTGTGGGTGACCGTGTGTAAAATTCCATAACCGTTAATTCAAAAAAAAAGCCCATAATAAGCGACAAGGTGCTAGCGGATAGTTGATTTTTTTTGCCCCTTGGTGGCGCCTCTTGGTGCTTTTTGGTGGTGTCCCAACCCCGGGTGGGGGGGGGGAACGGCGGGCTGGTTTTTTTACATGCTAGCAGATGCCGCACCTTCGCTACATCAGTGGGCACCTCGACTAATGCCTTGTTAAGACTACAGAGTTATAACGGTTGTCAAATAATATCAACAAGAAATTCGTCCTCAAGATAGACTGATAACATGTTAGTTAGGTAGTTATCTAGTCTGGCCAGTGTTTAAGTGAACTACTCGGCGTTAGTGAACAAGAGATTGCTAGCGCTAGTGTTTCGATGTCACTTGATTTTAAACATAGAATATGTTTGAAATAATGCAAGTTGATTTTTGCGGCCAGAATAAACTTAGTTTATGTTTGGATTTACCTGGAATATGTTTGTTGTGATTATAAACACTGTATATAGACCGGACAACGCAAAATCATACAATCTGCCAACCCTGAAAAATGTCATAAATTTGAGCAATTGATCTGGCACCACTTGTATTTGTACAAACTTGAAGTAAACAGCGCAATAGGCTAAAAACAAGATTCGGTTTCGATGTTGGTAGTTTGTTTTGATTCCGTTTGAAGATATTCATTAAAAAGCATACTGAAAAGTGCCGTGTAAAAAATGAATTGTTTGGAGCGAAATTGTGGCAATAACCCCATTATCAAGCTCATAGCATATCCAAAGTTTACATAGATTCTGTTGTTTGATTTTGTTTGATTGATGTTCTTCACTAGATTTGATCAAATTTTTCATGCACTATGGCTAGAGCACGTCGCATTTGTAAGTCGGGTCCTGATGCAGTTCATCGTAGATTGCGTTCAAGTATCATCCAATGCTGAGGGCCAGCAGGCTGCAAGAGGTTTTCCGGTATAAACCTCTTGTCTTTCCGCTGGCCATTTTCTGGTACTCGTAATAACCTCAAATAATGTAGCCATAGCCTCAACAACAGCTAATATGGTTTGTACTACAATTTCGGGACTTAATGTATCCCCAAGTAACCACGAGGCTATAATAGCATGCATATATAGGGCATATGCATTACGTCTAGTGCATCATTGAAGTTGGATTAAAGCGGAAAAGGGCCCCACTAAGATCGAACTAATGCTATATCTTTTGTTATGCCACAAGGCATTGCTAAAGTAGCATTATTGCATTGGTAATGCATCACTACATTCTTAAAGCTAATCTAACGCTTCATTACTTGACAACTGTTGAATTGATGCGAGCCCGCATTACCGATGTTGATTTTGGGTTGAATAAGTGCAATAATATAATGCTTGTGGTTACTTGAGTCATTTGTAAAAACGATTATTGATAGTGCTGTGAAATACACGTTGAAATGGTGGTCCTATGCTCGGCACTGTGTAGAGAAAGAATTTTGTTCATTTTTAGTAATCCAAACGGCAATAAATAATACACCGAAAATACTTCCATTTACTGAATATGGAAGTAGAAAATCCCTTATTTGTTCATAATTGGCTTTGGCCAAAACAATACTTGCTCCTTTAAAGTGAATCAAAAGTTGACAGTCCGTTTGGCTGCATTTTTTGACAGGTCGTTTGGCTGCATAAGACAATTGTTATCCGGTCTATATACAGTGTCTATAGTTATGACGGTATTTTTTTCTGCGTGACCCATATATTTTATGTCAAAAGCTGCCGTAACGCGCCCTTGCGCTCCACATTGTAGCTGGGCTTTAACATCGTACGATAATATTCATCAGGTTTTTTTCTGTGTAGGTTCACAAAATAAACACAGAAAAATGTTTGATAGACAATTTTACCATTATTCGGGGTAAGGACAGGGAACTGACGGGCAGCCATTTTCCCGTAGCCAACATCTCTAACATCCAAACATCAAAAGATTCATCGTTTGTAAACAATACAGGTGTTCGTTCCCTCAGTAACAAACGTCAGACGGGCCTTATTTAAATAAGGCACATACTTTCTATGAATTCCATAAATAGAATGCATTGGTCATGCATATCATGTTAATTAATGGTTTCAATTAGGTTTATAGTATTTATTTTCGAAAAATGAACAAAATTGATTTGTGAAATAAGTGTCTGCTAAAGAGAGTATCTGCTATCCAGCAACTGTTTCATTTAGCAAATGAACCAGCACATTTGGAGTGAAACTTCTTTCATTTTCCAGTTCTTTTCAAGTTCTTGATAACGGAATGATTCCGTTATGCGCTGTTGCTGTGTGTTTGATCTACTGGAGAAGTCAATAAATTTGTACACGAGATTAATGAACCGGTCGATGAAGCATTATATTTACTTAACTTACGTTCATATTTATTATAAACAACACCACTCACCTCATATTGTACACTCTGCTACACTTTGAACAATTGAAACTGACATGAATGTATCCGATGGATGTAAAGTGTCATTAATAAACATCAAGAACAACAACCATTTAACTTTAACTTCTTTAGCACGAACTCGCGGAATCTTTTTCCATCTTGGTTGTGTGTTTTTGTAGAGCAAATCGTATAGTGCGTTGCAAGTAGGTGTATTTGAGGTGACACATACTTTTCATATTATGTAAAATGGCGTTCATGAGTTATATGAATTCAAAGTATTTGGCACGGTTATGATAAGCATATGCGGCACATGAATTTAATGAAAACGAATATTGTAGTAAGGTATGTGTAGCCACACATGAATTTAAGGGACCATAGTGTAGGTTCAAAGTACACCATGCAGTCTGCACCTTGCAATACACTCTTGCGCTTATCCGTACCTTTCGGTACTAGTATTTTTGTTTTTGTTCTAATTCGCTAAACGCCCGTTTCATTTTACTCAATTTCTTATTACAATTGTGTACTATCTCTTTTTCTCTCACGAAAATGTTACTCAATTTTCGTTAAAAAGTGGATCTACTCAATTTATGAGTAGATCCACTTTTTACGAAAATTGAGTAACATTTCCGTGAGAGAAAAAGAGAAAGTATATAATTGTACTCAAACATTGAGTAAAATGAAACGGGAGTGTAAAATTTCGAACCATTCTCTTTTATACCAGTATGATCGTTTGACATCTCGTTCCGAAACGTCAACTAGCTCTGTCCCGTTTCAGTTCTTTTTCCGGTCGGCCATTGGGATCGAAAGTGAACACATTTCACTGAGTGAGTAAAATTTTACCGATTTCTTAAATCTTTTCTATGATTAAGGGCCGGAAAATGCACCAATTGCTCTTAGAATGTTCGGATTTTGTTACAGTCACGATCGGACGGTGATAACAGCGCAATTTCTGCGGGGAAAGTGATGATTTTGCGTGATTTTATGAGTTGCATTTGTACCACGGTGTATCGGAAGAGTTGACGTTTTGACAACTCAAACAAACAGTGCACGAAGCTTAAGTGGTGCGGATTTTCATCGCTGCAAATCCTTCCGCTCACTTTCTAGCCCTCCGGTCCTTATTTTTCGTCTTGTATTGCTTGTAAATTCACGGTTTGTTGTTTTTCTTCGAATATTTCAGATCATGGGCAAGATTATGAAAACTGGCAAGGTCGTGCTCGTCCTCGGTGGACGGTACGCCGGCCGCAAGGCTATCATCCTCAAGACATTCGATGATGGCACCTCCGACAAGCAGTTCGGACATGCTCTCGTTGCCGGCATCGATCGCTACCCACGACGAGTGACGCGTCGCATGAACAAGACCCGCATCCACAAGCGTTCCAAGATAAAGCCGTTCATTAAGGTGAGTTTCCTGTAGTGCCACATGCTTCGTTGGTTTCAGATGTGTTCCGGGGAACCTAAAAAAATCGGAATATGAAATTAACCCGAGGCGGATATCGCAGCTTTGTGTTCAGTAAAGTAGCATGCGATGTTTCCTGAAGTAAATATTGCACAATGCATTCACCATTTTCTCATGGTTCGCTTGTTTTTCTTCTATACAATGCCTGGAATAGTAAAATTTATCAATTGTTTCTCTATTGTTTTTGTTTGTAGATGCTGAACTACAACCACTTGATGCCCACTCGCTACAGCGTTCCGGACGTCAGCCTCGATAACAAATATTCCGCCAAGGATCTGAAGGATCCGGTTAAGCGTAAGAAGGCTCGCTTCCAGGTCCGTGTCAAGTTCGAAGAACGTCACAAGTCCGGCAAGAACAAGTGGTTCTTCCAAAAGCTGCGATTCTAAAGCTCCCGCTTGTTTAATTTTAAACGTTAAGGAAGAATGAGTTTCGGAGGAAGAGTGCTGTGTAATAAACGAAAGAAGTATGGAAAGATCGGTATGCTGATTTATGTACCGAAAGAAACGCGTCGGATCCGCAGTGGCTGGATACCCGGGATGAGAATTTTGATGGTTCAAAAGTGAAAGTCTACTTTTTCCAGCAGAGAGGAAACTTGGTGTAGGTTTGGTTTGTTAATGGTGATAAACCTTCTTTCAACAACCTGATCCACTACTTCGAAAGGATACATAGTTGTCTTTAACCTAAACGATTAATTCTTTATTTGTTTAGAAGATGCAAGCAAGCAAGTGAGATGAGTTAAGAGCTCCAAAGTAGCTTGGTCGCCTTGATGGAGCTAGTCTTCTCCTTTTTTGATGTTTTTAACCTCGGTTATTCGTCCCAAGAGATGGAGGCTGATGGTCTGCCGGTGGAAGCATAATTATCCCTTGTGACATTTGAACAATTTTTATTTCTTTTATGCCTAGTACTTCTGTTTGTTATTTACTTTTAGAATATTATTTAAACACAACTTGTTAGTACTGAAAAAATCGTAGAAACAATAAGTGATTTTTTCCTACTTGCCATATGGACGCATAATTGTCCCACTGGGATTAATATTTTATCTAGTGGGATAAATCGACTTGGCGTTTTTCCGAAATTGATTATTTGTAACATGGGACAATTACGCGTCCACCGGCAGTGGTGGAGTTGTCATTTACAAATAACGGTTTCTGTAGCGAGATAATAATAAATACTTTTATAACTGATAGTTAACCATTTGGTATCCCTAGTTAACTATCGTTACGTTTTTCCGCGCTGGGAATGAAGTGAGGTGACAAAATAGTCGCGGTGACTGCAAATCAAATGGATAATCGTCGCAACACAGTGCGGAATAAATATCGAGACAAAGTTATAATTTCCAACAGTTCTATTTTCAATGACTTTAGAGCTGATAGAGATTATTACCCAACATTCGTAAATATAACATTGATCGTCAAATTCCATTGCAAACTATGTTTGGTGATATTTAAACTTACCTGAAACTCGGACTTCTATAAAAGGAGCAGGATTTGTTTAAGTAATAAAGTGCGAGGATTAATTCGATACAAGCAAAAAAAAAAATCTCCAAGCTCCGAAATTTTAAAACTCGAATTATTACTACACAAAACCCTTTTTGAAAAGGGTTTTCTCTTGCCAGCGTTTAGTTGGTACATTTTTTCGAGCAACGGAGGAAAGTTCAATGTTTAAGGGTTCCCCAAACTTCAGCTTAACACCCCCATTTCCGTTTTCAAACGAGTCCAATCCGTCACCAAATAAGTCTTACTGATTATAGTACTATTGAGAATCCGACTGCTAGAAAGTATCTGAATATTTTTATTCAGGAAAAAGTCTCCACGAATTGGATGCTTTTTATGGTATGCTGAAATTTCAATATCCCTATCCGAAAACTCCCAGAGAGTACGACGCTGCTCCAAAAACCTAAGTAGAATTCCATAAAAATGTTCCTACTATATGATGCCAGTTCCAAATTGAGGTAAGACCCAAAAGGGATTAGCCCATGATTTAATCTTCACGTTCCTACCGTCAATGGAAAACAAGCGAAAAACGAAGTATCAATACGAAGCGATTTCTAGCAGTTAATGTGTTCAGTAGGTTTTTCTTATAATGAGGGGGAGGTAGCTCATCAAATCTTCCGGTCCGCCTCTAAGCATCTTGCTGTGAGGTACCAGGTGGGTCTCCACCGATTGCCTGTCGATCTGCCAATTTTGGAAGACGTCTGCATTGAGTTATCTCAAATTATAATAATCCGTCCACTATATCACAAAACATTGCGATTGGTTGAGCGGATTGGAGATAATGAAATCATTGGGTATAGGACCAAGTCTCCCCCGGGTGGTTCTAAATCGATGAGCTTGTATATAGTGGAAGCACAGTGTATTATTCTGTAAATTTTAAATTTCAATCTAAATTTCAGTGAGCGAGATAAGGTGCTATAACCTTGGCAAATTATTGCCAGACTTTTGGTTCAAATGCCAAAAGTCCACCCACAGGCAAAAGGAGCATAAACTAATCTTTCTAGCATCTATGCTCCCAACGATAAATACAAATTATCACATTATTTAACTCTACTCTGAGAAAAATTTCATCGTTGTACCGACAATTAAATCATGGTCAGGATGACTATTGCATTTAATGGTTTCAATAACCATGAAAATGGTCGAATTCACCACGTTCATGGCATTTTTGACTATGATCATGGTAACAAGGACTATTCCAACATTATGGAAAATGTTGCATCAACTATTTTTAATGGTAGTTTTGACCATGATCATAGTCGGTTCAAAATCACTATACTGCGATAGTCATCCTAACCCCCAATAATGGTAAAATTGACCATCAAATTCCTCTCTGTGTATATGGAGGCGTTTGGTACGGGAGGTCCACGCTTTCTTCCTTCCCTTGATTCGGAGTAGTAGAGCGATTTCAGACACTCTTTACACTGAGAAAAAAGATTGGCAATCGCAAACATATTCTAGTTTCATTTAACTGGTATGGTTTTTCTTATAATGTCACGTTGAATTGGGCACATCAACATCATATTAGATTGATTTGACTACCTACGGTGGGTTGTAAAACAAACTAAAATTCTGAGTTATTGTAATTCGAAGGAATTAAGACAGTATTAAGTTCAATTACTGACATCCGTTTGAATTTACTATTATGTTGGTTGTTTACATTCTGACAGCTACTGAAAACAAACAGATTTGTTAGTTGATTCTACCAACGCTTATGGCTATTGATTCAAACAAACTTGAGTATGATTTAAACTTAATTGCTCACGTTTGAAACAAACGAACGAACACGGTTAAAACAAAAATAATTCCATTCACCTACATTTATTTTGTAATCATTCCAATAATATTTATTTGAATAAAAGGCAAACTAAACATTAGAAAAGCGCACATTAACATTTATCAGAGCCTCTCTGTCTAAACAAAAAATGTACAAATGTTACTGCGAGCCTTTATACTATTTTCAGGTTTTTATTAAATTCATTAAATTGCAGTGGAACCGGACGGAAAATGGAATAACCCAAAAAAATAGTTTGAAGAATATTTCAAACTAAACTTTCAGTTGTTTTTTCTCCAAACAATACATCCAGTTTGATTTAACCGCCGCTTTGGTTGAATCAATCTAAAATTTTAATTTGTTTCCCTGAGTCAACGCAACCTGTGTTTTGGTAATAAAAAACCTGTTGCAAGGTGGAAACAACAAACATGTTAGTTTAAAACAACCATTATTTGTGTTGTTTTGTGGTAATATCTTTAGGTAGAAACAACCATCCTGCCTGTTTGTTTCAAGACTGAATCGTTGGTTTAAAACAACAAAACGGATTTTTAAAACAACTTTTTTTTAGATTGGATCTCAACAAACAAGTTTGTTGTTTCAAACGGGACTGTTTTTTCCCCCAATAATATAAATAAATTACATATTCATCAATCATCAATCCGTCACCTTTACGATAAACACATAAAAATGGAATGTTCCAAATTAAATTGCTCATACCAAATGCAAAACTGTTTGTAATTTGCAAAGCTAATTTTAAATATTATTTCTTCTAAGAAACATTAGATAAGAAATGTCAGTTCTCTTTCTGCTTTTGATTGGGACGGTGTATAGTTTTGTTTGTTCGCGCGATAGCCTTCTTCTCTACGGCATTGTTCATGTTTAATCGGCCAGGCCGCTTTTGCTGTAGTCACAATGTGCGAGTTGAAAGATACAGTGCGATTTATTTTCGGCAATGGAGCGGATAAAGCAGCCCTAATATCCCCAAAGGCTTGAATACGGAGCTTAATGAAGTTAAAGCTGCATATAGAATAGCATAGATGAAAAGTCCTTCTCGTTCAAGTTCAAGTGTGAGCGGCCAATGTTGCACGCGCTGACCGCCAGCTCGAACGAACGGATATTCCATTATGGTGATGGAGAAAAGGTACATGTAGTTATGTGCGAATATACGATCTCCCACCGGATGTTCCCGAGCAGGAGATCGTGACGGTGTTGTCGAAATATGAACGCGAGAAATTGCATCATGCGGGAGAAGTTTCCGGTGGAGATGGGAATATCCGCCTACACTGGTGTGCGCGGCTCGTATATGAACGTGAAGCAGGAAATCCCGTCATCGCTGCACTTCGCCAGTCGGAAGAGAAATTCAGGTTACCAATGCAACAAGGACAAATGCTTCATCTTCAAGGAAGAGGGACACCTGATGGCTTCTTGTCCCAAGCTCAGAGTCAGCCGAAAGTGCGTCGACAGGAAAAGAAGCAGAGCAGTAGACTGAAGGATGCTCACGGATGTGCAGTAACCGGTGGCACAGGCACCGTAAGATCAGAAGCTGAAGGTGAGCTGGAATTGGAAACGCTAGAGGCGTTGATACAGTTCGCCGCATTCATGTCAACGGAGATCAGTGAACAAAATGAGTCAGCTAGAATTTCAACAATAATATGCTAAGAAGCCACGAAAGAAGAAAAACCATAGTTTGTTTGCCTATGGGTCCGTAAAGCTAACGCGATTGAGCTGTACAATGGTGGCTTGTATGAAAACCACGAAGAGCTCCATACGGTAGTAGCTGGAGCACCTAGATTAACATGAAATGTAAATATGAATAAATGTAGAACAAATAAAGAGTTAAAAAAAAAAAAAAAAAAACGAAGAGCTCCACGGAGGAGGGAAGAGGTTAAAAATTGCCCAAAATATTTTTTTTTAATCTTTATTTTACGTCGGCCTATTTCCTCACATGGTGACAATCACCGAGGCAAAAAATTGCCCAAAATATAACCACGTGGTTTATGCATTTCTACTAGTGCAAAATATATTCAAATGATTCTTTTAGAAGTACTTTTGAGCATGAGGATGAGCATGATTGACCGCCCAAGGTTGCTACTCCGTTGTTGCCAGATCAGCTGTTATTACACAGAGAACCAACAGATCATGCTTGGGACTAACATACATCTTCAATGTGTAAAAACTGGTGATCTCAATCTAAGGCAATATCGGCGCCGGCCTCGCCCGAAAGCAGGTCAAGTAGGGAATGGGTAGGAATATGTTGACGTGATACTCGCTTTATTAGAAGCCGAGACCACCACTTCCACGACAAATCACTGGGATTTTGGATAGCAGGGTTGGGTGGCAGCAGGGTTCGTTTTGGTAAACGATAAGCTGTCAACTGTAATTAGTACCGATTTCCGATTTGAACCGATTTAAACCAACAGTAAGGATGCTATTGGGACCACTCACAAGTGTGATTGTGGTTTTTCATTGGGAAAACAAAGTGATATTTTAAAAATGCTATTTGGGCCACTCACAAAATGTGATAGTGGTTTTTCATTGGGAAACTAGATGTTTTATAATGCTGGAAAGCCGATTTGGACCGATTTAAACCAACAGTTTAGAGCTTGTTCACACAAATTTGGAGAAGATATTCAGCTATTCTAGAAGAAACAGCTGAATAGTTTCTCCAAATTTGCTTGAACAAGCTCTAATTCAACACCGATGTTTGTTGGGAAGGATGCTATTGTGGCCACTCACAGAGTGTGATAGTGGTATTTCATTAGGAAAACAAGGTAATTCATCTCAACGCATGAGTACCAACTTGGACCGATCTACATCAACAGTCCGGATGCCGCTGGAATCCCTTACAAAATGGGACAGTGGTTTATTTGTGATAGGGTGGCCCGACGAGTATGGCGAACGCATAATTTGAATCACAATTAATCATGTATCTCACCACCGACCGATCTTACCCGGCGAACCACGACTTCTGATGCTCACTCGATCACTCGCGTAACAATAGGCAACCGAAACAATAGACAAAACGCTACGCCCGATAACAAAATATTGCGGAACAAAGTATCGACACAATCGATTCAACCGATTCAACCGATGGTCGGCGCAAACCTATTAAAAATAAATTTTATTAATATAGATACAATGGGCAACAATTACCTGTCTTGCTCCACGTTCTTGAAAGCACTTACTACCTCACGAGTCGCCTGTACTCAACTCCGCATGTGTCCGCCTAGTTTCCGGTACATTCATTCATCTATATGCCTATCTTTAAAAGTTTTGAGAAATAGAGAAATATTAGGTATTGTCTTCAAAATTTGGTAGAAATAAATTATTTGTTGCCTGAAAAGAAACAAAATTAACAACAAAGATATAAGTAGAATCCTTGTAGTCCCCCGGATGTTAGCAATTTCTATGAAAAGATACAAAGAGTTATTGTTGCG
Organism: Aedes koreicus; assembly: GCA_024533555.2. NCBI lineage: Eukaryota > Metazoa > Arthropoda > Insecta > Diptera > Culicidae > Aedes > Aedes koreicus. Next base: position 346,771 of record JAHHFK020004364.1, on the reverse strand, counting down.
GGCTGTCGATGGTTGGTGATAACTATGTGTTGAACACTATTGGCAGAAATGAGCATTGAATGAGAATAGTAAGAACATTTCATTGAATAAATGACTATAATACTAAGTTGTTTATTAAGCTGAAGCCTATATCCGATGAACTCAGTCGGCTGTTCTACTTACGAAAGACATTCCCACCGCCTAACATGCAAGTGAGTGGAATGTTACAACTTGGAAAAATTGTAAAAGAAATCGATGAATTTATTTTATCGCTTATATACAATTATGATAAATTTACAAGCTCATAACTATTGTGACGGAGCACGGACGTTAGGTTACTAGATGTATGAAAAATACTCTATAACCTATTTAGGATTATATCTGAATAATCCTAATTTGGCCAACACCCACCTGATTCTTTTAGAAGTACTTTTAAGAGTAAAAAAAATACTCGCAATGTTTTGTGACTAACATCATAAATTGATAACTTTTGTGGATGACAATGTGCAGACATCTTCAGTGTCGTGTACTAATACTCTATATACTATACTATATACTAACACTGTACTGTATACACTACACTGAAGAAGTTTCACTCTGTCAACAATCAATATGGCGTAAATCGCATATTAAATTGTTTTGGCAATAAAATAACACTACGCCGTTTGCGAAAACAATATTTCTCGAGTATTTTTTCAAACAGACATATCTGATTTTGTAAACAAAAAGAGGAAGTAAGATTCAAACGTAAATTTCTCAAAACTCTCAGCACCCTTACGGAAAGTAGCACCACCAACATGTTAGGGACATTTTATCCCTTGTGTTGGTGGCCCTAGTTTCCATAAAAGTGCTAAGGGTTTCAAGAATTTAACTTTTGAATCTTACTTCCCCTCTTTGTTTACAAAATCAGATACGTCTGTTTGAAAAATTACTCGAGATTTAATGAATAAAATTAAAGCACAGTCAGGACAAAAAGTTCAAAGCTTATTATTTAATGGTAATAATTATGCATTGCATTGAAAAAAAAAAACATTTCGTTTACATTTTGCACGTTCGCTCTAACCGCAAATTGCTCCGGATATGTTCTTTTTTCTGTTTTGGCAAAGACCAATAATATGTTCCAAAGCCTGGCATCCCTAATTAAGACGTTTCAAGCGTTTGAAGTTATTATGAAGCAAACGTTTCATTTTCCGAAAAGTTCCGCCGTTCTGCAACCGGAACGAGCATAAACAATCAAAACAAAATCGTTCCCCCATTTTTGTTTTGACGCTCCGTCGGTTTGGTTCAGTGCTGATGTGAGAAAAAAAATTGTCCTTGTAAAACGTCTCAAGTCAAGGAAAAGTGATTGTGCCTTCGAATGTTGGATTGATCTTGCTTCTCTATTGATAAGGGAGCGCGGATGATAAAGAACTAAGCAGTGAAAATCGACTGTGTCAGAATGCATCTGCTATTGAAATAAAACTGAATTGCTTCAGTTGGTTCGTTCAGGCCTTCACAGAGGTAATTTGTTTTTACTGATGGCGGAGGAGAGCAGAGCTCAAGCTCTTTGTGAAATGGAACTTTAGCTGCTGACCTACTGATCGCCGAGTGTGTCGTAAGTAAAAGGAGTGTAGGGTGTTTCATTCTTCAACCCGCTCCAATGGACGATTTCAGGCAAACCAAAACGAAGTTGGCTAGCGTGTAATAGTCTAGTGTCAAATTTCGCCATCGATTCTGGAAGAACTGGTTATTTTTCGGAGAGTGCCTAATGTAAGCGTTGTATGTCGAAAAGTATGAACATGAAATTACAGATGCAACTCACAGACTCGTGAAACGAAAACAAAAGCCTTGCGTTGACAGCGAAGAAGTGCATGCCGTGAATTTTCAGATCCATTAATACATCTGTTGCGGGGGTGGTGTGCATTGTTGGTGGAGGTTGCAGTTTCGCACGGTTGGAATAATACGTAAATGCATAGTGCGTGATGGGAAGTGCATATTGTTTGTCGTGCATGCAGCGTATGGAAAGTTATTTAAAAAAATAAGCTGTTGTGAGTCATATTAGAAGCTCGGGAAGAAGAATAGAATTTTCCTGAAAGTTTAAATTTGCGTCTTACTTAGCAGAAGGACGTATAAGTTTAGTATCTTCTAGTCAAATTTGGGTGAGTACTTGTTGTAACTACATTCTTTTGTTATAGATAATCTATCTATAAGTTTATCTACAAATAATAAATAAATGGCATCTGTATGTAAAGATGTAATTGTCATGATTATTTTGTTTTGTTTTGTTCGTCTTGAGACCCAAATGGTTTGAAGAAACACTAATAAAAACAATTCAGGCATACATTTTCAAAACGGAATTCGCAATAGTATCTAAATGAACAAAGATTGTGCCTCCAACACGGAGAAAAAACAGTCCCGTTTGAAACAACAAACTTGTTTGTTGAAATCCAATCTAAAATAAAAGTTGTTTTAAAAATCCGTTTTGTTGTTTTAAACCAACGATTCAGTCTTGAAACAAACAGGCAGGATGGTTGTTTCTACCTAAAGATATTACCACAAAACAACACAAATAATGGTTGTTTTAAACTAACATGTTTGTTGTTTCCACCTTGCAACAGGTTTATTATTACCAAAACACAGGTTGCGTTGACTCAGGGAAACAAATTAAAATTTTAGATTGATTCAACCAAAGCGGCGGTTAAATCAAACTGATGTATTGTTTGGAGAAAAAACAACTGAAAGTTTAGTTTGAAACAAACTATTTTTTTGGGTTATTCCATTTTCCGTCCGGTTCCACTGCAATTTAATGAATTTAATAAAAACCTGAAAATAGTATAAAGGCTCGCAGTAACATTTGTACTTTTTTTAGACAGAGAGGTCTATAAATGTTAATGTGCGCTTTTCTAATGTTTGTTTGCCTTTTATTCAAATAAATATTATTGGAATGATTACAAAATAAATGTAGGTGAATGGAATTATTTTTGTTTTAACCGTGTTCGTTCGTTTGTTTCAAACAGCAATTCAGTTTAAATCATACTCAAGTTTGTTTGAAACAAACCATAAGCGTTGGTAGAATCAACTAACAAATCTGTTTGTTTTCGTAGCTGTCAGAATGAAACAACCAACATAATAGTAAATTCAAACGGATGTCAGTTGAACTTAACTGCTTAATTCCCGAAACAATAACTCAGAATTTTAGTTTGTTTCAACCACCGTAGGTAGTCAAATCAATCTAATATGATGTTTGTGCCCAATTCAACGTGACATTCCAGTTAAATGAAACTAGAATATGTTTGCGTTTACCAATCTTTTTTCTCAGTGAAAAAAAACAAACACACAAAAACAAAAACCACAACCCACAAACACCAAACAAAAAAAAACAAAAATATAAAAAAAAAAAAAAAAAAAAAAAAAAAAAAATAAAAAATAAAAAAAAAATAAAAAAAAAAACAAAAAACAAAAAAAACACACAAACAAAAAAAAAAAAAAAAAAAAAAAAAAAAAAAAAAAAAAAAAAAAAAAAAAAAAATAACACAAACACACACACACACACACACACACACACACACACACACACACACACACACACACACACACACACACACACACACACACACACACACACACACACACACACACACACACACACACACACACACACACACACACACACACACACACACACACACACACACAGACATGTGCTCAGTTCGTCGAGCTGAGTCGAATGGTATATGACACTCGGCCCTCTGGGCCTCGGATAAAAAGTCGAATTTTCAAGCGATCTTAATACCCTTCTTTTGGTGTAAGAAGGGTAAAAAGAGAAGTTGTAGAAATATACTATGTTTCAAATATTCAATATATGAAATGAAGTATTAGACAATTTTTAACCGTCAGTTCTGACTATCTCATGCGTCATAAAACGTAACAGATGCGACACTATAGAATGCAAACAGGATCGATTAGTGCGAATTGTGTTTTCCGGTTTTGAACTGCAACGAATTATGTGCAATTATATGCTCTCAGGTATTGTTTTGGTCATATCTCCATGAAGGATTATCCAATCCTAATGAAATTTTGATCAATTATTTAAAAAATTTATAAGTTTAATTTGGCGCTAACAAAACTAAAATCGGTACACAAATAGCTCAGTATGTAATCGGAGACTAAACTGTTTGATTACTATTACAATAGGCCGTCAAGTACTGTTTCGTTGATATCTTCGTAACGAAATGTCCGAATAAAAAAAAAATCAATAGCGTTCTATGGGAATGTTGTAGCTTTCATTTGCCGTCAACAGAACTGAAATCGGTTCACAAATGGCTGAGAAACCGATGTGACATTATTTGTAACGCAGACACACACATACACACACACACACACACACACACACACACACACACACACACACACACACACACACACACACACATACATACACACAGACATGTGCTCAGTTCGTCGAGCTGAGTCGAATGGTATATGACACTCGGCCCTCTGGGCCTCGGATAAAAAGTCGAATTTTCAAGCGATCTTAATACCCTTCTTTTGGTGTAAGAAGGGTAAAAAACCGGACAAGTTACTAAAATACCCAAAGAGTTGTTTGAGGTGTATTCAGCGTTCCGCTAGTGACTACGACGAGAAATGAATCAGTCGAAAACATTTTTTCAGTGCAGCCATTTTGATATTACGTTACTGAATTCTGGTAAATAATTTAACAAAGTTTTACAAATTAGATTACTGAAAGTACAGAGTTGAATCTGCAGTTGAGAGTTCGGTAACATATTACATCAGAAGCTAAGTGTGAAGGCCATTGTGTCCTGTATATACAAACATATGCAACTATGAAATCAGACGAAAAAACGTTTTCGTTTATCCCGGACGACTGCAGCCGAGGTTGACCTCGGCCGAGCTATAATATGACGAACGCATGCTTTGCCTTATAAAACTCGTTTAAGTCCGCATTGAAAAAAGAAATCATCGACCTACGCTTTGCTATTCAACCCATTTTAATCTTCAATAGTACACACGCTTTGGCGACGGGAAGATTAGATTATAAACAAGAGACCTACTCAACGAGTAGCAGAAAGATGTTGTATCTACTCACAGGGAAACATAGTACAACAACTATAGATATTGAATTGCAATCAGTGGCACCGGCGAAAGGCATCCATAAAATCGGAAAACCATGACTTCCTATAAAGCTAATCTAATTCAATCGTTTTTGCTCGGTAGAGAATAGAAAACTTGATTACCCCGATGATCGTTATTTGGAATCCATTGCTAACATTCTCACTCGAAACGCCATCGACAACTCAATGATGATCCACTGGGCAATCAACCGGTAGATGATCGTATTCTATCATTTTGACGTGATTGGCCGTAATGGTTTGCAGAATTCCCGCTTACAATTCAATTGGCTGGACGATAATAATGCAAAAAGTAAACGATCGATCCGTGAGCTGCGTTCGAAACGAAAATTCGCCACACAACACCAGACGCCAGAGGCGGCAGTCGGGCGAATGAATTAAGTTTTTACAGCTTTATTTTTTATTTCAGTAATATATGTATACCTACTGCTGTGTATAGAACTCAAAACCGGACCGTATGGAAGATAAACAAAACCCATATTCCCAAGCCACAGCAGCACGCTTTTGTTCATGGAAGGAGTAGTTATTGTGTCAATGGTTGTGTTGATTATTTTTAAAACTAGACATGTGTGCCTAGGGCAGCTTTTATCTGAGTGATAATTAGATCAAATAATGAATTCATCGTTGGATGTATATCTGTTTCCTCCAAATACCACCTGAACATATACAGTACTGCAGAAATTTTTTTTTTAAACATCCCTGGCTCTACGGGTTACACGGGGAACTAGCAAGATGAAAGCGGTGGCGGTGGTGCATGCATTTCAATGATAATTGTGTAATAATAGTGCACCAACGCACGGCACTGCCCACTAAGGCAGCGGGCTATTTGTGTGGGAAGATGATGTCACTTTTACCGCTGCTGTGTTGAAACCGGTTGATTAGTAACGTCTCTAGGAGGTTGATGAGTATCCGTCGAAGTTGAATAAAGGGACTGCATGTATTTACTGTTCTTAAAGGCAACAGCAATTCGCTGTGAAAAGTGGTATTAGTCGATGAGTGTGAGATTGGAGTCCGAAATTCCGATGGCTCACAAAAATACGATCTTGATTTGTAGTCGAGATTCGAACCGTGGCCACCATTCAGCCACTTTAAAGAGTTGAATAGAATGGATCAATGTTCAAGTACAGTATTTGAAAATAATTGAAATGTTGCATTTGATCATATAAACTCAGTTGAAAAAGCTGAAATAGTTTATTATCACAAATCAGCACACTTTTGGAAAGCATTACCACATAGGGGAACTGTCCCATTATTCATCTCATGATCCATTATGCATATTAATCGGATATGTAGGTTTGATGTATCAATCAGCTTTCAACAATAAATAAAAATAATTAAAATTAACTATGAATAAAAAGTACGAAATCAGAAATCGCATAGCCGTCAATCTTTTATTTTCGAACAGCACGAACTGCAAAGTGATGAGATGAAAATAGGAATGGTAACTCTAGATGCTATACTTGTATCGAGCTCTTTTAGCGTGAGGCGATTTTGCTTATATAATTCTAGATACAGTTTTGAAGAAAACGCAGCTTTTAGAGTGTGCATCGGCAATGGACGATGTATTAACTCTACAGAGCAAACAGAAGATGAAAGCCAAACAAACTACTCAAATCACGACGGCGCAAATAATAACGTCGCAGAAGGAAGAGAAAATCAACATACAGTGACGGACAATACAATAAGACCAAAGCCCGATTTTCATACAAAATGGTCATGTTTGGAGGCTTGTCTTTCACTTTCCCGTGAAGTAATTGAAATGAAATTTTGGCAATAGCCTAGAAATAACCTGAATTTTCATCTTTAATAAATTCATAATTTTTCATTCACCACTTCAAAAACTACAGACGCCACCTACGACAAAAAAATAGTTCTTAAAGGCATCATTCAAGCCATTGTTTAGGTTTGGTTTGGTGGGCGACTGAAACTATAAAATCTGTAACGTTGCAAGCCTGTCTGAACATTTTTGTTTACAGTATTTCCCTTTGAGCCTATGCCGTAGTGGTGACAAACGAGTAAAAGTTGGATAGCACTTATGTTTAAATTTGCATTTTTCACTACTCCAGAATCTGGAAATAGATTTTTGGTTCATGCAATTCGTGCCCTCCCGCTACGTAACAAAACAAACCCCTCCGAATCCTAAACTAGAATCGACTTTCCCAATATAAAAATCAATTTCTGTCTGTCTGTCTGTCTGTCTGTCTGTCTGTCTGTCTGTCTGTCTGTCTGTCTGTCTGTCTGTCTGTCTGTCTGTCTGTCTGTCTGTCTGTCTGTCTGTCTGTCTGTCTGTCTGTCTGTCTGTCTGTCTGTCTGTCTGTCTGTCTGTCTGTCTGTCTGTCTGTCTGTCTGTCTGTCTGTCTGTCTGTCTGTCTGTCTGTCTGTCTGTCTGTCTGTCTGTCTGTCTGTCTGTCTGTCTGTCTGTCTGTCTGTATGTCTGTCTGTCTGTCTGTCTGTCTGTCTGTGCCTTATAGAATCGAAAACTACTGAACCGATCGACGTGAAATTTTGTATGCAGGAGTTTTTGGGGTCGGAGAAGGTTCTTAGGATAGTTTTAGACCCCTCCTATCTCTGGAAGGGGGGCTCCCATACAAATAAAGCACAAATTTCTGCATAACTCGAGAACTAATCAAGCAAAGGAAACCAAATTTAGCATGTGGGAGTTTTCGGAAGCAAGAAATGTTTCTATTGTAGTTTGAGACCCCTCCTCTCGCTAGAAGCGGAGGCTCCCATACAAATGAAACAGAAGTTTCTGCATAACTCAAGAACTAATCAAGCAAATGGAACCAAATTTGGCATATGGGGTTTTCTGGAGGCGAAAATTGTTTCTATGGTGGTTTGAGACCCCTCCCCTTTCCTAGAAGGGGGCTGTCATACAAATGAAACTGAAATTTACGCATAACGCTAGATCTAAAAGAGCAAATGGAAAATAAATTGGCCTGTGGGGATTTTAGAGGAAAGAAATGTTTCTACGGTGGTTCGAGACCCCTCCTCTTTCTGGTAGGGTGGGGGGTCATACAAATGAAACACATATATTAACTAAACGTGAGAATTCTTTCTACTGTTATGAAAATTTTTATGCAGGGGTTTCTGGGACCAGAAAAGGTTCTTATGATGGTTCGAGACTCCTCCCCCGTCTGAAAGTGGGGGGGTAGGGGGGTCAAAAATAAAAATGAAACACATATTTCTGCACAACTCGAGAACTAATCAAGAAAATGGAACCAAATTTGGCATGTGGAGGTTTTTTAAGGCAAGAAATGTTTTAACGGTGATTCGATAATTAAAAGTACACACCTACGTTTAATTTTGCAGAAATTACACATATTAGCAAACGAAAATATTTGAACTAAACTCATTCCTAAAAAAAAACTATAAAAGTGCCAGTTCTATTATATTTTCGTTCATTTAGTTGCAAGCGTAGCAAGGCTCACACTGGGTTCAGCTAGTAATAACTAAAAATTGCATGCCGACTAACTTCAGAATAATAAAACTTGTAAATAAGGTACAGTCACCCCAGTATTACGGGTAATTCGTTGATTTATTTTGATATTGAACACCCCAAAGCAAGATTATAAGGTAATTTTGCATGATTTTGTTTCATTTCTCGGTATGGATCGTAACTTGGAGAAAAAATGCAACATTGGTAGTGGCCAAAAATGCAACACAGCAATTCGCTGTGAAAAGTGGTATTAGTCGATGAGTGTGAGATTGGAGTCCGAAATTCCGATGGCTCACAAAAATACGATCTTGATTTGTAGTCGAGATTCGAACCGTGGCCACCATTCAGCCACTTTAAAGAGTTGAATAGAATGGATCAATGTTCAAGTACAGTATTTGAAAATAATTGAAATGTTGCATTTGATCATATAAACTCAGTTGAAAAAGCTGAAATAGTTTATTATCACAAATCAGCACACTTTTGGAAAGCATTACCACATAGGGGAACTGTCCCATTATTCATCTCATGATCCATTATGCATATTAATCGGATATGTAGGTTTGATGTATCAATCAGCTTTCAACAATAAATAAAAATAATTAAAATTAACTATGAATAAAAAGTACGAAATCAGAAATCGCATAGCCGTCAATCTTTTATTTTCGAACAGCACGAACTGCAAAGTGATGAGATGAAAATAGGAATGGTAACTCTAGATGCTATACTTGTATCGAGCTCTTTTAGCGTGAGGCGATTTTGCTTATATAATTCTAGATACAGTTTTGAAGAAAACGCAGCTTTTAGAGTGTGCATCGGCAATGGACGATGTATTAACTCTACAGAGCAAACAGAAGATGAAAGCCAAACAAACTACTCAAATCACGACGGCGCAAATAATAACGTCGCAGAAGGAAGAGAAAATCAACATACAGTGACGGACAATACAATAAGACCAAAGCCCGATTTTCATACAAAATGGTCATGTTTGGAGGCTTGTCTTTCACTTTCCCGTGAAGTAATTGAAATGAAATTTTGGCAATAGCCTAGAAATAACCTGAATTTTCATCTTTAATAAATTCATAATTTTTCATTCACCACTTCAAAAACTACAGACGCCACCTACGACAAAAAAATAAGACCTCCTTTTCATATCCATAGTTTAGGCCATGTTGATGAGTGTGAATTACAATCTATAGTATAAAATATAGATATTGTAATATCCAACGATAGCTAGAAACGTGTTAGCAGTGGAGTCTATATTTCGGACCGAAAGCAAAACATGACTGTCGTGTTCAATGCATCTTTATTTAACTGATTTTATTCCGATACTGTGGTGCCAAAAATTCAATTTTACATAGGTACACTGAGGCAAATTAAGAGATTGATTATAAGAGTATTTACGTTAAATTTACAGTTAATCTTCAGTTATACAAAACAAATCTAATCATTCACCCCCCCCCCCTGTTGAATTAACAGACTCAAGGGAAGATAGTACTGTAATTTCAGTCACCTTTAAATCACCCCCCCCGGACTCACGGTGGCCGCCACCCACACCCCCCCCCCCCCCCGTCTGTACTCCAAGAAAAAACCCCCCCCCCCCCCCTTTGGTGGGGGAGGTTTTTCTCAAGTAACAACACCAGAGTACCGATATAGTAGTGTTTGACGCTACCGGTATGCCACTTCTTTCTGGTCTGGAGATGATGAAGATATTCTGTAGACCATCTTCTCCACAAATGCTGCATCATCTGCTGAAGGTGTTTGTATCTGCTGAGTCGTCCTATCTTCTCATCGGTGTACGAAGGCTCTGAGAGTGCCACCGCTGACCGACCAATGAGGAAATGCGATGGTGTTAAAATTGCAGTCAGCCAGCTTCTGCTGATGCTGTCCTTCCTCGAAAAGTTGCCTTAGCGCTGCGAGCTCGTGGTTTGCGCCCACGAACGATGTCCCATTATCCGAATACACATCGCTTGGCAATCCACGCCGGCTGGCAAAACGGTGTAATGCAGCGATGAAGTTTTCGGTTGTTAAGCTAGACACCAGTACGAGGTGAATAGCCTTAGTTGCCATACAGACAAAAACAAGTACGTATGCTTTGTATGTCTTTGGACTTCTAAGGCTTAATCTCAACATAAAGGGTCCTGCGTAGTCAACACCAACCTTGGAGAAAACAGGCGCCGGGTTGACACGAGGTTCCGGCCATCAGTTGATTTCCGAGAACTGGACGATGCCTGGCACAGACTTGACACGATGAGATGATCTTTTTGATTATTGCCTTTGCCAATACCGTTCTCGTACAATAGCCAGCAATCCGTTTGAGCCAACGTATGAATGGTCTTCATGGAGCCGTCGGATGAGTATAGTCGTTAGGTGATGTTTCTCGGGCAGGAGCACTTGGTGTTTCCCGTCATAAGGGATGGCCGAATACTTGAGGCGACCTCCTACTCGTATCAAGCCGCCTTCAGCCACAAAAGGTACAAGGTTACTGAGGCTGTGTCGTTTTCCAGGCGTAAGTTTTAAGAATCTTGAAAAGATCGTCGAACACTTCCTCTTGTAGCATTAGAAGGACCGAATTTTCTGCTTGAGCCATCTCATCAGCCGTGATCAATGATCTCAATGGCTGCTGCCGTTTTGGAGTAAGGTACCGTCGGACGTACACCCAAGCTCTCAGTAACTTGCGATAGTGACTCATTCTGTTGAACTGTACCTTAGGTTTCACACAAAAAGCTGCAACAAAAAGCATAACATGTTTACTGCTTTGAGTTCAGGTAGCACTGACTCATCCAAAAACTCTGGAATGTCTTCTTCCATCTGCGATTGCCACAGCAATGGTGATCCTTTCCACCACAGCTCGTTCCGCAACAAATCTTCCGGATACTCGCCTCTGGACACAACATCAGCTGGATTGTGTTCCGATCGAACGTAATGCCACTGGTTGATCTTTGTTGTTTCCAATATTATTGCCACACGGTTAGCCACAAACACGTTCAACGTTGTTGGCGGTTTCTTGAGCCAACAAAGCACAATCTGGGCATCGCACCATAGCTTCACTTCGTCGAACTGCATTCGCAACACTGTTATCACCTTCTCTGTTAGCTCTGCAGGTAGCTTGGCACCACAGAGCTCCAATCGCGGAATCGTCATTGATTTGAGTGGTGCAACTCGAGATTTACTTGAGACCAAGTTCACCGCTATTGTTCCGTCCTTCGTGATACTTCTGATATAAAGCACAGCCCCGTAGGCGCGCATTGATACGTCCGAGAAACCGTGTAGCTCAATTCGCGCAGCACCTCTTGAAATCACCAGTCGCTGTTTCCGCATCTGATTGACGATCGACAGTTGATCTCGAAAACTCCTCCAATTCTGCAACAGTTCATCGGGAAGGGTTTCATCCCACTCCAATCCGAGACGCCATACATCCTGCATGATCAGCTTGGCCGCCGTGACGATTGGACCCAGGAAACCAAGTGGATCGAACAACCGCCCAATGTCCGAAAGAACCGTTCTTTTCGTCGAAGAAATGTTGCTATCCAATCGCTGCACATGGAATCCAAAATAGTCCTCCGATGGGTTATAAATAAGTCCCAAAGTCTTGATTGTATTGTTAGCTCCGGAATCCTCGAAACTGACTTGTTTCCATGCAAGAGTAACGGAATCGCGTTCAGTACATCACAACTGTTTGAGCAAAACTTGTGAACTCCAAATCCACCTTTCGCTAACAATTCCGAAAGCTGCTGGTAAATGGCGATAACAGCCTCGGCAGACTGACACCCAGTCAGAATGTCGTCAATGTAGCTATCGTTCTCGACGACATCAACAGCTAGTGGGTAATCCTGTCCTTCATCCCTTGCCAGCTGCATTAATGTCCGCGTGGCTTGATGTGGCGAGCTTGCGATACCATACGTTACCGTTTGAAGCTCAAATACCTGATCCTCTCCCTTCGCATTCAGCCACAAGATCCGTAGATAACGACAGTCTTCCTTGTGCATGCGGATTTGGCGGTACATTTTAGGGATGTCTTGGTCCTGGTCCTGGTGCGTACAGAAACGCAAGACTATAGTGAGCAAATCACTTTGCAAAGTAGGGCCTACAGAGAGTGCGTCATTCAGTGAAATCCCAGTTGAAGTTTTTGCTGACGCGTCGAAAACCACGCGAGTTTTCGTAGTAGAACTTGTCGCCTTGTAAACAGCATGGTGAGGAATAAAGTATCCTCTCTCATCAACATTATCAACCTCTTTCATGTGGCCTAGTGCTTGATATACAGTCATGAAGTCCTCGTATTGCTTACTTTTCTCCGGGATCCTGCTCAACGCTGCCTTCAGTCTATCAAAGCGTTTCTTGGCAAGCTCATAAGAGTCGCCAAGCCTTTCCCTGAGTTCGTTAAAAGGGAGCCGAACTTGATATCGACCCTGTTCGTCTCGTACATGAGTCTGTGAAAAATGAGCTTCCACATCAGCTTCAGTTTTTGTGAAACGGCCTTGTGTTGGAACGGACTCGACTTCCCAGAACTTTACCAGTGTTTGATTAAGCTCCTCCTCGAATCAATTGAATTGACACACTCGAGAGAGTTGGCTGGAACTCCGAGGGTGAACTGAACCTCCTACTACCCATCCTAACTCAGTCTCCACTAGAACTGCTGCACTATTTACAAGCTTCAAACGACCAGCATTAATGAGGTCATAGAATATTTCATTTCCGAGAATTAGATCGATTTCTCCCGGGGTGTGAAACGACGGATCAGCTAGTGGCAGGTTGGATGGTAGAGTCAAAGTGGAAACGTCTACTTCAACAGCCGGTATGTTGGACGTGACTCGGGGAACTACCAAAAAATCCAATTTATACTTCGGGCAAGCTTCAAAACGAGAATAGACCGTAGTGGATAGCAGATATTTTACTTGGGTTTGAATATCGTTCAGCCCGTTGATAGGAAGATCGATTTTGTCTAGTTTGAGTTTCAGCTTGTTGGCCAAACTTTCCGTAATAATGTGACTGTCAGAGCCAGAATCTAACAGCGCACGCGATTTGATGATACAGCCTCCCTTTCCGACCACCAGAACTTCCGCTGTCGATAACAGCACCTGCCGCTTAACTGCTACAATATGACCGCACAACGCATTTGCGCTAGGTGAATCTGGAACACTGACATCTTCAGACGATGACTGTTTCTTCAATGCGATCTTTTGGGGTGGCTTCGGCTCTGGAACCTTCGTAGAACTCGTAGAACAAGGGCCATCACTTGGATGCAGCAAACTATGGTGTTTACGGCCACAACCTTGAACCTTACAGACGTGATCTGACGGACAATCACTGACCCGATGGTTCCTTTTCAAGCAATTGTAGCACAAATGTGATTTGGCAACTACAGACTTGCGCTCAGAAGTGGATTGATTTTGAAACTTGGGACATTGGTAGATGGAATGCCCATCCCTGCAACAGGGACAACTTTCCTTAGACGTTTGGAGGAAAGACCTGGAAATATTTTGCGAAGGAGGTCGCTGACTGAATACTTAACGTTGTTTCGACTGAACCGCTGCGTTTGGTACTGACGTTTGGTAGTGTGCGTGACTGGTCCGCATCAGAACACGTCCTCGTTCTCGCAGAAATTCCACAAATTTGCTGAATACGGGCAAATAACCTGAACCAAGTTCCAATTCCCACTGTTCTTGGGTTTCCCTGTCCAACTTCTTATACAAAACATTCACAAGGAACAGCTCGGCCAATCCCTCGACTTTGAATCCATGGCCGCTGAGGGCTTCCGTATGTTTGATGCAAATATCAACAAGTTTGGTGATCGACTTACCTCGGTTCTCTTTCGTTACCTTGGGGATGTCCAGGAGTGCATCAATATGCGTGTCCATTATCAAACGCTTATCTTCGTAAGCGTTTTCAAGTATGCTCCAGGCCAGGTTGTAATCATTACTGTTGATGACTTCTTGGTCAATTTTATCTTTTGCATCGCCATCCAGTGAGTTCCGCAGATGCAAAATTTTCATCGCAGGAGATTCTTGGGGGTACTTACTCATAATGCTATGGAATAGGCTTTTAAAGCTATACCAATTCACAGGATCCCCATTGAACCGAGGAAACGGAGCATGTAATTGTGGTGCTGGAGCTTGAACATACACCGGTTGAGGCACAACAGGTGCCACTGCGTTGGACGGTTTAACTTCTGCATCACAGAGACTCGCTATCTGCGTCTTCAATACAACATACAACTGATCGTGAACTTTCTCAAAGTCAACATATTCCTTGCGATGCTCCTCGCGTTTCTCCTTCGGGACTAGCACAGATAGTTCGGAATATATTTTCTCGTATTCATCCGACCATCTACGCACTGTATCCACATGCAACCGGAGAAGATGAATATTGATATCACCTTCCAGTACACCGTCATTAATCCGGAGCAGTTTCGCAATCAGCATATCGCGCCGGTCGATCAACGATTCTAATGTTCTCTCCATTCTTCTTTGCTCTTCAATAGCCTGCTTCGCAATTTTTTGCTGGGCAACTGTTGGAACTTGGTTCCTATCGTTGTCACCCGACAAAGCACTCAAAATACTTCTTCGTGGTACTAAAGGAACCACCACACGCGGCGTCTCGAACTCTGACATTCAGTTCCACTTTACTTTTGTTTTGCTGCTCACACGGTGAGACCAGCTTATCACTTCATCAATGTTTGTTTTCGTCGTGGCGAGGCCACTTGTCTGCTTACCCACAAGGGCTCAGTCACACGCACACTGATACACAGTTCACCGGCACTAAGCCAAAGACCACTCAAACCACAATCAATCCAACCAATATGGCGACTTTTCCGACTCGCATCACGGACGCGAACAATTTATCCAACCATTCCAGCGTCAAACGCGGAATTCAACAATGCACATGATGCGGATTCGATCACAATCGGAACTCGAAAAATGGCACGACAACACGCCAATTGCTTAAAATCCGGTCGATACGGACCAAAATGTAATATCCAACGATAGCTAGAAACGTGTTAGCAGTGGAGTCTATATTTCGGACCGAAAGCAAAACATGACTGTCGTGTTCAATGCATCTTTATTTAACAGATTTTATTCCGATACTGTGGTGCCAAAAAATCAATTTCACAGAGGTACACTGAGGCAAATTAAGAGATTGATTATAAGAGTATTTACGTTAAATTTACAGTTAATCTTCAGTTATACAAAACAAATCTAATCATTCAGATATAGTGCATCAATAATCAAAATTCAGATCCTCAAATTCGAGCATCCTTTATGGAAGTCAAAAAGTGGTCTTATTGTTTTGTCGTATGCGGTGTCTTTTAAAGTGGTGAATGAAACATAATGGATTTAATGCAGATGAGAATTTAGGCTACTTCTGGACCACAGCCGAAATTTCAGCTCAATTGGTTCTCGAGAAAATGAAAGGCAAGCCCCCTAACATGACCATTTTGTATGAAAATCAGGCTTTGGTCTTATTGTATTGTCCGTCACTGTATTGCTTCCAATCTGCTTAACAACATTCACAACCATTCACCATTCACAAGAAAATTAGAACTGCCAGACTGAACTATTTTCGATACATTATCATATAGAAGTGATCACGGGAGTGTACTTAAAAAAGCCCTAGTATACAACGTTTGCATTAAAAAAATGGCCTTTTTTCGGATGGTGATAAAAAAAAAGCTAAGACAGATAATTGCTTTTGATAAATTTCCCATGGATGGTAAGTATTTAAGCTTACTTGCAAAAAAATTCTATGCCCTTGCGAGCGGCCTACCGGCAGTTAACCGGAACATTCACCATGCCGGATGAAAACATGCGTGTAGGCATGTTTTTGAGTTCTTTCTTCGTTTTATTTATCAATTCCTCCTCAGTTTTCGCAACCAAATTGTTGGAGTAGATCTTACGCTTCAGGTTGGCCCAGAAATTCTCGATGGGACGCAGCTGGGGGACGTTGGGCGGGTTCGCCGACTTGGGTACCACATCGATATTCAGCCGCTCCATCACCTCCAACGATCGCTTCGAGTAGTGGGCCGATGCCAGATCCAGCCAGAACACCGCGTCTTCGCCCTTATGGTATTTCTTGATGAACGACGCAACTTCCGGCAGGCATTTCGTACTATAAATTTCCCCGTTCACGGCCAGTCCGGAGCGAAAGAAGAGCGGCTTTGACATCCCCTTCTCGCTGATTGTCATCCACAGCAGCACCTTCTTGGGAACTTGGTGTGTGAAATGAGCTTCACCTCGGAGTTCACTTCCTTCGTGGGGGAAGTAAAATACGAAGTACCCTGCTAGTCGTTGCCATCCAGGGTGAGATATGTCTCATCGTCCATCACCACCGCCACGTCGCGATTTGCTGGGAAAATCGAGTTGACTATCTTATTCAGCCACTGTTGCTGCATCATTGCCTGCAGCTCCGAAACCAGTGGACGCGACTTCCGCTTCCTGGCACGCAGCGATGCACAGTGATCGGAAAAGCCTTTTTTCACGGCGAAATTAATAACTCCTAAGGGTTACGTTTCCGAATCATGGTGTCTTCTACAAAGTTGTCCATCTTGTAGTGATCTTTTCATAGTTCCAAACTCTACCGCTAGGGCGGCGCTGTTGCTAACTTTTTAACAAAGCGCAATAGAAGGATGATGTCAAAGACAAGTTTGTAGGAAATATAATTTCAAGCAACTTTGCTCCAGGCACCATTTTTCTAGCTCTTTGTTTGACCATGATAGAGTTATTTTTCTGCTTTAAATCAAGGTGTCTTTGAAAAAATGAGTTTTTTAATTCTAACTTTTTTGTTTCTCATTTTGACAAGAGTGATCTTTGTGTAATAACAGCTGATCTTGCAATAACGGAGTAGCAACCTCGGGCTGTCATTGTCAGGCTCTTTTCCCATCTTTCACTATTTTTATTTTATTATTTTTTGAAAATCTCAGACCCCCTCCCCCTCGTAGGCTTTTCTCCATGCTTTTTTTTTTGAAATTTTGTATTGATCGTAGACTTTGGTCAGAACCCCCAGAGCCCCCCTCCCCCCCCGGTTTATGAATAGCCCCTAGATTTTATATTCTCATTTACGATTAAGAAAATGCAATATCCTTAATAACTCATTAAAAAGTTATGGTATATTTTTATTTTTTCACACAACCGGTTTTGATTTATCATTTAGGCCTATTCTGCGAGTCGATTGAGTCGAAACGAGTCACTCTCACTTGACGAGTCGACAATGATCAATGATCGACTTTCCGTGCAAATCAAATGGAGAATCGACTCACTCGGTTCGACAATTGTGAACTCGTCAAGTGAGAGCGGCTCGTTTCGAATCATTCGACTCGTAGAATAAACCCAATTATAACCCTGCTTATTGGCACCCTAACGTGCATCAACAACTTCATAGTTGAGTTGAGTATGTCATCGTTGGTCACACAGTCAAACAAAAGTGCTCTCTGTTCACACATGCTTGCAGCTATGCAGTACATATACAGAAACCTAATGTAAACAGTGGAGAAAGAAGCATGATGTGCGAAACCTAGTAATGGCTTGTCAAGTTCAATCGCTCTGCCGGACGAAATGCGCGGTGGAACATGCGAGGCACAGCGCCAGAGCAATCTATGTTGAGACGCGAGCTGGTTAATACATGGAAGTTGGCGGACTCCTCCAAATCAGCACAATCGATCACGTGGAAACAGTGAATACTACCCGCCGCGCACACTTAAGTGCATGTAAATAAATCCATCGTAATTCCACGGTTGTGACAAAGTGGGTGCCTATTATAGTGAGGTATGAGTGAGTGCTGTTTCATCGCCCTTGCCGTTTGTTTACTTGCGTTCAGTGATATGATCTTCCTAGTGCCACTAATTCGGAAAACATTAGTTCACCAACAGCGCAAGTTCAGAAGCAACCGGTAGCATTACCGAGGTACCAATGACATTGTACAACATAATTACCAGAATCAATACTTGATGTGGAAGGAGACGCGTAATTTTGCATAATGAAGATTTTCTCGGTTTTCAGTATTTGTCGTGACATCATTGGTAGATGAACAAATCGACTTGAATCGAATCGGTGGGTTTATATCACACTACTGAGTGGCTCAACTGTATGAAATGTATGTAAATATTGGCATTGGCAACACCCTGAATGTTGACATCATCTGCCGAGACATTCGAACGCTTGCTTGCGTAATCGAGAAACAAACCTTAGTTCGGCAAAATGCGTGAATATAAGTTGGTGGAAAGTTGAATGTCCCCTTTTACTGTGTGAAAGTGAGTTTGAAAACAGTGCTATGCTTTTGGACTTCACGATCTCGACTCGCGAGAATGGGGTGTTTATTTATAGTTTTGACGACTAACTCGAAACGGGACTTTGCATGTTTGGATGTGATGGCAGTGCAATGTTGTGATTTGTGAAACATATGTTTTTCCGTCCTTCGTTCGGTGGTTAGTTGCTGTTCTGTTATGCCTGGAGCTTGCAGATGCGGTGTTTTACGCACAGGTCTAGCAGTGTGGAAGAGTGTGATGATTTCCAAATGTTTATTCGGACAGTCGCTTTGATGGTAGCGTGAGCTAGAATTAATGTTTCCTCTCGCACTCCCCATTAGTTAGTAGAGCAATACGATAAATGTGGTGACCCAAATTGTTTATTATTATATGAAAGGTATAGTTGATCCAAATCAGCGAAGAAGTGCTCCTGAATACTTACAAAAAAGAGCTACAATTGCTCGTGTCGGATTCAGAGATTTATTGATATCCTTCGTTGATAATGTTCCTTGTAAAACTTACTTGTTTATTCATGAGGCTCAAGTGCCATAGGCATAACGGAGCCGAGTTCTTTTTCATTTTTACAACGACAATAACTTACTAACTAGGTTAGTTTTGGAAAGCCGAAAAACTCGCGGCTTGGTCGAGGTTAGGGATTACAATGATTCGGGTAGGATTGGGGAAGTAGGAATATTAACGTTGACTTTCAACAGCCGATTGGCGATGCGATACTGTTGCTGTTGGTCTGGCGTAGATGTTGCATTGCGTTATGCTGTAACGGTACAATAGAAGCGGTATTACAGGGGAGGGGACGAGGTGGACATGTTAAAACGAAAGCTAAGAGAGGATCAAACGAATGTATCTATTTGTTTCAAGAACTTGTAAATTATCCCCATGTAGTCCAAGTCCAGCTTACCCAGCACATCTCTGATGTCTTCCTTCTCTGGTTTCCCTCGGGCCCGTAGGGATGCGCAAAGATCAGATCTGGCAATTTCGAAACCGAGGCAATACCACACAACGTGGTTGCTGTCCTGATAGCCTTCTCCGCAACCGCATTGATTGGTGTCTGAGAGCCCTATTCGATAGAAATGAGAGCCTAACGAGCAGTGATTGGACATTAAACGACACATTACCTTGATAAAATCCCGGCTAATATCCAACCCTCTGAACCACGATTTTTTTTTATACCTGCGGGAGAATGGAATGTAACCATCTGCCCAAATCCCCTGCATCCCATCTTTGTTGCCAGCTGATCAAGGCCGGAAAATAGCAAAAAAATTCGTTGAAGGCGATTTGTCGATCATAAATATCGCCTGCCATAGCGCCCACCTTGGCAAGTGAGTCCGCTTTCTCGTAACCCGGGATAGAGCAATGAGAAAGGACCCAAACCAATGTGATAGTGTAGGAATTGTTTGATAGGGCACTCAAAAGAGATCGTATTTCGCTAACGAAATACGGTGAGTGCTTTGCCGGCCTCATTGAACGAATAGCCTGAAGTGAGCTGAGACTATCCATAAAAATGAAAAAAAAAAAGAAATGATCAGAGGGAAGAGAGGCAATTCGCTCTAATGCATAGTGTATAGCCGCCAGTTCTGCAACGTTTCGTTAAAATGCAAATTTCGTTAAAAACACCAAATCCAGTTGAAATCATTTGTTTTTTCCTTCTTTCTTGGTTTTTCAAGCTTATCCTAATAAGCTTTTTGCCGGTTTCCAACTTTGTGTCGGAATACATTCATTCCACAGTTCTTAATTGATGGGGTTAATTTTACAGTAAACAGAAAAACGATTCGTTTTTAATGTTCCATGCAATTGGTATAGAAACAGCTTTTTTACTATCCGGTATATTAAGCAGAAATCGCTTGACCTACTGTGGTTGGTCTTCTGTAATGCCAAATCTATGCCTCTACCCTAGTGCAGCATGGACAGTGATTTTTATTACAGGTGACCTCAAGCTTTCTCACTTCTACACGCCAAAACAAAAACGAAAACAAACACGTAATTATAAACAGGACCTTTTATTTGTGTTCTATTCAAAATTTTAGTATCAAGACACGATGTCAATTGAATCTAAAGATGCGTAAAATAGGCGTAGAAAGATTGATGCAAAAGCTAAGTATTTTTGAGTGAGTTCGTTCGTTTGGGTGACGTTCAAAAGCTGTCCATTTTCGTGACGCTCCCAATTTTAGATTTTCCAATTTCTACCCCCAAATGTTGCCGTAGGATGTTATCCAGCATCATAATCTGCAATATGTATGTACTGATATCTGCATAAATTATTGAAAAATAAAAAAATCATTATTCTCACAAATGAATCTGTATACAAACGTCATTTCTAAAAGATCGCACCATTACCGCCTTACACAAAATGACGTGAGTCTGCTGCATTCCGAAAATGTGCGCCACATAAATCCGACTCGCAGAATAATGCTCCACCCTTTCACCCGTAACAAGCCATAAATAACGTGTTATCTTTTGTGTCCATCTATTCCAGAAAATCAACCTTCCGCACAATGGGAAACGTAATGCACAAGGTCACCAGCCCGATTCAAGCGATGCGTGGCAAGAAGCGTAAACGCGACGACGAAGACTCGGACTGCAATGAGGAGATCAACGATCTGTTGGATAAATCTCTAGCTACCCCCAAACGGTACATTTCCACGCTCTGTTGACTGTTTGCTGGAATGAATGGAATGAAATGGGACACTAACCTATGTACTTTGCATTTTCTTATAGGAAGAAGCTCATTTCAACTGCCAAGTACATCTACCAGGCGCTGTTCAAGGAGGAACGCAACTCGGACATTACAGTGCATGCCCTTGGAAAAGTCTGGCACCTGCACAAGGTCTACCTGAGTCAGAGTCCCTACTTTGCGACCATGTTCAACGGATCGTGGCGAGAAGCGGACGAAGATTACGTTCACATCGAGATTGTGGATCCAAAAATAACCATTGAATCTCTGTTCTCGGTGTTCGGGTCACTATACATGGACGAAGTAGTGCTGGAACCAAGGGAGATTGTATCAATTTTAGCCACGGCCACACTCTTCCAGTTAGACAGCTTAATCGATCGATGTGCGGAGGTGATGATTGAGACGACCAATGCGGAGGTAAGCTCATCATAATGATTAGCATGTGTATTAGTTCTCAATTAACATCTTCGTTTCAGACGGCGGTTAAATATTACGAAGCAGCTTGCGAGTATGGTGTTAAGAGTGTAAAACAATCCACCTTCAATTGGTTGTTGGTGAATCTGCTGAGTTTGTATTACAAAACCGGCAAGTGGTTACGGTTGATTAGCGTCGAGTTGATGGAACTGCTGGTGGCAAGTCCAGATTTGTATGTAATGCAGACCGAGTTATCACTGTATACGCTGCTGAGGTATTGGATGTACCTAAAGTTGCATCCGGAGGGAGAGGATGCCGGTGCATCGGACGAGCAGCTGCAGTATTTTGCTAATCGACAGAGTACATTGGCTTTCTTGAATACGCCTAAGGGAATGCAATTCGAAAAGTGCTTTCGAGCATTGAGACTGCACAATCTACTTAATCACCATGTCGACATAAGGGTTCTAAAGCAGGATAACATTGTTCCCGTGGAGTGGATGCATGAGCCTTTGTTTCAGCAGTGGAATAGCATGTTATTGATTGACCAATCGCTTGACAAAGGGCCAAAAGATGTAGACGAGAAGTTGTTCTTGGAAACGTGCATACGATGCGGAAGAACCCTGCCAGAAAATGAGTATCTAAAGTGGCGATGGACGGGATTCAATTTTGGACTGGACCTGATCTTGATATCGGATACCAAAACTCTGCGGATAAAACGACATCATCGAACGGAGAACGAACGGTTGCTTAGTCTTCAGGTAAAACGGCAATTCATGATCCGCGTATCGATAACATCTCTCAACGACTTGCGGCAGATCAAACATCAGCAGACGACACCGATCCAAACGATATCGTTGGATAAGAATGAAGAAGCGATGCTGATTATGTTTGAAAAGGAGCTCACCTACCCTCTACTTATTTCCGTCAACATGTTAGTGGTGTCACCCCCGCGAACGAGTTCATACCCTCCGGGCATCGTTGAACCTCCCATTGCAGGGCCGTCTAGTTCACGGCAGTCACATCCATATGAAGAAGTACATCTGGACATCAATAGAAACCATACCGCCTTGGAATCATGATTACACACCATTCGTGTCAAACGGGTTCGCCGCCCACCGCGGCGTTTTGGAGGTACACCGGGATGTTAAAATACACTGAAAAAGGTCAGCGTACTCTCGACTCCCGCTATCTATCGGAGCTCTGTGTTTGTAGATGGTTGTGCTTCAGCTGTTTTCTTAGTGGCCATTCTTTTCCATACATTTCTTATCGTGCAAATTCGTGTGGCAGCGACACAATTATTTAACACTGTCGTTACGCACAGATAAGAGAAGAGAACTAGCATTCTCCTTTTTCTGAATATATGGGTATATGAAGCGATATGGTCACGCTCCCTATCGCCGGTTAGATGTGTTGGTACAATGCCCATCAGCTAACTCGAACCCAGTGTCTTATTCCGTAACTAGCGGTGATTATATTCGCAAATGCTAGATAAAAATTACTTTTTATATGGAGTATTTACAATACGTGGTTTGTATTTTGTAACTAAAATTTGCATTTTATTGAATATCAGTTTCTGAAATATAACGTTAAAAGTCGCTAATATTTGAATTATCAATAAACAAATAACGTTTTTCATGCTAACTTCTTTCGAAGAAATAATATTTATTTGAAGGTAATAACTTTGCGTACTAATAATAGAGTTTAAAACCCCACAATTTATCTGAATAAATATATACTGTCAAATTTTGATCAATTTGATTATGTTTCGTTCCTCAGAATAATAACAGAGGACTTGGAAAACATAAGTTATTGAAATATCCATTAATATTTAAAAGATCATCTCCGAGGAAATAAAATGCATAAAATTCCGATTTGTAAGTTTTTTTTTCACAACCTATAAAACAATAATTTCGAAGATGTTACCAATAATCTCGTGCTGGTATGTTAAACAGTCATTATTAATTAATCCAAACATCAAAATAGTTTGAAAAAATCCGTTCAATTAATTGGAACGCATATATACGCTTCAAAATATGGAAACTGTTAGACTGCCGGTGGAAGCATAACTGTAACCCTTGCAATTTTCGAAAAAAAAATTAATGCACACTTTGTACCTTTACAATCTTATTCAAACAGGTGTTGCTAATTCTAGCAAAATCGAAGAAATGATGAGTATTTTTTCCCCACTCGAAACGTCGACGCATTAATGTCTCACTGGGAGTAATATTTGTTCAGGTGGGACGAGTCGACTGGCATTTCGCCGGAATTGATTATTTGTAACGTGGGACAATTAAGCGTCCGCCGGCAGTAGATGCAGTCCATAAAGTATCGCATGCACGGTTGCCATAAAGCATAGAAAAGCAATATTCTCTACAATTGAATCCAATAATATATTGAAATCAAAATATGGCATGACACTATGGCTTTTCCGTAATATATTTTAAAGGCTCATCGTAACACGAGCTTTTGTTCAAATAAGAGGCCATCAATATACCACGTGGACAGTTTGGAGGAGGGGAGGGGGTTGGCAAGTGTCCACGATCCATACATTCTATTGAAACATTATATGAATGATTGTCCACGAAGGGGGAGAGGGGTGTCAGAAATCAGTCAAATCCAGTTCACGTGGTATATGGATAGCCCCGAAGCTGAAAACTGATTGGGAACCGATTGAGTTATTTGAATCAACATCGATTTTTTGAATCAGTAATTTACTACCAGCAAACAGAAATACATTTAATGCGCGCAAGATAGGATATATTTACTTAATTAATTTACAAACTCCAATTAGGATTTAGAAGAGTGTTTAATTCTTCCATCCAGGTAAGAACTGATTAGTTTTCTCCGCAAGTTTGCGTTCGCTCGATCGTCCAACACGTAGGCAGTAAGTAGTATGTCGATATGTAACCACCCATGTTAGTACGACTAGGTTTTATTGTAATTTGGATATAATACTGCTTCCCAATTAATGTTTCGTTCATATTAGAATAAGATTTTATTTACAAATAACATGAGGTCTTGTTCGAAACTTATCAGGATGATTATGTTTTTATTTCTTGAGAAAGCCTTGTTGTCTAGAGCGCGGTCCGAAAAGTCCAATATAATACTTACACTTGCAACCAACATAGTGTTTGTTTTTTTTAAATGTCTACATTTATTGGCTTCTTGCTTTCGCCTTATGGGCCAAGTGTTAAAAGAGGGAGCAATATTAATTACAATTCACAATATTGCGGTACTGCCAATAAAGAAATTACTAATCACTTCTAATGTTCGATGATCTCCTGTTTTCAGCAAGGTGTTCACATCCGGAATGAGTCCATATTTCGTCAAGTGTGTCCATAGTCCGCGTCGGTGCATATCCTCTGATGGACAGTCGAACAGCGTATGTTGTGGATTTCCACAAGCTGCTCCACATTCGCAAGAAGGATCCTGGATAATTCGATTCCGAAATAGATGTGCTGGTAGCCTTGAGTGGTTGCTCATAAGTCTGGTTGCACCACCGCTTGTTTACGGTTGAAATTATGACCCGCGAACCATGGTTTAGTCTTAGCGCTATTTCTTATTCCATAGCAGTATCTTCCTTTTGGATCACTATTCCATGATTGGTGCCATACTCCTACTTGACGAGTGGTTGATCGAACGATAATAGGGAAGATGTACCTATATTAATCTCATCACTTTGCAATTCATCCTACTTGAAATAAAACGATATACACGTGACAGGATTAGTTAGTAATGTTTGTTGTAGTTATTTAACGTAAGCAAACATTATTAGAAAACGAAACCGATCCTTCAACTGCCCAATTGTTTGATTCATCGTAGGATGAATATAGGAACCATGAGATTAATATGGGGGCAGTTTCCCTATGTATTCACAATCATCCCCTAGATTCGTAGCTTCTTTTGCAAGCTGATCCACTTGTACGTTGAGGCTTACCCACATTTTCCGTTTTTCATATCCGACATACTCCAACTGTTGAATAATTTTCGTATAAGAAACCAAGCTTCGGGCAGGTATGCTCTCGGTTTCTTATTCTTAGTACTACGATAGGCCGAATCACAAAAGACCGAAATGAACAAAAGACCGAATCACGAAAGGCCGATTCACGAAAAGACCGAATAAACTCGGCAGAGCGACAAAGTAGACTCTCATGATTAAGTTGCGATAAGTTAATGTAAAGATGTTACAATTAAGTTACGACCTGATTCATGGTGTTTTTGTTGTCTCTCAAACATGCAGGCGGCGGTATTTTGGCTCTCCTCGGGGTATAATTCCGAAATATTATTCCGATTTTCGCCCTCCCCTCGGATATGTGATCCGCGGCGGGCCGGCCCCCCCCAATAGATAACAACCAAAAACACATCCTCTTGGGGGTGGTACCACATCTTATTTTTTTTATTTTCTCTCCCCCCCGATACACCTATTGTGTTTTTACACTTTTGCCCCCCCCCCCCCCCCCTTCCTGCGCCCCTGAATTTCATTCAACGTGGGGGGGGTCTTTCCCCAGTGATAATGATGTGGGATTTCCTCTTGGCTGCAACACCTTTCTTATCACGCAGAGAAATATATTGTAAATTCAAAAGGGATATGTATAGATTCAACAAATTTTATTGTAGACTCACGGCTTACCTGTATTTTCTTTTGAATCGACCATTAAGGTTATTCATTCCAACAATAAGTATTGTTGTTTCTAAAAATGCTTCAAGATAGCCAGCTGTCAATTTCAAATCAAAAGTATAGTTAAAACAAATATATAATTTATCGACGCAATGCAAATATTTAATTGCATCGACAAAAGCGATCATTTAGAAACGAAAAATTGTATTATTGTTTCTACAATATTATATTATTAATTCAAAAATATTCAATTTTTTGTGATAAATAGTAGTTTTGTTGTTTTTGTGGAAGAGGTTTTTGAGATGCAAATAAAGTTCATCAAAATGAAAACAAATCTTTAAACATTTTTTATTATTGTTATGAAATTACAATGTCTAAAGAAAAGCTTATGCAAATAAGTTGAGCATAATTCTAAACTGTCTACATCTGAGATAACAATTATTGTAGTTGTTTTGTAGAGTTTGAAAGATAGCAGATGCTCATCAAAGCTTCGCATGTTTCCTTACGCTCTATGGTTTTCAGCGTATCGACCGTGTACTGATTTGCTGAAATAATCATGCGAATATGAATAAAATTTTATAAATACAAAGGCACTTTGAACTTACCTAGGAAAACGTTAATTATAGTAGCCGCCAATCCGGAAGTTTCCAATAACCCGAAGAACGACAAAATTTCTTCATCGACGCGTTCAACTACTAACTCTTACTCGTCAGCCATTTTAAGCAAGAGTTTCAGATTGCTCAAAAATTAAAAAGACGGTATCCGCAAGTAGAGTGGCTGTGAAGAAAATGACGCCATGCAAAGCCACTCTAGTCGTTAGCATCCGACTATTAGAATTTTCTGCCAAATTATGATTTACACATGAAGTATTTTTGATATAGATATAAATATTGTTGATTCTACAAAATTAGATTGTTAAAGCAATAAAAATATGTAGCAAAAAATAAAGTTGTAATATCAACAAAATATTTTGTAGATTCTAAAATTATGATTTTAATTTCTAAGAACAGTATTGTTGAAGCAAAAATTAGGTGTATTTGTATCAATAAATTACTTTTATGATACAAAAATTATTTTTTTATTGAATTTATTCCCAGATATTGCTGTTTCGAACTACCTTTATTCCTCTGCGTGATGCGTTCCTCGAGATGATGAGCCGTAGCCACGCTTAAATATAAATCTAGCTAGATCGGTATGTATTGATAGACAATGTGTTTAAGATTATCGATATTCGTAGGGAATCGACTGTTGGATTCACTGAGTAGAGGTTTTATTAAAACTAGGAACATGGCGCCATTCTTATTTTGTTATTTCTCATTTCAAAGAGCCATAATAAAAATACCACACATTATAACAATGGTATTCGAACAATCTTATAACGGCTTCATTCTTGATAATTTTATAATAATAGATAGGTAATAGGCGTGATGAAGCTTTACTTTGCCACCGAAAAGTGAATCTTATAGCTGACCAAGCCTCAAATAATTATTGTTAGGCTGCTCATGCATGTAAGACTTTGAAACGATTAAACGACTTAGAGATTAGGATTAGACAAATAAAAAGGAGGCAATGAACGGACAAGTATAGAAGACAAGAACTGACGAAAGCGGACAAAGTGATCGGTCAATCAAAAAAGCTAAGACGAGGTATGCACCTATGATTTTCAGAGCACATAAGAACTAGACATCAATTAACTAAATTACAAACGACTGAAGAAGCTACAAAATGCCCTCTTGACCGTAACACTAACTTACTAATTAAATAACGTAAAGAGACGCAACGACCTATCAAACTCTTTTAAATTATACTGTTGGGACTACTGAGACATGTAACATCAGACACTACTAAAACTGGTAGAATTAAAATATCTCGACTACATAATGACAACTTATTTTTGATTCGAGAAAACTGCTCAGAAAGACTTTCGCAGCACATAAATGAAGATCTAAACTACAAAAGACTGGAAAAAAACACACTGACAAACTGTATAACAAAAAGAGGAAACGACACCATACAAAACAGTGGACATGAACAACACTGAGAGAAAGGGGAAGCAAACTGTAACACCTTTTGAGGCAGTGTCAACAGCGTCTCTATGGACGACATGATCCTTGCACGGCTGGTGAAATGCTTCAAAAGGAGTTAAGTCAGATCATTCTAACGTGCCGGCGTCGGTGGTGTAGTGGTGAGCGTGACTGCTACTTGGCAATCCCAGTCGACGTTGGTGGTTTTTCTGAGGCGAAAAAAATCTGGTCACGTCTTCCTTCGGAAGGGAAGTAAAGCCGTTGGTCCCGGCTCATATTCATGAGTCGTTAGGTAGGGTCCAGGTGGTGGAGTCGTCTTCCTGGCGTCGGTGATTGTCACCATGTGAGGAAATAAGCCGACGGAAAATAAAGGAAAAAAAAAGATCATTCTAACGCAGAAGGAACAATACAATAGCTTCTTATTTTTGGTTTTGGTTCAAGAAAACTGCTTCGGAAGACTTTCATAGCACATAAATGAAACACTTCGCGGACTGAACTACAAAAGACTGTAGAAATTACGAAACGTCGTATTAAACTTGCAAACGTAACACTGACTAACAAAATAACAAAAAGACAATTGAATAAAAAAAACAGACGAAAGGACTCCAAATTCTCAAATGTTACTCCTTCCGAGTCGTTTGCAACAGCGTCTTCTTGGACATGTTCCGTGTACGGCTGGCAAAATGATTCGAAAGGATTCACGCAACGATATCATCAAAAGCCTGGTTTAAAGGTTTCTACTCTATTCAGAGTACCGTCAGTAAACCTTCATAAAAAAAATGATCGTACATTGCTTATAAACACATGCCAGTCGTTTATGAATACAGTAGTTGAAGTTCAGAAGTGCAATTTAAAATTAAATGATATGCTGAAATGCTGAAAAACAAATTGTACCTTTTAGGTTTTGGAATGCAAAGATGATTCCAAAGCGTGCTGACATTATTATTAAAATACAATATGATGTAAAGGTACACGATCTTCAGTCACACCCCCTCGCTTCGCCATTGTCAGATTGACAACATTGCCCAGGCTACGTCAACCAGCGTCTCCAGGTTTCAGCTGGCAGTCTTTTGTGATCATATGACTCGTGGAGGCGTGAGGTACACTTAGGCAAATAAACTTAAGAATTTCATAAGGTTAAACATACGAACGATGCTTTGGAATTTTGTTTCACATGACGTTGTTCTTGTACGCCTTTAAGCTTTCCTAAATACAAGTGCTGATATATTCTAGTGGGCAAGTCACTGGACCCATAACCTCAACGTTCAAGGTTCGAATCCAGGTTGCTCCATATTTTTGTTTTATCAACATCATTATATTTCATAAGGCAAATTTATGAAATTCATAATGCTTTCCTATAGCAAATAATCATAATGCAATCTTATGAATATCGCTGAGTGTAGGAACTTGTGAGGACGAGAGGTCGGTCGCACCTTCCTTCAACTCAACTCAACACAACTCACTATTTGAATCCCGGTATTTCTACACGGTAATTCTGAGGTAGTCATTTTTTGACTACATTCTATGCATTTCAATGAACATCCTCCATACGTCAAAAAATGCCTTCTTTTTAATCTCATAAAATGAATACTTTTAAGTCCTTTTTTTTTATTCCAGTGTGATAGAAAAAATGCATAAAAACAAGGCAATCATCAAAGTGGAAATATCGATTTGTTCCATAAGGTGTGGCCCATTTAGTATTGGAACAAACATTTTTGTTTCTTACAGCGACCCTAGTGGTCGGATTTGTAAACTATAACATCTTATGTGTTCCCTATAACAATAACAACATTAGAAGTTTTTTTTTTTGCGATGCAGTTCGAACAGCGCAGATGCAGTTGTTTCAGAGAAATACAAAATGGAAGAAGAAAGAAGAAAAATAATTGTGCGCAATCATTTGGAAATCCCTTCCTGGTCTGGGCCAAAACTTGCTAAAGTGTTGGGTTTTCCCCGAAATACCGTGTGACGTGTTTTGAAAAAGTACAGAGAAACTTTGTCGACGGATCGAAAGCCTCAAAGCAAGCGTCGGGCGGGTACTGTCAACCGTCAACTGCGGAACAATGTCATCAAGATCATTAAGGCAAACCCCAACATCTCAGACCCCGATTTAGCCAAAAAGTTTCGCGCCGCACGCAGTACCGTGCAACGGATTCGTCTCCGGGAAGTTATACCGTGCCTGTAGACAACCAAATAAGGATCATCAGCAGAACAATGTGGCCAGAATCCGTGCCAGAAAACTGTATGATCAGGTGTTGACAAAATTCTATGGCTGTCTCCTCATGGATGATGAAACCTATGTAAAGACCGATTTCAAACAGCTACCGGGACAAAAATGTTACTTGGCTACGGTTCAGGGAGATGTTTCTGCCAAATTCAAGTTTATATTTGCAGATAAATTTGCAGGTAAACACAAGATCTGGCAAGTCATCTGTAGCTGCGGTAAGAAGACAAAGGTTTTCATCACTGATAAGACATTTAATTCAGAGCTGTACAGAACGAAATGTCTCCAAAAGCGAATATTGCCATTCATCAGATTTAACTATGAACCTAACATGTTTTGTGCAGATCTCCAGCTGTAATTACAGTAAAGCAGTGCTACAGTGGTATGAAACCAATGGGATTCAGTTTATACTGAAAGAACTCAACCCACCAAATTGTCCCCAGCTCAGACCGATAGAGAGATTTTGGGCTATTATGAAGAGGAAGCTGAAGGAGAATAGCAGTGTCGTCGAAAGCATCAATGAATTGAGAACCAGGTGGAATAAGATTGCCAAAACGATGGATGAGAATAATGTGCGCCGGTTGATGAAACGCATCAAGGGAAAAGTCGCAAACTTCTTCGAAATCGAGATGATTAATTTTTTTTGTATTTTCCCTCTAAAGTTCACATAAAGTCGTACATTTTAGTTAAAACAGAATACTATATTGTTAATGTATATCCGAATTATGCGCAGTAGTCTATGTTCCAATTCTAACTGGGCCACACCTTAGTTGACTGGCTTTGCCGGGAAAAAAATGAAATAAATCGATACGGAATGTTGTTGATTACAAAAAAAAAAAAAAAATGCAGATCCGTACTTATGGGATATTGGCGCCGAGTTTCTTATCTCATCTTCATTTTATAAAGTGACTAGTTTCTACACGCAATCACATTTAAAAAAATACAGATGCTGCAAAATGCCTAAAGTTTATGCACTTTTTGACGTATAGCCTCTTTAGGCATTTTTGCATAAAACATTTGTAGACATTTTATGCATAATTCCATTGAAGACTGGAATTATGCAAAGTGCCTACTTTGAAGTCTAAATTGCATACTTCAGATTTACCGTGTAGGTTTCAACTTATCTGTCAATACTACAATCGAAAATTTATGCATATTGGGAGTCTATTTATTTATTTATTTATTCGTCAACAGATAAAAATAACACTTAATTACATACAATAATTAACACATACATCTTCGGAAACAACGCTTATTAACATCACGGGATACATTAAAATTAAACACGTTATAACAGCTGTTGAAAACGCGACACATGCTTAGCACTGGTTCGTGTTTGCCGTAGTTGGTCCTTGAGTGCCGGTTTATAAAGAAAGATTGTAAACGTAGGTTTCGTCGTCGAGTGTTGATGTTCAAGAGACCAAGTAAAGTTGAACAGTCGATGTTTCCCTGAAGGAGGTCACCAACGAAACACGCTTTTGCCACCATACGCCTCCCTTCCAACAATTCCAGGCTGATGAGCTTACACCGACTTTTATAACTTGGCAATCTACGAGGGTCTTGCCAACGAAGATGTCGCAAAGCAAAGCGTATAAACCTTCGCTGAACGGCTTCGATCCTCTGGACTGCATTTTGGTAGAAAGGGGACCAAACGACTGCACAGTACTCCAAAAAAGGACGAACCAAAGAGCAGTATAGTGCCTTCAGGCAATAAAAGCCTTTGAAGTTTCTTGCGAAGCGGAAGATGAATCCTAACTGCGATGAGGCTTTAGAAACAATATAAGCAATGTGATTCTCGAATGACAGTTTGGAGTCGAGCATTACTCCCAGATCCTTGACTGTTGTTTCACGTTTCAAGCGTGTTCCTCGAAGGATGTTCTCGTGGAGATACATCGCACGTTTTCGGCCAAAGGAGATAGCCGAGCATTTGGATACATTTAAGGACATTCTGTTGATCCGGCACCAGTCGTCGAACACTTGTAGTTCCTCTTGAAGAAAATCGGTGTCTTCTGGACATTTTATGACGTAGTACAGCTTTAGGTCGTCCGCGTAGGAGAATTTTAGGCATCAGGACCAAGTTCACGTCGTTCATATATAACAGGAAAAGAAATGGACCAAGGTGGCTGCCTTGCGGAACGCCAGATGTTACTGAGAAGCTGGACGAGGCATAATCTGAGATCTTCACAGACATAGTTCTACCAGTCAGGTATGAGCGGAGCCAGTTCAACAATTGATCGTGAACCCCCATTTTGTCGTATTTGGAAATTGCAATCTGATGGTTCATTTTATCGAATGCCGCAGAGAGATCTGTGTATATGGCGTCTACTTGATGACCGCGTTCCATTTCACGGATGACGAACGTTGTAAATACGGTGAGGTTGGTCGCCGTCGAGCGCTTGGGCTCCATGTTGTTCAGGAGAAATAGTATGTGAATAGTCATGGACCAGCCTTTGAAGAACAATTAGTTCGAATAGCTTAGATACAGCACTTAGTGCAGCAATTCCACGACAGTTGGTGACGGATCGTTTGCATCCCTTTTTGTGTATTGGGAAAACAAACGACTCTTTCCAGCATTCAGGAAACACACCGGAAGTTAATGACAAATTGAAGTCCATAGCCAGGGGCACAGCCAATGTGTTAAGGCAACGCTTCAGGACAATTGAAGGAATACCATCAGAACCACATCCAGTAGAGCTTTTCATCTGCTTCCCTGCTAAAATCACTATATCACTATGGATAGTGAGTGCAGATCCAAATACAGACAAACGGGGAACATTGCTAGTAGCTGCTTCAAGGCCCTCGGCATCCAGCATTTCGTCGCAGAAGACACTGCTAAACTGCGCACGGAACAAGTTGGCGATATCCGCGACAGAGTCAGCTTCGTGAGTGCCGTCAGTCATGGTGGAGGGTAAGCCGCTTTCCTTCCGTTGATCATTCACGAACCGCCAAAAGCTTTTTGGTTTCGTTTTGAGACGGCTCTGCAATTGAGACTGATGAGAGTTGTATAAGCTGAGGTTGTTTGTAGCCGTCGTTGGCGCGTGCGTAAATTGTCCTCGTAGAATCGGTGCGATATTTGCTGTGTTTCCTAAGAGCAGCCCTTTTAACTCGTTTCAAATGTTTGAGGTCGGAATTAGACCAAGCAGGTTTGGGAGGCTTACGGTTGAGTTCCTTAGGCACGAATTGATCAACGGTGTACAGCAAAATGTTACACAAAGTCGAGGCAGCAGAATTCGTATCCCCGTTTGCAAGGGTCGTGTTCCAATTCACGCCGGCGAGAAAGTTATTAATTTCCACGAAATCAGCTTGGGTGAAGTCATAATAAACGTTTTCGATGTTGTCATGGAAGCTGTACTTAGGATTAAACTCCAGTGTCAGTAGCAGAGGGGCATGATTTCTGCAGCATTTGACAAGCGGTGTCGGAGCTAGAAGAACGGAACATCTTTGACCCAATTCTAGTCATAGCCCTTTTTGACGTTTAATACACGAACACATATGCCAAATTTAAATCACATAAGTGCAAGTGAAAGGGAAACAAAACAGTGAGAAAACAAACAATCGATTCGTTTAAGTGTTGCCAGAAATTAATATATCTTTCATGTGATGGCGAGTGTGTCTGAAGTGTGGCAGATTGTGTTTTTAAGGGTGTTAACACATAGTGGCCGAGTGACTTACCCCCTGGGGTTGTCTGAAAAAAGCTTGTGTACTGTTGTCGATTTGTACTACCAGAGGAAAGTCGAATATCAATACACGACAATCAATATTTGTGATATTATAACTAACAAATTTAGCAACGCAAACACCTCCTTACGATCATTTCGTTTTTATTGAGAATATTCTTGTTCACTTTTGCATCATAATACAGTTACATTACAATAATATACAATCAACAAATTATAACGGTTCTGCTTGCTATTTTTTTCCCCATCTTCCTTTGCATTTAGCATATCCCATTTCGATTGGTTTCGATTCACATTTGCTTTTCTTCCTAATTGTTCATTTTTTTTTTATATTTGTCTTAAGCTACATTCAACTTAGGGGCTACTGTTTCTCTGCTTCCTTTTGTTTTTGAAATACTTCGCGGTCAATTTTAGCAATATTCAAACACTTGTCGAGGGAAAAAAGAAGACGGAACTAGGGTTTTGATTTCCCTTCCAACGCTGCCGGTATAATTATTTTACAGAGTGGTAATTCGTTACACTTACTCGCTACTGGTAATAAATACGATTATAAAAATAGCGTCTGTTTTTTTTTGTTCACTACGCATTGTATAATTTCATCCCAATTCGTTTTTTGGGGACTCAGTTGGGTTTCAGAAGGGTACAAGAGTGTGAGTGTGATTCTGCAGCAGAGCAGATAGGGTGTCGTAGGATAAATTGCTATTTCAACTGGTTGCGCTATTGTTCTGTGTGGTTTGTTACTGATTCTTTCCTTCTGATGGATTTTACCTAATCGTTAGCCATTCTTCGTTAAAACTTTACTTTAAACCTAATTCCGATTTATTTTTTATTTTTGCAGGTATTGCTAATTTTGCCTCCACATATAATAAATAGTTGTTTTTTTTTCACAGTTGTTTTGCACATTTGTAAATAAGAAAAGATCGAAGACGAAGCACTGACAAATCAAGGCAACTATTATGCGGTGTTGTTATAAGTGTTCTTCAAAGTTAACTTTATTCGTATCTTTTTTGCTCAAAGATGAAATCTTTCAATACCACTGTTAATTTTTCTTTAGAATTGAGTGCTTAGAGATATTAAAAAAAAAGAAACAACAAGCGTTTCAAGCAAAGCTGTTTTCTCATACCTTTTATCCACTTAATCTTTAATCCGTACGGCGAAATAGTGATCTCGTTCTCAATTTCGGTTGGTTTTGATGTTAGTTATTACATATTTTGTTTAGATACAAATAACACAGGCGTCAAATTTGCAATACACGTTTGTCTTTACACGACGATTTCAATTATGGTTTTTGTTTTCTTTTATTTATTTAAGAATATTGATCACACACGCAAGGCATTTATATGTTTTTGGATTTTGTTTGTTTTGTTTTGTTTTTGAATAGATTTGAAAGAGATTGTTATTATTTTCCATTTCTGTTTTGTTTTTAGTTTTTTTTTTGTATAATTCGATTATTCTACGCAAGTGTTCGTCCTAGTTAATTCCGATGCGTGTTTTTGTTTTCAACAACATACTTTTTGTATAAAAAGAGATGCTATTTTGGGGGGGTTGGTGGCAAATTAATCTCAACTGTTACTTACTCTTCTCTTTTCAGATTGGCATATAGTTTTTCAATATCATTCTTGTTCGGTTTGTACTGTCTAGACTGCTATTAACCTTTCCTGGATATTCCTAATTGGGCGCTGTTGCAAGCAAGTTATAAAGCTATTTAGCTGTGGTGAAAAAAACTAATTATGCTGATGCCTGGATTTTAAGGTTACCGGTGCACTTTTTGTCCTGTAACGCTGTTTGGCAAATTAGAATCACAACCAGCATAACCCCGTCCTGGATTCAGTAGTACAAGCACGGGTCGTACTCAGATTGAATGTTGCTTCTCGTGCAAATCTTCTTGCAGAAATGCAGTGATGGAATCTATTTGATCCATTTCGAGATCGTACTTGGAGGCCGATGCAAATAGGTGCCGTAGAGAACTGTGATGAACTACAGGTGAGTAGGTTTAAAAGGTGAAACTGGAGGGAGTCCTTTTTCCATATGATTTATAGGTTAGGTTAATTATCACTTCACGATTTTGGAGACTACAAATTACAAACAAAACAAAACTAACAACGCTGAAATTGCTAACCAATGCATGCTCCAGTAGAGCAAACGATTCTTGAAAATTGCACGCCTGAAGTCCTAATAGTATTTGAGGTTTGTGCTCAGAAAACTTCGAAGTGATAGGGATTTGATTCCGTATGTCCTTAATCGTAGTCTACCTTCTTCCGCTGCTAGTATCCCTTGATCACCAAGCGGGCCTTGTATCGTTTAACGTTTCCACTGGCATCGTGCTTCGTCTTGGACGCGCGTCTCCCATTACCGTCTTCCAACGTTCAGAGTCTTCCCGTGACAATGCTTCCTAATGCGGCATTAGATCGTCATTCCTCTTGGCGGTGGCTGGAGTGGCGGATTCTTCATTCTCATTTGTTGCTTTAGAGTCGGTGAAAACCTCATCTCCCTCCAGCTCTGCAGCGGATTCACGGAGCTTCTTCTGGGGAAAGCGAAACAACTTCCTCGATGTCTAAATGAACACACTTAGTCGTTTTTACTGAAGTCAGTAAATTTGTACTGAGTTTTCGAACAGCTGTAAAAATCAGTAAACTTTGAATCATCAGCACATGAAATGTAAGGAATATTATAAAAATGTTATATTATTCTATCAATAGATAATGTTGGCATGAAGCGTTCATTGTACATTTCGAAAGAATTTGTGTTTTCTTAAATTTTTAAGAATTGTTTTTATGTTTACCGAACTTTTCAGCTGTTTGAAATTTTATCGAACAGATTGAGTGTATACCAGCGTGTGGCGTCGTGGGACTTCTTGCATAGCTAAGTTACATTCAAGGCTGATTTCATCGATGAACGGTGTCTTTTAGTTCGAATGACAGTGTTGGAAGTTTTGTTAAGTATGTACCGTCTGCGAAAAATCAGCCTATTCAAATAGCTTTTTTTTTAATTTACCTGTCACACGAATCCAATAAGTCGTGACAATTATTTTCAGGACTTTTCACACAAAATTTAAATTTAATTCACATAACATGCGAGAAAAATCATTATTAGGTGTACCTGAGAACATCAAATTCACGTTTCGGACCAAGCATCCAGCAGAGGTGCTCGGATTGGTTTTTCCAATTCCAAAAAAATTTACCTCGTTTTTATCCAAAAAGGCCTGAAAGTGAACAAAAATGTGTACTTAGCAATCCTTAAAGACCATGTTTTGCCTTGGATTACATCTACCTACGGTAAGAATGCGAATATTGTGTTGCAGCAAGACTAAGCCCCTGCCAGGGGGTTAGTCACTCTGCCACGTTGTGTTTGTATTTCAGTGTGTCGAAAGGTACTACAATAAAAAATAAATTGCTTATTGGCAACCATGGACCTTTTTGACGTTTAATACACGCAAGACTTATGCACCATCTAAATCACATCAGTGCAAGCGAGAGGGAAGCAAAACAGTGAGAAAACAAACAATCGATTCGTGTAAGTGTTGCTAGAAATTAATTTATCTTTCATGTGGTGGCAAGTGTGTTTGAAGTGTGGCAGATTGTGTTTTTGAGAGTGTTAACACATGGTGGCCGAGTGATTTACCCCCTGGCCCTTCCCACACGTCATAGAAAACACAAATGTTGTTGAAGGACAACATGCCACAATTCTGGTCCAAAGAGATATAGGCAGCTAGCTCGCCTGAATTAAATCCTCTGGATTTCAGTTTATGGGCGAAAATTGAAGCACGTGTATGTGAACATCCTCACTCGAACATTAACTCACTTCGAACCTCCATAACAAAGCATTGGAATGAAATATCATCTGACTATATTAATTGTCAATTGTCAATTGTCAAGTTCTGCAAAAGGCGTCGTCTAAAAGCGGTCATCAACACAAATGGTGGACATATTGAGTGAAAATCAAGCGTAATCTTCAACGATTATTGCATGTCAATCTAGGTTATGTTTCAAGTTGATAACAGAGATACAAAGCTCATGATACATAAAATTAAATATTTTTGAGTCTGATTATTTTCTGACCCTTACCGAATATTGCTTGGTGAACGGTAGATTGCCAAACATGAAGCGGACAAAATAGTGGCGGATCACCTGTGCTACCATGAGAAAGAAAGGGTTAAAGCTTTTGATGCATTCTCTATGTTTGCATTAGCTGACAGCAAGTCAATGCATGAATTGTTGAGCAGCTATTGCCTTTGCATATCCATGAACATGCCGAGAAATCTGTGCAGTCGAAACAGAAAACCAGTCGAGTCCATTCTATCAGCTTGTACAACTAGCAAACTGGCCCCTGCATATTAAATGGAGAGTAGCCTCACACGCCATGCAGAACAATCTGTGCGATAACGCTTTTGTAACATGTGTAACATAAGTCCTGGGAATACTTTCAGGCGTTTTACAGCATTAACAAACACACAGATGTCAACCAATGTACTTGTCACGTTCATCTGTGTTCCTACTTAACTGTCAAACTCAAATTGCGCAGCAGTTTCCATTAAAAATGTCGGACAAGCTGGATTTACGAGCACAAGTCGCCAACCTTTTTGGACGGCTTAGTACAAGTGAAATTTTGAGCGTGTTCAAAGACGAGCCAATATCAAAATCAACAATATACCGTGTTTTGAAAGATTGTCGTGATGGTAAAGAACCGGAAAATAAAAATAAAAGTGGTCGCCCAACAAAATTGAGTGCCAGAACAACGAAAAAACTGCTGTCAAGCGCTGAAAACAAGGTTGGCCAATCAACACGCAAATTAGCATGAAAATTTCAGGTTTCAAACATGACAGTCCATCGGATTTTGAGAAAACATAACGTAATCTATCGGAAATGTCAGCGTGCACCAAAATATACACAGCAACAACTCGAAAAAATACCAAAATGCTGCCGTGCACTTCGTCGCGAGCATTTTGCAAATGGAAAGTGCATAATTTTGGATGATGAATCTTACTTCACGTTTTCGCACCATGAATTGAGTGGCAACGATGGTTTCTATACTGCTAACATTAAAACAACACCAGACGATGTTAAATATGTCAGCAAATCGAAATATGAGCCAAAGGTGTTAGTGTGGGCAGCCATGTCATCGAAGGGTATCTCGGCGCCTTTGATACGCCCAAACAAGGCCAAAGCTGTCAATTCTGACGTGTATATCAGCCAATGCTTGCCGAAATTGAAGCAATTCATCAACAAATATCACGCTGACGACGAAATCATGTTTTGGCCGGATCTTGCAAGCTGTCATTACGCGAAAAAAACATTAGATTAGCTAACTGAGCAAAACATACCATTTGTACCGAAAAAGGACAATCCACCTAACGTGCCTCAGGCTCGTCCAACTGAAATTTTTTGGAGTGTTCTCAAACGTATGGTGTACGACAATGGCTGGGAAGCTAACAATGAGCAACAATTGGTTAATAGAATCAAGCGGAAGATGAAAGAAATAGACATAGACACCGTCCAGAACCTGATTCAACATGTTCGCCGTACACTGCGTAAAATCGAAGATAATGGTCCATTGAGCGTACTGTAAACATATTTTTCAACAATTTATTAATAGAATAAAATACCCTGAAGAGCATTTTAAAATCCGATTGTTTGATTTCAAGTACCATGCTTTTGAATTTTTCCCAGGACTTATTTTACATACGTTAGTTGCGGTTTGAAGGAAGTTACGTATTGTATACTGCCGCTCTAGGCATACTTTCCCATGTTCTATGTGGTTCCCTATATACACGGGACAGTTATGCTTATAATGGCAGTATACGTATTGAAACTCTATACCCAACTGCCTATTGGAACGCCTCTAAAGTACCACATTTTGGCTAAGCATTTCACACCTCCCTCTTCAAATTCAACGAGTCGAATGTGGGTTTTTCCAGAATGAACAACACGTCATCCATTGTCCAACGTCTGGGCCCGTCCTGCAACCATCCTCAGGTAACGGGTGTTCAATAAAAAATGAGAATGATTTCAATACCTTTCTGTAATTAAAGTAAAGTGCGTGAATTTTATTCTCTCCAAGTGAATTGCTCTCTGGACTCCCTAGAAATGGGTGGCATGTTTATTTTCGCTCGGGTGCTGTCAGTTCAATAGAAGATGGCTTCGAAACAGCAAGCACTCCGCGAGCGTGTTGTACGGTTTTAGGAAACGCATGGTCATCGTGGAAAAAAAGTTTACGGTAGACCACTTTCGAGACGAAAACGTGCCCGTGAGTACAGTTTACCGGATCCTGGCATCCCGGAGCGTGGAGCGAAAGGCCGGTAGCGGCCGTCTGGCGAAGATAATGACGAAGAAGAAGAAGGAAGCGTTGAAAAAGCTGTTCGAAAACAAGGACGGAACGAGTTTGCGTGACGCCGGCTGAAAATATCACTGCTCCCATACCTTGATTCACCGAAGATGGAGGACATCATCTGTCGGAAGAAGACTCGGTCCCCCGAGTACACGGACGATCAGCTAGCGACCGTGAAATCGCAGTGCCGGTGGATGACGAAGAATTACCGCGGGACGTCGTTCGTGCTGAACGACGAAAGTTACTTTCCGCTCTCGAAGACCCACATTCCAGGAAATGACAGCTACTTTTCCAGCGACAAGTCAGCCACACCCCCCGAAGTAAAATATAAGTTTAACCATAAATTTGATAAAACAAAAACGTTATGCTGTACATCACCATATCGGACAGAGGGATTTCAAAGCCGTGGTTCAAGCCAAGCGGTTTGGCCATCATTCAACAAGTGTACCAGGAGGAGTGTCTTGAGAAAATTCTTCTGCCGTTCTTAAAGGAGCATCATGCGGATGGGAAGTACGTCTTCTGGCCGAACAAGGCGTCTTCCCATTACGCCAAGAAGACGCTGGAGTATCTTGAGCAGAAAAAGATACCGTACCTAAAACGGGGCGAATAGAAACAATGGGGCGAATAGAAACAAAACTTCCCACTCTTAAACATATTACTACTAGCCTATGATTTTCCTCAAAAAGTAAGCGGACATATTTTTCCCAGTTAGTATGACACTGAAAGAAATTCACCAAGCTATTCCTGGGTTGGCAACATGCTGTAATTTTTTTTAGAAAATTCAAAACATGGAGGTTCAAGTTTCATGCGTTTGTGAGTGCTCATAAACTTATCTTGTAGAAGCCATTTTATTTGATTCTCAACTTGTTCACGTGCTGTAATCGGTAGATCATTAAGTTAACCAAGGTTTAACAGTGGAATTGCGGATCAACACCAGGTATTTTTTACCTAATCATTCATATTTGATTGTATAATCTCGATTCACACTTAAGCGGGGCGAATAGAAACAATGTCCTTGTTAAAGTTTTTGTTTGAAAATTAAGTGAAAATGACATCAAATAATTAATATGATGTAATTCGCGCTCTTCATTTTCAGAAAACAGTGGTTAGGAACTACAAACCGAAAGGTTCAACATCCTATAAAAAAGTGGATTCACACATTGAGAATGTTGCAAATAAAAACATGTCCTTACGCCAAGCATGGTATCAGTTACTCGGTAATTTATCGGCATGCAAAAAAAGGAAATTCCAT
Organism: Aedes koreicus; assembly: GCA_024533555.2. Taxonomy (NCBI): domain Eukaryota; kingdom Metazoa; phylum Arthropoda; class Insecta; order Diptera; family Culicidae; genus Aedes; species Aedes koreicus. Next base: position 304,774 of record JAHHFK020004364.1, on the reverse strand, counting down.
CAAACCTCAAGGCGGACAAACTTGCCTTTCTGAATCCGACGAAGCCTTGTTGGAGCAAAGGCTGAAACTGTGCTCGGAATGGGGGTATCCCGTAGATACCTGGATGTTACGCCTCATTGTTCAAGAATATTTAGACAGAACCGGAAAGAAAATTACAAAATTCAAACGAAATCTACCAGGACCGGATTTTGTTTATTCCTTTTTAAGAAGGCATAAACGGGAGCTGTCCTACGGGATGTGCCAGAACATCAAAAGGAACCGGTGTGCCGTTTCAAATAAAATCGTCAACGAGTACTTTGACAGATTGAACAACGAACTCCAGGATATTCCTGCTTCCAACATCGTACACTACGATGAAACGAACCTATGTGATGACCCGGGAAAAAAGAAGGTTATTACAAGACGAGGACGTAAGTACCCGGAACGTGTTATGAATAGTACTAAAGCGTCTGTTTCGGTGATGTTTAGTGCGACAATATCATAGACTAACTCTAAGACCAGTAGGTCCCGAACAAATACGATATTTTTCTTGGCTCAGTCAGTACTAGCACATCGGTCCCAAGCTCGGTCCCAAGCTTAATGATTCGCCCCTAACAACGTAGCTCACACCAACACATTCTCAAATGGTGTGTCAAAATAACATAGTGAATCAAAACAACAACCAAGATACTAGTACCGGAAGATACCGAAGAGCGCAAGAATTATTGCAAGGTATACTTCGGACCTAGGGGTTCTACAACAGTGAACCAATTTCAAACCGCTAGTTGCACATTGATTGTTGACAATATTACCTCCGTATGTCGTGTACAAGGCTCTTCATTTGTAAAATTCATGGACTTCCCCCCCCTCCCACCCCCCCATAAAACTATTTATCTTCTTGGGCTTCCTCTTGTCATAATTGCCGTACGAGCGTTGACCCGAGGATCCGAAAGATGGACGTCATTGCCGTCCAGCGCTCTTGTGAGAGCATTGCGACTAAGTTTCGTCATACGGCTGACCAGGGTCCCTTCTCCAATATTCATTGAGGTTTTTTTTGAAGAATAAACATTATGCTTTTAATAAAAAATACAGAATTCGTTGAAATTTTTTGTTTTGTTTTTGTGTTTGTTTGTTTTTACTATACGACTGAAAAAAATCTCATTTTTTATTGAACACCCGTTAGAAGCAATGGATCCCAAAAACTGACTGGATACTTTCACTTATGTTCACATATGTTTCATTTGCCTCAAGCGGTTACAACACAATTGGGTGCACAAGTTTCCCTTGCATTTGGTGAACCTAATATCTGATAGTTAGCAGACACTAAATCAATCGATGGACGACATTTTTCACCTTTTGCTTGGATTAGATTTGATGTTGCTGCTGGCAACTATCTATATCCCGAATACGAAAAATATATGTAAAGTATTTGAATTGATCGGACGCTCCTGCAAACAGTCCATTGTGAGTAAGCACATTTTATCTGGTTCAGTAGATATAATATACTCAATTTGTGTGGAACCATGCCCTATGGAAGAATTTGCTATTGGCAGTGTGTTGATCGAACTTTAGGTAGGTAGTTGTCTTATTTTCCGGTTGTCAGAAATTAACGAGTGCAATCATTTTTCTATTTAACCAAAATGTTTTCACCTGAACCAGGTTTTAATGCGCTTGACTCACAATCCATTTTTTCTTCTCTCAACCTCATTGGAATGTTCTGACAGGTAGTACAATTGATATTCACAAAAAAGAAAATCAAACAGCAAATCGTGTCGGACGCTTTTTTTCTGTTTACCTACACAATAATCAATTGAGATAATAATACTAAACTAATTATATTTTAACTATATTTACACGGCGAACAAAGATCATATTTCATTTCGATAAACTGCATCGTTACGTTATGCTTCAGTGGTTCAAATTTCCCTTTCTTCGACTAACACTAATCGCTAATGAAAAAACAGAACTTTTAAATAGATAATGATATAGGGTGTTCCTTAAACTTAGTCTTTAAAACTTACGCGGACTTATGATGAAACTAGATAGTATTATTAAAAAAAAAAACAAGGGCAATATGATGGAAAAATTGACTTCCTTCAATTTACATTCGTTTGCGATTATCTCAACCGCCCTCTTCCACTGCACGTTAAAATTAAGGCAAAAATTATAGAAACAAAAAGGTCACAGGAACAACAAAACTAAATCTGGTGGAAAATTTTAAAACTCGCTCTCTTCCGAAACAGAAAACAGCTTACAAGCTACAGCGAAATAGTCCTAAAGTTAAATCCGTTGTGCCAGGACTGCGAGCAGTAAGCAGGCCGTCACCGCTGTCGCCCCACCGGCGGATGACCACCGCGTTACGGCTCCACTGCCGGTGCCACCCTTGTTACCGGACGAGCCCCCAATGCTCGACAGGCTAATACTGCTCTCCGGCTTGTCGATACTCCGGCTGCTGGCGACTTCCTCTCGGCTCAAACGGTCGATTTCGTTGCTCATCATGTCGTCGCTGTCGTCGTCGTCGCCGCCATGCCGGTTACCAATTTTATCGACCGGGGTGTTGGTGATGGGAACCGGTTCGAACGTCGTGGTTGCCTCCGTAGTTGAGGTCGTCGTCGTTGTCGTGGTCGTCGTCGTCGGCACTAGGGTTCCGTTTTCGATCCAGTAGATCGGACTGAACTCGATTTTGACATCTTCCATGTCTTTGCTCAGCATCTTTGAGGGGGGATTAGAAATGTTAAGTGGCTGATTCGTTTGGCAAACACTCCGAGTACTCACGTATCCGGACAGCTTCCTGGACGCCGGATCACTATTGTCGTCGTAGTATGCCTTCAGATTCGCATGATAAGGCGCCTCCATTTCAGTATAGTTGCCCAATAGCGTCACATTGATGGCCGTTCCCGGTTGTAGAATCGTGTTGATGGCTTTGGTCTGAAAAAAAAAACACAATTTCGTATTACGATTTGTAGGTAGCGAATCGGTGGAATCACGTAGCGCTTACCTCAAACTTCCGCTCCGTCAGTTCAACGCCCCAGAAGATGTCGACCGATTGTTGCGTCCTCGGGTCAATCACCTTTGTCGGGACACCATTGCCAACGCCCTGCTGCCGACCGTAGTAGGTCAGTTTGGTGTAATCGTAGGTTATCACCGTTTCCGCCTGGTTCGTGATATCCTCCTCGTTCGACAGGATAGTTGATCCTAAAAGCGGTTGGTAACACGATAATGAATGACTCTTAGAAAGAAGGAGAGGCAAACCAACCTAGAATAGTGATGTTTTTCTTGATAGTAGTCCGCAGCTTATTCAGTTTGATGTTACGCAGTTCGTACTTTACGGGTTCGATTTCGACCAGGATGTCGCCGTGTTCGTGTTCCTAGGGAAGAAATCAAATTAGGTTTTGCAAACTAATTAGAATTAATCCTGTGTCACAAACCACCGTGTCGGGCAATCCTGGAAGCGGTGCGTAGATTCTTCCTCCGAGCTTCTCCGTTGGATCGTAATTGCCCACTATGTACGGATGATGATGGCCGTGATGTTCCAGCTTGTACCGTGCTACGTAGTAATCGTTTACCTTAAAAAGGGATAAAAGAGGTGGATAATTAATTTATCTTCTAGATGGGTTGAGACTAGAACACGTGGAATATGGAACATATAAAAAAATAAGGCCCCAATTCTCGTTTCAAGAAAGACAACGTTATCGCGTGCGAAAATGTCTTTAATGGAGGCGGTAGATTGGGGGTGGCAAAATGTCTCTTGGCGATTCGTTAAACGATTCTAGGTGATGTCTTCCTTATCAGCATGGTTTTATTTTTATGACTTTGTGCCACCTTCCGAAGGTGATTTTCATCGTGGCTAAAATTCTTCGATGACTCAATTATCTACAGGTTCTCCTATTTGGCGATAATTTGCGGATGTGGGTTTTGTTGTTAAAAATCTATTTCAAATACCGGAGTCACCAAGTCAAGAAGGCCATGCGTCTCCATGCTAATTGTGTCAGTACAGTTGTAGATGGTAAACAAAAAAGTTGAGAGGAAACATTTACGGAAATTGCTTGCGGTGAAAGAAATGAATTTTCGTATTAAATCAACAATTCTACGAGAATAGCATTCGGAAGAACAACAAACTTTTCCCATAAACTACAACTGCTGCACGCTAATGGGTCAACCGAAGTTTGTTCGCTTACGTTTTATCCCAATGTCTACTTGAATCTCATCGGAAGTTTGTACGCTTTAGGAGGTAACGTTTTGAAAAGGCGAGGAGAAGGTCGCAATTTCGGTACAAACAACGCGATAAGTTGCTTTTGGAAAAACCAAAAAAAAAGATTATTCAGGTAAGTATACATTATTTCCACGTAGATCTTACGTGAAAACTAAGTTACACCTGTGGGTAATCGGAGTACTTTTTTGTGCTGTTGAGAATAGTATAGAATAGGACTGAACATTTCATTTTATTGATGAACTAACATTAAAATGTCAAACGTCGTCTTCAGCATTTTGCCAATGTACTCGTTTCATTTCTGCTTCTCTCCAACATCGTTGAAGACCCACACTCGCCAGATCTTGCTGCACCTGATCCGCCCATCTTGCTCGCAGCGCTCCACGTCTTCTTGTACCAGCCGATTGGAGACGAACACCATCTTTGACTGGTTGTTCTTCTTGTTGCTAAATCTCCTGCCCAACATATCCTTCCAGCTTTCGCCACTTTCTGGATGCTGGGTTCGTCGTAGAGTTGGGCGAGCTTGTGGTACATCCTTCTTCGCCACACACCGTTCTCCTGCATAACGCCAAAGATGGTCCTAGGCACGCGACGTTCGAAAACATCAAGTGATTGCAGGCCATCCTCGAGGATTGTCCACGTCTCATGCCCGTAGAGAACCAGCGGTCTTATCAGCGTTTTGTACATGGTACATTTAGTGCGACGGTGAAGCTCTTTTTGACTGCAAGATCTTCTGGGCACCATAAAGCTTGCTTCAGATAGTATTGGAACAAAAACAATTGCCTGTATTTCAGTTATTTATTATTGAATTCAAGATCTTTTTTTATACAAATGTAGCGTTTTCTTCATACTTTTAAGAAAAAATACGGATAAAATTATTCCTCACGGTTTCGAAGGAATTCTCGAATTTTTCCTGTAACACGGCTCATTAGGCGGCGCACACCTTCTTCGTCCATTGTTTTAGCTGTCTTATTCCACCAGGTCTTCATCTGATTGATGTCTTTGACAACCTTTCCCTTTGCCTTGAGTCTCCTCTTCATGATTGCCCAGTATTTCTCAATAGGGCGGAACTGGGGGCAGTTGGGTGGGTTAAGGTTTTCGGAACAACCTGGACCCCTTTCTCTGCATACCATTCTTGAACGACTTTGCTGTAATGACAGCTTGCCAAATCTGGCAAAAACATTACGGGATGGTCGTGGGATCGAATGAACGGCCAAATCCTTTTTGGAGACAATCTTTTTGATATAGTTCCGACGTCATTGTGTTATTTGTAACGAAAACTTTCGTCTTTTTGCCACAGCTGCAAATGCCCTGCCAAATCATGAATTTTCCATCCCACACCCCCCCCCCCCCCCCCCCCCCCCCCCCCCCCCCCCCCCCCCCCCCCCCCCCCCCCCCCCTCCCCCCTTCCCCCCCCTCCCCCCCCCCCCCCCCCCCCCCCCCCCCCCCCCCCCCCCCCCCCCCCCCCCACCCCCCCCCCCCCCCCCCCCCCCCCCCCCCCCCCCCCCCCCCCCCCCCCCCCCCCTTCCCCTCCCGTCCCCCCCCCCACCTCCCCAACCCCCCCCTTTTTCCCCCCTCCCCCCCCCCCTTCCCCCCTCAACACCCCCCAAACCCCCCCCCCCCGCCAACCCCCCCCCCCCCCCCCCCACCCCCCCCCACCAACCCCCAAACAAACCACCCCCACACACCCTACATCTTCTCTCGAACAAAAAACAAAAAAAACCCCAAACCTCCAACAGAAAAAAAACCCATAATAAGCTTTTTGGCTTTTTTTTTTTTTCAAATCAACCACAACCATTCCCTATCATCACCACCATTAAACCCTGGTTCGTCACAGCATTCTTTGACTCTGTTGGATCAAAGCAACACAGCCTCAGATGTTGGAGCAACCGAGCTGCATAGCAACCTAACAACCAACTGGGCGGTTGCTTATTTAACCCAATCGACAAGTGAAAAATGTCTCATTCCTTACTATGCATCTGAAGTGAATACACGCTTATTAGTTACCACTCGAGTTCTTGTTCCCTTACTTCAATATTGTGTTACCACGGTTGTGATACTTATCAGTTGCCGACGAGTATTTCCTGGACGTTACGATTTTCAAGCGATCCAGATCACGAATCCATCCGGAAGAATGCCTGCGAATCCACCCCCGACGGAAGGAAGCAGCGGAAGAGCTAACGGAGGAAACGAACTGCAAGAAGCCATTCTGCAAATCACGCAACTTCTTACGCGGTTGGCCGTTCCTGCACCTCCGAACACTGAACAAATCTTAGAAGCGCTATCGACCAACATCAGTGAATTCACCTTCGATCCGGACAACGGGATTACATTCGAGAAGTGGTTTTCCCGGTACACGGAGCTATTCGAGAGTGATGCCAGGAATTTGGACGACGCTGCCAAAGTTCGGTTACTCCTGAGGAAGCTGGATACCGCATCTCATAGCCGATACGTGAATTACATTCTTCCGAAGCTACCCAAGGATCTTCAGTTCGCCGAAACCATCTCAACACTCAAGAAGATTTTCGGCATGCAATCCTCTATTTTCCACCGACGGTTCCAGTGTCTGCAGCTAGTCAAGTCGGAAGGCGATGACATAATCAGCTATGGCGGCATGGTGAACAGAGCTGTGGAAGAATTCGAGTTCCAGAATTGCAAGATCGACCAGTTCAAGTGCTTAGTGTTCGTCTGCGGACTCAAAGCTCCTCGATATGCAGACATCCGAGCCCGACTCCTATCACGCATCGAAGGCGAAACGGCGGAACATCCGGTAACACTCCAGACGCTCATCGACGAGTTTCAACGCCTCGTAAACCTGAAAGCGGACACATCGATGATCGAGCAGCAATCAAGCTTGAAGTCATCCGTACGTGCAGTGTCGGAGAAGAAACCCGGTAAGCCTCACCAGCATTCGATGAAGATGGAATCGAAGACACCCCGTACTCCCTGTTGGCAATGCGGCCAAATGCATTTTGTTCGTGACTGTCCGTTTTCTACACATCAATGCAAGACGTGCAATCGATCTGGCCATAAGGAGGGGTACTGTGGCTGCATCAAGAAAGCTACAGACAGTTCATCCAAACCACCGCAAGACAAACGTTACAAGGGAAAGAAGAACGGATCAGCCACGCAAACCAGAAGCGTGAATCAAATTGCGAATCAAAGCAGGAAGAGAAAATTTGTAACGACATCAATCAACGGCGTTGCAGTTTCACTCCAGTTGGATTCAGCAAGCGATATCACAGTGATCTCCGAATCAACCTGGATGATGCTTAAGAAACCAGAAGCAAAGCTACCCTCAATAGAAGCTGTCAATGCGTCCGGCGAGCCTCTAGGTCTGATCGGTGTGTTCCAGTGTGATGCGGCTATCAATGGCGTTGTGAAGCAAGCAAGATATTTTGTGACGTCTGTTCCTGATCTCAATGTTCTGGGCATAGAATGGATCAACCTGTTCAACCTGTGGTCAATACCGTTCGACGCAATCTGCAACCACATTGGATCTGAAAACAAGCCATCAACCAACAATTGACTTCAACAACTTCAAGCAAAGCAAGCGCTCAAGTTTTCGACGAATCGTTGGGTCACTGCACAAAGACCAAAGTGAAGCTTTTCCTGAAACCTGATGCCAAGCCCGTATTTTGTTCCAAGCGACCGGTTCCTTTCAACACGGTTCCACTCGTTGACGCCGAACTAACCCGCCTGCAGAATCTTGGAATCATTCAAGTTGACTTCTCATAGTGGGCAGCGCCGATTGTAGCAGTTCGCAAGCCAAATGGACGAGTACGGACTTGTGCAGATTATTCGACGGGATTGAACGATTCTCTGGAAGCCAATCACTATCCTCTGCCAACGCCGGAGGAGATTTTTTCGCAACTCAACGAAAGCACCGTGTTCAGCATCATTGACTTGTCAGATGCATATCTGCAAGTAGAATTGGATGATGACTCCAAGAAGCTCCTCACTATCAACACCCACAGAGGATTGTTCCGGTTCAACAGACTCGCTCCAGGAGTGAAATCGGCACCAGGAGCATTTCAGCGTTTGATAGATGGCATGATAGCAAATATACCGGGAATTCGTTCGTTCATCGATGATTTGATCATGTTCGGAAAGGACTGGAAGTCACACAATGCTTCACTCAACATGCTACTCAGCCGTTTGCAAGAATATGGTTTCCACATCAAGCTAGAGAAGTGCAGTTTCTACCAAACGGAAATTGGATATCTAGGACACATTGTCGACCCTCAAGGCATACGTCCGGATCCTGAGAAACTGAAGGCCATTGCATCGATTCCACCTCCGACCAACATTTCCGAGCTTCGATCTTTCCTTGGAGCAATCAATTTCTATGGAAGATTTGTTCGGAACATGGACAAGCTGCTGAAACAAGGAGTGGAATTCGGAATGCCAACAGTCTTTCGATGAATTCAAGAAGATTCTTCAATCAAAGTCGTCAGCTGTGTAGAATATATGAACAGCTATTGTAGTGAAATTTTGCCTCGCAGCAGCGTGTGCGTCTGTCTCTCCCACGTAGAGGGGAGAAACTATTAAAGTCAAATAGGGTGGTAGGCCTGATTGTCACCACTAGTGATAAGTCTATTTTCCTATATTTTTTTTCTTTTATTTCTACATGGTATTTGCAAATTATTATTATTTTTTTTTATTAGCATTTAAATTAATTGATTGGTCAAGGGTTTTTTTTATGGTGATTGTGGTTGTATGTGTGTGTATAATCATGGCCTCCCCTGAGGCTAAGGTTACTCGCATAAAGCATTACCACCCATTTCCTAAGGGACCTTGGGTTGTCTTTTTTTTCGGCCCAAAGATAAACCATTGAAAACTCTAGACATTTCAAGAGAGTTGCTGCGTAAGTATCCTGGTGTTTCTTTACATAAAGAGAGGGTTAATAGTCTGCGTGTAGAAGCGCCGAACTATGAAATATTAGCTATTGCTGACCACAAAGCATTCAATATCGAATACTGTGTATATGTCCCTTCGCGAGATGTGGAGATCGATGGCGTTGCCTCCGATGCGAGTCTGACGGTCGAGGACCTGAAACGAGCTTCCAGGGTGGCCACACAATCTAAATTTAGAAATTTCCGCATTTTTGCCTAATTTTCCCGACTGACAAAATGAGTGATAAGTTGCACAGAAAAAAATAATGAATTTTAACAGGCACGTAAAATTTCTCCGTATCGTTTAATTCTAAGCCAAAGGAAGCGTAAACAACGAAATTGTCTGCAATCTTGTATGCACCATACAACAATTTATGCAGGGCTTCAAATGGTGAGTTGACAACTTCGAAGGAGGGTGCGACCGACCTCCAATCCTCACAAGTTCCTACATCACGCCTCCACGTGTCATATGATTACAAAAGACTGCCAGCTGAAACATGGAGGTGCTGGTTGGCGTAGCCTGGGCAATGTTTTCAATTCGACAATAGCGAATTGAGGGGGTGCGACTGAAGATCGTGTTCCTTTAAATCATATTGTATGTTTTCCATTCTCAATTTATTAATAATTTCAGCACGCCTTAGAATCATCGGCATCAAAAGCTCTCAATTAATAACTGTAGAAGTGCATTTAAAACAATAATTTGAAAGCAAGCAATAAGCAATTTGTAAAAGCAAAAAGCTTGAAATGCTAAATATAATAACGCTTTAGAATCATCTTTGCATTCCAAAACCATGTAAGAGCATGAAGCAACATGACAGGCATCAAAGGCTCAGTTTGTTTTTCGGCATTTCAGCATAACTTTTAATTTAAAATTGCAATTCTGAACTTCAACTACTATATTCATAAAAGACTGGCATTTGCTTATAAGCAATGTAAGATTTTATTTTAATATTGTGTTTAGTGGTATTATGGTAAGATAAGCCATTTATTTCAGAAATTATCAAACCGGACTCTTCGATCACTTCAATTGCTATCTTTGAAATGTTACTAGTATAAAGAAAAAATATAACATAAAATATTAAAATAATATTTTTTATTTATATTTTTTTTTTTTTTTTTTATTTAATATTTTCTTTTCTATTTTTCTCTAAGAAAAGAATAATAAAAAAATATTTAATTTTTATTTTTTTTTTACTATAAAAAAATATTAGATTTAATAAAAAATTAAAATATAAAAAAAAAATAATTTTTTTTTTTATTATTATTTTATAATTTTTTGTTTAAAAAAAAATTTAAATATAAAAAAAAAAAAAAAGAGGAGGGAAGGGAGGACCAGCAGGCCACCCAAAAAAAATAAGATAGGGAGGAAGGCAGCGCCTCCCCCCCCCTTTTAAACATTTCGCGGAACGAGGGTGGGCTCTTCGACTCCATCTATTGGGTTTATTATGTCAATCGAGAGCTCGATTCTACACCCAAAAGTTGAAAAGGTGGCAAAAAATGCAATTGCAGTTTTTGCAATCATATCTTGAGAAATCCACATGGTTCAGAGAAGGCAATTTTGCCCATCTTGATCCACAGAGTGTTTTATGGTCCAAACGAAGCCATGCAAATGTATGCAACCGGCTGGCAGACACAAATAGATCGAAACATATCAATATGGGTGAGTTGATACCCCCGGATTGTGGCAACGCTGTTGCTCTCTGTTGGAATTCTGCCATCAAGTGTTCGCCAAGCGAATCAACTGTAGGGTTTCTATTCCCTAAATCTCAACTTGATAACGTGGTCAAATAGGTAACATAATAAGCCATCACGCCGGCGGCCACGGATCGAATCTCGATTCCACATGTTAATGTATTTATTTTTGTGAGTCATCTGATCTTCGAACTCCAATCTCACTCATCAACTAATACCACTGCACAACCTCACGCACACATTTTATTTTTCAAAGCAAATTGCTGTGTTGCATTTTTGCCCACAACCAATGTTGCATTTTTTCTCCAAGTTACGATCCACAGCGAGAAACGAAACAAAATCATGCGAAATTGCACTACAATCTTGCTTTTTTATTTTGGGTGTAAAAAAAATCGATGTGAGTTCAAAGCATTTGTGACGCACACAGACAAATATAATGAATAAAAAATAAACCTAAAGAAACATTTAATTTTCTGCGTTATCTAATCCACATAAAGAGAATGCTAGATTTGGAAGAAAATAATGGAATATTTCATGTAAATTTAAGCCATATCACGCCTGAATCCAGCTTGTTTTATGAAAGATTGTAAACATTGTTGTATGGCTTTGGCTTTGGCTTGTAATTAAACGAGGGGAAATTTAACGCGCCTGTTTTTTTTCTGTGTAGAAGCACAAGAATTCCTCAACGGGCAGGAGAAAAGAGGAACATCGCTAACAACAAACAAAGATGGAACTGTAATATACACCAGCAATGGCGTTGACGCGGATTGCCTCGTACGTACCTTTTTATTCTTAATAAATGTTTGAACAAAATCTTTAATCAGTCAAGTTAAATAATACATCTATTATATTTCAAAATCCGTAGGTATCTACGCTCACTTTTGAAGCATTTTTATTTGTTCGTCAGTGCTCACTGCATCCCTCTGGACACTGGCCAAAAGCTTAATTTTCTTTGCTTCAAGCTTCTTTGCTGTTCTTTCGACTTCTTTCTTCATTCTCGAGTATTTTTCTTGCACATCTCTTTCACTTTTTTGTGCTGACAGTGACTGACAGTGACTCGCCGTATTTGGCACGTGCGTCGAGTGCAAATTGTATCTAGGATTTCGGGATTTCAACGTCGTTGACAGTTCCAGCGTTCGTTATAGCATCGTAGACAATTATTTGAGCTGCCAAACTCTTTTCAGTTTGGTTCACCGCCAGACACTTTTCATTTATCGAAAATCCTCCATCCTCCATTCCGTGCGACAGGATCAGCACCTTTTTAACAAATGTTGTCAAATTTGGCAGCTCCTTCTTGGAATGACCAATCAGTTCTTGCCAAAATTTGTCCAAACGCTGTTCTTTTCTCTGGAATCCGGTTTATGTTTGTTTAGTTGCTGATTGTTAATCCATAGTTATAGTTTCAGTATGGTACCAATGAAATGACTATACTAGTAATGTTTTAAGCTTACAAACATTTTCCAAAAATTGCTTTATAATGCTATCCAAATTGTTTTCTACTTAAATTTTCAAAAAAAAAAAAATGATGGCGCTCTATAAACACCTTGGGAAAGAAAGGGTTCATACAGCGGAAGTACCTTCTTAAATTTATCTATTTATAAACAAGAATGATATGGTTACCGAAATCATTTGCAGTTACCCTTGTTGAATCACATTTGATTTCATGGCTATAATTACCATCGTTCATTGATGTCTTGGAGGTGGAAAAGGTTGATTTCTCGCTGAAAAACTGTTTATTTTTGAAACAACGATTGCCCCACTTCCAACGTGCCGATCCGAAGTCCTTTGGATTTGCGGTAGACCATGGCTACTGACCTTTACATCTTGTAGAATAAGTTGTCGATCGCGCACTTGCCATTGCCAAAATATGTCGTTTTCTACTCAACTGAATCACATCAATAACAGAAACTGAATGATGATTTTACTCAATAGTTCAAGGTTCAACAAATGCGTAGGACAGACTGTTGTTATCTCTTTCATTAGCTACTGCTACTGCAGCATTGAAGAGTAAGCAATATATCTATTTCGGTTTGACAGCGTGCGTCTCTATTAGGCTTTTTGACGTTCACCTTTCTTTTTCTATCACATGCAGAGGAATGATGGTTTGTTTTCCTCCAAAAGATGTTCCTTCTTACTTGCACTCCTTTGATCTAAATGGCGCTGTAATGTGCGTGCGTTCAAGGTCACTAAGCTTACTTCGCGCGCAGAATAGAAAATTCCCACTGAGAAAATGTCAGGCTCGTCAGCCTGCTAGTCGGGATCTGAACAAAAGGTTCGAGCCCGATGTTCGGGCCGATGAGCTTCGCGTTTTTGACATAATTAATTACACTCATGAACCGGAAATGAACACAGATTCTACTCAAATCCTCAATTTCAAAAGGTATGAGCATGGTTCCTGCCATATGACAACAATTTCCCGTTGGATTTTGAAATTCACGACTTTTTCCCGCATATTTCCCGATGATTTTGGATTCCCGCATTTCCCGATTTTCCCGAGTGTGTGGCCACCCTGAGCTTCTGGTTGTTTCAAGTACTATAAAGTTGCTCGTGAACTTGTAACTATTCTGGGTGTAAAACAACTACATTCAGCATCGTTGCAAGACGAAAAAAAGGTTTATCAACTTTCAGAGTCGTTTCGGGTAACCTTCGCCGGTTCTGTTCTCCCAAATTATGTTAAATTAGATGGAACTTTTTTCCGGTGTGCCTGTATAGACCGAGGGTATATAATCGTACCAACTGCAAAAGACTGGGGCATTCTGCCAGTCATTGCGGCAACAAATTCCGTTGCGGCAAGTGTGGTAAAAACCACACTGAGGATTCTTGCACACAAGCTGTGCAAAAGTGTGTTTATTGTGGTAAGAATCCTCACTCTTTGCAGCAGTGCCCAAGGTACAAAAGGCAATCTGTTGATGTGCAGCGTTCCATCACTGGACGCTCCAGGCAGACTTATGCAGAAATGCTTAAATCTGCAACAGTCGTTCTTGACGAAAACAAATTTTCGATTTTATCAGCTGAAGAATCGGACTCTGACTCATCTGATGTAGGTGATTCTACGGTGGTACACGCACCCGGATCTTCAAAAAGGAAACGTTCCTCTCCGAAAATGCGCCGTAAGATAACAAAAGTAACCTTCAAAAGATTGCAAAATTTTCAGGCAAATGGGGCATAAATTTCGACACTCCTCTTGCACCAACTCCTGGATACAGTAAGGACTTCCCACCATTGCCAAACAAGAAAAATAATAATAAAAGTGCTACTCCTCAACCTTTTCAAAAGGAACCCAAGCCCGATCGTGGATTGGTAGCTTTTTCGGACATTGTGGCATTAATTTTAGATATGTTCAATATACAAGACCCTCTTAGAAGCTTAGTTTCTGCCTTGCTTCCAACCTTGGAATCTTACCTTAAGCAATTGACTGTTTCATGCCCCCTCCTAGCATCGATCATATCTTTCGATGAATAATTCATAGAATCAGGTCGGAGATATGATCACTGTACTACAGTGGAACTGCCGTAGTCTGGTGCCTAAACAAGACTCGTTCAAATTTTTAGTTCGCAATTCCGATTGTGATATATTTGCTCTTTGTGAAACATGGCTTTCTTCAGAGAATGAACTCAACTTCCACGATTTTAACATTATACGCCTGGACAGAGATGATTCTTGTGGAGGAGTGCTTTTAGGGATCAAAAAGTGCTGCCCTTTCTACAAAATGTCTCTACCAGCTCTTTCAGGCGGTGAAATCGTCGCTAGTCAATGCAAAAACCTTTGCATTGCTTCAGTTTACGTTCCTCCCAGAACTTCCATTAGCCGTAAAGGGTGATACGGTCAAAATTTGGTCAAGGGAAAACGCGTGTAAATCGGTGAAATCGTTTATTTAAAAAATCAAATTAAATTTCTTTTTAAGTTCAATTAGTATAAAATTCAGGAAAAATATTCAGTTAGGCTTCCGCTTTTCCAAATCCGAATTGCCGGGCCTTACGCTTGACCCCTGCCATCAGATTTTGTACAGCCACCTTGTCCACCTTCTTCGCCGCAGAAAGCCAGTTTGCCTTGAACTGCTGCTCGTCCTTAGCAGTTTTTTTGGTCTTCTTTAGGTTCCGCTTGACAATAGCCCAGTATTTCTCAATTGGGCGGAGCTCTGGCGTGTTGGGAGGGTTCTTGTCCTTGGGAACCACCTGCACGTTGTTGGCGGCGTACCACTCCATGGCCTTTTTACCGTAATGGCAAGATGCCAAATCCGGCCAAAACAGTACGGAACAACCGTGTTTCTTCAGGAAAGGCAGCAGACGTTTATTCAAACACTCTTTCACGTAAATTTCTTGGTTGACAGTCCCGGAAGCTATGAAAATGCTGCTTTTCAAGCCACAGGTACAGATGGCTTGCCAAACCAGATATTTCTTTGCGAACTTTGACAGTTTCGTGTGCTTGAAAATATCTGCTACCTTTCCCCTTCCTTTTGCCGTATAAAACTCCTGTCCCGGAAGCTGCTTGTAGTCGGCTTTGACGTAGGTTTCGTCGTCCATTACCACGCAGTCAAACTTCGTCAGCATCGTCGTGTACAGCCTCCGGGATCGCGCTTTGGCCGTCGTATTTTGTTTATCATCGCGATTTGGAGTCACTACCTTCTTGTAAGTCGATAGTCCGGCTCGTTTTTTGGCTCGATGCACGGTTGTAGACGATACACCCAGCTTATTTGCGGCATCTCGGAGAGATAGGTTAGGGTTTCGCTTGAAACTACCGGCAACTCTCTTTGTCGTCTCAGTGGCTTTCGGTTTTCGATTTCCCCCCGATCCAGACTTCCTGGCTGTCGACAAACGTTCCCCAAACACTTTAATTACATTTGTAACGGTTGATTTGGCAACTTTTAGCGATTTTGCCAACTTTGCGTGCGAGAAGCTCGGATTTTCGCGATGCGCGAGCAAAATTTTGATACGCTGCTCTTCTTGCTTGGACGGCATTTTGACAACTGAAGAGTGAATTCCAAAATCAAAATAGGAGCAACATTCTACACACACACACACACACCTTCAAAATGAGGGGTGTTCAGGTTTTTTAAATGCAAAATTGAAAGAAATACGTCAAGTTGATATTGACCAAATTTTGACCGTATCGCCCTTTAGTCAACTCTGGAATTTAGTTTCTATTTTACCTTCCCCAGTATTGATTCTGGGTGACATGAATTTCCATGGTACTGGATGAGGGGACCTATATGATGACAATAGGGCGGCTATTTTTTATGATTTATGTGACGATTTCAATTTGTCAATTTTGAACACTGGTGAAGCGACACGCATATCTAAACCTCCTGCTCAAGAAAGCAGACTCGACGTTCAAGATCGCTTTCATTGGACTGTCTGTGGAAAGTTCTCAATAATCCCCATGGTAGCGATCACTTACCAATCATTATTTCAATTAAGTGTGGCCCTCAACCTTCAGAACTATCTCGAGTTCCATTCGACCTCACAAGGAACATAGATTGGCAAAAATATGCAACGGCGATAACAATCGGTACTGAATCCGTCGATACACATCCACCGTTAGAAGAATATCGATTCCTTGCCGATCTGATCTACAAAAGTTCATTGGAAGCACAAAAAAGAAAAGTTCCAAGTCATCCTTCAAAAGAAGCCCAGCCACATCTGGCTGGGACGATGAATGCACAAAATTGTATTTACAAAAATCTGAAGCTTTCAAAGCTTTTCGTAGACACATGACTTCCACTTATTTCGAGGAATATGCAAAGCTTGAAACAACTTGTCAAAGTAAAAAAAAACCGGTTATTGGCGAAATTTTGTCGAAGGACTCTCACGAGAAACTTCAATGACCACCTTGTGGAGGGTGGCTCGCAACATGCGTAACCGCTCATCTACTAATGAGAGTAATGAATACTCCAACCGATGGATATGGATCTATGGCTCTTCTTTCATCAAATAACTCCTCACCCGGATGCGATATGATAAAATTCAATCTTTTGAAAAATCTCCCAGATATCGCAAAAAGACGCTCGCTGGACCTATTTAATTCCTAACTTCGAAACAACATCGTACAGCGTCTGATCATAACTCATACCGTCCGATTGCTATGCTTTCGTGCATTAGGAAATTGTTGGAGAAAATGATCCTTCGAAGGCTCGATCACTGGGTCGAATCGAATAACTTGCTATCAAATACACAGTTTGGCATCCGTAAGAGCAAAGGAACAAATGATTGTCTAGCGCTGCTTTCCTTAGATATTCAACTGGCCTTTGCGCACAAGGAGAAACTGGCTTCAGTATTCCTGGACATTAAGGGGGCTTTTGATTCAGTTTCCATTGAAATCCTGTCAGAAAATTTGCGTAGTTGTGGACTTCCCGTAATTTTAAATAATTTTTTGTACAATTTGTTGTCAGAAAAGCAAACGAACTTTTCACTTGGAGAACTGACAACTTCCAAAATTAGTTACATGGGGCTACCCCAAGGCTCATGCCTCAGCCCCCTTCTTTATAACTTTTACGTCAAAGATATTGACAATTTTTTGGCAGAACAATGCACGCTAAGACAACTTGCTGACGACAGTGTGATCTCCTTAAGAGGCTCACATGCCGTTAACATGCAAGGACAATTGCAAAATTCCCTAGATAACCTATCTTCTTGGGCTAGGAGTGTAGGAATCGAATTCTCACAGCAGAAAACTGAACTGGTAGTGTTTACTCGAAAGTGGTACCCAGCCCAATTGCAGCTTAATATTTTGGGCAGAAACATTACTCAATCGTTATCTTTCAAATACCTTGGGGTCTGGTTTGATTCAAAGTGCACTTGGAATGCCCACATTACGTATTTGAAGCAAAAATGGCAAAAAAGAATCAACTTTCTTCGTTCAATTTGCGGCACATGGTGGGGTGCTCATCATGAGACTTCATAACCCTTTATAAAACAACTATTCTCTCTGTTCTAGAGTATGTCTTTTCTGCTTTCTTTCGGCAAGAAAAAGTCACTTTATAAAATTGGAACGAATTCTATATCGTTGTCTGCGTATTGCTCTTGGCTGTATGCACTCAACGCATAACATGAGTCTCGAAGTTCTGGCAGGAGTAAAACCTCTCCAGAATCGGTTCTGAGAGCTCTCGCTAAGAATATTAATCAAATGTGAAGTGAAAAACGCAAAATTTTGAAGAAATGTTAGGGCTGAACACATAATCTCGATTTATGAGAATTTACCACCACTACATATCGTCGGATATGTGTCTTCCGTGCTATACTCCAGACCGTGCTCACTTCACCTACAGCAGTTCCTCAATTCATTATGATCCTTCCATAAAACAAGCATCTCATGGGATTCCGGATAAACTTCGTTCTATTATTATTCCTCGTATTTTTACTGAAGAGTACCAACACGTCAATTTTGAAAAAAAAAAGGTTTTTCACTTATGAGTCTCGCCTTAATGGATCCACTGGCTTCGGTGTCTTCAATGAAAACTCTAGCGCCTTCCACAAACTTCAGGAACCTTGTTCTGTTTATGTTGCTGAGCTGGCAGCAATCAACTTCGCATTGGGGATGATTTCCAACATGCCCGCAGACCATTACTTCATCTTCTCGGACAGCCTCAGTTCGATTGAGGCTCTTCGCTCGATGAAACCTAGTAAACACTCATCTTATTTCCTTTCAAAACTAAGGGAACAGATGAGTGTACTGGTCGAAAGATCATATTTGATCACCTTTGTATGGGTCCCTTCACATTGCTCAATCCCAGGCAATGAGAAAGCGGACTCGCTCGCAAAGGTGGGCGCCCAGGAAGGCGATTTGTATGATAGACACGATGAATTTTACCATTAAGTACGTCAGGGTATTCTTTCGAGTTCGCAAACCGATTGGGACACCGGAAATCTAGGACGGCTGTTACATTCCATCATTCCGGTCCGGCGTGGTTTAAGGACCTGCACGTAAGCCGTGATTTCATACACGTGATGAGTAGGCTTATGTCCAACCACTACCAGTTAGATGCGCACCTCTATCGCATTAACCTCGTGGACGGCAATCTTTGCCGGTGTGGAAACGGTTATGATGACATCGATCACGCAGTCTGACAATGCACGGATAATTACAATTACGCCGCCAGAACACGACTTTTGAATACCCTAGAGGCCCAACGATGACAACCTTATGTTCCTATGAGAGATGTGTTGGGATCTCGCGATCTGTGTTATATGCAATCGATTTATGTGTTTCTCCAAGTGTCTAGTATAAAGTCTAGTGTTTCTCCAAATGTCTAGTATAAGAGTTTAATCTGGTTGTGTTTTTTTTTTTTCTTTATTTATTAGTTTGTGTTTGTTTTGTTCCGACATCTGAGGAATCTCATCGTCACCCAATGGTAACCACAACCGGCTAAACACCAAAAGGGAACCTTGACCATACCGCACAACGTTAAGTGCTGGCGACAACTATCTGATGAGGCCACAGCATCCCATTTCCATGTTCCTCTGTCCAATCCATCCCCAAAAAATGTCACCCCTTTTAACCTCGGGTAAACCGCGAGTAAACGGCCCATGTCATACTAACGCTAGTAGTAAGTCATTATTATATCAATCAAAAAACAATGAATTATCGGCTCCGTAAAGTAACGCAATTGAGCCTGCCAAAGAAATGAACTAGATAAAAAAAAAACATATACAATTGCATTACTGATTCATCCGTCCTGAAAAAAAAAACTAACCATTTCCCATATCACTTTCAATTCACATTATCCTTATCACCTCCAGAGATAACAAGATTTATTACCGTTCAATCCATCGCATTCGAGACACCAACACACCTTTCGCCGATATGCAAATAAGATGCCCCACCTTCACAGTAGAACAGAGCAAAGAGAGAAAAAAAGCAATCCAATCAATAAACACTCACCTTTCCAATGCTGGCACTGACGGCACCCTGGAACTTCTCCGTCTGATACTTGTTCCACGGTTGCCACTTGAGCTTGCCACCGCCGCCTCGGTTCACCAGCACCTCGAAGGTCCGATGCCGCTTGACGTCCGATTGCAGCGACGCCGTACAGATGGTGGATGAGTCCTCCATGTGCGTCTGGCCGGCACAGTAGATTCCTTCGACCTGTATCCGGCACACGAAGCTAGCGTGGCTCAACTGTGCAGAGATGATTTCCGGTGAAAATGCGAAAGGGAAAAACATGGTTAGCAATATTGATATTAATCAGTCAATGGAAGCGCTTCCTTCCAGTTGGAAAGCGAACTGATGTGGCCTGCTCTGATCTTTGCATAAGTGCTATTTGACGTCAATCGTTAACATTATATTTTTTACTGACACGTAAGATCGAATCCTCGCGTCACCAAGACAACAGACCGCGTCGTTTATTTTTTTATTTTCAGTATGAAATTCAATTAACAATAAGGCTTTTGGTAAAACATCAGAAAGCAGATGAAGGCTAGACAGTGTTATTTCATGTGTTGTTAAGTGGAATGTTTACAAAATCAATGTTCTCAAATAGCATCATCATTGTGTGGCACGTTACGTTCATTATGACATAGAAGAACATTGCAACCTCATGCTCGGATAAAAAGCATATACCATAACGATATCCCATTCCCGGTTCGGTTGCCTACGGTTGGCTACAAATTCAATTACACTAATTAAACGTTCAGTTGGGTGTAACTGACCTGGTCACTGTCCACCAGCTCCTTGGAGCGGGGATTCTCCGCCGGGTTGTAACTTTGCACCGCATACTGCAGCTGGGTTTTATCGCCGTTGAACTTTTCCCATCCCAGCGTACTCGATGTGACCGTTTGATCTTTGCTGAACGCTTTGAACACACTGTTGGTCATGGCCCAGCTTCCGCCGATGGCGGTTGTCAGTAGCAGTGGAAGCGCCACCGTCAGAACGACGCTGTACCGTCGGTTCGAGCTGCATCTACTACTGGTACTATTTCGCCCTCGGGTGGTCATTGTGACTAATTAGGCTTCAAACTGGTGGTGGGCTCGGAATTGAAGTCTGAAACGAGAAGAAAATGGAGAGAACTTTGTTAGTACGAACAGTCATAATTTATCAAGCTGAGTACCGAAGTTTCCACCGATGGAACATTGGTTTAGGATTTGATAATGAAATTTATCGTTACAACTCGAACGGAAAGTGAATTATTTACCGAGTTTGCTAAGACGGAAGAGGTAATTTCCTTTCTTTTGTGTATGTGGATGACGGTCGGAATAGGGTTGATGATGTCGTTATAGTGTAATCGCGGAAATTGTACTTCGTTTGAGTCTGGATTGTTTGCTGTGAGTTCGGCTGTTTATTTGAGGTTTTGGCAGTTATAATTTCATTTTGAACTTTTACATTTTGGAAAAAAAATTGAATTCAGGCATCACGATATGTATAAAGAGCGTTCCGATCAAAATTTGGTCAAACAGTAATGTGTGTGAGTCGATCAAAGTTTTTATTAATAAGTCAAATTTTTTTTTTTTTTCTATTTTTATTAAAAAAAAAAAAGGGAAAAAAATACACAAAAGCTTCCTTTTGCCCAAACGCGAAGTGCCGGGTCTTTTTTTTTACACCCCCCATAAGATTTCGTACAGTCTCCTTGTCCACTTTATTCGCCGCAGAACGCCAGTTTCCCTAGAACTGTTTCTCGCTCACTACAGCTTTTTGAGTCTTCTTAACCTTCCTAATGCATTAGGAAAAAGTTACACATAGTGCATTCAGGGTCAAAAAAGACCCAGGATTTTGCTTCGCTCCCAAATGTTTATTTTTGAACAGATTTTTGATATCTTGGTCTCAAATGAAAGGTATAGATTTTTAAAACAACATGCTGACCTGTTTTGTTTTTTGATTGGCCATTCTGGGCACATAGGTACCCAGAACCGATTGCGGTATGCATCCGAAGTGGACAATTTTGAAACCTCAAGTATTTGTATCGTTAGACGGTTCAAAATTCACGATTTTGAACACCGATCTTCAAAAACATCATACCATAGATCAACCGGAGTATTTGGCCACATCCGGATATTCTGGTACTGGTTCCGGTAGGGTCGAAAGTGGACAATTTTGAACCCCAAGTATTTGTACCGTTCGACGGTTCAAAATTTATGGTTTTGAATACAGATATCCGAAAACATCGTGCCATAGACCTACCAGTGAATTTGGCCACATCCGGATACTCTGGAACCGTTTCCGGTTGGGTCCAAAGCGGCCAATTTTGAAACCTCAAGTAGTTGTACCGTTCGACGGTTCGAAATTCATGATTCTGAATTCTGATATCCAAAACATCATACCATAGATCAACCAGGACATATGGTCACATCCGGATACTCTGGAACCGAATCCGGTAGGGCCCAAAGAGGACAATTTTGAACCCCAAGTATTTTTACCGTTCGACGATTTAAAATTTATGGTTTTGGTTTCTATTTGTTCCGTCTCACGTCGGAAGCGCCACTGGCAAACGCATGTAAACCTACGCGCTAGTAAGCCAGAAAATCACCACAGTCGGCGTGCTGCAGAACTACCAAACAATCATCACATCACCAAGCAACCACCATATCACCAAATAACTTTCTCATCACAGCACTCGGAGCGCTGCATCTATTTAAGTGGCATGTAGTAGCTTGCAATCAAATAGTTTCTTTCCAACCGCGCACCCATCAGCAACAGAGGCAAAAGCAAATTTATAGATGTACGTAGAGAAATAAAGAAGTGCTTAGTGTAGCCGGCAGTTTTCATCAGCCTCGATCACCTTTCGTCTGTGGCTGGGAACATCGTCAGTCAGCTCTTTTCAGAGCAAAATTGGTTTGAATTGACGGTTGCCTCCTCTGCCCGCTCCTGCCAAATACAGTCCACTCCGCCTGCCAGACCCTTCCAGTGCGAACACTATTGTTACTTCTAATTCTGACGGTGACAGTTGTGTGTAGCAACAAATTGTGAGTATTACATTTTACTTTAATGGTACAACTAGTTGTACTGCTCATCGAAAAGTATAACCACTTATAGCTAACTCGATAGCAAACTGGAATTCAAGAGCTACATTTAAAAAAGGAAATACACCATGACCAGGGCCTTGACTCTACAGAGAAGAAAAGCCAGATATCATTAACTTCTACAATCGGCACAAGGGTGCGGTTGATACCGTTGATCGCCGCATTGCCTCATATTCCGTGAAACGCGCAACGAAAATTTGGAAAAATGTAGTCGTGTGCAATGGTATCGATCTATCACTGAATAATGCGTTTGTTGTGTACGATACGATTTTCAAAGATTGGAATAACGCTCTGAACCGGAAACGGTTATTTCTGGAACGCTTGGGAACAGCGCTGGTATCCCAACAGATAGCACGACGTGAAACGATCCCGAGAGCTGCCTTTTCTGCCCAAATAGTACGCGCCTCAAGAGCAGACATTGGAACTTCAATTGTTTCCGATTCACCTATCCAGCCTAAAAAAAGAAATATGAATCCACCAAAGAAGAGAGGACGGTGTACTTTTTGCGAAGGTTCCGACAGTAAGTATTCAACAACGTGCTGCCAATGCGGTAATTATACATGTAAAATTCATACCGCAACATTTTGTCCAGCGTGTGGAATTTTAAAACCGTAATTGCCTGTCAATTTGACCACCGTATGACTTATGTAATAAATATGTTAAAAATGTATCAATTAGTTTTTTTTACTCAAAAAAAAAAAAAAAAAACGGACGTTATCTTGACTATTTGTTTATGAATGTGATATACAAGTTAGTGGGTACAAGAGTGGTCCAAATTGGGTCTATTCCGGGTTTTAGTCCATGACATGATGGATGTCTTCGGACATACAGATGGCATGACGTTTTCATCAAGATGACAAACCATTAAAATCATCATGATATCAGTATTTAAAATCATGAACCTTGAGTCATCAAATGGTACAATAACTTGGGGTATCCATAATTGGTCCCTATAGGTACCAGGATATCCGGATGTGGTCTCCTGGTAGATCTATGGTATGATGTTTTGGATATCAGTATTCAAAATCATGAATTTGGAACCGTGGAACGGTACAACTACTTGAGGTTTCAAAATTGGCCGCTTTGGACCCAACCGGAAACGGTTCCAGAGTATCCGGATGTGGCCAAATTCACTGGTAGGTCAATGGCACGATGTTTTCGGATATCAGTATTCAAAACCATAAATTTTGAACCGTCGAACGGTACAAATACTTGGGGTTCAAAATTGTCCTCGGTGGGCCCTACCGGATTCGGTTCCAGAGTATCCGGATGTGACCAAATTCACTGGTAGGTCTATGGCATGATGTTTTTGAAGATCGGTGTTCAAAATCGTGAATTTTGAACCGTCTAACGGTACAAATACTTGAGGTTCCAAAATTGTGCCCAGAATGGCCAATCAAAAAACAAAACAGGTCAGCATGTTGTTCTAAGAATCTTACCTTTCATCTTCACCAAGATATCAAAAATCGGTTCAAAAATAAATATTTGGGAGCGAAGCAATGTCTTGGGTCTTTTTTGACCCTGAATGCACTATGTGTAACTTTTTTTGTAGCGTCACTTCTAGAGGTCGCTGAAAACTGTAGCTGCCCAAAATGTATTCCTTTTCAAAAATTAGGAAAAGTCAGAAAATTTCAGATTCCTAGTTTATTCCGTTTAGACATAAGAGCTTTTTTGAGATGTTGATCGGTCAAAAACGACCCTAATGCACAAGGAAGGTTAAGGTTCCACTTGACGATGGCCCAATATTTTTCATTGGGCGAAGCTCTGGCGTGTTGGGAGGGTTCTTGTCCTTGGACCCCACATGAACTTTGCTGGCAGCATACCACTCTATGGCCTTTTTTCCGTAAGGGCAAGATGCCAAATCCGGCCAAAATAGAACGGAACAATTGTGTCGCTTCAGGAAAGGCAGTAGACGTTTTTGTAGGAACTCGCTAAGATAAATTTGCTGGTTGATGGTTCCGGTCGCAATGTATACGTTGCTCTTCAAGCCACAGGTTCAGATGGCCTGCCACACCAGATATTTCTTCGTGAAGTTTGACAGGTTAATGAGCTTGAAAATATCTGCCACCTTTCCTCGTCCGGTTACCTATAAAAATCCTGTCCATGAAGCTGTTTAAAGTGAATTTTTTTAAACTTTTTACAATCGGCGGTGCAAAAATAGTGACTTTAGTGACCATTTTCCTGAAAATAGTGACTTTAGTGACTTTTGGATGCAAATAAAGACTTTTTAGTGACTAGACTCAAAATAGTGACCATGTCACTAAAAAGTGACCTGCTACCAGCTTTGCATTCCTGTTTGCTGTCCGGAATTCGTCAAGTCTGGAAAGATGTCTGGATGCGTTACCTCAGCAGTAATTTAGTCGTCACATCCTTCGCCTAAGACGTTGCAAGTATGACCGAAAAGGAAGAGCTCAGTAAATTTTTGTATATTTGCTTTATTTTGGCTGGGCTTTTCATACGACTGAAACTTTGACAGTGAATCATGTGCAAAAATTGTTGAAAGTGCGTAGGTTGACAGTAAAATCTCATTATTTAGCTCTGGTGAGAGTACGTCATTAATTTTTGCTTCTTTCTCATCGAAAGCAATTACTCCTTCCGGAAATTCGGGTTGTAAAATTTGCATTAGAATATTGCTGTCCCTTATCCGCTGCAGGTGTTGTATTCGCTGGTTGTTCTGATAACGGTGATAGGACAGCAGGTCATCTGATGCTGTCTGCATTCTGCTGTCTGGCATTCTGAAAACGAAACGTTTATAAAGTTGCTGAGCCTTCGAAGAAGAAAAACCTCACGGCACGCTGGCACGTTTGTCTTTTCCGACGAAAAATGATTTGCCCTGCAGCAGTCCCGTAACGTGCCGAACGACAGATTGAGGGTTATTCCGAAAGTCGAAGTGACGTTTGTCACTTAGTGAAGTGAGAAAAATCACCTGCAGTGACGGGACTCTTCTGGGTACGTCAAATCGAGAGTCACGTCACTGCAAGTGACTTTTCCCACTTCACCAAGTGACAAACGTCACTACGATTCTCGGAATAACCCTCAGTGTGGGCTTCCATAATGGTTTTTTGTAGGAATTTTCAAGCGCGGCAAATTACCACTCATATTCATTGAAAATGGCGTTTAGGTTAACACCTTTTATTATTAAATGGAAGTTTTGGCGATAGCTTTCAAACCAAGTGTACGGCCAATGTTTGGAAATGATCATTACGTATTCCAAAAAGAAGGGGCACCATCCCACACTGCAAATCTGGACCAGAGCTGATGCAGAGAGAATTTTGCGATCTTTTTGGTCAAAGGTGAATGGCCTCCAAGTTCATCCAAGAGTTTTTTGTGGTCATACATGCTGTCAAAGGTGAACGAACACAAGACATCAACTTAGGCACAATTCATGTCCGTGATCCAGCAAAAATGGGACGAGATGCCAATGGAAGTCGTGCGGGCCGCCTGTGATAGGTTTGAGAAATTGTTGTAGCTAGTGAAAGCGTTTGAAGGGGCAGTTATTCCAAAACACATGCTGTAATGTATCTGTGTGACATTGCCCTTCAATCATTGTAATCAGTAATAAAATCTGAATTGCCAATAAGGAATGAATTTAGTTTCAACAAAGACATGTCACTTGATTTTCAATTTATGCAAAAATAAATAACTGTCGAATTCTATTTAAGGAGATTGCTTCTGTCGATTATAAACTAACGGTCATTTGGATAAGCGTAACATTAGTATGTAAGCCCATCCTGGCCCGTAACACTGGTAGATTACCTTTTCGTGGTGCGTTACAGGATACCAGATCTACCACTCCCAAGTAACACACAAAACATCGTGTTACAATGATTAATAATTGTTTGTTTTATAAATGTATTATAAATGTATTGCAAAACATGCCTAGTTCGGATCGGGTTGGATCTCTCGTATTCTATTTATCAATCTCACTAACGATTGTGCTAAAAATACTTTTTTCACTGCTAGAAGTGATTTAAACTTTGTCATTGTTCTCAAAAACATTGTTCCATGCATTTATAAAACATGAACAGCACAAGATTTTATGGGTGGTTCTAAATACTGTTGAAATAACATAACACTAACCATGTTTTGCAAAACGTGTTGTTTTCTCTCATAAAGATGAATTAGTTTTACAAGATTGTGGTTTTACTGCCAAAGGGAAGCATATCATAGATACTCAGAGTTTACTTTTCAACAATCGGAGTTGGCTTAGTATTGAAGTTACAAACCTATCACGCCAAGGGCTAGTGTTCAAATCCCATACTTGGCGTTGTTATATTTTTGTATGATAACGATTTTTATGTTTTATAGGCCTTCACTTTTTGCGCTTTTTACGTCATATTAAGGTATGAAATAAAGTGTTATACACTAATATTGATTGCCTGTATTTGTCATTTAATAGTACTTCCAACTTGTTTATTACAAGCTGTGTTGCTTGGGCTGAACTCTAGTCTGAATTAATTCAAACTAGTGAACATATTTGTTATTTTTTGGAGTCAAAGGAACATATATTTGTAATTATTTCATTTTGTGTCTTGTGAAAAGCTACAATACTCCTATTGATCTACCTAGGATGAGCTTGGAATAAGGAAAACATGGTTATTCTTTATTTATTTGAATTCTCGTTTTCTATTTGATGCTCTATAGTTTGAATTGGTTAGGACTATGGTTCTGGTGCATGGTCAGTATCGGTGTCATTGTTTTCTTAGCAATAAATTCGGTTTTGACTGATAAAGGGGCGCGCCTTTGAAGAGTGCTCTCACTCCTCAAAGGGGTTAAATAACGGAAACTTTCAATAAAACTCGATTCACGGCCAACAAAACAAACAATGACAAATGTAACAACACCGAATACTTCATCATTTCTCAATAGTGATGAAGTATCTCGACATGCATTGTACAAAAGATACGGTATATACTACAATAGATCAAATTACTGGTCGCAGTGGTTTATGTCCCGAACAGAGGAAAATAAAGCCCACCCTGCTGGCACTCTTTTGAATTAGATGACGCAGCAGTGTTTGTGAAATGATCTTACCTTGTACATATATTAACATTGCCATACCAGCCAATGAGATGTGTACCTAATCGAATAGATGGAGGCAGTGTAGAAAAGAAGAATATTTTATCAGCTATTTTGGGAGCATCAATATGAGCAACCACGTCAGTTTGTCGGTTGTTTAAATTTGTATGAGAATACATTCGACACGATGTATTTGAGCAGTACCTCAAAAATTGTTACAATAACTTGATTATAGCTAAAATGAGTCACAGAGAAGTAATTTAAACCGAATTGTAATGGTTAAGTTGCTACTAGGGATGATTTGAACGCATAGCTGGCAAAAAATAGCTATAGAAGCGTCATCACTATAATCGGGGATAATTTTAAGGAGTTACTGATAATTCTTTCTTTTGGTAACGATAGAATATCATTTCAATGTGTTCCTTATGCCCTTCTAAAAATGGCAAATCAAATCGTACACCCATTCCATTGCTTTGCTTAGCTTAGGGTGTTTTTTTTTCTCATTTGCATTTGTGTTTTCTTAATCAGTTCGTTTACTTGTTAGGCTCAGGCGTGTGTAACACTTTTCGGAGCCGATATTCAATATTGTAATTAACAATGTTTTATTTTTAGATTTTAGTAAAGTGGGGTGCCAATCACTCGTGGCTAGCTCGAGGTTAATGGGTCACATTATCGTTTGAAAGGGGCTAGGCACCCAAGTAACAAATTCAATTTTAAGGTACGCTTGAAGAAGTTCTCAAGACTCATTTCATAAAACCACGCATAAAACTAGATATTCTACATGACATCGATAAAACAGCCATAAAACCCTCATAAGTTCAAAAAGGCCCATACTACAGGAGGTTCTCAAGACTATTTCCCAAGATTCGCTTAAAACTTGATAGTTTTATCGGTACATACTTGTAATGACATGCAGGACATGCTTAAAACTATGATAAAACTACCACAAGTTTTGGTAGTTTTATGATTTTCCTCTTTAAGAACACATCCAGTCCGTCACAAATATGTTTCGAAGATTCCATTTTTGGATTCGTTCTGCTGAATGGGGAGAAAGAGAGAAAAGAAAACATCGATATACATATGATGTTTCTTTTCCAAAGTGGATACGTATTTAACTTAATTATAAAATTGACCATTAATGCTTGAGTTTTTTATCCTGCAATTGATGAATTTTTCATGCGACGTTCAGTTTATTGGTGTTTTATAACATAAAAGTTCGAAAATTTTAATGCGCCACGGAATCATTGCTAGAACATTGATTTATTTGAATAATAAAAAATACTTGACAATTCAACAATTAGGTGACAAGGCTGATAAATTGTTAGATCTTGAATAAATTGTGTCTACAATCCATTTTAAGTTTCAAAATGTATTTTAAACAGCAGAAATTGTTCGTAGCATTGGAAAAACGAAAGTTTTGCTGCATATAAATGAAAATGGCTACCATTCGGAGGGAATCCAGAATAGCCACGCTCGCCATTTTTTCAATGGTTTTATCTAAAACTACCATAAAACGCATATAAAACTAATATTTCTTGCACAAGACTAACAAGATTTTTTTAGGAGCGCGATAAGTTCATCTTTACTTGTTCTATTCTTGAAAAAGAGGAGTAACGCTTGAATAAAACTTGTTTGAATTGCTCAAGGTAAACAAGTCTTTCGTAAGATAGCCATAAAATCATTGTGGAGAAGGCACATCATAAACAAAGAAAATGTGAACGTCCAAATCAAAAGTGCCTATGCATAGTTGTTGTTCATAATTACAGCTTATAATTTGATGTTTTTAATCACCAGCGTAAGTCGATTAACATTTAAAAAAAAAACTCTAACTTGAATATGCTAACAATGGATTTGGGAAGAAGAACAGATAATAATATTGCGTCGATGGCTGAAACATCAGTTGAGCGAAAGATGATTTTTCTCTTGATCTGTACGCCGAACCTAACGTTGGAAGAAGTGCACTGTGTAGTGGATCACTGAGCGATTCCAGCGCACTACTTCCGACTTTGGATAAAAA
The DNA here is from genome assembly GCA_024533555.2 of Aedes koreicus. Taxonomy (NCBI): domain Eukaryota; kingdom Metazoa; phylum Arthropoda; class Insecta; order Diptera; family Culicidae; genus Aedes; species Aedes koreicus. The sequence goes on along the minus strand of JAHHFK020004364.1, from coordinate 275,014 downwards.
GTGCGGATTATGGGAAAAATCGATTTTCGCTCAGATGATATACTAATTTTTACCTGCAACGAGTAAATATTGTGTAGCCTATTGGGAACTGAAATGCACGACTCGGGAGAATTCAACATTAACATAACATTTTACAATCGAAGTGCACATTAAACCTTACGTCAAAAGTACTGCGCTGTATTTCCACGGTGGTGCGCCATATAACGCACTACCTGTGACGTTAGGTTTAACTTGCATAACTGGCATAAAATCAAATATCATGAGTTATGCATTTCGGTTTTCAACTGGTGACACATTGCACCATTTTATTTTATTCGTTTTACGCATAACGCATGGACCCTTTTGATAAGTTAGTCTCAGTAGGCTGCGAATCCAATGGAATGGTCAAAAAAAAATGTCGTTGGTGGCTGAGATGAAGGAGTGTTTAATATATTGAATAGGTTTTTATTGAATTTCCGCTTGAACGATCCGCTGGTTTTTAATTTGTTCCACCTGTGGGCGTCCATTGTGACAGTTTGTTTATTTTTCACATAATGTTCTTTCTCAAGAATATGTGCTCTTATTTAAAATCAAATGGTTCTAAGAGAGTTTTATGGCAGCATTTCCAAGATACATTCATCTTAATGAAGAATGTCATAAAACTTTTACAAAACTTTTATCAGGTTTTATGCAAGTTGCGAAACAATGTCTTGAGAGGGGGATCAAGTAACTTATAAAACTACTGATAATGTGAATTACACTTATAAATGATGTAGTTTTATGGAGGTTTCTTCAAGTGTTCTTTAATCACTCTTGAGAACTGTTAAGGAATTAAAACCACCTTAACTTGGAAAATGCCCCGATAAAACCGGATGAACTCCATAATGCTACGATAAAACTACCATAAAACATGAATAAAACCAATTTGCATTTGAATTGCTACTTGGGCAGGTAACTTATTTCAGGTATTAGTTGCTGCAGATTGTTGCGACATCTACCAAATCCTCGGTCCCTGTAGTCCCTTTCAGGAACTAAGCCGCAGATGGGTGTCCACAGCTTTCTGGGCAGGTACAAGTAGCACGGAAACAAAAGGATAATATAACTAGGACACATTTCCGGTTCTGGGTTCGATTCCCGGTCTGGTCTAGGAATTTTTCGTAAAGGAAAATTTCTCGACTCCCTGGGCATAGCGTATGATTGTACTTGCCACACAATCATACTCATGCAAAAATGGAACTAGGCTTCGAAAGCTCTCAAATAATAACTGTGGAAGTGCATCTAGAACACTAAGATGAGAGCAAGCAATAAGCTAATTGTGAAAGCAATAAGCTTAAAATGCTGAAGAAGAATATGTGCGTCTAGCGGGTAGTGGTGGGACATAAGTCTTGGCCTGAGCTGGTAAATCTCACGTCCATCATGTGACGATGAAAAAACGGGCCATCTCACTGTCACGAGAAGAAACGAACTATCATGAGCTTTCTTGTCATTCTCACACCACCATGCAGTCATAAGATTTTTTTCTCATACGATTTTGTTTCAGAAATTTCTTAATAGTTTACTTAAAATTAGCCAAGCCATAATATGTTATCGACAGAATGGACTCACAATTATGTCAATAAATGTGCTTGTAGGAGCCATGACCAAAACACTTTCACGTGCTGTCATGACGAAAAAATCGATAAGATTTTCAAGAAAATTTCCATCATCGTTTTCTCGCCCGATGAGATTTTCAGAAGTATTTCGGTAAAAATCGTAAGTTATGTTTCATTGGAAATGACATTTGCCAGCCCTGGTCTTGGCATCACACGAATGAAACCGCGACTCACATCCAGACCTTTGAACCACGATCTCGACGAAACATTTGGAATAATAGAATGTAACCACCCAAGAGAATTACTCGTCCAATCGTTTTGCCAACTTTGAAGAGAACTCTGACGTACTAATGGGAAAAATTCATCATGTGAAATTCTTCTTTCAAAAATCTCGCCTTCTTTTGCGCCCACCTTTGCTCGAGAGTCCGCCTTCTCATTGCCTGGAATTGAGCAATGTGAGGGAACCCATTCAAAGGTAACCCTAAATGATCTTTCGACCAACGCACACATCTGCTCCCTTATTTTTGAAAGAAAGTAAGATGAGTGCTTCACTGTTTTCATCGACTGGAGGGCCTCAATAGAACTGAGACTATCCAAGAAGATGAAATAATGGTCAATGGGCATGTCGGAAATTATTCCCAATGCGAAATTGATTGCTGCCAGCTCAGCAACAAGGTTCCTGAAGTTTTCGGAAGGCAGCTGAGTTTTCATAGTCGTCTCCGAAACCAGTGGATCCAACAATGCGCAACCCATCAGTGAATATTCTTCTATTGCTATTGACATGTTGGTGCTTTTCAATAAAAATATGGGAAATTAAAATAGGTCGAAGTTGATCTGGAACTCCTTGAATAGCCTGTTTCACGGAGAGATCATAATCAATGGAGGAACTGTGATAAGTGAAGCGTACACTAGGAGAATTATAGCAAGGAAGACTAATATCGGATGACATATAGTTAATATAGATTCGCAAGAATCTAGTGTGGGTACTCAATCGAGCATTTCTTCGATGTTTTCAATCACAAGGTTGTTACTGATTCCACACTTGATCAGTATTCTAGAGAGCTCCCAGAGGTGGTTCTGTAAGGGTTTCACTCCTGCCAGAACTTCCAGGCTCATATTATGCATTTAATGCATACAGCCAAGGGCAATACGTAAACAACGATATTGAATGCGTTCCAATTTAATGAGGTGGCTGTTTCTTGCCGAGAGGAAGCAAAAAGAGCCATATTCGAGAACTGAAAGAGTAGTTGTTTTATAGAGTTTAATGAGGTCTTCCGGGTGAGCACCCCACCATGTCCCGGAAATTGATCTTAGAAAATTGATCCTTTGTTGACATTTCTGTTTCGAATACGCAATGTGAGTACTCCAAGCGCATTTTGAATCGAACATGACTCCAAGGTATTTGAAGGTCAAAGAATGGGAAGTGTCAATTACAGTAATGTCTCTTCCCAATAGCTTGAGACGCAGTTTGGCTGGGAACCGCTTTCTAGTAAACACTACCAATTCGGCTTTTTGCGGTGAAAACTTGATCCCCAAATTTGTGGCCCAGATGGACAGATTATCTAGGGAATTTTGCAATGGTTTTGGCAAGATTTCCGCACGTGGACCTCTAAAGGAGATCACAGCATCGTCTGCAAGTTGTCTCAGCGTGCATCTATTTTCCAAGCAGTTATCAAAATCTTTAACATAAAAATTATTAAGTAAGGGACATAAACATGAGTCTTGAGGTAAGTTCATGTAGCTAATTCTGGAAGTTGTCAGTTGGCCTAGATTGAAGGTCATTTGTTTTTGCTGAGAGTAAATTATACAAAAAAATATTTAAAGTTCCTGATTAACCACTACTGTGCAGACTACGGAACGGAAAATGAATCAAATGCGCCCTTAATATCCAGAAATACTGAAGCCAATTGCTCCTTGTTTGGAAAGGCCAGTTGTATATTAGATAAATGCAACGCTAAACAATCATTTGTTCCTTTTTCTTACGGAAACCAAACTGCGTATTTGATAGAAGGTTGTTTGATTCAACCCAACGGTCAAGTATTGATAGGATCATTTTTGCTAACAATTTCCTTCTTTCCTCTTTTGCATGATTCACACCAAATTAAAATTTCTCATCAACAAGCCGCCAAAAACAGAACAACAATTTTCAACATCATGTTTTCCCTGGTGAGCAGCAATTTGCAAATCAGTGGCAAAGGGGTGACCATTGCCCGTAATGAACCACTTTTTATCGATCAGTAGATAAATTAAATGAAAGCATTTCGTGTTCACATTACACAGTTGAATGAAGTGTCAATTACAGTAAACTTTACTTGCAAACAATACAGTTGTGTGCATACAACGGGGGTGCCGGTCGCTGATTATTCAATCGGAATGATCTACCATGCAACCCATCTATTTATCTAGTATAATTAATGTTGCTCGCGGTAGCAAATCAGAAAAACGTTTTAAAATTGCTGCGAGGAATCGAATGGTTCAAACATTCCAATTAAAGGCTTATTTTCACGAAACTGTTTTATTGACATAATATATTTGTCTGCGGTTCTGAAGGTAGAAAATTGCCAAATGAATGTTTAATTTTCCTGCATTTAAAATACAGCCAGCTTTGAGCAACTCGACACTGAAAGGCAACCATTCTGTGATCTGGTGGCATTGCGATTCGTGAAGATTGTACTTTTCAACCCAGCAATCGATTCCAAAACGGCAAGAAAAAGTGTTTTACAGGCACTTCAGTTGTTCAGTTCACATGTGTGTGTGTGCTATAACCACCATTCTGAGAAAAGGCCAACTTTAGAAATAAATTATACATAACATGTAACTGTGGCCAATCATGACTGGGGAGAATTCCTTGACTCAGCAGGAAATTCCAGTGTTTATAGACAAATAAAATCCAACCGAAACGAACATTTCAACAAAAACGTGCCAATTTTCCTGCAGGATTGTTATTCTACGAATGTAAGTGACGACGCGTAGGTACGAAGGGGGAAATACATGGTATCGTTGCAAGACGCCCGCCCGTTTGAAAAGGGGTTCAAAACTCCACTGAACCACGAGTCTGGGCTGAATACATATATGCCCACATACAACTGTTTATCTCGAATGTTTCACCCGAATAACATATTCATGAGATCTAGAAATAAAGTTTGACTTCAGGTTCTTCCGTTGAATCCGCATTATCCGCAGTATTTCAACATCCACCTTCAGCCGGCATTTTATTCTAGTACTTTCAACATTCAACAGACAAGCGTGTAATGTCTGTTTTGGTCGGCAAACCGAGCGGTGGGGGTTGATGGACCAAAAATGCACAATGGAAGAGTGGTAAAGTTGAATATTTTAGCGTTGACGGAAATATATGGCCATTTCCGTATTAGGGTGGATGATTCATGGACAGAGTTAAGAGGCACGCTCGGTTGAAATACCGTTGTCATAATTATAATTATCGTAATTATTCACTGATGTCACATTTTCACATCGACAAATCTTGCTCTGATGGTCGTTTGGTTTTGAAATATCAAGAATCAAGAGGCGCAAAATGAGAAGCTATGCAACTTAATGTGTTTTTTTCTCAATCTAGTTATTAAATTCCTTGTCACACTTCCTAGCAAAATTGCTTGAAACATGGCCCCTTCACTGCGGACGTCTCCTCAGCCGGAACTTCCCTACTACCTCTGCAACACGGAGACGAAGATCAATCAAGCGAAGGCCTCCCCTGCGATAGCTCCCCAACCGGAACTGGTGGACAACCTCCGACGCCGGGTGAGGTCAGGAGGAGTAAGGAAGAACAGCGGAAGGATATGGACGAGCACCGTTCAAATATAAGCGAGACGAGAAGAATAAAAAGTCGCCGGTCCAGAAAGGACACAAGGCCGGGGCATACAGCCACACAACAGCAGTGCATGCGAGCACAACAGCTTCCGAACGAAATAATACTTTAAGGTAGTTCCGTGAGGATACCAGGGTGTGGTAGAGTTTTTGTTTCTCAGCTTGATGTTTTTCTTTCTCTGCCATCACTACTGACGATGTAGAATTTGAATCTTGCAGTCCGGCAAATGAGTAATCCACAGAGCCTCCCAAAAAAAAATGAGGTAAGTTTGGATAGTCGCATACCGCATGTTCCGGTGTCTTCGACGTTTTCACAGCTGGGGCAAAGTGGCGGCCCTGCGTGTCCAAACATGTGCAGGTACTTCCTGAAACATCCGTGACCTGTCAGGAACTGTGTCAGGTGAAAGTTGATCTCTCCATGCTTTCTCTCTAGCCAAATGGACACGTTCGGGATGAGCTGATGTGTCCATCTTCCATTATCTCCATTGTCCAACTCTTGTGCCCCCTTTCTCAGCGACTCTACTTAAACAGTTGTGTACGAATACCCCGCGTGCCTCTTTGCCGATAGCACTCGCAATCCTCTTCTACTATTCCGATTGGAATCATTCCGGCGATGACTGTGCCAGCGATATGCTTCGGTAAGCACTTGCCACTCTCATGCTCATCACGCGATATGTGCTGTTCAGCCGCGTCTGGTTCCTCTTTGTCTTGACGTGGGCACACTTGCCAGGAGCCTCTTCTTACTGCTGCTTATCGCCGAGTTATTCGGCATGATTCTGGTCAACGCTTTGATCGATCTCGCCGCCTTCTCGCAGGCAAAATGGACGTGGCTGTTTATGCGCAGCCGATCGTCAATCACCACGCCTAGATGCTTTAACCCTGAGTCAATATCAATGGTGATTTTCACCAGTTGTACAGCCTTCCGGGTGCTACTCATCACCACTTCGGTTTTGTGATGCGCTAACTTTAGCTTCTTCTCTCGCATCCAGTCTTCCACCAAGTCTAACGCCTTTGTGGCCAGTACTTTGGCCGCCTATTCACCGATGGCTACTAGCATCACATCATCCACAAAGCCGACGAGTTTCACGCCTCTGGGAAGGTTCATCTTCAACACTCTATCGTACATCGCATTCCAAAGCTTCGGCGGAGAATAGATCCCTTAGGAACGCCCGCCGTAACTGTCCTCCTTTTCTTTCCTCTGTCTGTTTCGTATATCAGAGTCCGGTTCTGAAATTAGCTCTTCAGGATCCGTCAAAGCTATTTTGGAACCCTCATGCTGTGTAACGAACGCTCGCTTCCGAGTTTGCACTGTTGAAGACATTCTTTACGTCCAAGGTAACCACGGCGCAGTAACGATTACTCCGTCTTTGCTGCTTCTACGACCATCGGAATGGTATCCACTCTCGGCCTGTCCCTTCGGAAACCGAGCTGCATGTTTGAAAGACCGGTCTCACTCACTGTGTATTTCGTAAGCCTGATCAGGATTACTTTCTCTAGTAATTTGCCGGCAGCGTCCAGCAGACATACAGGTCTATATACCGATGGATCTCCAGGGTTCCGGGTTTCGGCAGCAACACCAGTTTCTGTCGCTTCTAGTTGTCGGAGAAGTTTCTCTCGTTTATGCATTTCTGCAGAGTGGTCCTGAACATATCCGGCTTCTCCAGGATTCCTGTTTTCAGGGCCAGATTTGGAATGCCGTCTAGCCCTGGGGCTTTCTTTAATTTCAGTGCTTTTTCCGCCGAGATTAGCTCGTCGTTCGTGATACGAGCTTCTTCTTCGTGATCACCGTCCTCGCCGTACGGTGTGGGCGGCCATGTTGTTGGTTAGTACTGCGGGGACAGATCATCGATGATGGCCTTCGTCTTCTCTAGGCACCTTTCAGGGGGTACAGCTGGACCTTTTAATTTTGCCATGGTAACGTAATGTTTAACATTTTGTGTGTGCCTAAAGCACTGTCAGTGCCCGCCTGAGGGGTTTTTTGACCGCCGTTTTTTTTACAGAACCCCTCTTCCGGTGGTGAATGAAGGAGATGCAATGGAATTGAGAACGGCTCAGAAGCGAACGCGAAAATACGGCGAAGAAGAGAAGAAATGAATGAAAAAAAGGACAGTGAAAGTGAAGCAGAGAAGATTTTTAAGAGGATGCAGATGAAGGGAGGCGGAAGGTAACACGTGAAGAGGATGAAGCAACGGAGCTGATGAGACAAACGATCAATTGGAAAAAGAGAAGATGATTTAGAGGAAGTGGAAAATATCACAGAGAACTTAATATATGTGAGGAAGCGAATGGAAATAAGGCTGAAGGATGTTATGCGAAAGCAGAAGGAAAGCAAATGACGAGGATATAAATTGGAAAGTAGGAAAGAAGATGTAAATACATTGAAAACTAATGAGAGAAAACAAAACCTAACTGGTTAAGAAGAATAAGAGAAGTGGAATAAGAGAAGCGGAATAAGAGAAGCAGAAGAAGAGAGGCGGAAGAAGGGAAGCAAAAAGAGAGAACCGGAAGAAGGGAAGTGAAAGAAAAGAACCGGAAGATGGGAAGTGGATAAAAAAATGCGGAAGAGGAGAAACAGAATAATAGACGCGGAAGAAGAGATTCGGAATAAGAAAAGCGGAGGAATAGAAGCGGAAGAAGAGAAGCGGAACAGAGAAGCGAAAGAGAATAAGGCAGGAGGAATAAGGGGGAAAAAAGATAAACGGGAGGAAAAAGAAAAGCGACAGAAGAAAACCTGAAGAGGGGAGGAGGAAGACAAGAAACGGAAACAGGAAAGTGTAAGCAGAGAAACGGAAGAAGATAACCGGAAGAAGAGAAACTGAAGAAAAAAAGCGGAAGAAGAAAGGAAACGGAAGAAAAGAAAAGCGGAAGAAGAAAGGAAACGGAAGAAAAGAAACGGAAGAAGACAAGCGGAAGATGAGAAACAGAGGAAGAGAAGCAAAAGAAGACATTCGGAAGAAAAGAAGCGGAAGAAGACAAACGGAAAATCGTAAGAACAAAAACGTAAGAAGAGAAGCAGATGAAGAGACGCGGATGAGGATATTTGGAATAAAAGAAGTGGATGAAAAGAAGCGGAAGAAAAGAAGCCGAGAAATAAAGGCGGAAGCAGATAATCGGAAGAACAAAAGCTGAAGAGGAGAGGAGAGGAGGAAGAAAAGAAACGGAAACAGAAAAGTGGACGAGCGTGCAAGATTAGCGAAAGCAAGAAAGCTCACAAAGAGAAGCTTCGGATAGCCGAAAAAAGTGTGAATGATGAATGTTTTATTGCGATTTTTTTTTATCATTCATATTTTTTTCCAATTTCTGCATTGCTACCACCGTTATTTATCTACTGGGATTGTTTTTTTTAGCATGGGCATTAGTATGATTGACTGCCCGAGGATGCCACTAGCAATTTTTTGCATATTTTTTTATGGAACCTTCCAATTTCTGTATGAGTCGTTTAAAGTGATGGACAAGACCGAAGCCCAATTTTCATACAAAATTGTCATGTTTGGGGGCATGTATTTCATTTTTGAGCTTAAATTTGGTCGAGAAGTAACCTGATTTTCATCTGTATTAAATCTAAAAAATTTCATTTACCACATTAGAAGTTACAGACACCCCTTATGACCAAACAGTAAGACAATCTTTCGGTTTCCATGAATAATGCTCAAATTTGAGAATTTGAATTTTGATTTTTGATTTTTGATGTACGAGGAACGGGAACTTGAAAAAAAAATTGAGTTTCCTAAATCCTTACCTTACCACAACTATAATTGAAATATGTGTTTTTATTATACTTTGAGGTGTCCGGAGTATTGTGGGTACATACCTCAATTCAAATGCATGAACATTGCCTAAACTCGGCCTAAATTAGAAAATCGAAAGATGGTCTTATGGTTTGGTCGTAAGCGGTGTCTGTAACTTCTTAACTGGTGACTGAAAAATTATGAATTTGTTACAGAAGAAATTTCTGGTTATTTCTAGGCTAAAGCTAAAGTTCCAGCCAAAATTTATTCACGGGAAAATACAAGACAAGCTTCCAAACACGATCATTTAGTATGAAAACCGGGTTTTGGTCTTACTGTATTGTCCGTCATTGTATATTTTGGTCGTGGTCATAACTCAATAAACTGCAATCCTAAATGTAGAAAAATGACTAACATTATCATTTTTAGGATGCTTTCTCGTACTTAATGCATTCGTTCCCATTCAAAGATCAGATTAGAAAAATTGATTTTTCATTAACTTATTGGTGTTAAAAACTTGATATAAAAAATAGGTCTAGAATCGTTATACTGGTCTCTGATGCAGGTTTAAACACCTTAAAGCAAAGATAGTTTTCAATTCTTATAGCAATAGTTCATTCACAAGGGGAGGTAGCTCATAGAATGGTCCGGTCCGCCTCTAAACATTTTGCTATGAGGTGGTTACACACCGATTGCCTTTCTACGTCTCTATTGAGTGGCAGCAGGGTAAATACACCCTCCTTTTTGGGGATATGCTCCTTAAACTTTGAAAAAATGCTCCTTAGATGCGTTTGCCCGATATAATGCAATCGGACGAATTTACCTTCTGGTTAGCGCATGCCGATTGTTTTGACGGGTCTTAAGTTTCTTCAAGGCTGTATAGCGAAGCTTCGCTCCGCAATCTTCGAGGTAGTTTTAACGGGTTTAAATTTCATTTTGACGAGTTTTAATTTCATTTTGAAGAGTCTTAATTTTGTTTTCACGGGTCTTAATTTCGTTTTGACGACTCTTAAATTCAGAAACTTAAAACCCATCAAAACTATACAATCTTGAAGAAACTGAAGACCCGTCAAAACACCCGGCAAGCGTTAACCAGAAGGTTAATACCTCCGATTGCATTATACCGGGCAAACGCATCTAAGGAGCATTTGTCCAAAGTTTAAGGAGCATTTCCCCAAAAAGAAGGGTGCATTTACCCTTTGCCATTTATAATATTCCACTCGCTATATAACAAAACATTGCGATTCGGTGAGCGGATTGGAGATAATGAAATCAATGGGTATAGGACCAAGTCTCCCCCGGTTGGTACTAAACAGATGAGCTTTGATATGAATAGAAGGATAAAGTTGAAAGTAGGCACGAAATGCTTCTAGGGACTCTAAATTCTCCAAATCCTTCAATCGTAATTCAAGGTATAGATTGCTCTCTAGGACGTGTAACTTGCTTGTTGCGGATATTAGTTCCAGTATTAAAATAGTTTGTGAAAATTGAAAGTTTATGAAAAACAAAGAGGCTGCGTCGGGCATCGGCTGTGAACGGTTGTGCCGATGATTTGTTGCGCAATATTTTGCTATCGGACATATCGCGTTTTCTTTTGTTTCCGTTACCTATTGCTAGTGATCGAGTGAGTATAGAAGAAAAAAAACAATATAGCTGCTTCCCGGTGAGACAGGCAGCCCTAAATTTGCACCTTTAAACTGATGAAATGATCCATAAAAAATGAAATTGGTTCCATAAAAAACATCTTTATGACCCATAAGCTCTGATGAAAATCTATAAAAAAATGGAAATGATCAATAAAATTTCCTCATGCTTCAACGCTGTATGGGAATACACCATATTGTTTCCAACAGGACTCAGCTCCAGCTCACAAGGCAAAGAAGAGACACAAGCGTGGTGCGCGGAAAATATGCCCGATTTCATCACAAGCGAAGAATGGCCCGCATCTTCACCGGATCTCAAACCACTTGCCTACTCTGTTTGGGTTATATGCTTCAACATATAGGCCCTACGAAAGGGCTTACTTTAGATCGATTCAAGAAACATCTGGTTGATATTTGGGACCAAATTCCTCAGGAAATCATGCGTGCCAGCTACGATGGGTTTACAAAGCGTTTGCGCGAAGTTATCAAGGAAAAGGGCGAGGGATTCGAATTGAATTATTATGGTTTATTTCTATAACATGTATCTTTCAAATGAAAAATAAATGCTATGATTTGGTTAATTTGTTTTGCTGTAATCCCATTTTGTTTTAGTGACACCTATTGTGAGACGCCCTGTAGTGTGTCTGACTGAGTATCATGCCAAAAAAATATCAATCTCTTAAGAAATGATTAAGAACATTCTAACTAGACTAACTTCTGAAAACCAATGTTCGGAAAAACTGTAGTTGAGAAAATTTGCTATAAGAATAACTATTGAACGACAGGTTTGCATTCTCCATAGTACTCGCAATTTCGTGATGAACAATTCTAATTAGTGTTAGTTCCTTATCAAATGTGCTCAGATTTCAAGATGTTGTTCAGGACACGATTTGAAATTGTTTAAGCATAGGGGACAGAACATTTCAAAATTTGCATCAGCCTAACGGGAATGTTAGGGATCAATTACCCGATCTTTATGGACCAAACATTTTTAAAAATAGTGATAAAAACTCAAAAATGCAGGCCTAATTTATGGATCATACCCATATGTTTAAGTGCGCAAAGTGGATTTGCTATGGATCATTTCTATAAGTTTATAGTTCATTTTTCATTGTTTTATGGATCATTGACAATTTATTTATGGAACATTTTCAATAATTTAAGAATCATGTGCATGTATTTTAGTGCACAAAGGTTACGTTCTGTGGATCAATTTAGCAAGTTGAAGGAATGCCATTGAACCATTTTTGGATCATTTGTAACATGTTTATGGGTAATCCGCACAATTTTATCGATCATTTCCTAGATATATAACGGTACAATTTTGACATTTTATTGCTAAATTTTATATAAATTATGGATCACATTGATACATTTTATGGATCGTGTCCCTTTTATTATGTATATTGACCAGAGTTTAACGGGTCATGAATGCGTTTTTTATGTAACGATTTTCATTTTTTCATGGATCGTTTATTAGTTTTTATTTGCAAAAGTATGTTTACCGGCGAGATATGGTGATACGCCGGGTGTAGTGGGCCGGTGGTGGGGATCATAATTAATTGTGATCCATATTGCTCCTTAGCCATACTCACCAAGCCCCATTATGTTGGAACAAGTAAACCACTATTCCATTTGGTGAGTGACTCCAGCAACATCAGTACAGTTGCTATAAATCTATCCAAATTGACTCTCAAAAGTTAATATAAATTACCTTGTCTTCGTAATGAAAAACCACCATCACACTTTGTGAATGACCCCAATAGCATCCTTACTGTTGGTATAATTCGGTTCGAGTAGGCAATCGGTACTAATATTTGAATACTTCACTAGACAGCTTATCGTTTACCAAAACGAGCCCACTGCTACCAAATCCTGTTATCGAACATCCCAGTGATTTCTCGTGGATGTGCAGAGGACTCTTCGGCTTCCAATAAAGCGAGTATCACGTCAACATTCCTTATTTGACCTGCATTCGGGCGGGGCCGGCGCCGGTATTGCCTTAGTTTGGGATCACCAGTTTATTACACATTAAGGATGTGTGTAAGTCCCAAGCATCATCTATTCATCAACAGCTGATCTTGAAATAACGGAGTAGCAACCTCGAGTGGTCAATCCTGCTCATGCTCATGCTATAATAGCAATAGTTCATTCACATTAATAAGTGGTTTTGCAAAACACAGTTGACACAATTGAAAAAAAAATTGAATAATGAGCTTATTGGTCACTCGGGTAGATAATAATGACATACTGAAGTCGTTCAATTACTTATTCGATCCTTTCAAAGGGTGTTTCGATCAAAATTTGATCGACTTTAACTCGACGTATTTTCTTTCATCGTGCATTAAAAAAAATTGCACACCCGTTATTTTGAAGATGTGTGCGTCATACCTCTATTTTAATTTTGAGAATAGCACTTCAGTTATCAAAATGTCGTCGAAGGAAGATAAGCAACGCATCAAAATTTTGCACGTGCATGGCGAAAATCCAAACAACTCTCACGCCAAGTTGGTGAAATTGTTGAATGTGGCTAAATCAACTGTTACCAACGTATTAAAAGTGTTCGGTAAACGTTTGTCAACAGCCAGGAAAGCTGGATCGGGCGGAAATCGAGGCCACAGCGACGACATAAAGAGTTGTCCGCTGTTTTGAGCGGAAACCCAACCTCTCCGTCCGAGATGTCGGAAAGAAGCTGGGAGTGGCGCCTTCAACCATGGATAAAGCTAAAAAACGAGCTGGACTGTCAACTTACAAGAAAGTGGTGACTTCAAATCGCGACGATAAACAAAACACGTCGGCCAAAGAACGATCGCGATAGTTGTACACGACGATGCTGACGAAGTTTGATTGCGTGCTATAGGACGATGAAACTTACGTCAAGGCAGACTTTAAACAGCTTCCTGGACAGGAATTTGGCAGATATTTTCAAGCACATTAAACTGACAAAGTTCGCGAAGAAATATCAGGAGTGGCAGGCCATCTGTACCTGTGGCTTGATGAGCAACGTTTACATTGCGACCGGAACCGTCAACCAGGAAATTTATCTGCGCGAGTGCCTACAAAAACGTCTACTGCCTTTCCTGAAGCGGCACAATTGTTCCGTTCTATTTTGGCCGGATTTGGCATCTTGCCATTCCGGAAAAAATTGCCATGGAGTGGTATGCTGCCAACAAAGTTCAAGCGGTGCCCAAGGACAAGAACCCTCCCAACACGCCAGAGCTCCGCCCAATCGAACAATATTGGGCCATCGTCAAGCGGAACCTTAAGAAGACTCAACAAGCTGTTGTGAGCGAGAAACAGTTCAAGGCAAACTGGCGTTCTGCGGCGAATAAAGTGGACAAGGAGACTGTACAAAATCTTATGGCAATTCGCATTCGGTAAAAAGGAAGCTTAGCTGAATATTTCTCCTGTATTCTGTAACTGAGCTTGAAAAAGAAAAAAAATTGGACATATTAATAAAAACTTTGATCGACTCGCACATATTACTGTGTGACCAAATTTTAATCGGAACACCCTTTATCCGCAAAACCATATCTACGCCTTGCTTGTTATCGTAGATGCAACCATCGAACAAAGAACCCACGCCACCCGACAAAATGGTCACTGGTAGGGACTTTAAAAAACAGCGTTAATTTATTTACCCAAGGATTCAGAGCAACATGCTCCTTTCCGGCAGGAAGTAGCTAAAGTAGGGAAGGAAACCCACTCCCAACCTAACGCGAATGTGCACTGAGTGAAAAAGGAAACATATTTCATACCTTTACCACTTTTCACTTACAGCGCGCAACAGAGTTTGTTGGGGGAGAAACTTTCCTTGATACTCCGTACCTACGGACCAAATAGCGCAATGTAATTACTTGAAGAAATTTATTCCCTGTCATGGTGCTTAAAAGTACGGTCGGAAAAAATGGTTCCTTGTGCAGGAAGATGCTAACGTTTACTATTGATTCGAGCGGGTCAGCTTGGCTGGACACTATATTTGTTTATAGTGTATATATTAGTATATACAGGTTATTTTGGTGAAATTTTGCTGTATTTAATGATGATATAATTGGATTAGTTCAAAATGACGTTTCCTGCTACTTGAATTTTGCCATGAACTCGCTGGTTGAATTTCGTTCCAAATCTGCTACTTTTGAGTTTAGATCTATTCCAAAACTGAAATTCAAATTTGAATTTATTATCCAGAATTCATCTCCACTGCAACGCCAGAAACACAGTCTCGCTATTGTGTAGTCGATCTATTATACAAAACCAATCCAAATTTGCCTATCATCCGATCAATCACCAGCAGCCGTAGCAGGAATGAATTATTGGATAGCGACAGAAACCAAAATATTTTCTATTACATAATAAATTTGTACTACCTATAATGCAGTGATCTCATCGTGTTTAAAGCGCAGACCCGAAATTTACGCCCGCAATTTTTTTCCCTTATAAAACAGTTACCAACTACAGGATTGTTATTTTCCTCGACAAAAGGAAATTCGACTGAAACAGCTGTTGGACAATATTACATCCTTTGAAAAATTCTACAGTGCACCGAACTGACGTAGGAACCATCACCTACTCTGGTGGCGCCGAACAGTCTGTCTGCATGCATTTTTTTTCCGTCGGTTGCTGGCCTCAAGGCGTCGTGTGTCCGTCCACCTACGAAAATAAATACATAGTCGTAGTTGGCGGTGGTCGTTGGTCTCTGATGCCTATGAGTGTGCATTTTCACTACAAACATTAGCGACGGGAGGGAGCAACGTGCATCGGATGACAAAGGGAAGCTCTTGGTGCTCAAAAATAACGCGGCAGTGGCGGCGGCGTCATGTTTTTATCGCACATTGGTGCCGTTTGGCGATGCACTCCCACACACATGCTACCACTGGCTATAAGGTAGTGTTTGCTGTCAGACAGACCGGTTGACTGACGGCCCACAGGGTGGTTAAGGTGAAGCTATAAAACGAAGAGCAACCACTCGCGCCAGGTCACGACTCGCGAGGCCGGCGTTTTCAGTGCAGTTTCCGTTGGTCAGATTCTGGCCGCGTCATGGTGGGCGATTCCGTCTGATTGACAGACGGTTTTACGACTTGGACGAGACACGTGAAAGTTGATTTCGATCTTTTCGATTCGTAGGCTGAAAGTGACTATCAATTTGATGGAATGATTGTTGTTGTTTTCAAAGTTTACATCAGTGAAATAATTTGTTTTAAAGCTCACAATGCGAGTGTAAGAAAATCGCCATGATACACAATAACGACAAATTACAACTAGTTGACGGCCATCTACGTGCGGGCTGCATTCATACCAGTACGTAATATGAAATGTTCACATTTCCATATCGGTTCGCATGCGAGAATTGTTCACAAACGTCAGAGGGAGTTTTTTATTGTTCATTTAATAGCTAACTGGCGGTGTGTGGTTGCCATGGGCAACTTATTGACAAACGACGTCGAACGGACTACTACAGCTGGTATCCGTTGCACGTTTTATGCATGCATGAGGGTTCGGGAGCTGACAAATTTTCGCGAGTAGACACCATTTGTTCTCGGTTGCATATGAAGCACCGCACCCGGTGCTGATTGCTGGTAGTATGTTGTATTTGAGGACCCAACCAAATTCCTTTTGTTTTTATCTGAAAAGCTATGTGGATTCCTTGTTGCTTTCCACGTCTGCTTTGTTGGAATTCAAGAAGCAAATAAAGAAAATGATTCCAACACAGTCGATATTTAATATGAAATATTAGTTAATAAATGATAGTTCAGTTAGATATTTTGAATTGAACAATATTTCTTTGACAAAGTTGTAATGGGAGATCTCCAATTTGCAGTATTATTTTCACAAGTGTCAAGTGTAGAATGCTTATGGCGGTGCAGCATCCACTTGTTTATTACGGCAACCAACCGAAACGATATCCGGTGTGTGATTTTGCGACAAAATGCTAAAGTTTGTGGCTATTAATCACTATAAAATATTTCCGTTTTTACCGTTAAACCAGGTAAGGGCCTGTTCATAAACCACGTAGACTCATTTTTGAAAATCTCAGACCCCTCCCCCTCCCCCTCGTAGATTTTTTCCATACATTTTTTTGAAGTTTTGTATAGAATGTAGACTTTATGAATAACCCCTAACATTCTCTGGCGGTAGAGCCCTCATTGCCATCAATGCAGGCTTAATTTCTGAAGAAATTAAAACCAGTAAGCACACAGAATTCGAACACGTCTGGGCTAAATCACTAATTGCTGATGAAACACATATTTTTTCATCCGTGTATTTTCCACCTGAGCATGTCCATTAACAATCTTTCGATTCGTGGTACGTAGACTATTTATAATAAATTTGCAGAATATAAAAAGTACTGAAGGAAATGTCAACACTGAAGCAGACAAATTTGGGTTCAACCCACAATTGATTCTTTTGAAGAACAAAAACTACAACGGACAGTTCAATGGGGTTGTCGTAAAAGTGACGTAGGACTACGAGGCAATGTGTAATGAATGTAATTATTTTGAAAGAGCCCTGGAACAAGCGATTATCTGTCAAAGCCATTCAAAGGAGCAGGAGACCTGTCAAATAGATGAGATGTCGTAAAACAGGGTCTTTAATTATTTTGTGCTGGAAAATTAACTATTAAAGGGTGACCCACATCAAATTGCATCAAGGAAAAAACGCTGTAGAAAATTACCCATTGGGTATTCTCTCTCGAAAATTTGGGTAGAAGTAGTTTAGAGTGTTTTTTTGTTCTTGTATTTTTATCGCAGTCAGTTTTTCGAAAATTGGAAAAAATGCCGTCACCCGAAAAGCAACGTCGCGATTTGATTTTGCGCAAGCACACGGAAAATCCGCAACTCTCTCATCGGGACATCGGAAAACAACTCGGAATCGTGCAGTCAACGGTGAGTCGTGTGATTAAACGGTACTACGAATCTCTGAGCATCGAAAGGAAGGAGAAATGCGGTCAGAATGGATGTTCTATTAGTGATCAGGATCACAAGCGTGTCGTGAAAGCTTTTAAGCGAAATCCCAATGCTTCAGTCAGGGATGTGGCCAAAAAGTTGAATCTGTCCAAGTCTTTCGTTCAGATAGTCAAGTCCCTCCCGGTCTACATACGTATAAAGTGCAGAAGGCTCCAAATCGTGACGAACGGCAAAATACGATGAGAAAACCACGGGGCCGGAAACTGTACACCCAGATGTTGACGAAGCCTAATTGTCTCATCATGGATGATGAGACTTACGTCAATGCGGACCTCCGGCAGCTTCCGGGGCTACTGTACTTCACCGCCTAGCATACGTTTAATGTTCCGGAGTAAGGAAGCAGGAACTTTCAAAGTTTGCCAAGAAATACATGATTTGGCAAGCCATCTGCTCATGTGGCAAACGGAGTGCACCGTTCGTGACTACCGGGACTGTAAACGGGGAGATCTACCTCAAGGAAGGTCTACAGAAGCGTCTCCTTCCGCTGTTGAAGCAATACGCGGGCCCTACGATCTTCTGGCTTCGAGCCACTATTCAAATGTTGTCCTGGAGTGGTACGAAGCCAACGGGGTCACTTTCGTACCCAAGGACATGAACCCCCTGTCCTATTCTGTTTTTCATTGCGGTTTGGAACTTTCTGAATTTTGATTGAACGGAGCCCGGCTCGTTTCTTGGCTTTCCGCACGAAAATTTTGGTCGAGTGCAGCTTTTTCGCGACATCTCGAACGGAACAGTTGGGTTTGCGTTAAAAAGCAGCAACCACTCGCTTGTGATCCTTCACACAGTACGGAACACTTTTTCTACCACTCACCGTCTTCCGATCGACAGTTAAATGTTCCTCGAAACGTTTTATGACATGTAGACTGGTGAATTTTCAACATTTTTCCGATGGCTCGGTGCGAAAGAAGTGGGTTGTCGAAGTGCGGTGCAAAATGTTCTCGCGCACTTGCTGTTCCTTCGACTCCATTTTCGAAACTACGACACATTTCACAATGAAACTCACGCAGTGTAAACAATACACGCTGAGGTCATTTCACCCAAAATTTCGTTGAAATCAACCCAAAGAACGAAACGTTACAGCTTATTGAAAGTGATGCAATTTAACTGTGGACACCCTTTAGGTAATTTTATACAGAGTTTTTTCTGTGATGCACTTTGATCTGAGACACCCTTTAGAACAGTGTGCCAGCCACGATGACTTACATACTAGACGAACATGTAACATAACTGCGGAGCTTCGATTATCAATCCATACCTCACGTGTGGCATACTGAGGAACACTTTTGACAGTTGAGTTTTTAGAAATAGGGAACCAGCAACCTTGCCAATATGCGTTGTTTGGTTGCCAGGCACAGCTAAATATGAAAATTTAGACTGTCAACACATCGACACCTTGCGGAAACATTCAGAATATTGCAAAGCTTGTAGCACACTAAAAAAGAATAGCACAAGATAAAAGTATGCTGAGCGATCCACCCCTAGCATGGATAAAAATCCGTGAACTGCAGTCATGAATTCGAGAACAAGCAAAAATACACCGTGAACTGAATCACGTAATCATAAACTAAATAACGCTTAAAGGGAAGAATCCTGAAAACGTGAACTAGTCCACGGTCCGTTTTCATTTTCGGGAACGCTTTTTTTTCTGTGTGGGTGGTCTTGAAAAGGCCGATGGTCATCTGCGATGGATCGTCACGGTGAACGGTGCGACACGCACGAAAATCGAACTGAAATTTTTGAAACACGTCAAGAGCGCACTGTGGTCAGACGTAGAATGATGACGATGTGAGTTTCGCTCTGCTCCTTTTATGCCCTATACGACAACGACTGTGTTGAATATACACACATACACATCCAAACCGGTTAGTCTATGACTCTGTCGTCCGTGTTGGGAAACAACCGTTCAGATGGCACGTGATTGGTTCATTCTTGTTTTGACAATGGTTCACATTTATTAATTTTTCAATAGTAAAATGTTTAAAATCGAATGTTTTCGTTATGAAAAACGTTACTGTAATAGGAATGGTCTCGTTCTACAATTTGATATTATTCAACGTTCAAAAAAGAAAAACATTCTCTTCTTCTCATCATTGCTTTAAAAATGTTAGCCACCTCCAGTTGAAATCTAGTAATTGACCCACTTTTAGTGGACATATCATTGAATTATTCTTGCAAAATTAAAAACAATGAAATATCAGCTAATAAGTACGCCTTTGTGGGTTATCTGCGACTTTCATCCTGGGTTGTTTCATCGTGCCTTGGGATAACTAATGAATACACAACAATCAACCGTTTCAAGGGTCCTCCATAGGTTCCAGCAAGGCATGACAGTGGACCACAAGCCAGAACCCCGACAGAAACCGGGAACAACTCGAAAAAGAACAGAGGGAGCGCTGATTGCTCATTTCAAGCAGAATCCGAACATTTCGATGCACAAAACTTGATTTTTCGCAAAGTTTCGTCCCGAGGGCTAAGAAACAATCCGCATTGAAAATGTATAAGGTTCAGAACTTTTCGAATCGGGACGGACGCCAGAAGAGTTTTACCAAAACGCGTGCCCGGAAACTCAACACGAAGCTGCCATCAAAATACCGGTGCTGCGCCATTGATGATGAGACCTAAATCAAAGCGGATTTGATGCAATTGCCAGGGCAGGAATACTTCACGGGCAAGGACAAGTTTGCTGTGGATGATCGTTCCAAACGGAAGAAGCTGTAGAAATTCGCATCGAAGTACTTGATTTGGCCATATGCACTTGTAGCAAACGGAGTGAACCACTAGTGACCAAAGGGATAAAAAAAAACGGGGATTTATTTTAGATTTAGATTTGGTTTCATGCCACTACTCCAAAACCGTGGAGGAGTTTTATGCGGCTAATTCTGTGGATTTTGTACCGAAAGACATGCAAGTTGAAACAAATACATATACTGAATTACTCTTATAGATTGCTTTCACTTCGACAACTATAGACGATTTACCAAACAATCAAAAGTGTTGCAATAATTATCATTTCACCCTTTAATGGAGAAAAGCAATGCAGAATCAGAACAAAAGCTTCTAGATCGTGGCACTGAAAGAGAAGGTTATGGCGCAGACAGACGTACAATTTCATCTCATTTACCTGTGTAAAAACATGGCTTCCCTCAAAACATCAAGTAGCAATAACTTAACAGATGGCGCCACAGATTTGTTTTTATTGGTAAGGGAAAAAATGGGTTGCCAGTCAAACTGTCAGATTTAATGTGGCAAAAAGTTGACTAGGTGGCGCTACTGTGCAAGATGATTCCAACGAAATTTGATTTGAAAATTTACACAACAAATTTGAATTGCTTTCTAGCTTGAATGTCTGTCTGCGGTTAATGTTTGTTGGCTGTACCAACGGCATTTATACATTTATCAATCTTTTTGTTTTATTATAACCTAAGGTTGCGCTCAGCAAAATCTAGTCAAAGAAAAACTCGCAGTATAACATTATTGCTATTCTTTGATTGTTGTTTTGTCGTATTCTCCATATGCGCGGAATAACGACCTAATGATGACATTTGTCAGAAGCAGATAATTTCCATCAACATGAGAGGCTCTAGGAGTGGACAGTAATTTATTGCTAGAACTAAGAGAATTGAAGAGAAAGCATTGATAGTTCCGTATAGAGTAACGGCAGGTTATGAAAATTGAAAGATAAAAGTTGAAAACGAGCGGAGGGCATATGGAGGTAGCATACAATCGGGCGTATAATCTTTTACCAAACTACCCCAGATGCGAGGTAGGCAAGAGGGAGGATACCCCCTTGACTGGTAAAAGAGTATGAGACCGATCGTGCTCTTATACTACCTATTGCTTTGTTCTGGTTATAGCGATCTGTTTATTTCCCTCTCCCAATGCCTAACAAATAGCCTACCAAACCATGTACTTTTTAGAGAACTTCAACAACTTTTTGGCCTTGAAATGATTGTCAACCTTGTCACGTTGTAATGCGGTATGAAACTCTAGACCGGGACGTTTGGTTCATCATCCATAACCACGCAGTCAAATTTTGTCAGCAATTTGTCGTACAGCTTAGGAGCTCTTGTTTTCGAACTGGTTTCCTGCTTCTCGTTCCCGTTTGGGGTTTTTATTACCTTGAACGACCTATATCCTGCCGCATTCTTCACTTTATGAACGAAAGAATACGATTTTTTGACCTTTTTAGCCACACCTAGGATGGAAAGGTTCGGGTGTTGTTTGATCAGCCAAACCACTGTATCCCGCTAGGATTTCAAGTTGTCGTTCCGCTTGCCGCCAAATCCTGGTTTCCGATCGAGAGTCAACTGATCCCGGAAGCGTTTTAAAACGCTACTTACTGATGAACGAGGGACTCCGAGTGATTTTTCTATGTCATGATGAGGCCCCTCCGCCCTCTGGAAAAGGGGGTTCCCATACAAATGAAAAACAAATTTCTGCATAACTCGAGAACTAATTAAGCAAATGGAACCAAACTCGGCATGTAGAGGTTTTTGAAGGCAAGAATTGTTTGTATGGTCGTTTGAGACCCCACTCCCTTCTGAAAGGGGGAGGGGGCTCTCATAGATAAGCATGAGCATGAGCATGATTGACCGCCCGAGGTTGCTACTACGTTATTGCCAGATCACCTGTATTTACACAGAGAACCAACAGATGATGCTTGGGACATCCTCAATATGTAAAAACTGGTGAAGCCAAAATGACAATACGGGCGCCGGCCTCGCCCGAATACAGGTGAAGTAGGAAATGGGTAGGAATATGTTGACGTGATACTCGTTTTCAAGGAAGCCGAGAAATCCTCTGCACTTTCACGAGAAATCACTGGGATGTTGGATAAAATGGTTGGGTTTGCAGCAGGATCCGTTTTGGTAAACGGTGTGCTTAATTCAACTGACTTCGGCAGCGACGTCGTCCCCTCTGAAAGCCACCAATAAAACAAAGTTTCTCTCTCAACAATCAAAAATTAACCCCATTTTACATTGGAGTTTTCTGGAAGCAAGAAATGTTTCTTATGATGGTTTGAGACCCCTCCTTTCCTTGAAGGGGGGGGACCCATACAAATGAAACAGAAATTTCTGCATAACTCGAGAACTAATCAAGCAAATGGAACCAAATTTGGCATGTGGGGGTTTTTGAAGGCAAGAAATGTTTGTACAGTGGTTCGAGACCCATCCACCCTCTGGAAGGGTGGGGGGGGGGTCTATCATACATATGAAACTCTAATTTCAACCAAATTTTAGAATTATCCAGGCAACTAAAACACAAAATGTGTATTTCTCGGGTAAAAAGTATGTTCTGATAGAAGTTTGAACCCCTTCTTAGTCGAGAAAAAAACTCTTTCCGAAAAACAACCATAAACGTGCCAGTTCTATCAAATTTTCATTCATTTAGTTTCAAGCGCAGTGCTCGCACCGGGTTCAGCTCGTTGACAAATAAATTTCTGCAAAATGTGAGAACTAATAAACCATGGACTAGATTTTGCTGTGCGCATACCTTGTGAGAATTTTCTTTTTTAATTAAAATATTCTCATGGGTACTAATGAATGAAAGTTACATGTAATATGAATTTGGTTCATGTTAACCTACAGCTACAAAGCTGGCGGTAGCTGGACGATTTTCGATCTAGTTTAGAAATTTATCGTAAAGAAAGATGCCTCAAATTTCCTGGGCATGATTGTACTTGCCATACAGTTGTAATGTTATTTTTATAGATTTTAATATCGTTATGACTATCAGTTTGATTTATTTAAGAATTGCGAATGTTTAAGTAGCCTATGTTACTGAGAACAATTGATTTTCATAAATTACCATGAAATACAAGCTTTTCTGAGTTTTACGGTGTTCGTATTGTTTTGATACTTCAACGAAACATGCACAGTTTATAAACAAACTCACAAAATCTAATTTTGTTATTTCTAAGCAAATACTCCATCAACGCTCTAATAACGACCGATTCATCAAAGGCAAACTTTCTCCCGTCTCGTGGTATTTACAGCGCTACCCATTGCTGCTTAAAAACAGTTCAAGCACCATCATCACCCAGCACAAAACAAGCATAAGGTCACGTTTCTTTCATTTCACGGTTCATTGAGATGCTCTGTGCATCGCAAAATGCCTCTTGTTGCAATCTCTCTGCGAACAGTCCGGAGCACGAACTCTTGCTCACAAAAATAGCGTCCATTTCAATACCTTCACCGTCAGCTTCATCAACAACGCATATCCAGTATACCGAGCTCCATAATGATGTTTAATAATTATGTATTCCTGAATGATCCCTCTCAGCCACAAACTCAAACAGATTTACGTCATCTTATTTCACTCTTTGCATATCCACATTTGGGTATAGAATGTCCAAGCCAGCAACTTTGGCTTTCAGTACGCTGGAGACATTCGACTGCCACTGTTTGGCGCCACAAAACTGATAAAACGTTAACGGATGGATGGAAAGTTTCTTTCGAAAAAAATGTTTCCATTGAAACGAGATCACATCCTCATTCAACAGGGGCCGTCGGAGTCGGATGTGAAAATAAGAGGTCGCTCAATCACCGCTGCCGCCGCCGCCGCAGCCACCAGTCAAAACCCGTTAAACGCGACTCAAAGCACTACAAATATGTGCTCTAAGCATGCTCAAATATTTACCTTTCGCTTGTTTGTTTTTACACTTCTTCACAATTCAAATAACAAGGAAGGAAAAATTCTTTCATATTTTCACCTCTTCCACGATGACAACGACCGACCCTCGTACCGTTTTCCCAGCGCGGTTTGCCGGCTGTGAATAACAGCCATTTATCTCATCGTATGACGGTCTTCCTTTTCTTCATCTTTACGGGTAAATCGACGCTGACAAGTCCAGGTTGTCCAAGTACCAACTTGATAGGCATTAGGGTGGTTCAAATTGTCGATTTAGCTCCACCCCGATAAATGGATCTAGAATCCCGACTTGATCATTTTCCCCACACAACACACAACAATGTACCCTGCTGAGTAGTTGTCCACAAGAACATCAACTTCTATAATATTTGATACCCTATTATGCCGACTTTTAATCAAAATGTGTGCTTGGGCAAAGTTGTTGCTAAGAAAATTTCTTGGAAGCTCTGACATCAAACATTTTTGTACATCGTCATACAAAAGAGTTAGCAGGATGAGAACGAAAATTTTGGTTCTCCCATAGTAATTCCCATAAAAACTTCAAAAGGCCAGTGCAGTTCCAATTCGCATCCAAATGAGCTCAAATTTTTGGAGAATTTTCTGGAAGAGATTTAGAAGCGATATTTTGAACCACCATAACAGGTATACTCTTACTTTTTCCAGAACACTTGCTGCCGTCTTCGGCAAGTATAGTTCAATTTTTCAAATTTCTAAAACACTATTATCTTGGCCTTCCAATATTAAGCTATACGTTGATTTCCTTCCAGTACTTTCTCTGTCCACCGGGTCTGTGCTCCATTCTTATCTTCAATCCGTATCTGAAGGACCACTTCCGTCCTCTCGAAAACCCTTGTATGTGATGGCTCTGGGAAATCTATTGAAGTGAAACCTTTTCCATCTCCACGCCGGTTAAATTCCTTCAGTCGTCGGTCGTCGTGATTTACAATTGTTTACTTCTTCTATTATGTGTGTCTCTCTTTGCAATGTCCCATCATTTCCAAGTCTGTGCCTTTGAAACACCCACCGCTTTCCCGGCGCCAGTCTAGAAGGGAAGAAGGAATCATTCCGGTTTCATTCACATCTTTTTCTGTTGCGATTGCGAAAGGCGTAGAAACACTCACGATCGATTTGCTCCGGGAAGATCCATTCATACGACACGGAAGGGGTTTTCTTTTGAAAGGGGTTGCTTCCCAACTCTCGCTTGATTACAGCTGATATGGTTATAGTGGGGCTGCTGACTTTTTGGCCTCTGGCTCGGAACGGATTTATTTCCGGACCGTCGTCGTCGGTGGTGATGTATCGAAATTGGTTTATTGAAAAATGGTTTCTGCTAAAATGCCATCAGTTTGAATTTGAACTTTTGGAGAATGGGCGTGTCAATCATTCTGGACACAGAATTCAATTTGTCATCGTATGACAAAACTAATTCTGCCTTGTGGAGGAAAGGAGTTTTCTAAAGCAATACAAAGTGGGAAAACTGAACTAATTTATACCCGTTACAGGGCAAGTGTGCCAGTTTTGGTGACAATTTCCTATTTTGGCCTAGTCCCAGAAAAAAATAAGCCTCGTGCATTAGGATTTGAAACAAAATTTTTAGCACATCTTTCAAGAAAACTCTAACTTTCAAGAAACTGAATATCAGTTAGCAATGGCCAATACCAGTGCGCTTTCCCTTAAAATGTGAACTACAATTTAAACAACAACACTCATTGTTGCGACTTATCACCACAGAGAACAGACGTTTATCTTCGATCTGCTACTTGTGTAAAACTTTAAACCGACATTTCAAATGCATGTCGTTATGCTCCTGATAGGCGGCGCTGCAGTTGTGCGATAACTGCCATGTAAATGTTTATCAATAAAAAGCCTAGCACATAACCTGAAAAGTTTTGTTTGTTTTTCTCTGAACTTGCTTCTTATACCGGCTGCACATATTAACTTTTACACACGTTTTTCGAGAAAAGGTATATGGACATCAATGTCTGTTCTCTGTGTTATCACTACCAAGCAGCTGTTCATATTATAGTATATCTTTGGGGGTAATGAACCGTCCCAAGCAACACATCTCTGTCATAATTAGTTGCAGCAACTTGATTGTGACTTAATTGAGTCACATTGCAGTTACTTTGACTAATTTGCAACAAGTGTGCTAATAGGGGTATTCAGTTACATGACAAATGACCAAGCAGCACTTTTTGAAATGCTCACTGAACAGAAACATGCACATTGGGACGGGTAATTATGAGCATTGTCGGCTCTCCACAAAATGTGGTTTGAACTATCATTCAACTCTTTTCACAAAACCATATGTCTATTCCCAATGGTGTCCGTGTAGTTGTAATACATTTTTCAGCTTTTTCAATCACTGAACTGTAGTAATATAGATCTTCCTCGTCAGACTTAATCCCCATTTTTTATATTTTTTCTTTAAAGATAAAGTAACTTTCGATAACGTTAGCGTTAATATTTTTATCTTGTTGCAACTTTTTTTTTTTTAAATTGGAGCCAATTTGTTCCACTTTTCATGGTGAATATAACCATGTAGAACAACTATGAGGCGTTTTGGCAACACTGTAAAGTGGCGAAATGCAAAGTTTTTCTGACAACTCTGTTAGTTTTAACTTATCCAGGGTAGGGAACGGCTTAATCAGTGGTGACTGTTTTAATCAGTTGCTAGGAAATACGTCTAAAACTCCTACATTTTCCAAATTATTTCGCTTTTAATGATACGAACATAAGCTCTATCTATCGGGCTAATGATTCGATGTATAAATCATGATTGATTGCCAATTAATTACTATCATTTTGAAGATTTAAAATACATCATCTAGAAAACCATCAGTTGCCTACCTGCTGAAGAAGTTCGCTCAAATCTTGCCTTTGTGTACTTTGCATTCGTTTGCGTGTACCGGAGGGAATGTCTTCATCAGCTCCTTCTCATATCTAAGCTTGTTGCCAGAATGTGATGGGTTAAATTTAATTCATATTTAGATGATCTGAAATCACTATTTATTTCATGTTTCTTCAGTCATTTGAGGTTGATAATAAAACAAATAGAATGTTTGGATGCAGTACTTGAAAGTAAACATAAACAAATACACTTTCGACAGAAATTAGTCACTAGCTTCACGAATTAACCCAATACTCAAGTTTGAACATTTTCGCATTATTTTCTGCCGCACCCTGTACGCCTGTCTCATAACATGCTAGTAAGTTTGAGGAAATTGACGTTTGCAGCAAATCGTGAACTGGCCTATTTCCTTTTGCCTTCGCACGCATGCACGGAATCGCACTGATACAATATTGTTAGTTTATGTACAGATTGCGGAGCTTAAGAAAATATTTTCATGATCGGAAAGCAATCCGCATGCTTTTAATAAGTCCCTGCAATTAAGAACTTTATTCCATGGCTATGAACTTTTTTGAGTCGAATGCTCGTTTCTGAAGGTACATATGTTTCAATAGATAAGAAGTTAGCAGAGGGATTAACGTCTAAATATTGACAGTTCTAATTATATATTACATACAGCTTCATCAAATGTCCCAGGTACTGAATAAACTGCTTAAAACCCTATGACAGTACTTTCGAAGACGTGGCTTTTTTACGCCAAAATTGACACTTTGTTACGAGGCTTTCAGTGGGGAGACTGAGTAAGAAAACCACCGCCATGTTTCACGCGAGCACTGATATCTGCTTATGGGATTTCTTCTTAGGAGTGCAGAACTTATAAGTCAACGTCAAACTCACCACAGAAGAGAAACATCAGATTGTGAAAGAGAGGGCCAAATAGATATTCACAACAGTAAAAATAGTGGGCATATGTGGGGTGAAATGGTCATTCAATCATTTTTTCAATAGTTTTTCAAAAGTTTACAGGCTTCTTCAGAGAACAAAGGTCCCATAGGTCTCAAAAGTAAGCTCTACAAGCTGAAAGGTATCTGATAACCCAATAAAACAAATCCACAAGAAGAAAGGTCTATTCAAATAAAAAATCTTAACGAAACCCAAAATCTCGAACCTGGAAAAAACGTGAAATATGGTCGAAGTATGGCCAAAATGGTGACTGTCAAAAATAGTGCGTTCACCCTTTTTTTTTTTTAATTGCAAGAATAAATCTGCTAGCAGGGAACCCAGATATAAACACAGCACACACTTCTGGCAATAACTTCTTAAGATCATGCATAGGCACTCAGGAATTCTGTGTAGCGCTTCGGCGATAGATGTCTAGCGTGCGCCATCAAATGCAATTTAGAGGTCGGACGTTACGCCCAGAATCGATCTCCCCTTCTTACTATTTAACCGATTCAATACGAATTTTTTCTACACCGCATTTCAATCTAATTTATGGTCTACATGCTCGAACAGATGATAAAAACCTCAAAGTGGATAAAATTTACGAACAAATGTTTTTTCTAAGTTGTTCTAGACCTTTCAAACAATCCTTGAGTTCAGATCTCTCAATTTCTCAACCGTAATTATTAGTTGAAAAAGTCCAAGGAACATCATAACACGGTAATAGACATATTACAGTATTTCTAGAAAACTATCATTGAATACAGATCTTGAAAAATTTCTCCATCCCTTCGATTCCTCGCAGTTGGAAGTTATCATCAATGCGTCGGTATCGACATGTACTTAGGTTTAAGCCATCCTATGATGTCCAATGTTTTGGCAGAATTACTGGAGGTGATGGAGAAAAAGATTTGTCCGTTATGGATCAAACCAGAAATGACGAAGGAAGTAAACGTCGAACGTCAAAAAAACATTTTATTCCAAAAATGTCATCCAAGTCGTAGATGTTACGCATATAAAAATCATTTCTCCTGGAAAAAAAACACGCTACGTGTATTACAATAGCTTGTATGCGTTAAATTTATGTATGCTTAAGTTGTTGTTAGACAAACAACACACCTGTCGATTGAAGTAACTTCAATATGACTCAATCAGGTCACAATTAAGTTGCTGCAACTAATTATGACGGTTTGGTGTTACTCGGGAATACATTAAACATTTCGCAATGATCCATTGAGCACTCCATACATGTTGGAGACTACATTAAATTTACCTTCAAATTAATGCTCACAGATGAACTTATTAGCGTTATGTCTGTTTGTCTTTGTGTAACTATTGGGTCTGAAAGTAGTTTTCTTAAGTTAATTCCTTTTCTTCTATGTAATCATGTGTGATCAGGATTCTGTAATACCTTTCGTCGAAGCCAGATAATGGTGCTTTATTTGGAGTAATAACTAGGGTAATATTACGACGAAAGTTAAGCGAGGTTTATGAAGCTGGCGAGAGGCAAACCTGGCTCCTGGGTAAGAATCACAATTTTTAAGTTACAACACTTCTCTTCAATAACTAGTTCAGAGAAAAGTAGGACATGTTATAATCTTAATAACATTTTTCTGATCAATAATTCTCGCACTTATGTAGTACCACGAGGACGTAAATGCACTGATCGATCACTTTTTATCAATTTCATCTCGAAGTATTCTGACCTTCTGGTAAAGTCTTCGAACTTTCTGCTGAGCGTCTGATACCCAAAATTTGATAAAGCGGGAATTTATAGTTTTTATGATACCTAAACACAAAATAAGTTCACTTAACAGACACATCTGTTAGGTATAACGAACGAAAACACCACACTCATTTTAGGTACACAAAAATTTACTATAAATACTAGACCTACTGCGATGTTCTCTTCCAGTCGAGCACTTGACATTGAAGAAGTCTGTAAGTCGCAGACGAAATAGGCCTGTCTGTCAAAAGATAAGCTATCTGTAGTGGAATTTTACGGAATTTGCTCGCGTTTACTAGTGATAGTTTAAAAAAGTGTTTCATTTTTTTTTATTTTGTTTAGAAAAAGTGATCAAGTGAAGTGTTAATTTAAATTTTCCTAGTTTTTCAACTCCAAAAATCGGTCGACTACGATGGGCTGGGCATGTCGTAAGAATGTCGGACGACAGTCCTGTGAAAATAGTTCCTCGAAAACGAACCGACGGGTATAAGAAGAAGAGGCGCGCAACAAGCAAGGTTGATCGATCAAGTAAAAGGCGACCTGCGGACCCTCCGCAGACAGCGAGGCTGGCGAAGTACAGCCATGGACCGATTTCAACGGAGACAACTTCTGTGTACAGCAGAGGCCACGCCGGCCTTAGTCTGATTGGTAAGGCCTCCACGCCCCAATCACTCATTTCCTTTGACAAAAAAAAAAGTAGTGCAAACTTTCATAATAGCGTCTGTTTGTACACCAACTGATACTCTACCAACTATACCTTAATGGGCATTTCTTCGCATCTACAAAGATCAATTCCAAAAGGCAACTGAATTTGAGATTGACCAGTGAAAGGACTCAGACAATTACTTTTCATGAAATATCCATTCGCGATTTTCGCAAAAACGTAAACGATAATTCACCAGTTAAAGGAATAGGTTGCATAGGTTTAACAAAACTAGTGCCATATGAATCTGTAAACTGTTAAAACATTCTGTTATATGAGTCACAGTTTTTTTTTATTCAATCAAGCAATGGAACTCCTCATAGAGTATGCTACTAAGCGGTGATCTCATTGCACTAAATGATTAGTGCGAAAGCACGACGACGACGTTCGTTCCGAAGTACCTCATTCCGAATGCATGTATCAACGTAAACAAAACTGCTGCCATTTCTCGATCACTGCAAACATTCGAACCCAATTTGTCACGTATTAGCAATATATGTGTACGTTTGTATGCATTTCTTACTCACGCGCCCGAATCCGATTCCCATGTTCCCACCGGCAAGAGCCCACAGTGATTTATGGGCACATTGAGCAGTTCGAAAAACGACCATCGGAATAAATTACCATAATATTTATGCGCGAGGCTTAATAATGCACTTCAGTATTCCGAATCCGCGCGACGGATCGGTCGCGATATCGCTTCGGCGCCCGATCGGTGCGAGTTCGTGGATAAACTGGCAATAACTTGACTGAGATCATATCTCAGAAAACACTGATTGACCATTTTCGGCGAGGTTTTGTTTTAGCGACCAAAACATTACTTTTCACGAGAGCCTACTTTGTGTTGAAAAAGCTTATGACGGGGAAGGGCAACTGCGGCGGGCGAAGGGACCGATTCGATTCATATCGAATGTCCATTTAATTTATAGCCGTCAGAGAATGGGCGGTTTTATTGACATTTTGGCGTCATTTAATTATTCGCTCGAAATGTCATTTGTTTATTGTCGAAACTGTGAAAAGGCTTGTTTACAGGGATAGCTGGTGCATATAAAATGAACAGTGAAAGAATGGATGAGATTGCTGGGAAGAAGCTATGGTCTATCAGATAGTTTGTCAAATTATATCAGCTACCTCCATCAAACCTCAACCCCACTTGCAATCTATCACAATTTACGATCCACTTTAATAGCTGCTAATCAGCAGCAATTAACTTCCTTTACTTAATAGCAGCACTAAATAGAAAATGTACGGCATACGCTTGAACTAAGCGCAAGCAGAGTGCAGAGCTACGTTCTGACGTTTAATTGATTTGCTCTCAATTCTGTCAGTTTGATGGCCCAGCGAAACACATGTCATCCTGTTCTGTTGTTTTGACAGACGCGCTCTCGCTTGCTGGCTGCATCGGGGCAGTGGGTTGCTTGGACAGGAACCATAATTTCATTTGACCACAATCAGATGTCGTCATCCCACGCACTCGTCCAATCGCACCGCGCGGCCGTCATTGAAGATCCAGCGCACGTGGAGATATGGCCAGTCTTCGTACCCCTCGCTTCAATTATTTCGTTAATTCCGTTTTACAATCTCGCAACGAAACCATTCTTCTTGTTGATTGCTCCATCTGGTCGGAAATTTTTGTTTTGTTTGGAATGT
Source organism: Aedes koreicus (assembly GCA_024533555.2). Taxonomy (NCBI): domain Eukaryota; kingdom Metazoa; phylum Arthropoda; class Insecta; order Diptera; family Culicidae; genus Aedes; species Aedes koreicus. The sequence goes on along the minus strand of JAHHFK020004364.1, from coordinate 242,762 downwards.
TCTGCCCCATTGTTGGTATATGGAGCATCGGTGCCTCCACTCGAGGGTAAAGGAGGAGTACTCGACTGTGTGACATTACACGTAACGGCAACGGCTACGGGCGATCTAGATAACGAAGGTGTACCTTTTCGTTTTTCATGTTTAACCCTCTTTTTTGCTATGCTAAACACTTTGGGGTTTTGTATTTATTGTGGGAATGAAACAATTAACATATTAACAACATATGAGTATGGTCGTACATGTGGGGAGTATATGTTGTTTTATGTACATAACACTACTCATATGGCTATTCTGTATCTGTAACAATGATGACGAGAAAAATAAAATAAAAGGTACAGTCCCATTGGGTTATTCGGAATGATGACGTAGACTACGCTACTAAATGTAAGCCATTTTGATTGTACAATGCAATATTCAGGGTGGCCACACAATCTTAACCGAAAAATTCCAGCAATTTTTCCCGCATTTCTCCCGTATTTTTGCATAATTTTCCCGACTGGAAAATTGCGTGAATATATGTTGGATTAATAGATATTTTTGAAGTTTTTGAGGAAATTGTTCAATCTGGAATGCTTCTGACTTGTTTCAATGACGGATAGCAGCTGCAAATCGGGCTTCTTGAGTATTGCGTAACCTGCTTTGGTCTCGCATTTTGCACACCAGAACAAAAATCGCACTATATAAGTCATTGATCTTTCAAGTTTCTAGAAGCATAAACATCAAAGAAAAATAGTAAAGCATTCGAAGTTTTTGAGTACAAAATGATGCAGACTATACTCGGTGTGAAATTCAAATCATGTATGACGCAGATACAGGGTGCACAACTGTCGGTTCATGCATCTACAAAGACCAGCTCCACCAAGTTTACAATCGAGTTGAGGGTTAAGCCATTAAAACACGGCAGACGTTTATGGGCAGGTTATTTAGTGCAAATGGAAAAAGAAAACCTGAAACCTAGTCACGGTAGATTAAAATTGAATAATATGAAAATTAGGAAAAAATACTGGTCAAAATCCGAATATCAAGCTATCGTGGTATGAGCGAGGTATTCTCGCTCACTTTTGAAGCATTTTTATTTGCTCGTCAATGCACGCTGCATCCCTCTGGGCATCGGCCAAAAGCTTCATTTTCTTTGCTTTAAGCTCCTTTGCCGTTCTTTCTGCTTCTCTCTTCATTCTCGCTTCTTTTTCTTGCAAATCCTTCACTTTTCGTGCTGTCAGCGACTCGCCAGGACTTCGTGATTTAAACGTCGTTGACAGTTCCAGCGGTCGTTATGGCATCCTAGACGATTCTCTGAGCTACCAAACTCTTTTCAGTTTGGTTCACCACCAGACACTTTTCATTTATCGAAAATCCTCGCTCCATCGTCGCATTTCCGTGCGACAGGATCAGTACCTTTTTAATAAATCTCGACAGCTTATTCAAAACGACGTATCTGATTTTGTAAACAAAGAGGGGAAGCAAGATTCAAATGCAGTTGCATCTGGATTTAACAATGATTGATTCATACTTCCATAGGCAAATAGTTTCGTCTGCGAAAATTTGTGGGTTATTATGATTTTTTACGCTAAAAAGGTGCATTTTTTAGTAAAAACCTCAATATCTTAAAAAAATATATGCTATGACAATAGACTATTTTCAGCAAATCTGTGTGTTTTTATATGATAAACAAAAGTGCAGAGCATTGAAAAATTTGCATTTTTGTTTTGTATTAAATTTGCTATAACGTTGTCGAATAAAGTTTAATTTTCTATGCAAAAATTAAAAATCAATTTTTTTCTCACTAATAAGGTGATTAATCACCAAATTTTTATCTTCATAAGATGGAAAATAATTCAAGGAAAAACTTTGCTGAAGAAACTATTAAGCTTATCACGTCTCGGTATGGTAGTGTGCCATCTGGAAATGTAGTAGTGTGTTTTAGACGATAACATAACAAACAGCTGTCAAAAAGATCTTTTCTATCGCGAACCACAATGAAAACTTTTAGGTTATCTGTGGGAAAACAACATTTTTTACACGACGATAGACACGATAGTGTGCGTGCGCTAAACCTTAATAGCGAAACTAAGCTTAATAGCAAAACAATGTAGTTTTTTTTATTCCAAAATTTCGATCACGTTTTTGCTCCTTTGACTACAGTGTGCGACGGTCGCACCGACGAGCCTCGTGTTTTCTCAGTGGATTGGTAGAGAAAATAGCATAACCCAAGTAACCATGAAGCTGTATATAGAAACATCAATTTTGCATTATATTACGATATATGTTTATGGTATAAAGCAGTTTAATCTTACATGCGCCATGGAAGTAGAATTAAAGTCGAAAAGGGCCCCACTCCTGTCAAATCAAAGCTAGCGCACATGCTTTATTGAAACCCTAAAAAAAATATTTTTAGGGCATAGTTACTTTTTCAGTAGTTGAATTACTGCTTCCACTGAAATGTTTCATTGCATTTATGAAAGCATACATAGAGCTTGGGATATTTTGAAATAAAAAACTACAAGGTTCAGCCCAATGGGGTTGTACGCAAAGGTAACGTAGGACTACGTAGCAATGTGCAATCGAATTCGCCTCCAGTCGCCTAATTGTTTAAAGGGTTTTCGAAATTGGTTTCGCTCAAAAATTAACTGCAATACACTAAACAGGTTACTCTAATAAACATGTAATATACAAGAACGATATTACAGATGGTTTAACCAACAATCAATATGCAATTAGCGATTTGGAATTGATTCACTGTTGTAGAACCCCTTGGTCCGAAGTACCTTGCCCTCACCCCCTTGCACTCCATATTTTCCCTTTTTTTTTATTTTTTTTGTTTTTTTTAACAAATTTTTGTGTGTTGTTTTGTTGGGTTTTTTTTATGGGGGGATTATTAAAATTGGGAGCGAGCTTGGGACCCAGGTGCTAGTACTGACCGAGCCAAGAAAAATATCGTATTTGTTCGGGACCTACTGGTCTTACAGTTAGTCTATTTTTTTACCGTACCGATTACAGTTGGGATGATAACCCGAATTGGTGGTTAGGTGCTTCTTATGGTAATTGTTTATGCGGGTAGATATTTAGGACATTTTTACCCAAGAGACTGGCTTCATCCACCACCAATTACATACGATTTCTTCTAGGCCTATGTGTGTACAACACTGCAAAATGTGCAAATGTCGAAAACACTATGGCTTCGACATACGATATTTTTCGCAACCGCCCATTTTGAACAAATCTCTTTTCCAGTTATTTTGGAGGCCTTGAAAGGGGCCGTTTTGGGGTCAGGGGAACAGCTAGTGCAGCCACCTCACTTCGTCATGAAGCTGAAGCTTAAAGTTTGAGCAACTCACGTATGTAGTTTGCAGCCACATGCTGCGACATTTAACTTACACTTCCTCAATCCTCAAAATAATTTGTTTCAAACGGTATGGACTCTATCCATCGCACTAGAACGCAAGAAACACTTTTAAACACTGATTGGAATTCGAAGATAATATTACCAACGAACTTCACACTTCACATGCCATCAAACAGAAATTATCGCATGCCATCAAACAGTGGACTGTGGTTGCAAATAAGCACACATCAAACGACCCTTAGTGATTTTCAAATCTGAATCATATTATTTAACATTTATAATGTATCGAATAATAAATATGATATACTCTCATGTTTGGTAGAATTTTGAGTTTCGTTTGTGTGAAAGCATCACCCCTTCCAGAGGGGGGGGGGGGGGGGGGGGGGGGGGTCTCAAACCACAGTAGAAACATTTTTTGCCTTCAAAAACTTCGGTCTCGAACTACCAAATAATCATTTCTTGTCTTCAAAAACTTCCACATGTCAAATTTTATTCCATTTACTTGATTAGTTCTCGAGTTATCAGAAGTTCCTGTTTCATTTGTATGGGAACCTACTCCCCCTTCTAGAGGTGGGAGGGGTCTCAATCTATCATAGAAACATTTCTTGCCTTCAAGTACTTCCACATGTCAAATTTGGTTCCATTTACTTGATTAGTTCTTGAGTTATTAGAAGTTCCTGTTTCATTTGTATGGGAGCCCCCCTTTCTAAAGGTGGGAGGGGTCTCAAATTGCCATAGAAACCTTTCTTGCCTTCAAAAACTTGCACATGCTAAATTTGCTTCCATTTGCTTGATTAGTTCTTGAATAATGCCGAAATTTGTGTTTCATTTGTATGAGAGCTCCCCATTTCATAGGGGAGGGGGGGGAGGTGTGGCTTTAACCATCATAAGGAGCTTGTCCGGTCCCAAAAGCCCCTGCATACAAATTTTCACGCCAGTCGGTTAAGTAGTTTCTATGTCTATAAGGGTCAGTTCGATAAAAATTCATTTTTATGTTTATAAGAAATCCAATAGTTTTTTATTTAAAATTAATAGTTTTCAATAATGAAATTGATGAGTAGAAAGATTTGCAATCGATTGGTGCAAAAATTTTAAAAAATGGGATTAAAAAAAATTTATTTTAAAATTTTAAAAACAAAAAATATTTTGGGAATTTTTCTACCCCCCCCCCGTCCCCCAAATTCCCAAATTTTCTGCCCCCCCCTGGACCCCCCTAATAAAAAAAAAAAACATAGTCCTCCGCCAAAACATCGAAAATGTTCAAAATTTCTAATTGAATTTAGATTTTTTCATTGTTATTCTTCTTTATGTGAGATGTTATTTCATACTATTATTATATGGCATCTTCGCGTAACATTTAAAGGATTTATTTTATTATATGCACAAATTGTGTTTCACCTTCCATAGGGATTCGAACCACCATTTCTCTCGACTGAACGCTGAGTGCTGGTGGCTTTAACGCTCTGAGCTAAGAGAGAACTGCATAATATTAAGGAAGGACAACTGCATAATATTAAGGAAGCATTCTCTCTGCTCTCTTTGTCGTTCTAGAAAAACATGAATCATGAAGCTATTTTTAGATTTTTCTTGCTAAACACGCCGTAGAGACAGCGATACACGAACTATTTATCAGTGCAAACCTCAACCCGAAACGAGCTACAAATGAAAGCATACACACCGACGTTCATTGCACAACAAGCCGACTCAATTTTGATACCCGGACCAGGTTTAAACTGGATTAAAAAAGAAAACGATATGAGAATGAAGATTCCTCGTTGGAAAAAAAGCTCAGCCTCCTAAAAATCAACAAAAATAAAAAATAAACCCGTGGCTCTCCATAATGTAGCCATATTTTTCCCCGAAAATTTAAGAACCAAACCTGCTGCTGCAAATTCCAAAGTTTAGAAGAATGAAGATGACAATTCTGGATCTGAGAGGCAGCCAGCTCATTTGTTTTTTATTTCCAAAGTCAAATTCGAAAATGGCATACAAATGATACTGCACCAATGCTACTTTTTAACTAACAATGAAGCATTTTTTGAGGTAATGCAATAATGCATCATTGAATGCGTATTTAACGTTAAGTTGTTTTAGATATATAGTAATGCATCATCACATTTTTAATGTAAACGTAATGCTACATAGCATGGGAGTTGTTGAAAAAAAGTAAAATGGCATTACTGTTGCTGATAGTCGGTCGAATTAGTGTTATGATATAATGCTTATGGTTACTTGGGAATTAATCAAAAACACACACTGGACATGTTTACTCAAGTTTGCCGGAAATAAACACAGATTCTACTCAAACAATTAATTTCAAAAAGGTGTGAGCATGGCCCTGCCATATGACAAACATTCCCGATGAATTTTGAAATTCCCGACTTTTCCCCGTTTTTTTGGTTTCCCCCCTTTCCCCATTTTCCCCCGTTTGTGCCCCCCCCCAAAATTTTTAAAATTAAAAAATTTTTAAAAACAAGGCCACCGGAACCGAACCGAAAAAAATTTCCCCACCCCCCCAACCCTTTTGGAGAAACGACTGCGAAAATAACGCTCAAAACCTTTTCGTGACGCCTGACCCCAGTATAGAATACAAAGACTTAGTACTATGTCAAAACAATACAGGTAGGGTAATCATAAGCATGCGCACAAGCATTATTGATCGCCGAGATTGCTACTCAGTTATTGCCAGATCAACTGTAATTACACAAAGGATCAACAGATGATGTTTGGGACTAACATACATCCTGCAGGTCAAATAAGGAAAGGTAAGAATGTGTTGACGTGATACTTGCTTTGTTGGAAACCAAGGATTCTTCTGTACTTCCATGAGAAATCACTGAGAAGCAGGGTTTGTTGTAAACGATGAGCTGAATTCTTTTATATCTCTGTTTCCAGCTTAAAGACTGTACTCGAAAAAAATGAGACACAAAAATGATCGCCAAACATTCATTTTTAGTCGGATTTGCTTCAAACTCTGAGGGAATAAACTACAACATGATTACAACACTTTTTCTATACGTAAATACTTCTACAATTGCAGTAGGACAACAATATGCAGACATGTGTAATTGTTATTATCATTTTACATTATAATATCCCTTCACTATTGTGGAATTAAACATTCCGGTCTACGGGAATCGTCTAACGCAGGAACCACTTACTGCACTACTTGCAGACGATTCCCGTAGACCGGAATGTTAAATTCCACAATGAAGATCCTGCCAGCGTTTTTCTAGTCTTTCTACTGGAAAGCCTCCGAAAAACGATTGGCATCACGCCTTCCGCAGGAACGCGAGAAAGACCACCCTATTAATTTTTTTTTATAGCGAGATAGTGACGGTAACCGCGCAAATTAAGTTTTATCATCACTAACGACGAACGAAGGTAAGCTTGTTTAATCTTTACATTCGGCCTATCTACACCGCTCAAATTGCATGCGCCCGGACGGCCATGAAGTAGAATCAAAACGTCGATGCTAGGATTCTTTCCCACATCGAAAGCGTTTCGGGACGAACGATAGAAAAAAAAAATCACTGACGAGTGGGACGCTCGCGAAAACGAGATTTTTTTTTCAACGGAAGCACGCAAAACTATCCGAGACGGCCATTTTGCATTTTCTTTCCTTTCTCTCTTGTGTTGGGAAAGAATCTTACTTCGAGGCCTTTCGCTTCTTCGAAATCAAGCTTACTCGTTACGGAAAGTGATAGCACGTAGAAACGTGGACGCATATGCAGGAAAGCATGTAGAATATGCTGGGACGGCCATATTTTTCCTCTCGACTAGAACAAGGGTTTCGGGACGAATCCGCATTCATGAGCGTGTTCGGACACAAGCGGGAATCAAAATGCAAAATTTGCTGGAACGGCCATTTTGCATTACACACGAGATTTTCGCTTCGTGGGAACCAAGCCCACCCGTTTCGGGACGATTCGGCATGCATGAGCATGGATAAGTGTGTATAATGTGCTAGGACGGCCATATTTGTTTTTGCTTTTGTTGAATGGTTCGGGCAGAATTAGCTTGCTTTCATGGTTTTAACACACTAGGAAAAAACTACAACGAGTGTTCATTGAGTTGCAGAATAAGAATATTTATGTTATTTTACTAGGGAATATGGACAACGAAGTCGAAAGATACGGCTGCGGAGGATGAAACGGTCCATGAGGATGAACGGTCCAGGAGGATGCAACAATCACCCCAGAAGAACCACAAACGACAGCAGAACCATCGGTGATTGTCACCACAGAAATGTTTGCCGTGCTACAAAAGGCAGTCGTGGATCTGGCCCAACGAATCCTCGAAAAGCCATAGGAGCAAACCGGATGTGCGTCCAAACCGATCGATATTGGTAACAATACGAAACCAGCAAACGATTCCTGGGGTCGACTAGGCGGCCCTGCCACGACTTCTGTCAGAAATCACATCGTTGCGACAGATTTGGAGGATAAAACTTGTATTGACCTTTTTAGTCATAGCTAAAAAGAAACTAAATCGATAAGTATCGGCTCGTTTTGACGTTCACATGTTTCGTATCTGTTTCTTCCTCCCAGGTGCCGATGTCTTCACCGCTCTCATTCATCTTACATCAAAGGGTGAGTGCAATGTATATTAGTGACGTTTACTGCACGCACACTGGCGTTTTGCAGATACAGTGCAAGCACCCTTTTGTTTTCCTTAAAATTCTAATACATACAAACAATGTACAGATCCATTCGTATTGCTCAAAACCTTGTATGTAAATTCACATATTACCCAACATTCATTGCGAGCGTGTACGCTTGACGTTTAGTTTTAAAGGAAAACATTGGAGAGGATCACTACCACATCTACACAACAAACACTAATACATTTGAACGTATTAACCTCAATAATCGCTTGCACATTGACGTCAGCACTTTTTATTTACCTCTTTCACTCTTTTGGTACGCCCTATCTAGCCATCGCCTGGCCCTCAGAAAGTGTCAGTTATTTGCGGGCATTGTTTACATTTTTTGTATGAGATTAAATTAAGTCGTTTAATCGTCTATAACGCTGCAGTACAAGTACACATATAACAATGGGTCTGTTTAATGACCAACTCGAACTAACTCGGAGTATCATGCTAACTCTTTTTGGCATCAATCCCTGAGCGAATGCCGAAAAGAGACAAAAAAGAGGTTGCGAGTCATCGCGAGCTGGTCATTAAACAGGCCTAATATCTCACTTTCAGTACTTATAACATATTGGTTATATTGCGCACTTTGTATCCTACTGTTTCGCAAATAATTTTAAGTGCAGAACCGCTAACGAAAGTGCTGGTTTGCATACAATCGTGTCGATGTCTTTGGCGCACTTATTCTTCACGAGCCGTTGCATAAGAGCGCTGAAGACAACGACACGATTTGAGACAGTCCCGCAGTTATAAAATGTAAGTTCGGAGTCCCGTGGTGAGCGAAATGCGCAATATTGGTTGAGCATCTTTGGGAAACATGGGATATTACTATTAGGGTTCATTGGTTCTCATATTCAAGGAGGACTGTGGCAGTTTCAATTCAAATCAATGATAAAAAGTTCAAAACTTGACTGAACATATTTATTAATTAAAATGCAGAATTTGACATAAGTAAAAGCTCAATGTTTGCAATCAAAAGAACTTCGACTAGGCCCTTTAAAAAAAAAAATTCTCGCATGAAGTAGATCATTTGACAGCACTTCACGTGTGTTGGGTAGCATGCATATAACCAAGACAAAATGAAAGGGTTTGTTTGTTATTCTTCCATGAGAATATTGACAACATGACTCACCATAACGTTGGGCAAAGAATGCTCTATGAATGATTGAACACGCACACTAGCGTTGATGTGTATGCTATACAGTATGTGAGCAGTGCCGCCAAATTCAACAGAGATGGAAAAATATTATTAAATGTGGAATTTTATTTCTCGGTAAATATTGAAAAAATCTACAATCAGAAGTATGTTATTATTTATTTAATCTATGGAAAAATAAAATAGTTCAATAGATATTGAAGTACTGCCAAACCCCTTTCATTCGAATAAGAGTCATAATAAAATAGTTTGGCAACATCAAGCGATTACGTCGATTGTAAACACGGTTCAGAATACTTGCAAGCGTATTTAAATTATTGTGAAAATTAATCCTATAGTTTTCTAGTATTTTATCACGTATTCGTAGATTCTCTTATTGGAGAAATTAAACATCTGTTTACGTTTGAAGTTGGATGACTGCAGAATGTGATGAATATATGTACTATGGTGAGCATAGGTTCCGTTTCCCTATAATTCTCATTTTTATCATTACTCGGATTTTCATGATTTATTTTAATATTATTTTATTATTTTTACCTTGGAGCGTGTGGTACGGTAAGTCCACGCATCTTTCCTCCCCTGTAGTATCAAAAAAATGCGTTGTGGTTCAAATCTTTTCATTTGAATCCAACTCATTTTACAGAATCATCTTTTGCGGTTAATACAACGCAGTAGTCCTGGCCGCTTTGACGCTTGTATCATGTCTTTCATATTCTGCAAGCATCAATATTGACAAAAAAATAAATAATTGGGCGTCATCTAACCCAATTATTTCCAGGCTGGTTTCTCATACTGAAACAAACCCAAAAACAATGAGATTCAAGCCAAACACTGAATTAGGTCCTAAGTAACAATATAAACAAAATTGAGTTGAATATCGATTTGGATGGAAAGCCATTACTTTTCTATGAATCATTTTGAAATTATGCTTTAAGATAAAAAAAATTGAAAATACGACCCGATAACAAAACGTCCAATGTACCTTCCGTCTGATATCGCACAGCTCTGTACATGGGACTTTTGTCAGCCACTTGTCCAATGTACAATGGTCGTCTAAACTTTTGACAGATGTACATAGGACCTACATTTCGCCTTTTAAAAACGCGTGTTCTGATTGTTCGAAAAATGAAAACAAACTAAAAGTTCTTCGTTCGGATGGATAATATTCAACTACTTCAAGCAACATTTGTGTCAAATCGAAAAAATAGGATCGAAAATTTTAATTTTTTTGCAACTCAATCGTGTAATCTTTAGTTTTTGTATGATTTTTAGCGCAAACGCCGTCAGGACTAAAAAGAAAATGTTGCCTTTGGTGTTTACGGTGATTCTAGGCGTGTAATTGATACATTTGTTACTTAGGACCTATTGCATTTGCATTTATACATTGGACCTGTTAGATTGGTCTTTTGTCAAGTTAGAATGTACATTGGACTATTGTGATTGCGGTATGCACTAGTAAAATAATGTTCGCACTAGATCTCTATTAGCTTTATTTTTGTACTCTTGTACCCTCTGATTCTTGCAATTAGCAAACAGTAGCCCATCATATTTGAGAACTCCATCATCTGGCTACATTATAATTCATTCGGAAAGCTCACAAATCGACACAAATCTCAATCAATAAAGGACCAATGCATCTTATTTTCTAATTTAAGCTTTGCTGCGTGGCAGCAATAACGGACCAACGCAACATCAGATGCGTTGGTCCGTTATTGCACGGTTTTGCACGGTAAGCTAGTTTCATCAATTTTTACGAAAATTTCACACATTTATGCCTGTTTTCAAACCTATTTGCTGGATGGAATACAAATTGCCACTGTTATGCACACACTCCTACACACTTAGAAATTATGAATTTTACACGAGACGTAATTCAGGTTTGTAAAAATTCGGGGAACGTAAAGAAATATTTCGTTTAAAATTATGTCTCTTGAAGCTGACACATACGCAATTCGACGAAAGATGTGTTTGATTGAATTTATTTTCTCCTCTCTTTCAACTAATTCTTATGTGCTAAAGGACGCTTGCATGTGTCGGTCTCAGAGGATAGAAATTCACATGACATTTTGGTAGTGTGTAGGAGATCCCCTAAGGTACTTAAGTAAGTAAATTAAGTATGAAAAGAATGATTTGCGTGATATGTAAACCAGCAGTTTTGATTTTATATATGTGGGTCTAAAACTTTCATCAGGTCATATAGTTTGTTCACTAACCCTATATAGTCTTGCCGTTTACGCTCAAGAACAAGTATTTCTCGTACCTAGTGCACCTGTTACAATAATCCGATTGAATAAATATGTAGCCAGTTGCTGGGGTTCTCTAATATAATAGACTACTTTTTTATTGAATGTTTGCTAATTGCAAAGATGAAGCGGTACAAGAGTACAAAAATAAAGCTAAAAGAGAGCTAATGTGAACGTTATTCTATTAGTTCTTATCGCAATCAAAAAAGTCCAATGTACATTCTAACTTGGCAAAAGACCAATCTAACAGGTCCAATCTACAAATGTAAATGCAATAGGTCCTAAGTAACAAATGTATCAATAACACAAGTAGAATCATCGTAAACTTCAAAACCAACATTTTCTTTGTAATCTTGACGACGTTTTACGTTGAAAACCATGCAAAAATTGAAGATTACATGATAAAGTTGCAATTACGATTTAAAAAACAAATTTAAATTTTCCATCCTATTTTTCTCGATTTGACACAAATGTTACATAGGACCTAATGCAATGTTTGGCTTGATGCATCATACTGGCACATTACGTACCGATCATTTTCAGCTGCATATAGAAATGACACTGCACGGGATGCAGTGATTTATGGCTCATTTTGCCTGCATTTTTTTTTCTGAAAAAAAACTTTCATCATTAGATGGAAGATTGGAAAAACAAAGGCATTTTTTTTTGCATATAGAACCGGAAAATTCACACTTATTTGGTATTGTGCACGTTCCGGCGACGGAACAGGGAACTTCGGTCCGGTACAGTTCTCACGCGCAAAGCTTGTTGAAAATATTGCATTTTACATTCCCGGCAAAATTTACCACAATCTAATCGTCATAAATCACATCCCGGTAACGGCTTCTGCAGCTGAATTGTCGCTTCTCCGGCCACTTGAAGACAAAGGGAGTGGTGTGATGTTTTATGCCAACACATGTGACCGATTCATCGCCACCGCCAGCCGATTGACGATGCAATATGGTTTACGCCGTATTTCAAGTGATAAATTGCGTTGCTTATTTCGTTTCTTGAAAGGGAAGTCACCTATGAGTGGGTGGAATTTCATGCTTACCTTTATATTGAACGAGAGCGATGACGGAATCTGAAACGAGATGGAGGAAATGCGTTGATTAATAAATGGACTGAAAACAACTGCGATTGCTTGGATCGGAATAGTAGGGCACGAAATTGAAGTCGGTAAAAAGTAAATTCATGCAATCCTATAAAATTTGCTGAGCAACTCACTTCCTAGGGAGACAATCCTAATCAACAATCGAATCAATGTACTATGAAGTTCACGTCATATGCAAAATCATTGCGGTAAACCGCAGCTCTGCTGGCAACGAAATCGATTTCCCTATTTTCACTTTTCTTGACTCACCAGAGAATTGGCACAACTATTGCAAACGGAAAACGGCATTCTGATTTTTGCCCCTCCTAGGGTGGAGCACTACTTCGGCAGTAGACCCATTTCCGTCAATCGTCGCTTTTACTCAGCCGTACCCTACTGCCTCTACTAAACGTTGGGTGGTTTAGGGACACAAACATTGCCTACTTTCCGTTGATTGGGGAAGCAATTCGTTCGTCCTGTTTAAGGTTGTACACACGGATAATCCAAAGCTGACAACAGACGACGTTCGTTTGCAGCAGTGGAAACCACCAATAGACAACGGATATTGGAAGCAACCTTGACCTTGGATCCGACCGGGAGATTATCGTACTGTTTTGTTGTTCGTTGTTATGTTTCACTTGCAGTACTAACGTTTGTTTTTAGCCTACGGGTAATTGAATTTCCCGCGCCATCATCCGTCTTTGACAAGGGTTCATGTTTCGGCACAGTCTCTACCAAGGCTGGCTGTTTGTAAATTTGCTGCAGTCACGATACCCTTGAGAGTTTTCTCATGTCGATTTTTGAAGGGCAATTTCAGGGCCCACAATATGGAATGTTTCCATCGAGTTGAGATGCGAGATTTGAATCTCGAGCATTCCAACAGTATTGCGCATAACTTTGCCACGAACATCGAAACTATTTGCTTTTCAGATCACCCTAAACTATTTCAATGTCAGAGCTGGAATGATGTCACGTTTTCAAGTTATTCTCCACAAAAGGCCGAACGTGGCATTCCTCGTAGCTTTTTTTCATTGAAGTCATACCAGCAGCTCTCTCCGAGTTAGAGCAATACATATTACCATACACAGTTGTTCATGATGACAGAAGAACCTCTAGCAGCCGGTAGAGTGTTCTTTGTGCCTATGGAAATTTTTTCACATACCGTATGACGTCAGAACTCGATTTCTCCCCATTATTCTTACTGCCCAGCCGAGTGCCGCACTACTGTTTTCGTTCAATTAACGGACGGCGGAAGCCCCGGTTTGCATATTTCTATGAACGTACATCGACTTTCATTGTCGGTGCGATGTTCTCTTTAATGAAACATTTGCAGATATGTAGATCGATAAAGAGGGCTATTTGGGGTTGCATTGAGGGCGGTGGTGCCTGGTGGAAGGCTCGAAATAAATAAACTGCTGGCCTGTCGGTTCATGGCAATTGAAGCTAACACTTTTGCCCGGCGAAGTGCATATAAAGGGCTTTTGATCTAGTTTCCGCCTAACTAAGCACCCTTGCGCTCTATCTTTATTATTCAAACGGATATGAATACAAAGTGGGATGATCTTAGAACAAGCCACGTCTCAATTGATTCACTTTTGCTTGGATATCCAAGGATTTTATAATCTGACACTGTTTAATTTCGTTCTAGGAGTTTCAATTTCGCATTAAAAAGTATTCAATTTCCTTCGTTCCAGAATTCAAAAAAAATCAGTGGGGTTGTGTTTAACACACGGCCGGTTAACGTAGACTACGTTAAACCGTTTGATTAGTTTCGTTAGTTTCGTAGCGGAACATTCACAGAAAAAATAATAATGAATTTTAGTAGACGCGTAAAATTCTCCGCTGTTCAATTGAAAGTCAAAACAAGCGTAAAAAAAAAATTGTTTGCAATCCTTCATACAACAGACCTGATTTCAGTGATATCAGGTTTACATTTAAATGAAATATTCCATGAATAGGGCTGCAAAATGGTGAGTAGACACCTGGGATGGAGCGTGCGTCCACGCAACATAGCTATGGTCCTCACAAGTTCCTACCTCATGCTTCCACGGGTCAAGAGATGACAAAGACCGCCAGCTAAGTGTTGCGTACTTAGCTGGTAGTGCAGCCTGGGCACTGTTGTCCTTCTGACTTCAGCTAGATTGAGGAGGTGCGGGCCGAGCGTCTGTCCACCAAGGAGGTGCGGCTCAAACAGCGTCTGTCCTGGCATACAACGGTTGAGTAAGAAACGCTGTATCGCGTCAACTATACATAAGTTGGCAGCCGCAAAAAGGAGATGCAGGCAGCGTGAGACCCCGGTAAAGTAGCATGCTGAAATCTTACCCTACCACGAAAATGGAAGTATTCTTTATACGGTATATAATTTCAGATAATCCATGGAATTCTCAAGTATTGTATAATAATTTTGAATTGTTTTCTTCCCCCGTGGCTATGATGATGCAAGTCCGTCTACAATTGCAGCAGGATCAGTAGACATGCAGACATAACAAATATAATTGTTATTATCATTTTATATTATAACATTCCTTCACAATATTTTTTATGCTATTTTCAGCTTCGCATTTGCATCGTTGAAAGTTTTGGCCCACCTAACTCACTTTATGTATTTGAAAAGATAGGATGGTTTTTTACATTTTTTTTAGAGAGAGGAATACGACAAATTCTACAAAAAAAAAATCTTCGTCCAAAATAATTAATTCAAAAACTAACATTGTTTATAATCCTACATTTTCTATTTTACAGACATAAAGAATCATTTATGGGCCCAGTAGGAAAAAAGATGTATCAAAGAATTTCCTGTCATTTATTTTTAATTTTTTTCGTTATGGATTTATTGAGTTTCCGTTGTTGGGCAGCTAGGTTTTGCTATTTTGCTAGGCTGCCAGGTGATCAACTTTATTTCATTATATCACGTTGGAATTTTCGCTATTTTAGAGTTTCAATTATCTAACATCGCAGCGGAAGAGGCAAATAGCGGCATTTAATTATTATATGTACATTATGTAGTATTCCAACAACATCGTATTATTTCCATCATATCATGACCTTCACATTTTCATACAACAAACCTGATATAGGCAGTATCCGGCTTAAACACGAAGTATACCTTCAATTTACGACATCTAGCATTCCATATACCTATGTCCAGTATATAACGTAGAAAATTACAACTGTGGTAGGCTTTTGCAAATTACGGAATCTGTGGTAGGCTTTTGCATTTATTGCTGAATGTATTTTTCATTTCCGGTTTGCAAATGGACTTTTTACCAATTCTGAGCTGATCTGATTCTCGCAGCGCTGTGTGCCATTTGGCTAGTGTTTGATTTTACATATCTATCTTTGTCATTACTTCATCATAACTTGCAATATACATTATATTTGGTAATATTGTTTTATTGTTTTTACTTCATAGATGATCTAAACATTACTTATTGTTTTTTTGCCCATTTATCTTTAACTCCCTTCCACTTAAATCTTCCCATTCCTAACTCGGTAGCAATAACTATTAGGTCAGCAAAAATGAAAGTGGATTGCTGTTATAAAATCAGCATAAAGTAGCAAATAGTGACCATGGCAACAGTAAATTAAAATGTATAAATGTCAGTTTTGTAAAATTTCAATAGATTTAATAAGCTTTTTCAGGATACCTCAAATCAAGATTTTGGCGAAATGCTGCTATCGCTGAAAACGAACGAAAACGTGCTTAAGCGCGAACCACAGAACTCTACACTTTAACGTTTTACAATATTTCTTGCATTTCAGGATCAACCGAATGAATATCATTTACTATATATACATACGAATGCTTGTAGTTTTTTTCATTTACATAAATATATGCACCATTATATAAATATTTCATGGGAATGGGAGGGACCATCAGGGCACCCGATTGAAGCACTCTGGATGGGGAGAGTGGGAATGCCAACTCCCCATTGCTAACAGTTTGTGAATAGAGGGCGGGCTCTTCTCCCCGCCCATTGGGGCATCCTCATGTTAGATAGCTTGCTCTTTTGACCAATTTTTCAATCTTGTTGTTGGAAGGAGATTCGTTATATCCCTGTGGATACGTATAAGTGATGTTGCATATCGATGCACCCAACCCCTTTTTGGTCCTTCATACAATGGCATGATTAGGATAATCAGTGGTTATTTAAGCTTGATCAAGTCTAACAGAGAGGAGAGCCCATTGCTGTCGGACTTAGTTTCCGTGCTACAATGGGTGGTAGTACATATCATACATCATCAAATGAAATATTCCATGAATTCGTGTCAAATCTAGCTTTCCCTTTATACGCATTAGATAATGCAGAAAATTAAATGTTTATTTCAAATTATGTTGCAACGGAAGTACTATACTAATCGGACGTTGGGTTAGCATAATTGAGTAAGCATGTTAGTCTTCTTCTTCTTCTTTCTTCGCGTTTCAAGCTTATTGCTTTCGCAATTAGCTTATTCCCAAGTAACATTGCCAAAACCATCCAGCTTTATTGAGTTTTATTAAAGTTTTATGAAAGCCACAAGAAATCAATTAGGTTTTATTATGGCACCAAGAGGTGCCAATAGGTTTCAGATTTTATTCAGATTTATGAGAACCTACACAGCTTGTTTAAAACGATCTTAAAACTTGGTTTTCTCAAATTCCTTATGCTCCTATCAAAGATTTTATTTCGACTTAATGAAATCATAAAATGCTATTTTGCAATGCCGTTTTAGGACTCATTCATATTATCTTATTATGATAATTTGAAAAAGCATTTTAAAACCATTTTATCTCCAATAAATGCATTAAACGGAAAATTGGTTTTATAGTAGTCATTTCGAAGATAAATTGGCTTTTTGGCAAAACTGTTATTTTTTCCATTCGTCATATTGAAAAATAAGAAATAATTGAAATGTGGAAAAATAAATGCAATAAATAAATGCATAAATGCATATTTTGAATATAATGCAAATGAACCGTAGATCCGAGACCAATTTCGGAATTCTTTTAGATAACCTTATTGAATTCCATAAATTTTCAGGAAATGCAGATTAATTTATCGAATATATTTGTTTTAATTTAGTTTTTGTTGTTGTAAACTCGCAAAATTACCGAGGCGCATTAATTTTCAGCTCTTATCGTGCCAACATTCACCATAAAATTAAAGGCGCATATGATTTGGAGCATTATACGCTGTAAAAAACTCAATTTGTTTTGCATATTTTCCTATCAAACAAAATTGCCAGCAACAGTAGGACTTTTTTCTTGAATATTATTTACTGCTAAATGAATCAGAAGAGTGGAGAATCGAACAAAGCAGACCTCGTTATCACAGTGAAGTTTGACAGCTGTGGCCATTTGGCCGTATTCTGGTTCTCATGGCAGCCAATAGGTTTTATGAAGGTTCTCAAGTGGTCTTGACATCTTTCACTAGAACATTTTCAAAATCTTTATAGTCTTATAAAGGTTTTATTAACTTGTTTTCACAGCCGTCTATAGAGTGGGCCACTTTGTACAAATTTTGGCTTTAAAGAAGCATACAAGAGGTGTTGGTAGACAAAACAGTTTTGAGTGTAGTTTTATCAACAAAGCCGAGAGGAGTGCGATACGACTGAAATAAAACTAAAATTGTTCCTTGGGTTTTACTTTACTATTTATATTCACCACCCACCCCAATTATTAAAAAGTGACCGTTGTAGGTACCATTTATTTTTTTAATATTATTATGATTGAGTACAAACAACAACCCCACCCATACGAGGAGGGAGGCGACCCCCCCCCCTTCAGCAGGGTGTTGTTTTTTAGCCCCCCCCTTACCAACCGAGCCAAGGGAGGACCCTGTATGTTAGTATGCATTATAAAAAAAAGAAAAATTTATTGTACACCCTTCCAAAAGGTTTAAATGATGATACGGCCTTAAGTTGAAGGCCCTTCTCCAGCATCTCAACCAGTAGTTGGCAACGTTTAAGTTTTGCCTGATAATCACGAGTTCACTAGGCATCGGTACATGGTCGGAGGATTTTCCATATGTTCGATTTGAACGCGCTTCCGAATTTTGCGCATACGTTTGGCATCAAAACGATTAGGCATCGTACTTATTCTCACTTTCACAGTTTCTCAAAATTTATTTCTTCCTAGAAGTAAAACTCTATCCAACGCGAATCGTTAAAACAACAGAATAACTATTCATAACTGTACTAATTGGAGTATGCTGAGAATGTTGCTTCGAAATATCCTTTTCGAAAATCAAAGCGAAAATCAAACGTAGGAAATTTCTTGATACTTACCGGAACACAACATTCTTTAAAATTTTCCAATACCGATTTATTAATTGTACGCGAAATATATTTATCTTTTGTTTGGGAAATTTTAAATACTTGAGTAAATAAAATGGCAATCGTAAAAACCTCTAGTTGATCAAAGCAAAAATCTCAAAAATAAATCAACCAAGAAACGATCGAGTTTTTAGCGTCCGGTGTTTTAATTGTTCGCGACGGCAGCCATTTTAAAAATGTGCACAATGCTCAAGGTATGCAACGAAGAGGAAACTTAAATTGTTTTAACCACCGCTGGCTGTCAATTGATAAGAACATGGATAGTAATGTTGAATAGATTCCAATCAAACAAACTCTTTCAAAATTGAATTAGTCGTCCTGAAAAGGACGGATTTGAAACTGTCCGCATAATAAGTAAAACCTTCTCGGCCTTTTGAAGAAGCAGGTTATTTAAGCCGTTGCACGTTGCGCCCTACCAAAGATGGCTACCAACAAGATCACACACACACAACCATCTCGTGGTTGCGCCAACCGGCTGGCAACCGACTGCCTAGTATGTCACTGCATAATACAAATGAAACACAAATTTCTACACAACTCGAGAACTGATCAAGCAAAAGAAACCAAATTTAACATGTGTGAGTTTTTGAAAGCAAAGAAGGTTTTTATAGTAGCTTGTGACCCCTCCCCTCTCTAGAAAGGGAGGCTCCCATACAAATGAAACACATATTTCTGTATAACTCGAGAACTGATCAAGCAAAGAAACCCAAATTTAGCATGCGGAAGTTTTTGGAGGCAAGAAATGTTTTTATGGTAGTTTGAGACCCCTCCCCTCTCTAGAAAGGGAGGCTCTCATACAAATGAAATACATATTTCTGTATAACTCGAGAACTGATCAAGCAAAGAAACCCAAATTTAGCATGCGGAAGTTTTTGGAGGCAAGAAATGTTTTTATGGTAGTTTGAGACCCCTCCCCTCTCTAGAAAGGGAGGCTCTCATACAAATGAAATACATATTTCTGTATAACTCGAGAACTGATCAAGCAAAGAAACCCAAATTTAGCATGCGGAAGTTTTTGGAGGCAAGAAATGTTTTTATGGTAGTTTGAGACCCCTCCCCTCTCTATAAATGGAGGCTCCCATACAAATGAAACACATATTTCTGTATAGCTCGAGAACTGATCAAGCAAAGAAACCCAAATTTAGCATGCGGAAGTTTTTGAAGGCAAGAAATGTTTTTATGGTAGTTTGAGACCCCTCCCCTCTCTCCCATACAAATGAAACACATATTTCTGTATAACTCGAAAACTGATCAAGCAAAGAAACCCAAATTTAGAATGCGGAAGTTTTTGGAGGCAAGAAATGTTTTTATGGTAGTTTGAGACCCCTCCCCTCTCTATAAAGGGAGGCTCCCATACAAATGAAACACAAGTTTCTGCATAACTCTACAACTAATCAAGTTAATGGAACCAAATTTGGCAGGTAGAGGTTTTTGAAGGCAAGAAATGTTTCTAAAGTAACTCAAGACCCCTCCGCCCTCTGTAAGAGGGGGGCTCTCATGCTAATGAAACACAAATTTGTGCATAACTCGAGAACCAATCAAGCATATGGAACCAAATTTGGCATGTGGAGGTTTTTGGAGGAGAGAAATATTTCCTTGGAAGTTTGAGACTCCTACGCCATCTGGAAGGGGGAGGGAGGGGGGGTTTACATTCAAATGCAACACAAATTTCTGCATAACTCGAGAACTAATCAAGTAAATGGAACCACATTTGGCAGGTGGAGGTTTTGGAAGGCAAGAAATGTTTCTAAGTTGACTCGAGCCCCTCCCTTCTCTGAAAGGAGGGCTCATTTACAAATGAAACACAAATTTCGGAATAACTCGAGAACTTATCAAGTTAATGGAACCCAATTTGGCATTTGGAGGTTTTCGAAGGCAAGAAATGTTTCTAAGGTGGTTTGAGACCCCTCCGCCTTATGGAAGGGTAGACTCCCATAAAAACAAAACATAATTTTTAGCATAACTCGAGAGCCAATGAAGCAAATGAAACCAAATTTGGCATGTTGAGGTTTTTGGAGGCAAGAAATGTTTCTATAGCACTTCAATACCCCTCCCCATTTTGAAGGGGAGGGGGGCTCCCCCTACAAATAAAAAGCAAATTTCTGCATGACTCGAGAACTAATCAAGTAAATGAAACCACTTTTAGCATATGGAGGTTTTTGGAGCCTAGATTTCTATATACATAAAAATGAATTTCTGTCTGTCAGACCCTTATAGACACGGAAAGTTCTGAACCGACCAACGTGAAAATTTATATGAAGGGGTTTTTGGGGCTGGGAAAGGTTCTTATGATTGTTTGAGAGCCCTTCTCTCTCAGGAAGGGGCGCTCTCATACAAATGAGACACAAATTTCATCATAACCCGAGACCTAATCAAGCAAATCGAATCAAATTTAGCATGTGGGGGGTTTTGAAAGCAAGAATGTTTCTATGGTAGTTCAAGACCCCTCCCTTTCTGAGGGGGGGGGGGGCTCAAACAAATGAAACTCACATTTTTATTATAATCGATGAGCCCAGTGTGATGGTTCGAGAACTAATTAAGCAAATGGAACCAAATTTGGCATGTGGAGGGTTTTGAAGTCAATGATTGTATGGTGGTTTGAGAAACCACCCCCCCTCTGGAAGGGAGGGCTCCCATACAAATGAAACACAAATTTCAACCAAAAATGAGAATTATCCAGGTTACTTAAACACAAGCCGTGTATTTCTCGGGTAAGAAGCATGTTTTGATAGAAGCTTGAACCCCTGCTTATTCAAGAAGAAAAAAACTCATTTCGAAAAAAAAAAAAACCGTAAACGTGACAGTTATATTAAATTTTCCTTCATTTAGTTGCAAGCGTAGCAGCGCACGCACCGGGTTCAGCTAGTGTGTAAATAAATTACTAAGTTCGCTTTACCCCAACCAACCATGCTGCCAAACCAACCGTTTTATCCTATTACCCAGTGATTTTTCGTGGAAGTGCAGATGTGTACACAGCTGCCAATAAAGCGAGTCTCACAGTGAGTCAACATATTTATACCCTTTCATTATTTTACCTGCATTTGATCTTTGATCAACAGTTCTTACACATTGAGGATGTATGTTAGTCCCAATTACTCTGTATTTAAAAACTATCCCCCCAAAAAAAAAAAAAAGAAGGCGACAAAAAAAAATGAGTGTTCCCCCCCCAAACTTAAAAAAAAAAAAAAAACAAAAAAAAAAATTCTCATACAAAAAAAAAAAAAATGGATTTTCCATTTTTAAAAAAAATTTTTTTAGCATAAACGATCCGTAATCGAATGTTCGGCGAAGCTTGTGTTTGATGTTGGAACAGGAGCGTAGTATGGCCTACATGTCAACTTTGCGAATACCGTGAAGTACCCATATTCTGCGCACCTAATGCCCTAATTTTGCGCATTTTAAAACATTCCAAACTAATGTTTAGTTGAATATTCTTTGAATTTAGTTCTACATGTAAATAGATGTTGTCCTCTTGTGTATGGGATAAAATATAAAGTTTGACAATCTTGCAATTAACTGCAAAATTTTGGCAAAATGCACATAGTTAGGCGCTGCGCAGAATTAGGGTACTTCACGGTACTTCTCATCATTCTACCAATCAATTGTTTGTGGCTCTCCAGTTATTTTTGCACACCAAGGATCTCAAAATCCCGAAGAAACCTTCGATTGGGCGACACTGAGGCAGATTTGTTGGGTTGTGGTTTTTAGGTAAAAATGGGATCGGATGGTTATTCAAGAACGATTGTGTGTGTGTGTTTTTTTTGGCGTAATGCGATGACGCTTTGTCCTGACAAAAACGTATTATCCGTCTGCATGATGTTTTTGTAGAAACGGGATCAAACTTTTCTTCAAACATTCGATTGATATCCAAACCAGAGGGCTTGAACCATGGCTTAGAAATACCTCTTTTGAAAACAGGCAATGTACAGTATCACTTTCTGTTTATATTTAAATTTTACTTTCTGAGAAGCAGTAGAACTATCCATGGAATAGTATCGATCGTTTCCGGGAATGTACGTCGTCCAAAACAAAACATTTTCCGGAATATTTTTTTTTATCAACCAGTGGCATTGGCATTTTTCAATGGTTTGCAGATGTACTGGTGACTTAAACCTTTTTTGCTTCATCCCGTTTGCTCAGTGAATCCTTGTTGTTGGCACTAGAAAATGAACGAAGTCGTTTTGCGTCCATAATATTGGCTGGTTTTCCACTACCTTGCTTGAGTTGTTGGGCATCTTAGGATATATATGGTGAACAGTCGAAGCCGTTTTCGCTTTCGAAATGTTGTACCGTATACTTTTTGCCGAGATTTCTGTGCACTTCGTTGAACTGTACAACGCGCTTGAGAAAACAGACAGACTACCGAGCGTTCAGCAGATAAAAACTCGGTTGAAATTCAACCGAGTTCGGTTTTTTTTCTAAGTGTGTGGAAATAGTAGAATCTAACTACCAGTGTTTTCGTGTGAAACAATACATCAACCCTAAGCAGCATGGATTCATCCCTGGACGAAGCCTAACAACTAATCTCGTGGAGTTTTCATCGTTATGTATTCAAAACGTTGATGCAGATTTACACCATTTACACCGATTTGAAAGCAGCATTTGATCGAGTTAGTCACGTGATTCTATTAGCGAAACTTGAAAAGCTTGGAGTTTACATTCAAGGATCACTACGAGGAAATCATCAAGAAAGCGCGTCGTTAACTAGGTTTCGTATCCAAAATTACAAAAAAGAGTTCCGTGATCCGTATACGCTAAAATCGCTGTATGTTCCATTGGTTCGACCCATCTTGGAAACGTTATTTGTCGTGTGGGACCCTTACCATATAACAATAGTTGATCGAATTGAAGCTGTACAACGGAAGTCCATTAGACTCGCCTTTCGTTTCCTACCCTGGAATGACTCACTGAATCCACCGCCGTACGAAGCAAGATGCCAGCTGCTGGGCTTGAATACATTGGAGCACCGTAGATAAACTGCTAAAGCTGCGTTCGTCTTCAAAATTATGGCGGATGATTTTGACGCTGCAAATCTCCTGGCTATGTTGGACATAAAAGTAAACGATTTTTTTCGCTTGCCTCGGCGCTACTATGGAGCATTTCCAGCCAGAAACGCTAAAAAATATATTGATTTTGTCTCGACAGTTTCGATTTTAATGAAATTTTGTCCATATGTAAGTTTCTACTCAAGAAAATATGTTTTATAAAAAAGTCAGATAATTTCCTGGACTAATTTTCTTATGTAAAATATGAATTTAATTTTTTCAAACAATCATAACATGTAAACGATTATTCTGATCAAAATGTCGTCTGAGAAGAAGTTGTAGGTCATTAAATGTTCTTCAAGAAAAAATAACACTAAAACTAAAAAAAATGTAAATTCATGTTAAAAAATATAAATCATTAATTTTTCCGGAGGCCCCCACTTCGAATTTTTTTAATTTTTTTTTTTTTAAAACTTGAAGTTATATCCTAAAATCTGGTGAAGAGTTTAAGACGGTCACTTCTTTAATTTTTTTTAAATTATTGTTTTTAAATTTTTTTTAATTTTTGGAATTTTGTGAAACCGCGGATTTTATACACGGTGTTCAATAAGTTCGAATACAAGTTTTCATCATTGCGTAGGTATGCGCCATGTACATATTCTGCATTGGTATTGGTGTCAGCTTTAGCTTCATTCATACGCTACCGAATGTGCGCGGTGTTGACATTCTGTTAGTTGTTGTTTGTTTGTTACGCGCGATGAAAGAGTATCGGGACTTCGTAATTAAGCGTTTTTTGAACGGTGAGCGACCCGGCGATATATTCCGGCTGCTGAAATCGCATGGGGTCAAGCGGAACTTTGTCTACACGACCATCAGGCGATACCGGGAGACGTCCTCGACCAATGACCGTGCGAGATCCGGTCGGCCGCGTTCAGCGAGGACGCCACGGGTCATCAAGATCGTGAGGGAGCGAATTCGGCGCAAAAAGAACCGCTCAATCCGGAAAACGGCTGCAGATCTCAACGTTTCCATTGGAACCGCTCACACCATACTCACCAAGGACCTTGGTTTCAGGCCTTACAAAAAACGTAAGGTCCATGGCGTTTCGGAGGCTACCAGCAAAAAGCGGTTGGATCGAGCTAAGAGGATCCTCTCTCGGCACGCTGGTCAGGAGTTTGTTTTTTCGGACGAGAAACTGTTCGTGCTGCAGCAGCCGCACAATGTGCAAAATGACCGGGTGTGGGCGCCATCGAGGGACAGCATTCCTGAATCCAATATAAACATCCCTCGGTTCCAAAGTGCCGCGTCGGTGATGGTTTGGGGGGCAGTATGCAAACGTGGTAAGCTACCCTTGGTGTTTATTGAAAAAAACGTCAAAATCAACGCGGCGTACTACAAAACTGAGGTTTTGGAAAAGGTTGTTGCCCCCAGTCTCCGAAGCCTCTACGGCGATGAGCACTACGTGTTCCAGCAAGACGGTGCACCAGCCCATACGGCAAATGTGGTTCAAGCCTGGTGTCGGGACAATTTAACCGACTTTCTGGACAAAACTTTGTGGCCTCCCAGCTCCCCGGACTTGAATCCTCTCGACTTTTTTGTTTGGTCCTATATGATGGCGAAGCTGAACGAATACAAGGTCAGCACTTTGGATCATTTCAAGACGGTAATTCTCAAAATCTGGGACGAAATGCCCATGCAGTCCGTGCGTGCCGCCTGCGACGCGTTCGAGAAACGTTTGAAGCTCGTTAAGGAGTATAAAGGGGGGGGTCATTCCAAGAGAAATGTTGTAAACGTTCCTTGTAAACATAGCTTTCAATAACATAAATCCAAAAAATAAAAAAACATGTTTTCATTTTTTTAACAAATTTTGAAAGTGTATCCGAACTTATTGAACACCGTGTAATACAACTTTACCAAGAATAGACTTTACGTATTTATTTTGATTAAAAAAAGCGCACCTAATTTTTTTTCGTAAGCCCAGCCGTTCTGAAGTTATTGCGAATTTTATTAAAAGGAAATTTTGTTGTGTATGTATGTTAAATGTATGTTACATGATAGATTATTGAATAAGAAACAAATCTTTCTCAGACATCGAGGCTGTCGGTGTTACTCGTTTCTGTTTAGACGCAACGGAAGCGATACAAACTGATGCCATCTGAAGTAAATGATCAAACTCAAAACTTCAAACTTCTTTTGTTTTTTAGCAAAAACGGTTAATATAGCGGGATTTTTTAAGCCTCTCGTTGAGAAGACAACAGTCAGGTAAATTTTTATTCACGCCCGTGCCTGGAACAAATGTCTTATAGGTACATTTCAATACAATGGAGTCTGCCATACATATTGGGAAGTTCTTTACATCATCAATTTAGTTTATCTTTCATAGCTTTTCAAGTTAAACAAGCAAGTTTATTTTCAAACATGGATAATACTTTCAAGTGTTGCAAACCTCTACCCAAATCGAAGAAGTGTGGTTTGGAGACTAGATACTAGACAGATGGTGTTATTGAAACATTAAGATCTTTAGGTTGTAAGATACCATTAGATAATTCGATGCGAATCTGCAATAAGTGTCGTCCCCTAGTTTATCGTCCCCAACAAAAACCACCACCTTCGAATGATGAGGAAGTGCCTTCTACCAGTGGTGTGCAATCAACGAAACCTGTAGATATGGAAAGTGAATCCATAGTCAATACCATCCAATCCGTTACGTCTCTAGCTTCATCGACTTCAGCGGAGTCTATTGTTACTAAAATCAGTTTGTCCTATAACATCGAGACATTCAACAATGGTATCATGGGAATTCATGTATCGCCAATTTCAACGAAGAAAAAGGGAAGTGCTTCTTACCTCCAGCAAAAAACCAAGGAAATTAGGGATGCAGTTAAGCGTCATATATTTGACGTTTTGGAAGATGAGGACGCCTTAGCCTTTGCCGATCCTGAATGTGCTCGCGATCAACAATTTCAAATTTGGCCATATTGCCAAAGTCTTGGACTACGCAAAGAAACGTGGATGAATTCTTAGTCAGCAGATATACTGCAACACAGGTAAGGTTTATGAACATATTTTATTTCATGTCATGTTGGAGAAAATAATCAAAAAAACTAATTTATTATTTCTTTCCTTGCAGGTAAAGGATTCAGTCGCTGAAGATGCAATATTATGTAGACCTCGTTTCAAATTAGGACATGGACTGAATGCAGATTTAGTACGTAAATTTGTTCAATTCTACGAAGATGACGATATCAGCAGAGTTATGCCGGGCCAAAGAGATTATGTCTCTGTAGTGACACACAAACGTCTCTTGACGATGTCACTCAAAGAGTCATACTTGCATTTTAATGAAACCCATATAGGTGTTGAACTAAGCTTTAGCTCATTTGCAGCCTTACGGCCAAAACATTGTAAACTTCTTAGTAAATCAGGATCCCATAACGTTTGTGTTTGTACGATTCAAGAAAATGTGAATCTTATGCTCAACAGCTTAAAAATAAATCGCATTTTATGTGTTCGCACTATCTGTATGAAACAAATTCTGTGCGATGCACAATTTATAACAGACTTTTGCCATCTTCGCGCGTGCATAAATTGTTACAATACGGATGAATACAAAGAGGCCGAAAAGGAATTCGATCCGATTTATAACAAAGCAAAACCAATTCCTGGAACTCAAAAATATCATTCTTACATTCCATTTTCAAATAACCAAATTGCAGTTAAGGTATTTTTTAATTCTAATGATGAATCCAAAATATTTAATGTAAAAAAAAACAACATTGTATGAAATACTGCCTCTTCTCACCCTAAACAAAACTATCCGAAACACACACATATCTAAAAGCATCAGCTTGATTCTTTTCCATCGCTTCCAAACAGAAACGGGTAAGTCTGATTGCCACCGTGTCTGAGAAAAAATGACTGTTTTTCAATAATCTATTATAAAAAATACATTTTGTTGTGGACATTACGACTAACAATCAAAAAGGGCCACACAAATGGCAAAAACATATATTTCTGTTTTTAAAATTCGCAATAACTTCAGAACGGCTAGGCTTACGGAAAAAGTTTTTATGTGCTTTTTTATCAAAAATAATGCACTAAGTCTATTTTTGGTATGATTTTATAAAAAAAAAATCTAATTTATAACATTATTTATAACAATTTATTGAAAAATTGATAAATATTCAAAAACAAAAAATAAAAAAATTAAGATAATGATCATCTTAAACTCTTCAACAGCTTTAAGGACATTACTTCAGCTTTTAAAAAAAAAATAGAAGGATCTAAGGGGGGTCCTTTGAGAAAATCAATGTTTTATGTTTTTTAAGCATAAATTTACGCATTTTTAGTTTCAGTGTATTTTTTTTCTTAAAGAATGCTTTATTACCTACAATTTTTCTAAGACGACATTTGGATCAGATGAGCCGTTGGTGAATAAAATTATTTTGAAAAAATAAAATCCACATTTTAAATATGCCCTTATAGAAAATTAGTCCAGGATAATTTTGATTTTTTTCTATGGAACACGTAATTTAGGGTAAAAACCAACATATGGACAAAATTTCATTCAGATCGGAGAGAGTAGGGTCCAACCGTTTTGCTATTCTGGCTGGAAAGTATGATCTGAACGAGCCAATTCGGTCAATGATGATCGTACTTAACCATCGGTATCCTGACTTTGATTTTAATATTAGTGTTGACGTGTTTAGAACTATAATAATAGATTCATTAAGACTATCAAATAGTGTCAGATGAAGAAAATTAATAAATTAATAAATAAATAAAACTTACCTTAACAACCAATGCCTACTGTAATTCTATACACTCTGAAAAAATGTATTCAAAAATGGCTAAATGGCACCGTTTTTAATGAGACCGGATTGTTCCGTATTCAACCTTTATATCATGACCCTATATATGACCAATAAAATCCGTATTATCGAACAAGTCACGAGGGCAAACTCCAAAGATAATAGAGCAAATTAAATCTATAGATTCCCATTTCAATGCTTTAACCCCAATCCATAGATCCTTTTCTAGATCAACAGAAGAATAACAACAATGCAGCTAGCGATTTCATCAATTTTTCATACTCTTTGGACACCCACCTCTACCATCCGGCCTGTGTCGAATCAGTCGGCCGTTGTGATCTATATCAATCTTTACCGGTTATCCGGAGCCGCAGTGGGGGAGGATGAATAGCGATGTCTTCCATTTGAATAGAGCCAATCGACATCCCGGCAATCAATTCAGGTCAACTTAATGAATAATTTCTAGGTTCACCCCACTTATTGCCACTTTCACCGCACAAAACTGAATGCAAACAAACGGCGGACGGCGGCGGCGGCTGACCCAGGAAAGCAAACTGTGGATGGATGTGGATGGAACCTACTCTCATTTGAGGTAATAGTTCGCTTGCCACACACAGCGGTTGGTCCGAGCAGAACGCGCAAAATTATGAACTTTTCTATTGCTTCGCCTGGATGCTAACATAACTATCCGACAGCCCTACTGAATAAGGAAAATATTTTGCCTGGGGTTGCACGTTTAGCCGAAAATTTCATTTAGTCGTGCTAGCTAATTGAATTAGTCCAACGCAAAGCGAGCAACAATACAAATTCGGAAATTTCGACATATTGGTTAATGGTGTTCCGCTGAGGAATTAACAATTAGGAGGAAATAAATCAACAATTTGCCTCCGTGCACGTCGTTCAGCTCGGTTTGGCAGGAAGCACGCGCAGCTGTTGAATTCCGAACCGAGTTGGTTTGGAAATTTTCGGGGAAGAGGAGGGAGGACCTTGACCAACAACAAACACGAACGACGACGACGAAGACGAGCGGACGGGACTGGGGCGGAGGATGTCTAATCGAATTGCAACTCAATATAATCTGTCGCCAGGTGTGCATCGGAGTGGAAACAGTGTTGCCTGTGAGATCAAAAAAAATCTATGTGAATTGTGATTTTTTGGTCGGAAACCGAATTTTTGGTCGAGAAGCCACATAATTGGATTTGTCTTAATTATCTATCAAAATAGCTATCTGATCCAATAAATGTAATGTTTGCCAACACTGAATGAAACGGAATCCCCGCACCGGGCCACACTTCCACAGGATCACGGGTACGTGTGAAATTAGAATGAATGTTTAATTTACGCATTAAGTGGAAATCGACCCGGCCGTAGTTTTCGGTCGATCACGTAACCCATGAGGGTTGATTGAAGCGTAGGTTCGGGCCAGAAGGGATTTGCTTTGTAATCGGAAGCGAGCGAACGGCTGCAGTCGGTGGTGGGATCCTCCCATGAAATGTAGATTTGACAGAAAGATGACCGGTAAGGGGAGAGATTTTTCAACAGCCTCAATGGGATGGCCGTTGAATCCAGTGAATGAATAAGGAGATGGTTGCGTTGCTCAATGCGCTCGTTTGACTACCAAAACGGGTGGAAATTACAATAATCACTGTTCGGTCGGACAACGCCACGGCCATTGGCTTCTGGGTTCGGTAGTAAGTACAGTTCGAAGCAAATAGCTTTCTACGGAGTGATGGTGGCACGTGTGTTTGTCGACTGTTATTAAATTTCTTGCCGTTTTCTGGGCTGGCAAGCTTAGCAATTAGAGATTGGAGTAGCTTGAAATTTCCACCCCTCATGGTGCGAAATGCGCCACATAGTTTCAAATTAAGGGATCATTGCAATTATTTATTAATACGGGTCCGGTTGGTAATTGAATGTAGAGAATTACTTTTTAATAGACAAGCGTGGATCGAGGGAATCGCAAAAATATCCCCTACTCAACGCAAAAACTATCGAAAGAAATGTTCCGAAATCTTTGACCCATCGCTGTGCTACGCCTGTTTGGCACACCATCCTTGACGGCTAAAATTTCACACTGATGAGTGCACCGGTTGCCGTAAGCCCATCACCTGAAAATTGTATTTCATTTGGGTGGATATCTCATTACCGGTTCGTGTTTCTCAGACCTTTGATGCAGCTCCACGCTCCCCGCAAGAGGTTCATCATTTTAATAGAACATATTTTATGCACCATCATGAACAAAAGGAACTGAACTGCTGAACGTCCGCCTGTCCTTCTCGGTTCTCATCACACATCACACATGACTCCGACGCCCGAGAAAGTGACACCATCCACACGTTGTTGCACCGCTCTGAGCTTTTGTACATGATACGATATGGCCTCCAAAGAGCACTTATCATTATTATATGGCAGGGCATTAATTAAGCACCCCTCAGGAGCTGATGCAAAAATGTAATTTATGAAATATGCAACCCGCTCACATCTTGAAGGCAGGCGGTGCAATTTTATGGCCAATGATGACATGTCGTCGTCCGCACAAGTGGCGATCTTCAAGCAAAGACGATCCCGATTAATAAACAAAGTTCCTCGTTGATATGGGTACCTAAGTCAGTTTGACAGTTTGTAGGACGACGTCATAAAACTGTTATTTTTACGACCGTTTGTCGTCGGTCGTCTGCGAGGATATTTCGCCAGATTTCTCATTCTAGATACAGCTTCGTGTTCTGCGTGACTCAAGGTCATCTCCAGCGATCCAGGTCCCATTGTACTGCGGTTGAACGTGATTACGTCAGTCGAGCAACTTATTTTTGGATTGCCGAATTCATCGAAGCAAGCCTTGAGGCGTGCTTTTGCCTACTACGTTAATGTTGAGATCGCAAATTATTGTTGTTATGAAGAATAATAACAGACTCGGAACCGACCAACCCGTCGACTACGATGAGATGCTGGTTATGTGTGCAGTCGCGTGTCAGTGGCTTTTGTGTCTTAAATTGACGTCGTGGTTATGCAATTTTCTTAATTTCCGAGACGTATTTACCCTTGTTAGAGAGCGATTTTGCCAAATTAGTTTGAATGATTTTGGGTGTGGCTGTTGAACTCGGAAATTTTCAACTATTCAGATCGGAATTTCCCATTGGATCAGTACTTCAGCGACCTACTTTGTTGCTCAATTTTCGCTTACCTTAGTGCAGATTTCTTGCGCAAGGAAGTCATCATGAGTTCACCTGACGTTAGCATATCGCTACCTTATATGTACAACTACATTATCCATTGTGCATTGTACCTTTTCGAGAGGAGGAATGGTTGTGAAATAAGAAGAGTAATTATTCCAAAGGGGGACTTATTATGTGCACCGCGCCACAGGTCTTGTTGTCCAGAGAAGTGTAGCTTTAACCAGCATGACACCAGTATTCACTTTATTTATTTCAAGAGCAAGCCAGAACAAAGTATGGGCTGAAGAAGAAGAATGGCAACCACAGAAAAGAATCGAAACAGAATAGAAATGCGAATAAGTTTCTAAAAATAGGAGACCATTTAGAGATAATATGCCTGAACAAAAAAACTTAAAAAGAGATCAAATAGGAACTTAATGATGAGTTGAAAGTGACTAAAAATATATTTTAACTATTTATTTTTTGGACTGGCGAAAAGCCACGTTAGACGTATTAATCAGGAGATATGAGGCTGATGAAGTTGGTATAAAATTTAAGCACACTATGAACATTGTATGCACTCCTTGAATACCAAAATATGTCACGCCAGGGAGACGACCTTTATCCTACATTACCTGAACAATCAGACAATCTGCTGTACACAGAAGTTGTCTCCATTATATTCGGTCCATGACTGCACTTCGCCAGCCTCGCAGTCTGCGAAGAGGGTTTGCAGGTCACCTTCTACTTGATCGATCCACTTTGCTCGTTGCACGCCGCTTCTTCTTGTGCCCGTCGGTTCGTTTCCGAGAATGATTTTAACAGAGCTGTCGTCCGACGTTCTCACGACATGCCCAGCCCATCGTAGTCGACCGATTTTAACGGTGTACGATGGGAGGTTGTCCCAGTACCTGATGCAATTCGTGGTTCATTCGCCTCTTCCACGTTCCGTCTTCCATCTGCACTCCACCGTAGCTCGTACGCAACACTTTCCGATTAAAAGATCTAAGGGCGCGTCCTACACTAGTAATGTCCATGTTTCGTGGCCCCAGAGGACTACAGGTCTAATTAATGTCTTATAAATGGTCAACTTTGCAGTTCGGCAAACTTTGTTTGATTTCGGAGTCCTCCGGAGTTCAAAGTAGGTACGATTGCCATCCATAATGTGCATTTGTGTTTCTCTGCGGGTGTCGCTACCGGTGGTCACCAAATACACGATTTCGTCTAACATCTCGATTTCATCACCGTCGCACAGTGGTTCCCCCATAGGCCATTAATACAAAAAATGGACTTCGAGGAATACGTGTTTCCATCTCGGCATTGCTTCGTTTAAGATGTATATTTCAATGTTCAATACTTGATTTTGACGATTTTAAACGGATTTTTTTTTAAATCGGGTCGTATATATGAGTGTAATTGTTATTCCAAACTCAACAGTTTTTTACTGATTCATTTATTCGGCATCGAAACTTTTTTCTAAATTACAGTATGTATATTTTCATGGATATTTGCCTTCAATAAAGTTAATTTTGATATTTTATGTCAACTACAGTGTTGACATTTACAATTTCAATCAGTAGAAATGCACTCAAAATAGTGCCTATTGACAATATAAAAGAGAATAATTGGAATTTTTCGGAACACGCAAAAACAACATTCCCCCTTGATTACCCTCACCAAACCTTCACCAAAACTGGCCAAAAAGTATTGAATTCGACTTGTAGTAAGATTCAGCAGCGCATTTCTGCGCCCAGGTTTGCTGCGGTTAGTTTAAGTGGCTCATATCAATTAATTGCTTTTCCTCTTAGAACGTATGTACATAATTCATTGGCATACACATGTTTTCCCCTCGATTCCTCTCACCGAATCATCAACAAAACTTCATTGAGAATATTGACTTCGACGTGTACTGTGTTCTAGATGCGCATTTCTGCGCCATGGTTTGCTGTGGATCGTTTAAGTGTCTTATATCTAATGCATTGTAGTTTTAAACAGTGTTTGAAAACTGAGTTCGCTCAATTCTGTTACAACGCGATTTCCTTTTTGAGATTTGGTCCTCTTGTAAGATAGATGCGGCATTTCTAATACCAGTTGATTGTTCTTTTAGCCTTTTTCTGATTTTTGAAACTTGTTGCATTACATTTGGTTGTAAATTGAGATCACATTAACAACAATAGGCACCTAAAAAAATTGAGTATACATCATTAAGACTCAACTCGGATTGATGGATTTTCGAAAAATTCAGTTTTTTTCAAAGCATCATTTCAGAATGCAAAAAGCTCTCGTCAATTTATTCCTTTTACTATGTCACAAAAATTGACGCGAGCTCGCGAGCCTTTGAATTTTTCGAAAAAATATCTATCCGAATTGAGCCTTAGCCGATGGAAATCTTAATTTTTTTAACCTATCAATCGTAGTAATCCATGGATTATAGTTTGACATTATAACATGTTTTGTTGTTTGACAAAACATCTTCAAAGTGGCAGGTTAGGAGTGCCGAAGACAAAGATTGGTGGCAGCTAGGAAAAATATGCTGCAAATGAAGTTTAGAGAAGAATTGTGTATTAATATCGATAGACCAAGATAAGGCGGAACCGGGAATTCTAATGATGGTAAGAAAATTCTTCAAGTTTTCACAAAAAGCTGCCGAGCTCCGGTGGATTGCAGAAAGAACTAATAGACAGGTGCAGATTCATTCTAAATTTAGCAATTCTTATCTTATCTCTTTAATAGCAGATTTTATACAACCAATTTATTAATTAACCAATTCATGGAGAAACTGATTTTTATTTATCGTTAAAGATTCGGAGCTTTGTTGCAGTGTCTACACCTAAAATAAAATAGGAAGATTGTATTGCGATTTCGCATGATTTTGTTTCATTTTTTGCTACAAACCGTCACAGGCGGAGACAAAATGCAACACACACTTGGCTGTTGGCAAAAAAAGCAACACATATATTTGCATCGAAAAATTCAATGTGTGTGTAAGGTGGTGAGAACATTTGTTATGAATGTGTTTTCTACCAACCTGAGCGCAACTCATCAATCGCACACACTTGCATGGCTTCGTTTATTTCGTAACATGCCATGTAGATCAACATCGGCAAAATTATTGTTTTACTTATCATGCGGTTCTCAAGATATGATAACAAAAATTGCAATTTTTGTGCAGCGCATTTTTTGCCACTTTTTCAACTTTTGGGTGTAGCGTCAGGATATGAAATACAAGTAGAAGAGTTCAATGAATATGCTCTTGCTACTGCTAGGATATTAGTGAAGGAGTATCCTTGGTACAATCTTCCTGCTACTATACACAAGGTATTAATCCATGGATCAGACATTATTAGTAGCGCATTCTTGCCGTTTGGATAACTGTCAGAGGAGGCTGCAGAATCTAACAGCAAGAATATCAAAGAATTCAGAAGGAGTATTACGAGAAAGATTTGTTGTACAGCGACGAATACGGATCTATTACAAAGGTTAGTTTTGTTCTCGGACCCTTTTATAACTAGATTGAAAAAAAATCCTACCGAAAGCAAGGAAGATATGGCTCAAGATGCACTTACTTTGTTATACATATGAAAACTTCTATTATGAATTTGTTTTTAATGTGTGTTGATGATAGTTTATAAGTCATAATACATTCACTAATTGATTTCCTGGAGAACAGTTCTTTTTCATTACAAAACTTAACTCATATAAATAAAGGTAGCAAATATTTAGTCCAAGAAATATCGATGGAGTACGATTTTTTTTCTTCCTATAAGATTGAAATACCTAGTTTTATCCACCTGTTTCTAGCCAATAAACTTTTTTTTTCTTCATTTAATTGGTTTTTAGCCTTAGGCTGCTTTGCTAATTTCCCTTACACTCAATATAACTACACATAATCTTTGAAGATCACTTTAATGTGATTTCTCGTTAGGTTATAGATACTTCTGCATGTAGAACCGAGAGCCACGCAATACTCCTGACTAGTGCGTTGGATTCAAAGTTCAATCAAAAGAAGTTATTGTAATTAATCTCGTATTAATGCATTATAAAGATGTAATGAAAATAATGTTTCACATTAATGTGATTAAACGTATTAAAAATGTAATTGATGGTACTGAAAATATGCAAACGGAATGTAATTATATAGATTACGCCAGTAATAATAGACTAAAATATAAATACGGTTTAACTAAAGTAGTTAAAGCTGTAATTAATGTACCTAACCTATACCTATGTCGGAGCTCGCGGTTATTGCGTGCACCTCATCTAAAACTCAAAACATGTCGGCAGTGGTGGCCAATTTTGGATTCCAAACAAGACGAGCAAAGAACTTAATTTTTAATTCTCTTGTGATTTGAGGTGTCGCATGACAGGTTTTGGTCCAAGTCAGAAACTGGCCACTTCCCCGGGGGTACCCGGAACATGTCAGAATGTGGACAATGTGGTACTGGTTACTCAGTTTGACTGGCATTGATCTTGTTATCAAATTTTCACGTGATTTGAGGTGATGAATGATGGGATTAAAACAATTGAGGCTGATTATAGACACATGATCCATATTCACTAAAACATTTCCCGGCGTTTATTTTCAGAACCAGTTGACCGATTCCAAAAATATTTAAGATCCGTTTTTTCGGACCACAAAACCATTTGATGGTTGTTTCGTCTGGTTCAATCTTGTGGTTATTGAAAAACTCCTGCGATATGAACACTTTTCTTTGTAAGAAGGATAGAAAGTTCAGTGATCACTGCATCTTGCCTTTTTTACATCCAATTTGAACTCAGCGCTCCAAAATTTATAAAAGATACATGATTTTTAAAGAAATTCTCAAAAAGACTATTTTTGGCCGCGTCTCTTCTAAGTTGGAACCACTGTGCGTCGGTCTGAACTCGTGGTGGGAGGCTAACATTGTTTTCTCGTGAGCCTCTTCTCTTCATGTATTTTGTTTTCAACGCATTAACCACAAGCCCAAAGCTACTAGCTTTAGCCTTAAATCTAATATATGGTTTCGCCATCGTCTCAAAGTTACGTGCTACGATATTACCGTCATCGGCGAATCCAAAAAGTTGGACAGACTTCCAGAAGATCGTGCCACTTGTGTCGATCCCCGCTCTTCGAATCACACCCTCCCAATACAATTTAAATAGCAAGCACGACAATCGATCACCTTGCCGTAACCCTCTTTGAAATTCGAAGGAACTTGAGAGTGTCCCTGTGACTCGCTTTGACCAACCGCATTAGTTTTTTTTTTTTAGAAATCCATGTTCGTGCATGATCTGCCATATCGATCGTTTGTATGCTGGTTTGAAATCGATTAAAAGATTATGTGTGGGCACGTTATATTCGCGACATTTCTGCAGCACTTACCGAATCGCAAAAATCCGGTCCGTAGTAGCGTGGGCATCCACGAGTCCCGCTTGGAATTGCCCCACGAACTCCTTTTCAATTGATGACAGGTGGCGGCATAAAATTTGGGAGATGGGATCCTATTATAATATATTATTTATTTAATTCCCTTTTTCCAAACCATTTAGATGAACAACATGACAGGCATCAAAGGCTCAATTTGTTTGTCAGCAGTTTAGCATAACATTTAATTTGAATTTGCACTTCTGAACTTCAACTACTATATTCATGAAAGACTGGCATGTGCTTATAAGCAATGTCAGATTATATTTTAATATTGTGTTTAGTGGTAATATGGTAAGATAAGCCATTTATTTCAGAAATCATCAAACCGGATTCTTCGATCACACCAATTGCTATCTTTGAAATGTTACTAGAACAGTATAAAGGAAAAATATTACAACATGTCTTATAAAATAATTTCATTCATCTTTGATATTTGGAATGATCAATTCTGTTTTCAGCTTTTCCAGGACTAGTAGGATATTAATACATATCAAATTTTTATTTATTTTTCTGTAACAATCCATTGCATGTATCAATCATGTTTGAAATATAGGTGATGAAGCTGCCCAGGAGGCTAAAATTCACCATAATAAAGCCAAAAAAAAGCTTGAAATTTGAATAAATTAGCATTTTTGTCTATAATGACATCTTAATCTTTTTTGTACAAAATATACTAAATATTAAATAACATGTAACGGGGAAAGGGAGCGACCATGAGGGCACCCAAGTAAAACGATTTGGATAGGGAGCATGGGGCTGCCTTCTCCCTAAAGGTTGTACGGAATCAAATTGTATCACTTTTAAATGGCTGTAACTTTTTGTCCGTTGGGAATTTTCCATGGAAATTTTGGGTGGAACTAGTAGTATTTGTTTACGCTGTTTAAGTTTCACTAGCAGATGTGCAATCGTTGCCAAGATGGAGTCGGAAGAACAGCAGCGGCGCAAAGAAATTTTGCGCACGTATCTTAAAAATCCGGATCAGGAAGCTGGGAATGGTACATTCTACGGTGTCTCGTGTTTTAAATCGGTACCACGAACATTTGACTATCGATCGGAAAGAAAAAAGTGGCAAAAATGGATCTCCGTATAGTGTTAAGGATCACAAGCGGGTAGTTCAAGTTTTCAAGAGGAATCCCAACAGTTCAGTTCGAGATGTGGCGAAGAAACTGAATCTAACCAAAACTTTCGTGCATGATGCGAAAAAACGTGATGGACTACACACGTACAAAGTCCAAAAGGCGCCTAATCGCGATGAACGGCAGAATACGGTAGGTAACACACGTGCACGGAAGCTAGATGTTGACGAAACCACATTGCCTCGTTATGGATGATGAGACGTATGTAAAAGCAGACTTCCGGCAGCTCCAGTTTTTCACTGCTCATCATAAATTCGATGTCCCTGAGGACGTTAGAAAGCAGAAGATGTCAAAGTTTGCCAAAAAAATATATGATTTGGCAAGCAATTTGCTCGTGTGGAAAGCGGAGCACCCCATTCGTGACAACTGGAACAGTCAATGGGCAGGTGTACCTAAAGGGATGCCTCCAAAAGCGTCTACTTCCTCTTCTGAGGTCACACAATGGTCCTATGATTTTCTGGCCGGATTTAGCCTCGTGCCGTTACTCGAAAGAGGTTTTGGAGTGGTACAAGGCTCAGGAGGTCAATTTCGTGCCGAAGCATCTCAACCCCTTGCACGCACCGGACTGTGGCCAATTGAAAAGTACTGGGCCATCATGAAGCAGGCACTTGGGAAGCATCCTAAGGAAGTGACATCGGAGGAAGATATGGGGAAAAATGGGTTGCCACGCAAAAAAGTTGGTCCAAATGTTGTTCTGGACCTTAGGAGTAGTTTAAAGAAGAAGGTTCGTGCATTTGGATGTGGAATTGAAATTGAATAAAACAAACATGGGAAAATATTTTACTCCTTGAAAGTTTGAAGATGATTGGTTGAACGGGCGATTTTTTTCCGAATATTTGTGTGTGTCGCAATTTAATTCCGTACACTCTTTATTGTTAACATTTCGCGGAACGAGGGCGGGCCCTTCGACCCCATCTATTGGGTTTATTCTGTCAATCGAGGGCTCGATTCTAGTGCTGTGAATGTGAACTTGCTTTTGGAAGGAGATTCTCTGCCCTAAATTCGCGGGTTTCGCGTAAGTGTCTCTGCTTACGGGCCCGTCCAAACGTTTTTGGCTCTTCATACACAAGATTGATGGTCACAAACAACAATAGAATCCTGACCAAATCGTTTTTCAGCTACGGAAAGTGCTACCTTGCTACAATAGATGGTACACGGAAAAAAATCCGTACTCAAATCCGTGAACGGCAGTCATGAATTCGAGAACAAGCAAAAAAACACCGTGAACTGAGTCACGTAATCATGAACTAAATCACGGTTTTAGGTAAAAATCCTAAAAACGTGAACTAGTTCACGGTCCGTTTTCATTTTCGGGAACGCTTTTGTTTCTGTATAGTATTAAATAATCATCATCTTTAAAAAATATATTAATTTTCGGAATGATTGCTTAAAACTCAACAATGTAAGAAAACAACAATAACTTTATTTTATTCAATCGAACATAATTGACATAGGTCAAAGATTTCTAAGGGAATTCTTGCATTTTTTAGCAGATTTATCTTTCTTATCTGCCTTCAACTTATCCTCTGCTTCTTTCTTCCTTAAACGTTCAAGAACCTCCATCGATGTTATGACCTCAAAGCCGGCACATATTTTCTTCCTTCTCTGGCCTCGAGTAGATGGTAGTTGCATTACATTTTCAAGAAGAATTTCTTTGAAAGACTTATCAGGTTTTGATTTAGCTGCATGATCTGTATTCACAGACGACAATGGCTTCAGAGAATCTGCTTTGCTCGATCCACGGTTCGACCGTTTTTCGTTTTCTTCAAATCCATGGAAACATCAATCACTAGAAGTGTCGCGAACCGACGGCATATTTTCTTGTGATTGTGTACGGCATGGAGCTGGATTTTCGATACTAACTAGCTTATTCACAGCGTTCACATCCTGTGACTTCTGAAATCTTATCCAAGCACCTACATCGTATTTCTCGATGGGAATTACCTGATCGCAAAACGGATGAATTCCAGATTTACTGAATCTACTTTCCAATACAGCTTTATCCATAATGAGAGATAATGATAGAAAAAACTGATTTCGGCATTTTCACCCCATAATTCTTGCGCTGCCCTGCTATGGCCGCTATTTCGTAACTCATTTTTAGCGGTTTAAACACAGCTAAATCCATCGGCTGGAGCAAATGGCTGGTATGTGGAGGTAGTTTTAATATGACCACTTGTTCTTGCAAGTTTTAGCGACGCATGTGACCACAGGTTTTGCCTTCGGAATCGCTTTAAAAAACACACGATCGAAATAGTTTTCAAACCTGATCGTTTCCATCTAACCATTTTGAGTGGTAGCATAGGACATACCAGGAAATTTGTCACCACTGTTAGCTATCCAAGAATCCCACACATATTTCCCTTTCAAAATAATCAGTGGGGGCAACTTGTCCCCTACTGCACTTAAATAAATAATATTTAATTCTTGGCTCATATCACCGGTCCCTCTCGGTCCCAAGCTATTGAATTTGGAACATAATATTTCAACGGTCCTTGTACTTTTTGACATTGCATGTCGGCGTAAAATCTTCGGTTGCATAAGGACATCTTCAGCGGTGGTCTATTTTTTGAACAACTTTATACTTGATTTGCATCAGCAGAACTTGA
Organism: Aedes koreicus; assembly: GCA_024533555.2. Lineage (NCBI taxonomy): Eukaryota > Metazoa > Arthropoda > Insecta > Diptera > Culicidae > Aedes > Aedes koreicus. The sequence goes on along the minus strand of JAHHFK020004364.1, from coordinate 201,861 downwards.
ACAGAACCAGATAAAATAGACCAACTTCGCATTCCCCGCACCAGTGTTGTATTTCCTGTTGTTAAACCCGCTAACACCTGTCATCCTGTCAATGATTCAACATCAGAGATCGCAGATTTGTCGCAAACTTTTTGCCAAGGATTGATATGGTCAAATAATTTTTACTGCCAGTAGTACGTCGTTAGCAGACGACGAGGAATACTTGCTCTTTCGTTTGACTGAAAGTTTAATAAAATCTCGGAAATGCTATTTATTGCACAGAAAGTCCACCAACTTATTAAAAGTTTAGCAAATCGACCAACTTCCCAGATTTTTACAATTTCTCGTAAATTATTGAAATATTTTTGATATTTTGCTTTTTATCATGACAGAAGTACCAACTGAGAATCCAAATAACTTCTGGGAAGCTAAATCTACTGCTCAAAGTTGGTAATTTCCAGAAAGTTGTTTCTATTCCATGGATGATCAGCAAACTTTTTAAATGTTCAACCAAATTTCCAGAAACGTTAAGAATTTTTCTACAATTCAATGGACTTCTCTGAAGTTCCACCCCTTCTCTTCTCCAAAGGGAGATACCAAACTTTATGGTTATCTTGAAACTTTCAATAAGTTTGTTCAACTTCCGAGAAGCTTAATCAACTTCTGTCAAGTTCATTATAATTACACCCAATCTTTATAGATATTCCGAAATCCATAGTAATTTAGAAGATAATTATCGAAGAGTTCGTTTAGTTTCTAGCAGCTTATATAAGTTCTGACCAATTCATGAGACTGTTTAAAAGCTGTAGAATATGCAATTGAATAATATAATATTTAAAAACGATTTCAATCAAGAATTTTTCAAACTTTCCCTCCGAGAAAAACAAATTGAATCTATCTTCCAGATAACATCGGTTTCCCCTAAAAAGCTTATCAAAAGTGCCATAGTAAAATGTATCCACCACTTTCACTCGGGATGGATCCAAACAGAAACTTATCTCGTCGACATTATAGATACGTGAAGGTGGAATACCCGTGGTAACTTCGTTGACTATTTTGAAGTAATCTGAAATAATTAACGGGTCGACATTTCTTCACGGGCAATATCAACCGATTGTGGTTTCTTCTGAGATAGTTTGTGGCGTCGCATAAATCCCCTAAAAATGCCGCTTCCAGGAACACAATATTAAATGGATTTTTCAGTCCACTGGTTTTTAAGTACTGGTTAATTGCCAAGGGGATCTCTTGTATGGAAAGTCCAAAACGCCACTTTTCCATGCTTTTAATATGGGCAGCTAGCTTGGCTTCAAGCTCCAATGGTATTGCCGTATCTTTTCCCTGAGTAGACCTCTGTGCTCCTCGTCTTCCTTTAAAGCCGGTGATTCAACGTAGATACCGAAATACTGTAGCACTCGGATGCCTCGGTTTCAGACATTTCACTGTTCCCAACAGCTGTCAAGGATTTGTACAAATCGTGCTTAGGGTATTCAGCATCCACCCGGCTGTTAAAACTAGGTAGTATAATTTATGACTTTTTCTCGTTAAAACCGAACTTAAAAGCCGTAATTTGCCATCAAAATGCATAACTATTGAAAGAAACGGCTTGCAAAGGCACCTAGAGAGTTTATTCCGCTTTTTTTTCTCGGAGAAAAATCGATTTCAATTATGCACGACTGAGAATTGACAAGTAAACAGCTTCTTGGTCCTTTTTTCCTAAAGGGGCTAAACATTACATGATTTTTTTAAGTGATAGGGATAATCTAAATGGTCTGTAAGGTTTCCGCATGAAAATGCAGTTCACGCTTGTTGGAGGAAGAAGATACAAATATTATTTTCATTTACCCCATTTACCCCACTTGTACAGGGTGCGGCAGAAAATAATGCGAAAATTTGTTCTATTTCTTTCAAATCCCATTTTCAACTAATTCAAGCAATAATATCAACATTTTCGAGTGCAGTTATCTTTATAAAGTCCTTTTAAACAAATTTATTCAATGTGTCCTCCATTTTTATTACTAACATCCTCGACGCCGGATGCCAGAGCATGCCTTTCGGACGTAGTCCTCCGACATTGACTGCCATGTGCGTGTTATGGTTGACTTCAGGGTTTTCACACTAGGGTGTGATGTTTTGCAGGCTCGTGCTTCAACATATGCCCAAATCGAATAATCCAACGGATTAAGATCTGGACTGCTAGGGGGCCACAAATCCTTCGGCCAAAACTTCATGTTATCGTTCAACCATTGTTGGGTTCGATTGGACGTGTGACACGGCGCTCCATCCTGCTGTAGCACAACGTTTTGGTCATCGGAGAAGTTGGCCTTCACCCAGGGAAGCACTTGGTCCTTTAAAATACCGATATACACTTTGGTATTGATTTTAACTCCAGCATCAATGAAAATAGGCGGCATTTTCAAACCGTTGGACGCCACCAAGCCAAACATCATGACACCAGCCGGATGTTTGGTTTGAAATTTGAATTTCACTTTTTCCGGAACGTTCTCCATTTTCTGCGGTGAAATGAACCGGTGCGGCTGTTGGCCACAGCATCGATGCTGAAAAGCTTTTCGTCGGAGAACAGGATTATCATTTTTTCCTTCTTCAACAAGGAAAGCAATCTCTTGGAACGAGTCACTCGTAGTTCCTTGACCCGGTCCGTAATCAAGTGGCGTTTCACTCTGGCTCTGGAAGATGCATGCAGGTCTTCTTTGATGATTCTCCGCATGGATTTCTCCGAAATATTGGCTTCCTTTGCAAGTTTTCTTATGGAACGCACCGGGTTGCGAGCAATTTTTGCACGGACCGATTTGATCACGTGCGGCGTGCGTGCAAAGCGCGGACGTCCGCTTTCCGGCTTCCGCTGCTTAGGACCATCCTGCAGGGACTTTTTTATGCGGTAAACTGTTGCCAAATGGCACCCTTCCACCTTGGCAATCTCTTTCGGCTTCTTCTGGGCGAGCAACAAACTGTTGATCACTTCTTTCGCGAACATTTTGACGAATTTGCAATAAAACAAATAGAATGTTTGGATGCAGCACTTGAAAGTAAACATAAACAAATACACTTTCGACAGAAATTAGTCACTAGCTACACGAATTAACCCAATACTCAAGTTTGAACATTTTCGCATTATTTTCTGCCGCACCCTGTACCTTACTAAGCTATTTTTAAGAAATTATATATAAATTTTATACGTTTCAGATCCTTGGTCGCTGGAGCGACATTTGAGGAACGAAGTGACTAAACTGAGACGGTTGTGAATTATCACAAATGGCTCAATCAGCGGTTGATATGCGGTGTCTTGTCAGCTACACCTAAACGGAAACTCCGTAACGAAACTTGGTAGCTCGTCAGTGTGCGAAAAAACAAAAACGAACACAGATATACAGGATGGAACCAATGGCAACGACACCGTTTGGAAACTGCTGGGTGTAGCTATTATCCGGAAGGTGCGATAGATCAGGAGAACCATCGCTTCATATTAACTACCGCGGTGAAGAGCGGAATACAGAGTTAGATTCGTACCAAATGTACTAGTCTAATCTACACAAACTCAGGCTTGCAAGAATACTCAAAAGTTATAGAATCCATAGTTTTCTTGCTTTTTTTTTAATGTGTGTTGCACATCAAAAATGTTAAACAAATATTAATACGGCCAGGCTTACCTACCAATGAAAAACATCCAGCAGCAACTATACTGTTGGCTTGGATCAGTTTTCAAACTAAAATGGTTTTGTAGTAAAAAGATACAGCTAAACGAGTTGAATTCAATGAAACAGCAACCATGGGCAGTCAACCACGCTCATGCCTTAAATTGAACACAATTTCTTTCTTGTAACAAAACCAAAAATATGTCTTGCGCCAAACTTCATGGTTTCTCAGGAGATTTTCGAGATGAGTTTTCTGCATGAATTGAGAAGGTCTGCGTCTTCAAAAAGGGTGTAAATAAAGTGCCACAAAAAGGCCAAATACAAGCTCAACCTCACGAAGAAGAATCATAATCAAGAAGCTCGTCTAAGTAAGCCTCCGAACTGGTTTTCTATCTCATTATCAACAGGGAATCGCTAACTTTCATAACTTCCACATATTGGACCAACAAACTACAGCCCAATCGTCATAAAAGCCAGCTAATCCAGCGATCCAAACAAATTGGCATGCGAATTAATCTTTACATATAAATTCCCTCAATGAACCCATTCGGCTACTATCCCTATACCGAGCGAAAGAAGACAGTGGGAAAAAGGCCAATAAAATTAAGCCACAATAAAAATTTGGAATTGCATTCTTCTTGGCTGAGCACGAAGCCGACTTAGGTCAATAATAATCCCAAACCGTGTTTTGACACGCAACAACACGATCCGCCATCCAAATAAGCTTAAGCAGAGATCGAAAAAGGGCTTATCGCAAGGGATCTCCGCCAAAGCTTACAGGCACCCGTTGTTATGGTGATGAGAGAAAAAAAATGTTGATGAAATGCGACTCTCAGAAATGTGACGAATGAAGGCAGACAAACAAGTCGTAAAATTTGGTGGTGCCGTTTTTGGAGATTGCGGGTCGCTTTATTTTCTCCCGGTCCTCTCCTCGCCGACGGCGGACGGTAGGATTAATTGCATCCAGTCCCAGGGTCACACTACATTAAGTGTATGAGCCAGCCGGAAAGAATCATAATTTTGATTACATTTAATCACGCTACCACCACCCTGAACTGGTCCCTTCGGATGCCTGGTGAGTTCCACGAACTGTTGCATGTAACGGATGGAAATTTAACGGTTTCGCTGTACACAATTATTGAGAGCTCAGCAGTTTTGACTTGTAACCCGAAAAAATGAATCCGCGTCGGTCGGTGTGTCACCGCGAAGCGATCCAATCTGTCGAATCGTTAAAATCAAGCAAGTGACGCCTCATCATTGCGCGGATTCTTCATCACGCAAAGGGCGTCATAATTGCCGCCACGCTTGGCTTACGTTGGAAATTTGACGGTTCATGAATAAGAGGGGTGATGAATAAATTACAAATTTTATTACCTACTTGAGATTTCCAGACCCAGCGATGTCGCGTTCCGCGCAACCACTACTACTGCTGTCGATGATGGTCGCGAGCAACAACGAATTCAATTGTGCTCTGTACCCTCTCTTCTCTACTCTATCGCAGCTGGGTAATCTACACACTTGACTGCGTCACCTAATCACATTTAGATCTTTTCTTCTATTTATTTTATTCCGATGGGACACCCCACTTGAAAAACTTCTTCGCCTCCGTACACTTGGAAATCTTTTCACAAAGCACTTTTTACTTCACAAATCAAAATCAACACTTGATATTTCTTTTCTCTCTTCTCGGGTCTTCAGGCACCGTGTTGACGTTCGACAATTGATTGATTCGAACTAATCCAACCTATCACTTCACACGACACGCGTCCGAATGGGCGGCACTCGTTTCGACGAATTTAGCTGAGATCGAGATCTCGGCAATTACACTTCAAGATCCGAAAGCTGCAGGTGTAGGTCAGCTCGTCGCCGCTCGGCACTGGCGATCTGCAACCAGAGGAAATATATAATTTATGATTAGTCATGAATCGTAATACCTACAGTGGGTGGGGTGGAAGGGTAATAATTAACCCAGAAGGGGGAAATGCAATCAAGTTGTTGCTAACCGGCGATATTAAATAGTTTGTTTGAGTCCGAAGGTTAGTAGCGGCCGCTCCTCCCCGGTTGATGAATTCTACCCGGTCGATAATTTGTGATGTCGGTCGGCACGGCAAACTGGATATGGTGCAAATTGAAATGTGTCTGTTGTTTTCATTTGTAGTGGCATTATAACGACTCGAGTGGTGATTGATGTGGTGCCGCAATCAACGACGTTTCGATACCAGGGGTGATGATGATGGTTAAGAGATTCAGATGAGTTCCGATGAGATCTGCTCCAGTGTGTTCTAGCTATTTGTATTAGTCAATGGCTATCGATCATTGTCACTCGGTAAGTGAGATTGCGTTCTGAAATGGATCTGTAATGTCACTTGATCGTTTACCTATATTGCCACTGATTGGTCGAGAGTAGAAGCTAGTCGTTTTCTCAGTGAGTAAGTGATTGTTAGCTAATTTGCATTCTTTGCGCTGGCGTGCAGGATGTGTTTGATATTGGAATACAATTTCTATAGCGAGGAAAACTTCAGTCCAAATTCTTAGAATGAATTTAGGAGCGCTGTTGAAGAAGATCAGAGTTTGCTTCTGGAAGAAATTGTATGAATCTTTGATGGGAAAATCACAACAACTTGTACGACTCAAAATTAGAAGACATTCAGGAGTAGTAGGTACTCTGCCAGTTAGAACAAATTCCAAGAGATTTCCAAAGCAGTGATGGAAAAAAATGCAATTGATTAATTTTTGCAGATTAATTAATTGATTACTTGATTAGCCGGTTGCTCAGGGATGCCTCAGATAGTCTTTCAAAATGTTTGCACAGAAGTTCAGTGGAATTTGACTTTTGCACTATCAATGCTACACAAATCATTCGTTATTTTTACTGCTCAACTTACGATAGCCACGATTTACCTTCATAAAAGGTGAAGCTAAAATTATGATTAACAATTCTGCAAACCAACACCAATGACGCCGAAAGAGCCGAATCAGATCAACGCAGCTTTCTACGAGTGTTTTTTTTGCGAACGTTGCCGCGGATTTGTTTTGTCTGAAAAGTTACGAGAGCCATAGTCGGAACACATCTCTTTGTAGCAGACATCTTAAAGCCCGATTCAAAGTAAATTTGGACGCATTCAAGTGAAGAATTAAACAACATACATAGTTGATCAAAACGTCAAACAAAAGGGTATTTATTCAGCTTTCAAACGATATATAACAAGTTATTACATTTCACCGTTTCGAACGAACTGTCGCACTTTACTTGTGATCGACGCCATCATGATCTGCACAGTCGCTGGTGACACTGTACTGGCGAACTTATTCCACTTTAAACGCATTTGTTGTGCATTTGTCACTTCTTTACCGCACCTCGAAGTTGTCGCTTGACAATTGCCCAATATGTTTCGATCGGTCTGAACTCAGGGCAATTCGGAGGATTAATCTCTTTGGCGACGAAATTAACATTGTTTGCAGCATACCATTCTAGTACCTCCTTAGAGCAGTGGCAGCTGGCAAGATCCGGTCAGAACATAACGTTGGTCTTGTGTTGCCGAATGAAGAGTAAAATCCCCTTCTTCAGTCACTCTTTAATGTAAACCTTCGACGTCATTTTCTGAGATGTGATGAAAACCTTGGTTTTAAGGCCACAACTGCAGATTCATTGCCAAATCATTAGTTTCTGAGTAAACTTATCAGCAAAAACAAATTTATACCTGGAAGGGCCATCTCCACGACCAGTTGCCAGGTACATTTTTCGTCCGGGGATTTGTTTATAATCCATTTTGACACATGTTTCGTCATCCATTAAAATACAGCCATCAAATTTCGTCAAAACTCGTTCGTATAGTAATCGTGTTCGCTTTTTGCCACTAAATTTTGTTTCATGGAGCAATTTGGATGTTTACTGGCACAAAAAGACTTATATCCTTCTCTTGAAAGGATGTTACGCACGGTGGAAAAGTTGGAATCGTATTTCTTTGCCAAATCACGTATGGAATCACGGGTTGCCTTTCACGTACCTCAAAACCTTTCTCCTCAGCTCTTTGTCTCTAGTGCCACTTTTATGAAAGATGCGCTGTGCTCTATCCACACTCAGAGTATCCTTGTAACGTTTGATTACAAGACACACCGTTGACTTTGGGAATTTTAACACTTTTGCTATTTTTGAGGCAGACCACGAAGGAATCGCTAGATGTTTGTGCACAATTAATTTTCTTTTCTCAAGTTCCATGATCCGTAATTTCGAGATGCGTCGATCAATCGAGAAAAACTTTTCACCAATTTCTTCGTCAATGAAACATCAACAAATATGTTTTTGTTCCAACCACCAGGGACGCGGTCGTGTATTAACCCGTGCGTCCCGATTTACTTTGAATCGAGCTTTAAATGGCTGAAAAAAATACCAACGTTCGACCACTGTCATTGAGCAATATTTTGACGTTAAGGATGCCATTTCGCCGAACAAATTACAGTATGGACGGTACGGTAGACGGTACGTTAGCGGGTATTGAATTAGTCTCAACATTATTTGACTTCCATCTTCCAGGCCAGACACTCCGCACATTGTCGTACTTTTCTGGGTATTAAAATTAGTTTAGGCTTAAATAAATTTTAAGTTTATGATACCACCATTTGGACTTTAGAAGTCTATTGGTGTTAATTTTAAATAATTAAATCGTGTCATCTTATCAATACCAAGTTCAGTAACCTAGATAACCTATCTACCACCAAATTTCAACGCAGTGGACGCAGTGGTTCTACGCCCAAAAAAAAAAAACCTAGATATTAGTTACTGCTCGATCAGGATATTCGTTACCGCTGAGGATGTTGAGTGCATCTTGGTCAGGATCATGGGATACTCTTATTTGGGCATAATCCCCGTATATTTGTCGGGCTATTGATAAAGTTGTATGCTCTGAATTTGATAGGACTCTTACTAGCGTTTCATTTCCTTGCCCATGAGGACTATTTCATAGATTGCATTTGACTTACTTTATAACTCTTAATACGATTGCTTTTGTAAAGTTATTTTGGAACAAACAGCTCTCTCATAAGAGGTCAGAGTAGATCTACAAGCGAATACAAAGCATTTAAAAAAAAAAACAGTTCGACGATTTTTCATGCGGTTATACTGCCACCTGGTGGTGGGTCCATCGGTGAGTTGTTAATAAATATAAGTAGGCTATATACAGTAAGAAATTGGCTCTATCAGTAGATTCATTCAGTTCGGTCGTGTTTTTCGCTCTCTCGATTTGAAGTTTTTTTTCCCGTTTTTTCCCCTCGTCCGATTTCTCGCGATTGCGCGTCCGGTTCGTGAACTATCGCCTGCGCTTGCTAATTTATTAGCGGTAGCAAGCCAGAAAGAAGCGCTGCAAAGTTGTGCAAGTTTGTCCACTCGACCTGTTGCCGTGGCAGCGACATCAGCCTTTGAAGCCATACCGCAATCGAGCAGCTGCAATCGACTGCGGCATGACGACACCGGTCCCTCGGACCCCAACGCCCGACTACTAGCGAGCAATCGGTTTGCTAGTACAGGAGATACCGAAAAAGATGAAGATACCACCGCTATTCACCACGTCAAGAGACATCGCTGCACTTAGGACGGAGCTTGCCGCGATTAAAGTTAATCCGCTATACAAGCTGTGCAGTACGGGCACAAAGATTATGTGCTCGACGGAGGCTGACTACCGTGCTGTTGGCGCTCACCTAGTTGCCAAACAACACGAGTTCTACACTCACGACGCACCCGGAAACAAGCCGCTGAAGGTGATTCTGCGTGGCCTTCCGGATTTCACTTTGCAGGAAATAATCGCTGAACTGCAAGCGGCGGCTCTGAAACCACTGAAGGTGTTTCCCATCAGACGAAAGCAACAGGAAAATCATCGGGACCAACTCTTTCTGGTCCACCTAGAGAGGGGTTCCGTCACGATGGCGGAACTATTGAAAACACGGGCCCTCTTCAACGTCATTGTCGAGTGGGACCGGTATCGCCCGAGACAACACGATGCCACGCAGTGTGGCAACTGCATTGTGTTCGGCCATGGAACCCGAAACTGCCACATGAAACCGCGGTGTGGAAAGCGTGGACGAAAGTGCCTCTCCAAAATGCGCCAACTGTGGTGCAAATCATGAAGGCAGCAACCGAACCTGTCCCAAACGTGCGGAGTTTTTGGCGATCCGCAAGCCAGCGTCCACCAAGTCCCGGCCTGGTCAACGCCGTTCGCCACCTCGGATGGACGAGGAGAATTTTCCGACGCTTTGGTACCATGTGCCGAATCTGCCGCCAGTTCCATTAAACCATCGTCATGCCAACCGCCCGTCAGCATCCGTTCAACATCGATTCGAGGCAGCCGCCACCGCCCCCACGCCGGCTCCTCCTCCAGGCTGGCACAATCCGAGTTGTAGTTCCTCCACGCAACCACCCACCGATGGACAGCTCTTTGACACGGAGCAAATAGTCAAGTTCGTCCAAGCCGCCACATCCGTGACGATGAAATTTATTTCCAAATATGGACCATAATCGCACCATCAGCATCCTCAATTGGAATGCTTGTTCCATCCGGAACAAAAAAAATTGAGCTCGGTGACTTCCCTAACAGGAAGGCCATCGGAATTCAGCGTTTTCATCCCAGGATACCGGATTGTGCGACTTGGTCGAAGCGGCTCTAGTGGAGGAGGAGTTGCGATCGCCCTGCGCTACAACATCAACTGCCATCTGCTTCCGAGTTTTCAGCTGGTCGAGGTCGAAACAGCCCTCGGCCCTATCACCATCATCGCGGCCTATTGTACCAAGCAAGCCAGCACCGCTAACAGAACAACAATGGTCCTACGGAACGATATTCGCAAGTTAACTCGGAGACAGGGGCAGTTCATCATCGCCGGTGACCTAAATGCGAAATATGAAACCTGGGGGAACACCCGGCGCAACCGGAACGGAATAATTCTTCAGGAAGACCTGGAAGAGGGCCATTACACCGTCCTGGGCCCGGATACTCCCACCCGGTAGAGCAGATCCGGGGTCCATTCGACAATCGTCATCTTCCTCACCAACATGGGGAACAACATCGCCCAGCCGGTAGTACACCAGGAGCTCAGCTCCCCCAGCCCCCCCCCCACCCCCGGGGGCCCCGCACCGTCGATTTCAACGTGCACCTCGAGTCAACTGATGACATCGATCGGCAACTGAAGAGCATCGAGCAAGCGATCTCCCAGGCCCGGGAGCAACATGTGCCGGTGATTGATCAGGTGAGCAACTCTGTACCCATTGATAGACCCACTAAAGATTTAATACAATTGGGAAACGCCATCCGAAGGCAATACCAGCGAACTGGTTTGACTTCGCTGAAAAATCACTGTAATCGAGTGACGAAAATGATTAAGGCCAGAATGGTGGACCTTAAGAGTAACAATTTTTCCGACAAGATCCGCTCTCTCCCAGATTGTGCGAAGCCGTTCTGGAAGTTGACAAAATTTTTGAAAACTAAGCCTAAGCCCATTCCACTCTTGATTCCACTAGACAGCAATGGCTCAAAGGATCGCTTGATAACTCCTGCAGAAAAGGCTGCTGAGATAAGTCAACACTTGCTCAGCTCCCACAATCTCGGACAAAACATCGTCAGTTCACACGAAGCTGCCGTTACCACGCTTATTACTAACATCCATATAAGCCCCAACGACTTCACAGAGAAGTTGGAGATCACAGCTCACGAATTTTTGACTTATATCAAAGGCTCAAAGAACACGAAAGTCCCAGGTTTCGATAACATCATGAACTTAGAGTTCAAGCAATTGAGCCCCCAGTTCTATAACCATCTACCTCAGACTTGGCTACTTCCCCTCGTGTTGGAAGTCAGCCAAAGTCATCCCCATCCAGAAACCTGGGAAAGATCCTTCATGTTCCAAGAGCTATAGGCCCATCAGTCTTCTCTCAGGAGTATCGAAACTGCCGACGAGCTTAACATCTTACTCAATGAGCAGTTCGGATTCCGACGTGGTCGCTGAACAGTGCACCAACATAACCGAGTAACCAACATCCTCAGGCGGAACAAGTCTGTTGCGAAATCATCTGCCATGCCACTTCTCGACATCGAGAAGGCCTTCGATAACGTGTGGCACGATGGCCTGGTGTATAAGCTAAAAAGATACAATTTTCCTATCTTCCTGGTGAAGATAATTAAAAATTATCTGTCGGACAGGACAATCCGTGTTTCGCTGCAAGGTGCAGTTTCAGATGCACAGGGGATCTCCGCCGGTGTTCCGCAGGGAAGTATACTAGGTCCACTTCTGTTCAACCTATTCACCTCGGACATACTTCCGCTCCCTGAAAATGGATCGCTGTCGTTGTTCGCCGATGATACATCAGTCGTCCACAATGGTAGGGTAACAAGAGCGCTTACAGCAAAAAGGGCGGCGTATCAACGCAGCGAAGACCCAGGTCATCCTCTTCCCATACTCCAATTCTCCCAGACTTGTTCCGCCCGAGGATTTTAAAATTAGCCTAAACAACACAACGGTGGAATGGGCCAAATCAGCTGTCTATCTTGGCATTACCATAGGCAGCAAGCTTATTTTCAGGGAGCAGGTCGACAAAACTGTCACAAAATGTAACGTTCTGTTGAAGCTACTGTACCCATTGACCAACGAAGGTCTACATTATCCCTGAAAAACAAGCTTCCTGTCTACAAGTAAATCATACTTCCAGTCATCGAGTACGGCATGCCAATCTGGGAGAGTTGCGCAAAAACACATCACCTGAAGCTTCAGTGTGTTCAAAATAAGTTCCTCAGGATGAGCCTAAACCAAGACCCAACCAAGATCTATTATTTAGTGAAAAAAAAACTGTATAGAAGATTGAATCGAAGACAGCATATAAATAATAATGGCAACCAATCCGTTTTCATGTAAAGGGTGTTCCGATCAAAATTTGGTCAAAATTACTGATGTGTGTGAGTCGATCAAAGTTTTTATTAATAAGTTAAATTCTTTTTCTTTTTCAAGTTCAGGTAATTGAAAAAAAAAGCAGTGTCCTTGTCCACTTTATTCGCCGCAGAACGCCAGTTTGCCTTGAACTGTTTCTCGCTCACAACAGCTTTTGAGTCTTCTTAAGGTTCCGCTTGACGATGGCCCAATATTGTTCGATTGGGCGGAGCTCTGGCGTGTTGGGAGGGTTCTTGTCCTTGGGCACCACTTGAACGTTGTTGGCAGCATACCACTCATTGGCCTTCTTTCCGTAATGGCAAGATGCCAAATCCGGTCAAAATAGAACGGAACAATTGTGTCGCTTCAGGAAAGGCAGTAGACGTTTTTGTAGGCACTCACTCAGATAAATTTCCTGGTTGACGGTTCCGGTCGCAATGTAAACGTTGCTCTTCAAGCCACAGGTACAGATGGCCTGCCACACCTGATATTTCTTCGCGAACTTTGACAATTTAATGTGCTTGAAAATATCTGCCAAATTCCTGTCCAGGAAGCTGTTTAAAGTCTGCCTTGACGTAAGTATTATCGTCCTGTACCACGCAATCAAACTTTCGCGATCGTGCTTTGACCAACGTGTTTTGTTTATCGTCGCGATTTGGAGTCACCACTTTCTTGTAAGTCGACAGTCCAGCTCGTATTTTAGCTCTATCCACGGTTGAAGGCACCACTCCCAGCTTCTTTGCGACATCTCGGACGGAGATGTTGGAGGTCCGCTCGAAACATCGGCAACTCTTTTTGTCGTCGCTGTGGCCTCCGGCTTTCGATTTGCCCCCGATCCAGCTTTCCTGGATGTCGACAAACGTTCACCGAACACTTTTAATACGTTGGTAACAGTTGATTTAGCCACATTCAACAATTTCGCCAACTTGGCGTGAGTGTAGTTTGGATTTTCGCCATGTACGTGCAAAATTTTGATGCGTTGCTTCTCTTCCTTCGACGACATTTTGATAACTGAAGTGCTAATCTCAAAATCAAAATAGAGGCATGATACTACACGCACACATCTTCAAAATGAGGGGTGTGAAATTTTTTTTAATGCACCATGAAAGGAAATGCGTCAAGTTTAAGTCGACCAAATTTTGATCGAAACACCCTTTAATCGAACTGAATTCGGTAAGGTTGCGATTATCTATAACAAAAAGAAAACATTCATACTTATGCCTATTTTCAGGATGTTTCGATACGATAATATTTAAGAATTGATTCCACACAATAGCTTTACCATACTTCAAGAGTTTGAAAAATGACGATCCAAAGGTAATAATTGGAGATAACGTTGAGTCGCACTTATCGTACAAAGTCTTCAAAAGTTTCCTCGATAACAATATCCGATGTGCGTTCCAGCCGCCAAATATGCTACCACTAGATGTGGGGTTCTTCAGGCCATTGAAGATTGGGAAAAGCGTAGTCAAGGATCCGTTCCCAAACATCGATCTCCTGGTTTGCTGAAGGCTGCCATGTATGACACCCAGAAGAGAAGCGCTCAAAATATGTGATTGGGATTCCAAGCATCTGAAATTTAACCTCTCAAAAAGATGATAAAAATAGACACCTTCATCTAACCCAAGTTGCTCAATTTCCGAACAACTTGTGACGTCGCTGAAGCAGCAACGATATGATGAATCAACATTTCGAAACATTCCCAAACGACGTAGGTTAATGGAAATTCAACCGGGTGAAAGTGTTACAGAACAACATGCACAGGAAGTTCTTAACCAGAAGGAGCTGTCCTTGCGCTATGATGAGCATCTGAAGTCGGATGAAGGTGGGCAATCAAACAGAAGAAAGATGATGTCCCTATGCCGATGCCAGGAGAAAAAATCTAGGAAGCCCAAAAATAGTCGACGTGCCAAGTAACCACACGGGAAGGAAGAGCTGGCGAACGACGAGAACATGAACCCAGATGAACGAAGACGAAATAGAATCAGGATCAAAGAAGAGAAGGTTCATTCTCCGATCTCGTCTGTGAAGTGCAAGAGAACAAACAAGGATCAAGGAAGAGAACCGACTCCAATTCAAGCTGCTAGTCTGAAGAAACGTCCCGCATCAGATGCTGAAAATTTGAAGCTATGCGTCCAACCTGAAATGTTTATTGTTAATTGTGTGGATCGTACAGTTGTTGTTTTGTTCTGTATGAAATCGTTGCATAATTCAAATAATGACAGTTTATTACGTTTCTAAGAAGAGACCACAGACGAAAATCCAGACATTCGATTATTTTTATTTTTACTATGTGTTTTTATAATTCTGAGAGAAAAAAATGGGGCCGCTCAAATATTACGTAACGTAAGGATTAGGAGGGGGTCTGTCCAAAGGCTACGATCCATACATTTTTTTCGATTATAAATACGAAAGTACATCAAAGACTGTATTCGATGAAATTTGGACACACGCAATTGTTCCTAACTTTTTAGCGTGTGGGTAAAAATTATTGAAATTTTAAATGAATGTATTTCATTGTGTTGTGTCAATTGTGTAATGAGTTTCGTGAAAATCGGTCGAGTGATTTCAGTGATGGCTTCGAGTGAAGAAATAGTGCGCCAACAAATTTTGGGCGCTCACTTCGAATACCCAAACGCTTTTCATCGATGGATCGGAAAACAGCTCGGAATCGCACATTCAACCGTATCTCATGTGATCAAAACGTTCAAGGACCGTAAGACAACCAAGCGGAAAAATGGTAGTGGCAAAAAACGTGGCACATCAAATCCGGAGAAGGCCAGGATGGTATTGAACCAATTTAAGCCTTATCCCAACATTTCGATCAGGGATGTTGCGAAAAAGGCGAAAGTTTCAGTTTGTTTTGTGCAGAAAACAATGAAACGTTCTGGATTACATGTGTACAAGGTCCAGAAGGCACCGAACCGGAGCGATAAACAGAACTCGGTGGCCAAAACTCGTGCAAGAAAACTGTACAGGGAGTGGCTCACAAAACCGTTCTGCATTGTGATGCACGATGAGACCTACATTAAAGCCGACACCAAACAAATGCCAGGACAGGAACACTACGTCGCCACCTCTAAGTTGGCCGTTCCGGAGAGTGTACGGAAGAAGAAACTGTCGAAATTCGCCAAAAAATTCCTTGTCTGGCAAGCGATCTGCGGATGTGGCAAAATGAGTCAGCCCTTCATCACCTCTGGGGCCGTCAACGGACAAATCTACAAGGACGAATGCCTCCAAAAACGACTTCTGCCCTTCTTGAGATCTCACGATGGCCCGACACTGTTTTGGCCGGATTTGGCATCTTGCCACTATGTCCGGCCCGCCTTAGACTGGTACAAAGATAATAATGTAGTTTTTGTACCAAAAGAAATTGAGAAATTTTTGGGCAACCATGAAGGCAAAGCTCGTTAAAACTTCAAAACTGATAGAAAATGAACTTGAACTAAAGAAAGTGTGGTTAAAAGTAAGTAAGCAAGTCGGTCCTATCATTGCCCAAAATTTGATGAAAGGGGTCAAGGCAAAGGTGCGGGCATTTGGGTTGGGAGAAGAGGTTCAATAAACCAATGATGTCAAAACTTAACTAACCATTTAGTAGTACTTTATTTCCAGAAAGTTTGAAAAGAATCGGGCTCAAGGAAAATTTTTGGTGACCTATTTTGTGTGTCCAAATTTCATCGAATACAGTCTTTACTTGGAGGTGGAAGAGGGTCCTCAATGGTCATTTTTTCGTTACGTAATATTTGAATGAACCCACAGGTATTTTTTCAACATATTTTTAATTTGAAACACATATTTTCTTTACGTGGTAAATTCATCATTTTTTTTAAATATACGGGTGTATTTTGACTACTTGGCCATAGTGATCTTAGTAGAGCTGTCATGATCAACTTCAACCTCGACCAGTGTACTGAAAAATTGTATGATAATTAATTTTATTTCAATAAATGCGAATGCATTTTAGGAAACCAAGTATGCTGATTAGTATAACGTATAAGCAGTACATGTATCGAAGATATTTGTTTCAATGTAGAATGGAAACACGGATTGATTTGCATGTTTTGTCTCAAAAGTGATCATCTTTCCCCAAGATGAGCATGAGCTTGAGCATGATTGACCGTCCACGGATGCTACTCCGTTATTGCCAGATCAGCTGTATTTACACAAAGATGATGTTTGGGACTAACATACATCCTCAATGTGTAAAAACTAGTGACCCATTGTGAAGCAATACCGGCGCCGGCCGTGCCCGAATGCTGGTCAAGTAGGGAATGGGAAGGAATGTTTTGACGTGATACTCGCTTTGAAGGAAGCCGAGAAATCCTCTGCACTTCCACGAGAAATCACTGGGATGTTGGATAGTTGGGAAAAGGTTCGCAGCAGGGTTCGTTTTGGTTAACGATACGCTGAAAGTATGTAACTAGCATTATCCGCCAAAAGCAATGGACCAATGTGACTGAAAAGAGACAAGCATAATGAAAAATAAAACAAAACAAAATAGACAAAATAAAATAAAACAGGATACTTGATATTGTCTTCAAAATATGGTAGAAATAAATTATTTGTTGCTTTGCAAACCAGCTCTCCTCGATGTCCTAGATGGCCAAGTCCTGCTGGACCCGCAGCTGCTGCCGTCGGCACTCGTCCACATCAACCCGGCCGTCACCGACGTGTCGGAAACCTTCCGGCAGTAACATGATATCTGTGTCTAATACACTCTTCTTGCACCGATGATTTTCTAAATTTAGCCTGATAACCGAATCAAAATTCACTTTGGCACGGTTGTGGTATTTTCCTCTAAAATTTTGTTCTAGATATTGGCACTTGGTTCCAGGAAACAGAATCAATAAGAAAAATAAACTCGCTTATCCCCCCAAGATGACTGTATTCAAAGGGTAAACTAAATAATACCTTACCGATTGACTGATGTATATTTTGAAGAATGAAGGCTTCAAATTCAAATTTCCTGAAGGAAATAGATCTATGCTTCAAATTACATACAAAAAAAACAACTTGGTAATTTTATTTTCAAGTTTCCGGATGCAAAACTGCACTCTAAGGGTCATTTCAACGTAAGACATTTAAACGTATAAACCTCATTTCAAATATTAAATCCCGTTAGCACTACACAAACAAATCTGAAAGCAAATCAAAACCGACCCACGTCATCATTCCGCTTTCACCCCATGGGGCTACGATTTGAAAATTGATACATCAAGGCAAATCACAAGAACCATCCATAAATCGATTACCCCTCGTCCGTCCCCGTTCGTTCGCGCGTCCGTTCGTACAAGAAAGAGATCCATCAATGCCATCAATGTATATCTGACAGGAAAGACGAAACTGAACGCTTTCACGAGTGTCGTTCCCTTTCTTCGGCAAAAGTCACCAACACGAACAGTTATATCGCCGCTACATAGGACACAATTGCCACCATTAATCATACCAGACACCAACGAATCCTGTCATTTTTTTCACTCTTTCTTATTTTTGGCGAACTTGTTTTGGCTCAGCCGGTTTGCGGCATATTCAAATTAACCCACTAACCGGCTAGCTAGCGTGCCGGACAGCCATCATCCAGAAGCTTAATGTCAAGGCTAAAGAGTATTTTTATTTTCACCAGCAACCCAACAAAAAAAATGGACTTGGACCGTTCGTACAAGAGATGGTAATCACCAGCAAACAAGCAGAAACATTGGCGATGCTGGACTCCGCCGGAGTTTTTGGGTTAAACAGGTTTTGCTAGTCATCTTTTTTTGTTTGAATTTTATGAGCGAGAGGAAAGGAAAATAAATGAGTGGAAAAAATATTCGTTGACGAGACGAATGGATCGCTGGATCAGGAAGTCTTCAATTAGTGTTAACAACACCAGTTTTCAATTCTCCGAATGCAATAAATTCAGATGCAAATTCAACGGGTTTGGTGAAAAATTTCATATTTGTTAATCGTAAATCATGCAACTCTTTCTAGAAATATGCAGTAGCTACCCCGCTTCAGTTTGACAACCTTAATTGGATGTCTCAACATTGCCGACACTTCTGCCTCTGGGGGCTAGGATGAATTAGAGTTGACCGAGCGGAAGCAGAATAAGCAAGCGGTGCTTTCGTTTGTGCCATTTTTTTCCCGAATTTTTTTTTTTTTTTTGCAAAAAATCTTTTTAAAAAACAGAATTTTTTTTTTCATAATAAAAAAATTTTTTTTCTTATTTAATACACATTACAAAACCAATCTAACGCCCCTCAAAAAGGGTGTATTCAAAAAAAACGCCACACATATATACCCACCAAAATTAAACTGATTATCGGATTTTTTTGAAATTTAATTTTCAGCCTAATAAGAGTGTATTATATAATATTATGATAATTATTGATAAAAAGCCAATCCAAATAAACTTTTTTTAATTTATTTGGAATGAAGAACTACTAATGAGTTTTGATTTACAACATTTGTTTTATTCAATTTCGTCTCCCATCCCGATTGCCCGCACCTTCCTTTTCACTCCACCCATCAAATTTTGTACAACCGATTTTCCCAGTGTTTTTGTTGTTTTTACCCAAATTTTCTTCAATTCTAGCTCTGTTTTTATAGTTTTGGGATGTTTGCGAAGTTCCGTTTTCATAATTGCCCAGAATTTTTTCAATTGGACGAAGTTCCGGTGAATTTGGTGGGTTCATATCCTTTGGCACAAAATTGACTCCGTTGGCTCGGTACCACTCCAATACGTTTCGAGCGTAGTGGCAGGATGCTAGATCAGGCCAAAACAGAGTTGATCCTTTGTGCTTCTTAATGAATGGCAAGAGACGCTTCTTAAGGGACTCTTCCGTGTAAATCGCACCGTTTATTGTTCCGGAAGTGATGAAGGGAGCACTTATTTCACCACATCCGCAAATCCCCTGCCAGATTAGAAACTTCTTTGCAAATTTCGATAGTTTCTTCTTTCGAACATCCTCCGGAACATCGAACTTCGACTTGGCAACGAAGTATTCTTGCCCAGGAAGTTGACGGAAGTCGGCCTTGACGTATGTTTCGTCATCCATCACGATGCAACCGGATTTGGTGAGCAGCTTCGCGGGTTTTCGCAGTGATGTTTTGTTTTTCATTCCGGTTTGGGGCTTTTTGCACTTTGTAAACATGTAACACAGCACGCTTCATGGTTTTCTGCACAAAACCGACTGACACCTTAGACTTTTTAGCGACATCTCGAATTGACATGTTTGGACGGTTCTTGAATTGTTGTACGACTTTCCTGGCCATTTTACTGTCCATTGGACCACTTTTACGACCACTCCCTTCCTTCCTTTGGACACTCAGACGCTCCTTGAAGGTCCTTATTACACGAGACACAGTTGTATTTGCAATTCCAAGCCTTTTAGCAATCCACCGGTGGGACGCCCCTGGATTTTGATTGTGAGTGCACAAAATTTTCTCACGGACAATTTCTTGTTTCGACGACATGACTGGAACTATTGAATGTATAACTATGAAACTTGGCAGATGTAAATAATACACTATGGATAAGATCTACTCAAATTTCTAGGTTTTTTACTCATACGATTCAAAAGTTACAGAAGATTTTCTGTGTGCCATTTTTATCGAATACACCCTTTAGTATGGGAGATCTTATTATGCGTAGCCAAACCTGGCTCACTTATCCTACATAAGATTCGTGCCATAGATATGAGCATCACCTGTTTTTTTTCTATTTGATTGTGTTGCGTGAATTATTCTAGCACATTTAGATAAAGGCACTGAAACTTACACTGATAGGCAAAATAGAGTGCCCATCTCATCATTTTTTTAATATATCTCATTTATTTGGTTCAAATTAAAGTAAACACACTGTAGTCTTTTTTGATATCTTATTTTTTATATTCTTTTCAAGTTTCACTTATGGAATAATAATAAAAAAAGAATTCGACTTAAAGAGCTAAGAAATCAATTTGTATTGAAAAAAAAGCAACGACAAAAAATAGTGCACACTTCAAAAATCGATATGTTTTCGATAAGTTTCCGTCTAAAGAGCCCTCGTTTGTTTATGTTTTGATATTTTGACGTGATTTGAAGCCAAGCCATTTTTATACGTGCATTTTTATACGTGATCGCGTTTGATTCAGTTGAAAAATGGGGAACGTAGTGATTTCGAAAGTAATTCCCTTGTGTATCCGAAAATTGGTTGTTCGTGATGTGCAAAACGGTGAATCGCACCAGGCTGTCGCTAGAAAGTACAGTATTAGCAAGGCAGCGGTTGGAGAAAATTCTACTGAAACATAAAACGTTCGGATCAGTGGTGGATCGCCCAGGCAGGAAGCGCAAAACGGATTCACAAACGGACACCAAGATCATGCGCGAAATCAAGAAAACCCCAAAAGTAACTGTCCGTGAGATCCAGGAAACCCTTCAGTTATCAGTTTCCGGTCGAACTGTTCGTCGCCGTCACGTATCACAGGGGTTGAATAGCAAACTTGCCCGGAAGTGCCCATTTATCAGCAAGGCAAACAAAGCCAAACGGCTTAAGTTTGCTAACGAGCATGCTGATAAGCCCCTAGAGTTCTGGAAAACGGTTCTCTGGACGGACGAATCAAAATTCGAGCTGTTTAACCGAAAGCGGCGGGTTCGTGTGTGGTGCAGATCGGGTCAGGAGCTTCAGGAGCGCCACATCCAAGGCACGGTGAAGCATGGAGGAGGAAATGTGATGATCTGGGGGTGTTTTTCGTGGAGTGGAGTGGATAGTCTCGTGAAAATCGACGGGATAATGACGGCAGATTCCTACATCAACATCCTGCGAGAAAATCTGGAGGTTTCGCTGATCCAGACGGATCTTGAAGAGAAGTTCGTATTTCAGCAGGACAACGATCCGAAGCATACTGCCAAGAAGACCAAGTCTTTCTTCCGGTCTTGTCGGATCAACCATTAAAAAAAAAAAAAAAAACAAAACAAAAAAAAAAAAAAAACCAAAAAAACCAATTTCATCAGATATTTCTTAAACATGTTCAATTTCATCGCAGAGTAGAGCTTCGTGAGACCATTCCAGTTAAAGAAAACTTTTTCAAGCTCAAGCTTCGTCGTAGCCAATTCTAAAATGTTTCTATCTGGTAGGTTAGGCATTAATAATAATTATCAAAAATTTAAGTGTTCTCTCCGGCCTTTATAACATTATAATATTGGATATAAAAGCAAACGGTAACTTTGAGTTATGTTTTCTATTCTAACTTTTCTTTGTTGTTGGTTGTTTGGTACATGACTGGACAATGCGTACCATTGGTACTTCGCATACCTGCAGGTATAAAATAGATCCTACTGCGATCCTTAGTGCAGTAACTCCTATCCTTACCTTCCCGTGGTGTCGACGAAGGTACGAGTAACCATAGGAAAGATCGGGTAACCAACCGCCGTTGGGACCTTGGTCATATGCTGACAGGGAAGGGGAGCAGCCTTCCTCGAAGGATGCAGTCTATTTGAGCGTCTGTTCTCCATGTCAGGGGCGGCCCAAAACAGCATTTGTTTTCCATGTTAGGAGCGGCTGATCATCGTTCTCATGCCACCGTGGGACTCTAAACAGTGCTGTGCACCGGCTAGACAGGGATTTGGGGAAGGCTCAACAAGCAGTTCTCAAAAAGCAAATAATGCAGAAAAGGGGGCCCTTAAAATCCAAATAATACGCCCTTAAAGTTACAAAAAATACAGAAGTGAGTACGGACCGGAACAATCGGCAAAGACCTAGGCGACGAAATAAACTACGATTGGAAACTCGGAACATGGAATTGCAAATCGCCCTGCTTCCGAGGCTGCGATAGTATAATCTACGACAAGCTTCAACCACGTAACTTTGAAGTCGTAGCACTGCAGGAGTTTTGCTGGACAGGACAGAAGGTATGGAACAGCGGACATCGAGCGGCTACTTGTTACCAGAGCTGAGGTACCACAAACGAGCTGGGCACCGGCTTTGTAGTGCTAGATAGAATGCGTCAAGGCGTGATTGGATGGTTTCCGATCATTGCGAGAATGTGCAAGCTGAGGATCAAGGGTCGTTTCTTCAACTACAGCATCATCAACGTACACTGCCCACACGAAAGGAAACCCGATGACGCAAATGAAGCGTTCTTCGCCCAGCTAGAGCAAGTTTATGAAATGAACGCTCAGATAGGACGAGAGGTAATGTACAGACCGGTAATTGGGCCGAACAGCCTGCATACCGCATCGAACGATAACGGCCAACGATGTGTGAACTTTGCGGCCTCCCATGGTTTAATAGTCCGATATACTTTCTTTCCCCGCAAAGACATCCACAAAGCCATTGGAGGTCCACAGAGAGTCAAATCGACCATGTTCTAATCGACGGGAAATTCTTCTTCGAATCATCAACATTCGCACTTCTCACAGTGCGAACATTGCGACTGCGCAGTTACTTACCGAACCACTGACCATTTGAAACGTTGGTTTGAGCATTTCGAACAACTTCTGTAAGTTAAGACGTCCAACCAACTATCAACATCTCAGCATGATCGGCCACAGATGTGGCGCATCACTCGCGTCAACTTCGAGGGCCCATCATTGCAGGAGATCGAAGCAGCTATCCGAAGCATGAAATCCAATAAGGCTCCTGGGGTCGATCGCATATCAGCAGAGATGCTCAAAGCTGACCCCATGCTATCTGCACAAATGTTGCATCAATTATTCTGTAATATCTGGGACACCGCGACATTTCCGGCCGACTGGATGCAGGCGTCTTAGTAAAGGTACCTAAGAAGGGGGATCTAACTATGTGCGACAATTGGCGAGGCATCATGTTGCTGGTTATTGTTCTCAAAGTCCTGTGCAAAGTTATCCTAAACCGGATTCAGGAGAAGAGCCACGCGACTCTCCTGCGGCAGCAGGCGGGATTCCGTGCCGGAAGATCTTGTTTGGACCATATTGTCACGCTCCGAATCATCCAGGAGCAGGTCAATGAATTCTAAGAGTCCCACTATTTGGTATTCATTGACTACGAAAACTCTTTCGACAGACTCAACCACGAACATTTGTGGGGCGCCCTGAGTCGCAAAGGAATCCCGGATAAAACCGTCAACCTCATCGAAGCGCAGTACGAGGCTTTCACATGCAGGGTCCTGCGTAACGGAGCCTTGTCCGACCCCATACGGGTAGTCGCCGGTGTGAGGCAAGGATGTATATTATCACCGCTACAGTTCCTCACCGTAATCGACGAGATCACGGGAGATGCTGTTGACCGTGTACCGAACCGCGGGCTGCTTTGGCAGCCTATCACTATTGGCTGGATTTGACTGATGACGTTGCTTTGTTTGCGCAACGGCGCTCTGATATGCAGAGCAAGTTCAACGACCTCGCCGAAAGCTCCTCTGCGGCTCCTTATGTCAACACGGACAATCCTTCCAATTTTATGGTAGCAGTGTAGTAAGTCGATAGCTTCCAATATCTTGGCAGCCAGATAGCGTCAGATGGCAGAACCAAGAGCGACATAGGTGCACAAATCAAGAAGGTTAGGGCTGCTTTTACGAGTTTACGAAATATATGGAGGTCAAACCAGATAAGTCAACGCACCAAAATTCGAATTCAAACATGAAATCTTTGCTGTTATACGCCAGCGAGACGTGGTGCGTATCAGCGGAGAATACTCAAAAGCTGCAGGTCTTCATCAACCAATGTCTGCGGTATATAATTCGTGTCTAGTGGCCTCACAATTGGATCTCAATGCTGAGCTCCATCGTCGATGCCATCAGAAACCGATATCAGTGGAAATTCGAGAACGAAAGTGGAGGTGGGTCGGCCACACACGAAAGAGCGGAAACGAAATCTGCAAACAAGCGCTGGATTGGAACCCAGCAGAACATCGCAGCAGAGGCAGATCCAGGGGCTCGTGGCGTCGGAGCCTCAATAAGGAAATAAAGGAAGTCGATCCAAATCTGACTTGGGCCCAGATCAAGGCTACAGCGAGCAGCCTCCCAGGATGGAAGTCTTTCACGTTGGCCCTATGCAACCCTAGGGATGGACAGGAGACATAAGTAAGTAAGTAAAACCAGTGCGAATATAGACTCGGACCACTACCTAGTTTCAGTGTGTATGCGCTCAAAACTCTCGACGGTATACCACACGCGTCGAATTCGGTCGACCTAACTGGAAACTGGAGTTGTCCAGGAGTAAGCGTAACAGCTAAAAGCAGCACTACCAACGAAAGAACAGCTTAGCGCAGCTACTCTTGAAGATGGCTAGAGAGATAGCACTGCAATAGCGCCACTAGGTACTTATGCACCGAATCGAAAAAATGACTGGTTTGATGGCGAATGCAAACAGTTAGTAGAGGAGGAGAGTGCAGCACGGGCGAGAATTCTGCAACACCGTACGAGAGCGAATGTGCAACGGTACAGACAGGCACGGAACAGATCGAGAGATGTGTGTTGTCCGAGTCTCAGAGACAATCTCGAATCCCTTCAAATCTCGGAGAGGGTTACGACAAAGTGATGGATGGTCGTATTTGCTATTTAACATTGCATTGGAGGGTGTGATTCGAAGAGCTGGGAAAGACACGAGAGGCTCGATTTGCAGGAAGTCTATCCAATTTTTTGGCTTCGCCGACGACGATGATATCGTAGCACGTAACTTTGATACGATGGCGGAAACGTGCATCAGACTTAAGGCTGAAGCTGGTAGGATTGAGCTTGCGCGTAATGCGTTGGAAACAAACAAAAAAAGGAAGGGAAGAGGCTCACTAGAAGACTGTGATGAAACGAATGAATTCGTGTATCTGAGCTTATTGGTGACCGCCGATAACGACACCAGCAGAGAAATACAAAGGCGCAATCGTGCCTACTTTGGACTCCGAAGGACGCTAAGATCGAAGAAAGTTTACCAAACTACAAAGTTGACCATCTACAAGACATTAATTAGATCGGTAGTCCTCTACGATCACGAAACATGAACATTGCTAGTGTATGACGCGCCCTTGGTGTCTTTGAACGGAAGGTGTTTCGTACGATCTTCGGTGCAGTGCAGATGGAAGACGGAACGTGGAGGAGGCAAATGAACCACGAATTTCATCAGTTGCTGGGACAACCCCCCATCGTACACCGTTAAAATCGGTCGACTACGATGGGCTGGGCAAATCGTAAAAATTTCGGACGACAGCTTAGTTAAAATAATTCTCGAAAACGAACCGACGGGCACAAGAATAAGAGGCGCGCAACGAGCAAGGTAAAGACTGTATTCGATGATATTTGGACACACGCAATTGTTCGTAACTTTTTAGCGTGTGGGTAAAAATTATTGAAATTTTAACTGAATGTATTTCATTGTGTTGTGTCAATTGTGTAATGAGTTTCATGAAAATCGGTCGAGTGATTTCAGTGATGGCTTCGAATGAAGAAATAGTGCGCCAACAAATTTTGGGCACTCACTTCGAAAACCCAAACGCTTCTCATCGATGGATCGGAAAACAGCTCGGAATCGCACATTCAACCGTATCTCATGTGATCAAAACGTTCAAGGACCGTAAGACAACCAAGCGGAAAAATGGTAGTGGCAAAAAAAGTGGCACATCAAATCCGGAGAAGGCCAGGATGGTATTGAACCAATTTAAGCGTTATCCCAACATTTCGATCAGGGATGTTGCGAAAAAGGCGAAAGTTTCAGTTTGTTTTGTGCAGAAAACAATGAAACGTTCTGGATTACATGTGTACAAGGTCCAGAAGGCACCGAACCGGAGCGATAAACAGAACTCGGTGGCCAAAACTCGTGCAAGAAAACTGTACAGGGAGTGGCTCACAAAACCGTTCTGCATTGTGATGGACGATGAGACCTACATTAAAGCCGACACCAAACAAATGCCAGGACAGGAACACTACGTCGCCACCTCTAAGTTGGCCGTTCCGGAGAGTGTACGGAAGAAGAAACTGTCGAAATTCGCCAAAAAATTCCTTGTCTGGCAAGCGATCTGCGGATGTGGCAAAATGAGTCAGCCCTTCATCACCTCTGGGGCCGTCAACGGACAAATCTACAAGGACGAATGCCTCCAAAAACGACTTCTGCCCTTCTTGACACGGTTTTGGACCGGATTTGGAATCTTGCCACTAAGCCTGGCCTGTCTTAGACTGGTACAAAGATAATAATGTAGTTTTTTGTACCAAAAGACGTCAGCCCTCCAAACACTCCGGAACTTCGCCCTTGAAAAATTTTGGGCAATCATGAAGGCAAAGCTCGTAAAAACTCCAAAACTGATAGAAAATGAACTTGAACTAAAGAAAGTGTGGTTAAAAGTAAGTAAGCAAGTCGGTCCTATCATTGCCCAAAATTTGATGAAAGGGTTCAAGGCAAAGGTGTGGGCATTTGGGTTGTGAGAAGAGGTTCAATAAACCAATGATGTCAAAACTTAGCCATTTAGTAGTACTTTATTTCCAGAAAGTTTGGAAAGAATCGGGCTCAAGGAAAATTTTTGGTGACCTATTTTGTGTGTTAAAAAATCCATCGAATACAGTCTTTAGATCGAACAAGTAGAAGGCGACCGGTGGACCCTTCACAGACAGCGAGGCTGGCGAGGTACAGCCATGGATGGAATAGATTAGAGACAACTTATGTGTACAACAGAGGCCACACCGGACTTGGTATGATTGGTAAGGTAAGTAACTAGCACTGTCCTATTTATGTTGGCACTGTGAAGCATCTCTTCTATTTATATGATATTACTAGCAAATTGAAAGCTTCCAGCGCTAATCGCGAATGTGTATAATTGTTTGACAAGCACTTCGTAGCCAGGAAAATCGAGCAAATTTCCAATCCGGAAAAACTCCTTGAGTGAATTGATAGTACTACGCATTTGCCTACTAGACTCCTCAGCATTCCCCGGAAGCCTATTCCAAGAACCGGATGTACATCAATCTACATTGCTCATTTTTTACAGTATGATATTTCGCTACAATGCTGCTAATTTT
This sequence comes from Aedes koreicus, assembly GCA_024533555.2. Lineage (NCBI taxonomy): Eukaryota > Metazoa > Arthropoda > Insecta > Diptera > Culicidae > Aedes > Aedes koreicus. The sequence continues at coordinate 174,392 of JAHHFK020004364.1, read as the reverse complement.
TGCTAGAATGCTGCAAATCATGCTGCAAAAATTGAGCGTTGTGTGTTATCGTTTACTCCGTGCTTGGAATAAGGATTTGGGTGGGCTGAAGCAGTACCCTAACTTATTAACCTATTCGTATCAGTTAATAATTTTGTTGCGTAGCTCAAACAATAATAAGAAGCAGCGTGTAAGAAACAGGACTAATTCACATGTAAAATAGTGTTCTTTCTGCTCTCAATCAATTCTTACCTAAATGCCACAATCAGCATCGTGGTCTTGACATTTGATATCTCGTTTGCCGTCTTCATGTCCAAATATAGAGGCAATGGAACATATTCAAATTAAAGCTGTTCATTCATCTGATGTATAGTCGATCTTCCAATCCTAAAAACCTATTCAAAATCATTCGTTTATCTGCTTTGGTTAATCTTATACTCAATTTTCACCTCATTACACCGCACCATTATTATAAACCGTCGAATCTATTGGCAATTCCTGCCTAGGCCCAATTCCAATCCCACGCAATTTTCGGGTCGCGTGCGCGTCTACCACATGCGTGACCACAGGGGACCACTCCATACCGTTCCATGGCTCGTCATTGCCGTCATCAGCACCGTCGGTCGTTTGTCTATTTATTCTGTTGTATCCGTTCGAGGAAATCATTCCCAATCACGCAACGACGTCAAGCGTTGGCCGGCCAACGAGGGTGGTGGTTCTGATGGTGGTGGCGACGGTCTTAGCAACATTCTGGTTCATTGACTCGGTATCAAAACACTAAACGAGCAAAAAAGATATCGATTGCCCGCCCGAAACGGGACTGCTTTGTGCGCGTGATGTGAGGTGCTTGATTTTTGACAGTTTCGATGACAGGCATCATTTAGGCGATCTACGTCGCAGACCATGAGTCGGTGATTGTGGTGCTTTATAAGTAGGCTTTGGTGTGATAGGAACTACTGTGTAATTCTTTTCTGCTGTGTGTAGAGAACATGCCAAATTTTGCCATGGGCAGCTGATTAGGATGGATGATTGGGGGAGTTGATTTGCTGACAGTTGCAGTCTACACTAATTCGTTGGTAGGTAGGTCCGCTCTAAATTTGGTAATTTTTCTTGTCTGTCTCATAAATGTTACGGAATTTCAATAAAACGATTTATTGCACCAGTTCCGAGAGTTTCCAAATGACATCCGGACGGACCCACAGATCGATATTAAGATATCTAGACGTCAGATCATCACTATTTCCAGGCTAGTGATTACCATCGGTCACATTAGTTAACAATTTCCGCTGCGTTCGAAGCCCGGTCATTCTGGTCCAGCACTCAAAACATCTGCCCCAACCGGTAAATCTCATCCAAAAATGGATCATTTAAATCCAATTCAAAATGCAGATACGTACCGGCAGCTGATGCGAGGTGTGGCAAAACACAGGCCCATGGAAATCTAAAATTCAGATTAGACCCAATAAACCAGGGGGAAGACAACAAGCACTGAAGGTAGGTATAATCTTGTTTGTCCAACAACCAAGTTCGGGCCTGAACCCAATATAAAGGAAGCTCCAAATAGATAAATTTCACTATCCATTCGAATCGGACTGAACCATAAATAGCCAGTAGAAAACGTAAGGTTCGCCTTTCGGATAAAAATTAAGCCATTAGAGTCTGGCTTTGAATCATGGCATGAATAATTCCAGCTGAAGGGGTGCAACGATTCGATGGAATTAAAATGTTTCTGGTGTTTATGAACTCAAACTGGGTATGCCAGTTTGATCCTTATCATCAAAAAACGGACGTTACTTTGGTGGGGGAACGTTTCAGGTCATGAACGTAGTTCGCTGTAGGTATAATGAAATTTAATTTTTACGACTATTATTTTAGTCCGAATGTCCGACCCGAGGCTTGTCCTGTTTAAATATTTGATTTTCTCCTTCATCACTTGAACTAGAAGCCGAAAGGACAACTTCAATAATTGTGGGAGTTTTTGCGGTGAATGAGTGTGAACTTGTGGGGAAATGTCGTCACAAAAAAGGGAACAGGAGTCTGGGGCGAGAGATGACGATGAACAAGCATATGAATAAACAAAAACAATTAGACATAGAGAGTAAGTTGGTGGAAGGGATGAGATTGAGTGGCGTTAAATTTGCGTAAATAACGACTCAAAGAACAACTCTACTATTTCGTCAAGTTTAGCTCGAGTATCGCAAAATAAAAACCCAAACGAATCAAGATGATTCGGTCTCTACTTGTTCACAAGGAATTCTTTGGAGTAAAGATAACACTACATAGGTGGCAAATCACGATTTCATTTTACGTGTGCCTAAAGAATTTCGAGACGAGTACTGCCTTAAGTCGCTGTACTGTTCGTTGGTGAGGTCCACCTTGGAATATGCTTCCCGGGCTGGAACCCTCATTTCCCAAACGTATTGAGTAAATTCAACGACGTTTCATCCGATACGGTCTTCGTAGCCTGCCTTGAAGGACCCTTTCAACCTTCCATGTTACGAGAGTCGCTGCCTTATGATTCATTTGGACACTCTTCAAATTCGTCGTTAAGCCGCGAAGGCACTAATCGTTATTGATTTGCTGTCTGATCTAATAGACTGCCCTTCACTGATCACCGATATTCCACTCCAGGTTCGTAGCCGTATCTTACAAAACACCTGCCTCCTTAGAGTCCCACACAGGGGAACCGTCTACGGGACGAATTCTGGAATGATTGCTTTGCAACGTACCTGTATGTCGTCTGTTTTTGATTTTAATATGTCGCGAGACTTTTATTCACTCTTTTATTTTGCAGAATACTGATTGTTTTGCCAATTCATCACAGCATGACATATCGGAGCAATATAATTAAAGTTTGGGGTAGACAGTTTAATTTTCTTTAGTAGTAGTAGTAGTAGTAGTAGTAGTAGTAGTAGTAGTAGTAGTAGTAGTAGTAGTAGTAGTAGTAGTAGTAGTAGTAATATAAGTTCAAGGTCTATGGAAATTTCAGGGGTGCGGCAACGCAAAAGTACCCTGAAGTATTCCTCATGGTGGTTCGTTGTGACTAAGGTCGCAAGACTCCCCTCCAGTACGTCGCGACCTTTGATCCGACTTACTTCCGGTTGAACCAACATCTAAGATTGCCAACTTAACTGCTGGCCTTTCGAGGATTCCGCTGGCTGTCTGCACTGATGCATGACGGACCTGTCCGTCTTTGGATTTGTTGACCCCGATGACTCGTCCCTTCGGCCACGAGTTTCTAGGTTGATTTCCGTCAACCACGACTACGATGTCTCCCTCTGCAAGGGGTTTAACGGACTGGAACCATTTCGTCCTTTTGTTCAGTGTTGGCAGGTACTCGGCCAGCCAGCGCCGCCAGAACTCATACGCATATACCTGCGATATTTTCCAGGAACGTGTCACTACGGTAGCACTATCGTTGAATGCGATCGGGGACTTGGATCCGTTAGATGATCCAATAAGGATGTGGTTTGGGGTGAGCGGTGAGGCGTCATCGTGTTCGAGCGGTATTACAGTCAATGGTCTAGCTTTGATGATTGCTTAAACTTCGACGAGCATGTTTCGAAGCAATTCGTCGGTGGGAGTTCTACTGGGCTTGACTTGATTTAGGGTCTTCTTGGCTGACTGGATGAGTCTTTCCCAGCATCCTCCAAAGTGTGGTGCGGTGGGTGGCTTGAAAGGCCATTTGGTTTGAGCGCTTACAAAACTCTCAATCAGTTTATTCTGGTCCATTTCCTGTAGAGCATCCTTCAGTTCCCGGCTAGCATCGATAAATGTGGTGCTACGGTCGCTGATTATCTCCAGTGGCATTCCTCTCCGTGCAATGAAGTTACGTATGGCAAGAATACAGGAGTCGGTAGATAACGAATGGGCAATCACGATGCGTACGGCTCTGACAGTAATACAACTCCTCAGCGTTTTTCCACTCTGCGGCCTACCATGACCTGCATAGGTCCGAAGTAGTCGATCCCGACATATGAGAATGGTCAAGTATAAGCTTTCAGGTGCATTTGTGGTAGATCTCCCATCATCGATGGCTGAGCTTTCGCTTTTCTGATCCTACAGAGCTGAAACAGGTTTCTTACACGACGGTAGACGGAGCGGAGACATGGAATGTAGTGTTTCTGTCGTAAATCGTTCAAGACAGCTTGGTGGTTTAGATGACAGTACTGTTGGTGAATATCCAATGCGATCAAATCGGTAACATGATGGCGTTTAGGAAGCGAAATTGGGTGTTCCATATAGTTTTCCACGAATTCGCACGCATCTATACGTCCGTGCATGCGTAATAGTACGTCACTATCAAATTCGGGACGGAGCTTGTAGAGTACACTATGCTTGGGCAGTTTCCGCTTGCTCTTCCTTGGATCTGGTACCGCTTGCCGAAGTATCTGCATCTCTTCCGAAAAAACTTCGCTTTGAACAGTTTTGTTTAAGTAGTTCTCGGCTCCTGCCAACTCTTCCTGTGTGAGTGGGCCCGTCACGAGGGTCTTCTTCGAAAGTTTCTTACGAATGTTTATCGGGAATCGCATGACAAAGGCTACGTGCCGTACTAGACGTTTCCATCTTGAGAACTTACCCACATCGATGATAGGCTCTCGGCCCGCAACTCTAATGTAGTAGATCCGGTATCAGAGTTGATGACTGGCCATTTGTCCTTAGGCTCCCAGAGGAATTAAGGGCTTCGGAAACTGCGACCGTTTGACGATAGATTCGGCAGCCTCTGCCATTTGATAGCGTCATCGGCGACGTTGATTTTCGTAGATATCCAGTTCCATTCTAAAGCTTCGGTGACCTCCAATATCTCTCCGATTCTGCATCCGACGGATTGACTGTATCTACAATGGTCTAAGTTTAACCAGCAGATCACATCTCACGAATCAGACCGAACATATCGTTGCGACGGCTTCAGCCTATGCGAATCTGCTAAGTTGCACGCAAGGCGTACTCCTATCACTGCGGCTTGTAGTTCGAGACGAAGAATTGAGACAAAACTTAACGGAGCAACCCGAGCTTTCGATCCGACTAGCGCACATTCGATGACATCTCCCTCTTCGAAATGCAAATAAGCTACAGCAGCGTAGCCATTTTCAGACACATCAACGAAGACGTGCAGCTGCATAACTGAACCTGTTGCTGTGGCCTGATTCCGGTAACATCTAGGGATGTTTATCGATTCAATTCTGGGTAGGATCATCAACCATAATTTCCATTTATTCCACTCTTTGGTTGCTATTGGCTCATCCCATGCTACACCAAAGCGCCAGATTTCCTGGAGCAGGATCTTCAGGAACATAAGGAAGTTGGCCATAAGCCCTAACGGATCGTATATCATCATTAACGTGCTCAGTACCCGTCTCTTCGCCGGGATAACTTGGCCTGATAGAAGTTCCGAGTCGTTGCGAAGGGAAACCTTAAAGGTCAGCATATCCGTTGAAGTACACCACCACATTCCTAGTACCTTGTCCGACGCATGCTCAGCTGTGGTGCTAGGGTTTTTCTCGTTCCCGCAGTCTGCGTCTAGGGCTTCCAAGACATTCTTGGGTTTGATAACCAATTGTGAACGTGGGACCCAGCTTGTCCGTGGATGTATTTCACCTCTTTTGCCAGCTTTTCTGCTTCAGCCTCCGTCTCTACGCTGGTAAGCATGTCGTCTACATAATGCTCGTGAACTATTGCTTCTACCGCTCTCCGATACTGGTCTTCAAAGCGTTGGGCGTTAAGGTTTTTAACAAACTGCGCACAACTTCGTGAGCAGGATGCTCCAAATATCAACACCACCATGACGTAGACATCTGGATCGCGGCTTTGGTCACAGCGTCTCCACAAGAACCTCAGAGACTGTTGATCCGCCGCATTCATCAGCACCTGGTGAAACATCTCGACGATGTTGCCTGCCACAGCAATCTCCTTTATATTTCCCCCCCCACAAAGAACATTTTTTTTTTTTTTTTTATTAAAAAAAAACAAATATAAATAAAATAATTCCCCCCCCCACATTCTCTCTCCCCCCATTGTTTTTTTTTAAAACCCCTTAATTATTGCCCCCTTTTTTTTTCTTATTATTTTTTAAGTGTTGTTTTTTTTTTTTTTTTTTTTTTTTTCTCTTTTTTTTTTTTCCTTTCATATTTTTCCAAAGGTGTTGGTCGCTGTCCACCCCCCAGGGCCCCAATATTCCCTCCCCCCTCCCCCCCGTTTTTTTTTTCCGCCCCCCCCCTTTGAATCCCCCCATTTTATTTAGACACGCCCCCATTTTCTCCGAACCAAAACAATTACTCAATTTCGACGTAGTTTTAATAAATTGTTTTATCGTGGATACTAGGAGGGTTATTCCGAGAGTCGAAGTGATGTTTGTCACTTGGTGAAGTGAGAAAAGTCACCTGCAGTGACGTGACTCTCCATTTGATTTACCCAGAAGAGTCACGTCACTGCAGGTGACTTTTCTCACTTCACCAAGTGACAAACGTCACTTCGACGCTCGGAATAACCCTCTCCCCCCCCCCCCCCCCCCCTCCTCCCAAACCAACCCCACCCCCAAACACCCCCCTCACCAACCCCCCACCCTTTTCCTTTAAAACTTTTCTTCCCCCCTAAATTATAATACATTGGCTTCTATAAGACATGTCGACGTGTGTGAAAGACAAGATCACCTGTACTAAGACCGCACCTTACGCCTTCCGTGGCGCGTCAGTATTAATCGTTTGGCGGTTTCGCTGAAGTATCCAAGTGTTGCCCTGCACCTAGCAATAGCTTCTTTGATAGCGTTAAATGCTGCCGTCTGGGTGAAACCCCCAGCCCAACTGTTCTTTCCTGCGACTTACCACAGAGGTCTTCTCAAGTCAGCGAAGTTTTTTATGTTGGGACTCAGATACTAAGCTAAGTCGAGGAAATTGCGTAGTCCAGATACCGCCACAGGCCGTCTGAATTCACGGATGTGCTTCGCCTTTGCCTCATCGATGTTCATCCAATTTGTGTCCGAAAAAGTCCACACAGCTTTTATTGAATTCGCATTTGTTGAGGTTTAACCTCAGGTTATTTGCTCTTAGGACCTGCAGAACCTTTGACACGGTTTTCCGCAACTTGGCTAACGATTAGAAAAAAAAACCAGAATATAGTCTATGTAGACGATTAAGTTCGGGAAATCTTTCAGGATCCTCGTCATCTCTCGCTGAAAGATTTCCGGAGTGCAGTTCACCCCGTGCTTCAATCGTTTAAAACGGTACATCCCATCCTCCGATAGGAACGTCGTTAGTTCTCTGGAGACTTTGTCCAATTCTCGGTGGTAATACGCGTTCGACAGTTCCAGTTTTGAAAATACCCTTGCCTCGTGGAGCTTGGCCTTCATTCCGTGTATCGGTGGTAGTCAAAAGTACTCCCGTTTGATCGCTTTGTTAGTCGCCCGCATATTGACCACCAAGCGGAAGTCCCCTTTCCCTTTTGCCACCGCGGACATCGCACTGATCCACTCGGGTGCTGTTGAAACTTTCTCAATGATGTCCTTCGCTTCCATTTCCTGTAGCCTTTTCCTAGCTGCCTCCCTGCAGGCGGCTGGCACGTTATAATATGCGTTTCTTGTCGGTGGGACTGTTTTATCGACACTGAACCTGACATTCACCCCCGGCATCATTGGGAATTATGAGTTTATGAGCCGGGATTCTCGCAAGCGTTTACGTTTGCCCCAACCCCAGGCAAGTTCATTTCCTGCCGTTTTCCTGCCGTTTTCTTGCCAAGCAATTAACGGCGTTCACCTGGAACCACAATGAAGTTTGCCCATACTGCGGACTTAGGTAGCCACAGCATTTACTCTAGCTATGAATGAATGTTGAATCTACATCGGGTCATCTAGAGAACCGTGTCGTTTCCCAACATCATTATATTGGAATGATCGTTCCCAATCGCAACCCCCGATGACACTGACATCGGATCCTGAATCAATAAGGAATTCTACCATTGATTTTCCTATTTGGCAGTTTACCAATCTATCCTGGTAGGAAATTAGATGTACGGACTGTAGTAGTAAAGAAAAATGACAAAGGATTCACTTTTTAAAGGATGATACGGTCAAAATTTGGTCAAGGGAAAACGCGTGTAAATCGGTGAAATCGTTTATTTAAAAAATCAAATTAAATTTCTTTTTCAAGTTCAATTAGTATAAAATTTCAAGTTCAATTAGTATAAATTTTCAAGTTCAATTAGGCTTCCGCTTTTCCAAATCCGAATTGCCGGGCCTTACGCTTGACCCCTGCCATCAGATTTTGTACAGCCACCTTGTCCACCTTCTTCGCCGCAGAAAGCCAGTTTGCCTTGAACTGCTGCTCGTCCTTAGCAGTTTTTTTTTTTGTCTTCTTTAGGTTCCGCTTGACAATAGCCCAGTATTTCTCAATTGGGCGGAGCTCTGGCGTGTTGGGAGGGTTCTTGTCCTTGGGAACCACCTGCACGTTGTTGGCGGCGTACCACTCCATGGCCTTTTTACCGTAATGGCAAGATGCCAAATCCGGCCAAAACAGTACGGAACAACCGTGTTTCTTCAGGAAAGGCAGCAGACGTTTATTCAAACACTCTTTCACGTAAATTTCTTGGTTGACAGTCCCGGAAGCTATGAAAATGCTGCTTTTCAAGCCATAGGTACAGATGGCTTGCCAAACCAGATATTTCTTTGCGAACTTTTACAGTTTCGTGTGCTTGAAAATATCTGCTACCTTTCCCCTTCCTTTTGCCGTATAAAACTCCTGTCCCGGAAGCTGCTTGTAGTCGGCTTTGACGTAGGTTTCGTCGTCCATTACCACGCAGTCAAACTTCGTCAGCATCGTCGTGTACAGCCTCCGGGATCGCGCTTTGGCCGTCGTATTTTGTTTATCATCGCGATTTGGAGTCACTACCTTCTTGTAAGTCGATAGTCCGGCTCGTTTTTTGGCTCGATGCACGGTTGTAGACGATACACCCAGCTTATTTGCGGCATCTCGGAGAGATAGGTTAGGGTTTCGCTTGAAACTACCGGCAACTCTCTTTGTCGTCTCAGCGGCTTCCGGTTTTCGATTTCCCCCCGATCCAGACTTCCTGGCTGTCGACAAACGTTCCCCAAACACTTTAATTACATTTGTAACGGTTGATTTGGCAACTTTTAGCGATTTTGCCAACTTTGCGTGCGAGTAGCTCGGATTTTCGCGATGCGCGAGCAAAATTTTGATACGCTGCTCTTCTTGCTTGGACGGCATTTTGACAACTGAAGAGTGATTTCTAAAATCAAAATAGGAGCAACATTCTACACACACACACCTTCAAAATGAGGGGTGTTCAGGTTTTTTAAATGCAAAATTGAAAGAAATACGTCAAGTTGATATTGACCAAATTTTGACCGTATCGCCCTTTATACGAATTTGAAAAAAAGCTTTATTTTTGTGCTAATTAATAACGGAATGAGCCATTAGCTGCACTTATACCTCGTGTTCCTGTTTGGTATGTTTTTCCGGCAATGACTTGCTCATCTTCAGTATTGTTGATCTGTTTCGTGCGATACATGATTGCAAAGTGGCCTCGTTGCTTGCTCGATTCTTTGCTGGACACATTCCAGGGTTCTTGTGACCGAAACCCCATACTGCTTACAGGATTCCGATGGAGTCGTCCTGAAACGTTTCCTCGGCATTTCCTCCTACTCAGATCTAGAGTTCCTGTCCCGCTTGAATAGAGATCTCGAGTTCGTCGATTGCTTACGTTTTTCGGTTGTCTTTTCCCCAGTCCTTTCCACAGCCAGAGCGGCCGAAGGCTCCGTAGAAGGACCAGGCTGTGTTGCGATTTCGTCCGATTCATTACGCGTGGCTATTTGTATGATGAGGGGCGTTTCATGGCCGTACAATCTAGCGTATCTGGCCAATTCTTGGTTCCGCATGCCTGCAGTTGTATGAAACGCGTTTGATCCGTCGTGGTATAACCACATGGTCGAGCCTTCTCCACCAATCGTGTGTGAAAACGGACTATCAATTCATCACCCACATTCAAAACTTCAAAAACGATTCATGTTCTACGGTTGGGTCAGTCATTGATCCAAAGTAGCTGTCGATATTGCCTACGAATCGGTTCTAGCAATCGTCTACGTCGAGAGACGGGCAAAGATTTGCAGTTCGGATCGTCTCACTTGCATCTTTTCACCCATTGCTAGATAAAGCAGCCAACAGATGTCGTACTGTGCGAAATGTGGCTCGCAAAGTTGGGAAGTCAACATCATACGTCCAAACAGCGAAGCAGAGGCAAGGACTGAAGGCGTACAAAGTGAAAAAGGTGCCCAAACGTGATGACAAGCAAAAGTTCTCTGAAAAAAGTCATGCTAAGGAGCTTTACAACATTTTTTTTGCAAACATTTTCTTGTATCATAATGGACGATGCAACATAAATAATCGAAGACCTTAAACAGCTTTTGGGTCTGAATTGTTATATCGCAATGCAAAGGAACGTCGTTGCCGAGCATTTCCGGATAAAGAAAGTGTCCAAATTCCCGAAGAAGTATTTGATTTGGCAGGCCATATGTATTTGTGGTCGAAAATATATAAGTTTCGTCTCTACCGGTCTATAAATAAGGATGTGTACGAGAAAAATGTCTGCAAAAGCGATTGCTACCGTTTATCAGAAGCCACGACTCTCCAGCTCTGTTTTGGCCTGATTTGGCCTCTGGTCACTATGCGAAATCCGTCCTGGAATGGTATAAGGTACAAGAGTTCAAATACGTGCCAAAAACAGCCAATCAACCAAACTGTCCAAAACTTCGCCCAACAGAGGAGTAATGGCCTCTAGTTAAGCGGAAACTCTTCGAAACTAAGAAGAAAGCAAATGGTACTGATGATTTCAATAGAAGATAAAAAATCGTTATGGCGGGCGTATCTGAGGATGTACGGAACCTGATGGCGGGTGTACCACAGAAAGTTCGAGTGCGGGGGCGACCGCGGTGTAGTCCATACCTCTCACGCAAAAGTCACGAGTTCGAATCTCACCCCGGACAAGTTACGAAAAATACCCAAAGCGATATTTGAGTGACAACGACGGGAGATGAACCAGCCCGAGGCTAAAAATCTCGGTAATCAAGGAATAAAAAAATATATATGGTTCGGGGATTTTACAGAAAGAAGGATTGACATCTTAATCAACTGTTTCGAATGTAGATATAACTCTATTATTGTGAAATAAACAATCTGTTTTGTTAAATTATGTGATTTTTTTTGCTGCTATTGTATTGGTGTCCGCAATTTAACGTGGACAGGCTTTAAATCATATTTTGATGGAAAGGCCCGTATTTCTGATTTTTCTCAAAATCTGGACGTGTTACAGCAATTCAGGGCCCATATTTGGATTCTGCGAGGCAAAATCTTTAAAATACAACATATTTAAAACTCGATGGGAGTGAAACACTGCCGATTAGTGTAATCAATTAAATATGCATAATCGAATACCGAAATGTTGGTCTCATATCTCATCATAAAATCGTGCTGATAGAATGTATTCGGGACCTAAACACCCACCGAACTTCGCCCAGACACACCCATATCAATTTAAATGATAAATAGATCCGGATTTATTCTTCCGCATACCGACTTGTTGTCTGTCTGAACGGCTATCACTAGACGACATCCAAATTGCCGATACGTTATTAAATGTGTACGCAACTCTCCTCCGTGCCAAATTTAAAATTATATTCCCTCTTAGCCTAGGGGATGAAATACGCTGTATGCCACCGAAAAGACAACTGTCCATCATGGGAACAATGCAAGAAAACCGGAAAACTGAAAGAGACTAAAACGCGACAACATCAATAAAAGATAATACTCGCGATTCCATTTGATGTTCTCCCATTGTTCTAACAAAAGGCAACATTCTCTTAGCTGGATCTCGAAAGAGTTAACTTGCGCGTGGCCATGGAAGCTATCACACAGTACGATTATTTTCCGCAAAAGACAAGACGCGACCGAAAACCGGAGTTTGAGAAGATGACTGATGACTTTTTGGAGGGGTGAGGCTGAGGCTGGTTAAATATTTGCCTTTTCGTTGCGATGTTTGAAATGACTGTACTGAGCTGAGGCAAATTGAATTACGGCTCCACTTAATGTCTATACAAACCAAATGGAATCTCGTCATTTAAGACATTGCTCGGATCAGATTCTACACATATCCTGCATCCCACGCACCAACCGTCGAAGCTCGAGCATGTAAATCGATTACTGATGGAATGAAATTTACCCCTTGCAGTCACCATGGCAAAATTGAAATCGCATATGCCACTGACAGCAGCCAGACGACAGGATAACTGGCACCAGCTCTACGTGGCTGCAATAACCCAAAACCTCTCTCTAGCTCTCTCTCTCTCCTTGCGGACTCCAGGGAAGCTGAGATGACTCACCCAGAAACGGAGCATGTTTTCAGGTCATATTCCCATCCGCCATCCAACCCCGGAATAACACAGTTACGTGCTCACATCCCACTTTTCCGTGATCTATCTGCATCTCGGCATTGTTCTGCTGTTTCTTCTTCTTCCTCCTCTGCCTTCCACCGCTGGTTGGAAATCCTTGGTGTTTGCTATATGTGGCTGCTTCAGCTCCGACCGAGTAGTCCAAGGACATCCGACAATGAGGAGACGATGAGCTAATGCATCTGCACCGAGCTCACCCATGTGTGTGTTTGTGTATCGAGTTAGCAATTTGGCCTTCGATTTTCACATGAAGTGATTATCCAGTGGGAAAGCTGTGTGGATGGCAACAAGGTGGAGTAATTAGCAGCCGGCTTCTGCTGCATAATGACTGTATTCAGTACGCGAAATCCTTTTAAAGATTTGCAGAGAGAGTTTACATTGGTGTACGCGCAAGTTACAGTGGATTTTCGGGGCATTTTGTTTGCTCTAAGATTTCTTTATCACCTTCAGTTAAATAGGAAATCAAAAATTCCCTCCTTTGTTCTGTGGAAGATTATGAACAAAAATGGTTTTCCCGGGAAACTGACTAGGCTCATCAAGGCAACGATTGATGGTGAACAGTACTTTGTGAAGATAACGGGTGCGTTATCGGACTCGTTTGAAACACGCAATGGACTTCAACAAGGCGACGGTATTTCTTGAGTCCTGTTCAACATTGCGTTATGTTCAACATTGTGTTATGAAAATCTACCACATTCTTCCCCTTTGGCAGCCCTAAGTTTGCACCTTTAAACTGAAGGAATGATCCATGAAAAATTGAAATTCGTTCCATAAAAAACGTATTTCTGACCCATAAAGCTCTGATGAAAATCCATAACAAAATTAAAATGATCCATAAAATACAGCAATGTGATCCATACTTTATGTAAGTTTTAGCAATAAAATGTCAAAAATGTACCGTTATATATCTAGGCTATGATCCATAAAATTGTACCGATTACCCATAAACATATTGCAAATTATCCATAAAAGGTTCAATAACTTTCCTTAAACTTGTAAAATTGATCCTTAGAATTTAACGTTTGTGAACTAAAATATATGTACATGATCAATAAATTGTTGAAAATATTCCATAAATAAATCGCCAATGATCCATAATAGGTTTGAAAATGAACCATAAACTTCTAAATATGGTCCATAGCAAATCAATTTTGTGCATTTATTATAATATAAATGATCCATTAATTATGCCGGAATTATTCCAATTTTGGGTTTAAATTTTTTTTTAATTTAACAACGGGAAAATCGATCCCTGACTGTGCTACTACTCAAATTTATTAAAATGTCCGTTCCTTTATATATGAGGCTTAAATATTGCTGTAAAAGAAGGACCACTTTGGAGAAGATTTTTAATTTTCAGAACGCTGACTTACTTTTGCGATCTCACGTTCTTTTACGACCGTAACTGTGACATTTGTTTCCCAATAAGTTTGGTAAAGAGCACTCGTGCACGTTAAGAACTACGGCAGCCCTATGTTTGCACCTTTAAAACTGAAGAAATGATCCATGAAAAATTGAAAATCGTTCTATAAAAAACGCATTCTTGACCCATAAGACTCTGGTGAGAACCCACAAAAAATAAAATAGAAATTATCCGTAAAATTCATCAATTTGATCAATACTTTTAACAAAATTTAGCAATAAAATATCAAAAATTAACCGTTTTATATCAAGGGAAGAATATATAATTTTTTCGGATTTCCCATTAACACATTGCAAATGATACTTAAAAGGTTCAATATTTTTCCCTAAACTTGCAAAATTGATCCACAGAATGTAACTTGATTAAACTGTTGTTTCAGAAAATCTGATTTAAATTATGCCGGGCAGACGCTTGCTGTCCAACTCGCTGTCGCTCGTCGGACCAAACTAAAAAAAACATCCTCTGTTTGCATTATACCGGGCAAATGCTTGAATCAGCCGTTTGCCTGGAATCTAATCTACGCTATGTTAACACTTCGGATGTCGGAAACATCGACCGTTTAGTTCTTCAATCCTCAACACGGCTACGCAAAAACTCCGCAATCCTTCTTTAGCAGTAATACTATATCCGGATACCTGAAAGACCGGACATGTAACTAAATTTGAAAAGTAACGCAGTTGGAGATCAATTTTACAATCTTTAAGGATCAAAATTAAAAAAAAAGTGCCCCAACCTGGAAAAATGCAGGCATAATTTATGGATCATACCATATGGTTTAGCGAACAAAACTGATTTACTATGTATCATTATTATAAGCTTATGGTTCATTATTCATCATTCTATGGATCATTGGCAATTTATTTATGGAAAATTTCAAATAAATTATGGAACATGCGAATATATTTTATTGCACAAAGGTTACATTCTATGGATCAATTTTACAAGTTTAAGGAAAGTTATTGAACCTTTTATGGATAATTTGCATTATGTTTATGGGTAATCCGTACACTTTTAACGACCATGCCCTAGATATAAAACGGTACATTTTTGATATTTTATTGCTAAATTTGTTATAAAGTATGGATCACATTGCTGTATTTTATGGATCATTTCAATTTTTTTATGGATATTCACCAGAGTCTTATGGGTAAAAAATGCGTTTTTCGTGGCACGATTTTCAATTTTTTATGGATCGTTTATTACTTTTTATATGCAAAAGTACGTTTGCCAAATTTTTCCAAGCGTTACTAAGCGTTATGTTTGCTGATTGATTTGGTGGTCAATAACAAAGAAATGATTGAAAAAAGTAGGAAATATTTGTTCAAGATGTGCTAGGTCGTCCTAACTTTCTCAGGTGAGAACTTAAGACCTACAGTTGTAACAGTAGCTTTATCCGTTATACAAAGTTACGGTATCTATTCAATTATATTACAAAAAATGTCCTGGACAACCAACAGACATTCCGAGGTAATCTGGGATGTTCTATTGTAATAAGTTTAACTTTACACTTTAGTAACTTTACACTTTAGTACAGAAGGCTGTCATCACTCTGTAGCAGTAAGATACGTGTGTACTCGACTGATCGCTGGTTAAGAATGTTTATTCAATTATTTTTAAGTTACTCTGCTTAGCCTAAGGAGGTACTGGGAATCAGTTATGTATGTTTGTTATTTACTCGATCACCAATCAGTGATCGATATTATTTTTGGGCGAAGAGAGAGAGAA
This sequence comes from Aedes koreicus, assembly GCA_024533555.2. NCBI lineage: Eukaryota > Metazoa > Arthropoda > Insecta > Diptera > Culicidae > Aedes > Aedes koreicus. The sequence goes on along the minus strand of JAHHFK020004364.1, from coordinate 158,814 downwards.
TGAGAGAATGCGGAGAAGGCTCTTAGCAACTAGCTCGTTTGGCAACGATGCGCCAAGTTCGCTTGTCGCAGCGTGAAATATGAGTACGACACATTTGTGTCTTGTCAGAATTGTTGGGAACTGTTGGAAGTCATCGACCATGCTTATGCAATAATTTGCATTTTATTGCATAGGCAGTTCGATGACATATGAACAAATATTTCTAAGAAATGGACTCCACTGGTGTGGTCTTTTTGAGACGAACTAAAAGGATTTGATAACATGTGTGATGCACATGTTACACTATGTCTTCCAAACTGTCCTGGAGTTCAGAACTTCAGTATAACAGTAGCTTGATCCGCTATATATAGATATGATGTGAATTCAATCATAGTCAATGAATGTCCTGGAAGACCAACAGACATTATGAGATAATCATGGGATATTCTGTGTCATCCAAACTGTCCTGGAGTTCAGAACATAAGATCTACTGTTGTAACAGTAGCTTTATCCACTATACAATGCCATAATACGTATTCAAACATTTTCAATGAATGTCTAAATGTGTTTGAGTGCATATCGTCACCTTTCATAGGTTATAAAGCTACTGTTCGAACTGTGGATCATAATTTCTGAACTAGAGGGTAGTTTGATGACCTATAACATCCCAAGATATCTTATTGGCTACTGTTACTACCGTAGATTTCAAGTTCCTAACTACAGCACAGTTTGGATTACCTAGAGGATACCCAAATTTATAAAATAATGACCGTTGACCTTCCAGAAGATTCATTGCATATGTTTGAATACATATCGTCACCTTATATAACCCAGAGAAAACTACTGTTACAACTGTAGATCTTCATTTAACTGGAACGTATTCAGTATCGGTGTCTTCGTATCGCGTTAGGTTGCATGCACTCGACTCACACCATGAGTCTTGAAGTGCTGGCTGGCATGTTGCCACTCTCGGATCGGTTTTCAAAATTATATCTCCGGCTCCTCACCAGGTGTGAAGTTATGAACCCTCAAGTAATCGAAAACTTTGAGAAGCTCCTTGAGTTGAATCCTCAAACTCGCTTCATGACTTTGTACCATTTGTACATAACACAGGATGTCAGCCCTTTGCCGAATATTCCCAATCGTGTTTGCTTCCCGACTTTGACAGTTCGATTCATTTTGATTCCAGAACATCATCGTCCTATGATTGCTCCTGTGATATTTGCTGCAAAGTTTGGCCAAGTTGATGCCACTAAATCGTTCTACACTGACGGATCATTGATAGAGGAGTCAGCCAGCTTTGGTATATTTAATGAAATTTATAGCGCCAATCGTAAACTTCAAGCTCCTTGTTCCGTATATGTCGCCGAATTAGCGGCAACGCTAGAAATTGTTGCCTCACTAACACAGGATCAGTACTTCATCTTTACGGATAGTCTCAGTTCTATAGAGGCTATTCGCTCCTTGAGGCCGGTAAAGCACTCCTCGTATTTTCTCATGAAAATACAGGAGCTTCTAAGTGCTTTATCTTCGCGTAATTTTATCATCATCTTTGTATGGGTCCCATCTCATTGTTCAATTCCGGGCAATGAGAGAGCGGACTCGCTTGCAAAGGTGGGCGCTATTGAAGGTGATATTTACGATCGACAAATCGCCTTTAATGATTTTTTTACTATTTTCCGTCAACAATCACTTGTCAGCTGACAGTATAAATTGAGTAAAGGAGATTTGGGGCGATGGCAACATTCTATCATCCCAAAGGTGTCGAAGAAGTCTTGGTTTGGGGGGATGGATGTGGATCGAGACTGCATTCGCGCGATGTCTCGCCTCATGTCCAATAATTATTCTTTGAACGCTCATTTATACCGAGTTGGGCTGACCGACAGCAATATCTGAGAATGTGGACAAGGTTACCAGGACGCAGTTCACATTATTTTGTCATGTGCCGAGCATCGTGGAGTCAGATCTGAGCTTTATGATTTCCTTCGGGCTCGAGGTAGACAAACCAATGTACCAGTTCGAGATATTTTGGCTCTGCGTGACCTGGAGCTTATAAAACTCATTTATGTGTTTTTGACTAACATTAGCCTTAGATTGTAGTTAGTTTAACCTGTTTGTTTTTTTTTCTTTCTCAAAAATGTTCATGTCAAAGCCAAAGAAGCCAAGCATAGTTGTAAGTTTTTTGACACTTTAGAATTTAAAATAAATGTGTTATGTAAACCATGCTTCAAATTCCCACCCATCTTCCCATCCTTTCAATTGTTATTCCTTTTAACCTCGAGACGGCCGCGAGTAATCGGTTCTGTCCCCTTAACGTTAGTTCTAAGATAATTGATGTATATAAATATGACATCTTGGCTCTGTAAAGTTAATTCGATTAAGCCTGTACAAATAAATGATCTTTACAAAAAAACTGTAGATCTTATGTTTTGAACTCAATCAATGTTTTGAACCGTTTGGATGACCTATAATGTCCCCAGATTGTCGCATTATGTCTGTTGATCTTCCACATTGTTCAATGAGTATTGTTGAATACATATTGTCTCTTTGCATACTCCAAAATCCTACTGTTACAACTGTAGATCTTATTTTCTGAACTCAAGGACCGTTTGGATGACCTAGATCATCCCAGTTTATCTCATAATATTTTTTTTTACGTTCGAAAATTTTCGTATTCACTGAATATGGTTGAATATTATGCGTAACATTGTATAGCCCGAACAGCTATAGTTACTACTGTAGACCGTAAGTTCTGAACTCAACGACAGTTTGGATGAGCTAGAACCTCACAAAACTGTCAAATAATGACTTTTGACCTTCCAAAAGGTTCTTTCAATATGTTTGAATACATATCGTGACCTTTTATAGCCCTAAAAGCTATTGTTACAATTGTAGATTAGAAGTTCTGAACTCAAGTACATTTTGGATAACCTAGAATAACCCAGAAAGATACGAAAATGTTTAACGTTTATCAATGAGAATGTAATAATCCGTTTGCACTTGTACCATATTCTGAAACAACGCTTAACACTATTAATAAGGCATTTTTTTTCTGAACTTCTTCATATTCAGGATGATCTAGGTCGTCAATTAGGCCTTAAACTCTGATGTTTGTTATTTTTCCCAGATAGAAGAATTGGTGTAGAACAAATTTGCCGCAGACAGTCTACACTTTTATTCAGTCTGTGATTTTATACAGCCATTTTCCTTTTGGGGTCATATATGATCCCTTAGGCCTGAAGGGGTTAAGATGAAATGAAATCAAAAATACCATAAAAGAAGACATTTACACCGTCTTCAACACGAGGTTGTACAGACTGAAAATTTAATATAGAGCAAATTACAACGGACAACTAAACCTAATGGGGTCCTCGCTTAGCTCAGTCAGCAAAGGCGCGGTTACAAAGCAAAACCATGCTGGAGGTGGCTGGGTTCGATTCCCGGTCTGGTCTAGGAATTTTTCGTCAAGGAAAATTTCTCGACTCCCTCGGCATAGGGTATGATTGTAGTTGCCACACAACCAAACTAATGCAAAAATAGTACCTGGCATCGAAAGCTCGCAATTAATAACTGTGGAAGTGCATTTAGAATAGTAAGTTGAAAGCAAGCAATAAGCAAATTGTGAAAGCAATAAGCTTGAAATGCTGAATAAGAAAGAACTAAACCTAACACCCAGTGGACCAGTATGGACATTTTCGTTTTGCAGGCTGAAGCGAGAATCGAACCCTCACTTCACGGCAATCGGCTGAACGACGGGTGACGCCGCTAACCGCTTGACCACAAAGCCCACCCACTCTCCCGTAGATCAAACTTGCCTAAGGCCTGCAAGGGAGACTAAAAATTTGACCAGTAATTAAAGTATCACATATTTTGCACTTTTATTTCTTTGCCAAGTCGTAGTACCTTCATATAAAGGCACTAATATCAGGTGTGATACTAGCGGGTTTTACCGCAATTTATTTCTTCATTATATTAAATGAACAACTAAACTAAATTATTTTAACTGAACAACTAAAATACCTGTATGGCTTGTGATATAATAAAGATTGAACTCGGAAAAAATGCGACACTTTGTGTAACTTTTTATCGCATGGGTAAAAATTAATGAAATTTTGCGTAATACTAGTTTAGAGTATTAGGTTTATGTGTGCAAAATTTTATCGTATGTCAAGTTATTTCAAGATGCATTTGAAACAAGAAGAGCTACGCCAGCAAATCTTGGGCGCGGTGATCGGTAATCCTGGTCAGTCACACAGATGGATCGGCAAAAGGCTTGGAATCCACCATTCAACCGTGTCCCGCGTTGTGAAGATATTCCAGGAGACGAAGACCATCGAGCGGCGCCCAGAGAAGGCGCCAAACCGGACTGACAAGCAAAACACGGTGGCCAAATTGCGTGCGCGGAAGCCGTACCGTGAGTGACTGGTCAAGCCAGGCTGTCTCGTCATGGACGACGAGACATATATCAAGGCGGACACCAAACAAATCCCCGGCCTCGAGTTTTTTGGCGTTACGTCCCGCATGGAGGTTCCGGAAAAGTTCCGGAAGAGAAAGATGGACAAATTCGCGAAGAAGTACCTGTTGAGGCAAGCGATCTGCGAGTGCGGACGGTACAGCAAGCCGTTCGTTACAACCGGCACCATAAACGGGCAGATTTATCGAGAGGAATGCTTGCAGAAGCGCTTGCTGCCCTTCCTCCGCTCTCACCGTGGCCCAACGCTGTTCTGGCCGGATCTTGCTTCGTGCCATTACGCCAAGCCTGTAATGGATTGGTACGAAGCGAAGGGCGTTAATGTGGTCCCGAAGGAGGCGAACCCGCCAAATACGTCAGAACTTCGTCCGATCGAAAAGTTTTGGGCGATAATGAAGAAGAAGTTGAAGAAAAGCGGAAAACCATTCAAAACCGATGAAGCTTTGGAGAAAAACTGGGAGAAATTGTGTAAGGAAGATGGACAAAGCCTCGCCCAAGATCTCATGAGCAGTGTTAAGAGAAATGTACGAGCATTCAGTTTGGGGGAGGAAATTCAATAAATAAATTATGCCAAAAAATAGCTAATATATAGTTATTTAATCCCTGAAAATTTGAGAAGTATCCGATTTAAAATGAATTTTTGGAGATCATTTTTGTGTGTCTCATTTTTTTTCGAGTCCAGCCTGTAATGGAATGTATTTACATCATTATCGATCATGTGCTGAGCGGAGCCACCCTAGCAAAGTAAAATAACAAACTGATATCAAATAAGTAACAAGTTGTTTTATCTAAGATATCATTTTGAACTCACCTGTTATCGCATAACAAATTTAGTTATCAACATTGACTAATATTGTGTTATAAATTTTTAAAGACAATGTTGACGAACGTTACTGATTACTGTGAGCACCGTGCACCACATGGGAATCTCCCGGCACAGCTCACGCCTTCACGTCTTACCTCGAGGTCAGACAGCAATCGAAAGAGGACAATTCAACGATGTATCTGAGCTCATCGCTACGATGACGTGTTGCCAGTATCGATAATGGCACACCTTCGTGGAGTGATGCCAACTGCCTAAACTAGGCTATTCTTCTAAACGAGGGGTGTATTGAGCCCACTCATAATTACTACCAGCATGCTGACGTATGCTGAATATTACCAGCATGTCATGGATATGAGGGGTGTAATGAGCCAACTCACAATTACTACCAGCATGCTGACGTATGCTGAATATTACCAGCATGTCATGGATATTACCAGCATGTCATGGATGAGCTTTTCACCAGAAGCACTACTTTAGTTATTAGTGTATGAATTTGATATCATGTTGATAACATAATTTATAATTTTCCCAACTAATTGGTTCACATCACAACATTTTTTATCAACATGAAGTCAATGTTAATAAAATAAGTTAATGTTGTGATGTCTAACGAATATTAAATTGTTACCTCTTTTGTTATTTTGGCAGTTTATTCAGCCTTATTGATAACATGTTTAGTGATCAAACAGTGATAATCAGATATTAGAACTTAGATACAAGAGCAATTGAAGAAAATGCTAGGGAATGTTCAATATAGTGTTTAAGTATATCACTATTACGCTAAACAGCATCATAACACTTGTGTGTGCTATTTCACTAGAGTGGTTCTTTCAGTCAAAAAATAAAAAATAAAAATTTAAAATTATTCAGAAAATTATAAAGTCAATTTTTTGCTAAAGGCAATGAAATTCGATGAAAGTTTTTTCTTCATCTAAAACTTTTGTCAAGCCCCAAAAATTTTCTAAGAGAAAAAATCTAGTTTTTTCAAAAAACAAATCTTCAGTTTTAAGTCATTTTGCATCGAAAAACAAATTTAGATTTCCGCGTTGGTCCTTTGGGTGTTAACGATTTTGAGTATTTTCAAAGGATTCGCCATTAATTGTCTCAAGTGTTTTTTTTTTTTTTTGGATCTCAGAATTCCGTTGAGATTTTCAATGACCGTGCAATTTTTTTTTGGTTGCTCGAAGCGGATGAGCAACTTAAAGCTACCAAATAGTGCCTTCAATTCTACTACTTGATAACTTTACTACAAAATGTGGGCGTCAGTTTCTATAACATTTTCTCATACGAATTAATAAACTTATCCCGAAAGTATACATAAATTTATCAACCAGTATTCAAGATTATCAAGTTTTTCTCCTACACCACCTCGCCCCCCACATACAGCAGACGCAGGAATACAACAAAAATAACAAAAAAAAATACAATTTACATCAACAAAATAATTTTTTTATTTAAATTAGAATTTAATAATTAAACAATTTAAAAAAAAAAAAAAAAAAAAAAAATTGATGATCATCACTTTTTTTTTTAAACAAAAATACTCAATAAAGAGAAAAGCAGCCCCCCAGAATGCAATTAATTAATAAAAAAAGAGAAAATATTTTTTTTTTTTTTTTTTTTTTTTAATAAATTATATATATGTTTTTTTTTGCATTCAACTGAATTTGCATAATGTGGTTGAACAACGAGAAATCCGATTGTAGAATCCTGGAGATTAAGAGCTTGTAACGACTGTATTCGATGAAATTTGGACACACAAAATAGGTCACCAAAAATTTTCCTTGAGCCTGATTCTGTTCAAACTTTCTGGAAAAAAAGTTCTACTAAATGGTTAAGTGTTGACATCATTGATTTATTAAACCTCTTCTCCCAACCCAAATGCCCACACCTTTGCCTTGACCCCTTTCATCAAATTTTGGGCAATGATAGGACCGACTTGCTTACTTACTTTTAACCACACTTTCTTTAGTTCAAGTTAATTTTCTATCAGTTTTGGAGTTTTAACGCGCTTTTAAACCTTCATGATTGCCCAAAATTTTTTAATTGGGCGAAGTTCCGGAGTGTTTGGAGCGTTGACGTCTTTTGGTACAACAACTACATTATTATCTTTGTACCAGTCTAAGACGGGCCGGGCATAGTGGCGAGATACCAAATCCGGCCAAAACAGTGTCGGGCCATCTTGAGATCTCAAGAAGGGCAGAAGTCGTTTTGGAGGCATTCGTCCTTGTAGATTTGTCCGTTGACGGTCCCAGAGGTGATGAGGGGCTGACTCATTTTGCCACATCCGCAGATTGCTTGCCAGACAAGGAATTTTTTGGCGAATTTCGACAGTTTCTTCTTCCGTACACTCTCCGGAACGGCCAACTTAGAGGTGGCGACGTAGTGTTCCTGTCCTGGCATTTGTTTGGTGTCGGCTTTAATGTAGGTCTCATCGTCCATCACAATGCAGAACGGTTTTGTGAGCCACTCCCTGTACAGTTTTCTTGCACGAGTTTTGGCCACCGAGTTCTGTTTATCGCTCCGGTTCGGTGCCTTCTGGACCTTGTACACATGTAATCCAGAACGTTTCATTGTTTTCTGCGCAAAACAAACCGAAACTTTCGCCTTTTTCGCAACATCCCTGATCGAAATGTTGGGATAACGCTTAAATTGGTTCAATACCATCCTGGCCTTCTCCGGATTTGATGTGCCACGTTTTTTGCCACTACCATTTTTCCGCTTGGTTGTCTTACGGTCCTTGAACGTTTTGATCACATGAGATACGATTGAATGTGCGATTCCGAGCTGTTTTCCGATCCATCGATGAGAAGCGTTTGGGTTTTCGAAGTGAGTGCCCAAAATTTGTTGGCGCACTATTTCTTCATTCAAAGCCATCACTGAAATCACTCGACCGATTTTCATGAAACTCATTACACAATTGACACAACACAATGAAATACATTCAGTTAAAATTTCAATAATTTTTACCCACACGCTAAAAAGTTACGAACAATTGCGTGTGTCCAAATTTCATCGAATACAGTCCTTAGAATACCCCCCCAAAAAAAACAACTTTTCTTTTCTTGTAAAAAACGGGCGTCCCCCCCCCCAATTTAACCCCCCCCCCCCCCCCCTCCCCTTTTTTTCTTTTTTTTTTAACTCCCCGCCCCGCCCCCCCCACACAAACTTACCCCACCCCCCCCCAAACCACCACAACAATTACCCCCCCCCCCCCCCACACACACACACGACCAAAAAAATTCCCCCCCCCAACCCCCACCACAACCACCACCACCAAAATTTTTTTTCCCCCCCCCCCCCCACAAACCAACCCCACACCCCCTCCTGGAACGAAAACAAAAAAAAAAGACAATCATTGAACTTCAACCAAAATCAATGAACACACTTCGAGAAGCGGAACAAAGCGCGAACTGCAGTGTCAGTGGGCTCTCACTCTCTCTTTTCCGCCCTGCAGCACCCCTTTCTGAACCGAACAACTACGGCACGGACTGGAACCGGGGATTCGAGCCTTTAATGGGTTTCAATTGTTATGACATTTCCTTTTTCGGGCCAGCTTGCTGCGATGAAAGGCACGCGACTCCCTCCCGGCAACCTTTTGTAGTTATGCTGCGGCTACATTATGGCTTCGTTGGAGTCAGTTCGAAAGGAACAAGGAAGTAAAACAAACAGGCTAAAAGTGGTACTCTTTCTACAGGAACGGAAATTCATCACTCAGGAACCATTAATCAGTAGATTAATTTAGTCTGTAGAACCCATCGATTATCGTAAGTGTCGCGTTCACTTTGTTTACTTCGATTGTTTGTGGGCTTATGAATTTTTGATTTTTTTGGCATTTGGTTATGTCATGCCGTATCTTTCGCCTCTGCTACTTGTAGCGTTTTACTGAAGCAAATTGTTTTCGCCATCTTCATTCCAGATCTCACAAAGTTCTAGACTTACGCCTTGCTTGAGATGATCTCATCCCAGAGCGGTAATCCAGCTCGTGGCCTAGCTCCTAATTGATCTAGATCAAATTGCGTCTTGTTGGCACACTTTCAATTAATTTGAATTCCCCAGCATAAAGTGCATTAAGGCGCGCAAGTGGCCTCACATCCCATGAAACCTATCTACCGTAGACATCTGGTAGTCCACACTTCATGTCTCTATAAAGTAATGTAATTTATGCAACACCATTCCATTCATATTTTATCGGATTGAGACCGGTTGGCAATTGTACCTAAAGTATCAGCCGACTGCCGAGATGACGTGAGCCCTTTTTGAAGTCATGTGAACTTCGCTGCAGCAGGTTGCACTTGATGGCTTCTTTCAGCCGGGTTCGATTCCGAGTGTAATGCATTCAAACGAATCAGTTTCCTTGAAATGCACTCAAAGCTTTGCATGTTTGTTTTGTTAGGTCGTCGCCTTAGTTGCGCTAGTATTTATGTTGAACAAACATGAAACGAAGGAATTATTCATCACTTTCCGGGGAAAAAAAGGTAACGTCGATTCCATTTCGAAACGTGCCCTCGTTAATCAGCATACCAGTGCAGGATTAAGCGAAGCCGTAAAAACTGATTCCCTCAAGCAAAGGGTTCGGAGCACTTGTGAGTCCGGATCTCGTAGAATCAACATCGAATAGAATGCAGTCATGTCACGAAGCAGTTTATGAGTACTTTATTGACCAATTAGCCTGACCTCCAAATTGTGTTAAGATTTGATTTGGAAGCGGCAATGCTGGGAGAGTGTAGCTGTTGAAATGCGACTGTTTCGGCAGAGGACGCGTCGATAGGTTATCGCTATCGGTGTTTTTATTCGATGCCACACGTATGTTTGGCACAAATGAAGTCTGAACAGCTGTTTATTTGAAGTTGTTGTTTTTCTTTTTTTTTATGATGATTTTCAGCCTTGTGGGCTGGTTCATCACTTTGTTTTCCTTGTTCATTCAGAGTTAGAGATATGTTGTGGAGCTTGGGCGAGACTTTGTCGTTGTGAATATTACGACTGGGAAAACGAGACAACCACTGATCATCAGCATAATTAAGAATTTTGAAATTCGATTAACGGACTTGAGGTGAAGCCTGCACCAATACAAAAATTGCGGCCATCATATCACTGCTGGTTTTCAGCGCCACTTCGAATTTTCGAAGGCACAAATTTACGAAACTACAAGGATTTCACATGCCCATCTTTAATAGGATTCTTGATACACTGCACCATACAAGTCATAATGATTTGGGATGTGAAATCGTTGAAGTTTTTTTAGATTTGTGCCTTCAAAAATTCGAAGTGGTGATGCAAATCGGCAATTATGGTGGCCGTTTTTGTAGTTTTGCAACCTGCATGTAACATAAAAAAAAATATTTAAGGTTAATTTCTAAATTAGAAGAACGCATCATGAGATCCATGTATAGAATAATAGATGTAAGTATTTTGAAGATAATAATAATAATGAAGAGAAAGCATATTAATACATGGATACAAAGGAATGTTTGAGTATATTTTTTATTCAAATTTAAACTTCAACCAATTTTCAAATTTTAGGAATTTCAAGGCTGCTACAAAATTTTCAAAATTTGATCCGCGCAATTCGTGATTTCTAAAATGAATTTCACGACAAAAAAAAAGCCGAACTGATTTTTTGCATTTTATCGTTTGGGATTTTTAATGAAATCATAATGTTGCGCATTATATGACACTTCCGGAAACAGTTACTAGGTTACCTACCGGATTGCCAATATCACCTTAACCTGGTTATGTGATATTCGATCAAATACCTAGTTGTATTTTAAAGGATATTTGGCTCTTTAGAAGCCAATTAACCTCAATTTAAAAAAAAAAAAAACAAATACACCGTCTTCAACTCGGGTTTGTACAGATTGAACATCGAACATATAGTGAATTACAACGAACAACTTAACCTAAAACCCAGTGGACCAGTATGGACATTTTCGTTTTGCAAAAAGTTCCACAGGCTGGAGCGGGAATCGAACCCTCACTTCATGGCAATCGCTTGAACGACGGATGACGCCGCTAACCGCTTGACCACGAAGCCCACTTTGCGACGATTCCTGTAGATGGCACACTCATGAATAAATAGTCAACCTACAATCTACTGGCACCCTCAGAGGCACCTCGTGACCGGAAGTGCAACCTGTCCAAAGAGTTCAATCTTCAAAAAGACTTTTGAGTGCAGAATTAAATAGCATAGCATAGCATAGAACATTTGCACATAGCGTGGGGGAGCGACGGAGGTAGGCCTTTCCAGTTCCACTTAACATTTCGCCAAAACTTTTGAGTGCAGCGTTGAACTATATCTTAAAGCGTAGGGCAAAAACTAAAATGCCGAAGATAACTCACAAATGCGTCCTTATCAGCCGGAGCTGATATTTCATTGTTCATATTTTAACAAGCATAATTTAATACTACGTCCACTAAAAATGGGCCGATTACTAAATTTTAACTGGAGGTTTTAACTTTTCCCTCTGCTGAACTATCATCTTCTACACTGAATTCAAACATAAATATCAGAGTTCTCATTCCGGACCCAAACCCATAATTGTTCAACCGTCGAGCTAGAAGGAGGATATATTGTACAGGAATTAAAATTCGAGCGAACTGCTAGCAATACACCACCTCCAGTGCTTTTGACCAGTCTTGTCCATAAACGGAATATGAGTGGGAATACCACAGGAGATTCGAAGAGGCAGGTGCAACATTACTCAAAGGGTGTTTCGATCAAAATTAGGTCGACTTAAACTTGACGCATTTCCTTTCATCGTGCTATAAACATTTTTTGCACACCCCTCATTTTGAAGATGTGTGCGTGTGTACCATGCCTCTATTTTGATTTTGAGATTAGCACTTCAGTTATCAAAATGTCGTCGAAGGAAGAGAAGCAACGCATCAAAATTATGCACGTGTATGGCGAAAATCCAAACTACTCTCACGCCATGTTGGCGAAATTGTTGAAGGTGGCTAAATCGACTGTTACCAACGTATTAAACGTGTTCGATGAACGTTTGTCGACAGCCAGGAAAGCTGGATCGGAGGGAAGTCGAAAGCCGGAGGCCACAGCAACGACAAAAATAGTTGCCCACTGTTGCGAGCGGAACCCCAACCTCTCCGTCCGAGAAGTCGCAAAGAAGCTGGGAGTGGCGCCTTCAACCGTGGATCGAGCTAAAAACGAGCTTGACTGTCGACTTACAAGAAAGTGGTGACTCCAAATCGCGACGATAAACAAAACACGTCGGCCAAAGCACGATCGCGAAAGTTGTACACGACGATGCTGACGATGTTTGATTGCGTGGTACAGGACGATGAAACTTGCGTCAAGGCAGACTTTAAACAGCTTCCTGGACAGGAATTTTATACGGCAACCGGACGGGGAAAGGTGGCAGATATTTTCAAGCACATTAAACTGTCATAGTTCGCGAAGAAATATCAAGTGTGGCACTGTACTTGTGGCTTAAAGAGCAACGTTTACATTGCGGTACGATCTTCAGGAAGTCCATGCAACTTTTTGGCTTCGCCGGCGGCTTTAATATCGTAGCACGAGAAGACAATGTTAGCCTCGCACCACGAGTTCAGATCGACAGTGACAAATTCGTGCCGATAACGACACCAGCATACAAAGGCGCATTATGGCTGGCAATCGTGCCTACTTTTGACTCCGAAGGACGCTAAGATCGAACAAAGTTCACCGAACTACAAAGTTGACCATCTACAAGACGTTAATTTGAAGGTGAAGTGTAGATGGAAAACGGAACGTGGACGAGGCGAATGAATCACGAATTGCATCAGTTGCTAGGAGAAACTCCCACCGTTCACACCGCTGACTTCGAATAATGTCGGACGACAGCTCAGTTGAAATGGTCCTCGATAAGGAATTGACAAGCACAAGAAGAAGAGGCGCTTAACGAGCAAGGTGGATAGAAGGCGATCTGCGGATTCTTCGTAGTCTGCGAGGCTGGCGAAATGCAGCCATGGGTCGTATAACGTTTGCATTTAAAAAAAATGGACAAAAATTGCCGATTTTTCATGGGTGACGAAACTACCCATGCAGAATCAATCATAGTAACCCATGAGTCAGCATACAAAATTTGACAGTTCTATCAGTCGAACTCTAATCGTGATGGCAAAAACAGTGAAGCAACTCCGTTCAGAAGTGTGTGCGTTCAAAGAACGGCACCCCGCCGCGTCGAAAACGGACATCCTGCGGCACTTTGTGGACGCCGGATTCGCTCGTTTCGGCATCTACAAATCTTGGCACTATTTGACAACTATCAGAGCATCGAAAGAAAACCCGGTTCCGGACGGCCGACGACCCTGAGCGACAAGAAGCTCCAAAGGATGCTGAAGAGGAAGACCGAGGGAAAAGTGGCTACATCGCTGCGTGCGCTTGGCCGGAAGGTCGGTTCAACCGTCCAAACAGTGATTCGCCAGGTACCTGGCAAACATGAACATACATGTCAGGAAGCAAAAGTCGCATCCACTGGTTTCGGAGCTGCAGGCAATGACGCAGCGGCAGCGGCTGAATAAGATGGTCAACTCAATTTTCCCGGCAAATCGCGACCTATCTCACCCTGGATGGCAACGACTGGCAGGGCACTTCGTATTTTACTTCCCCCACGAAGGAAGTGAACTCCGAGGTGAAGTTCATTTCACACACCCAGTTCCCCAAGATGGTGCTGCAGTGGCTGACAATCAGCGAGAAGGAGATGTCAAAGCCGCTCTGCTTTCGGTCCGGACTGGCCGTGAATGGGGAAATATATAGTACGATATGCCTGCCGGAAGTTGCATCGTCCATCAAGAAATACCATAAGGGCGAAGACGCGGTGTTCTGGCCGGATCTGGCGTCGGCCCACTACTCGAAGCGATCGTTGGAGGAGATGGAGCGGCTGAATATCGATGTGGTACCCAAGTCGACGAACCCGCCCAACGTCCCCCAGCTGCGTCCCATCGAGAATTTCTGGGCGAACCTGAAGCGTAAGATCTACTCCAACAATTTAATCGCGCAAACTGAGGGGGAATTGATTAATAAAACGAAGAAAGAACTCAAAAACATGCCTACACGCATGTTTTCGTTCGCCATGGCGAATGTTCCGGTTAACTGCCGGAAGGCCGCTCGCAAGGGCGTAGATTTTTTTGCAAGTAATCTTAAATAATTACCTTCCATGGGAAATTTATCAAAAGCAATTATCTGTTTTAGCTTTTTTTTATCACCATCCGAAAAAAGTCAATTTTTTTTAATGCAAACGTAGGTATGCCTTTTTGGCTAACAGTCTTGAATTAGACAAAATTGACCGCTTAGAATCGGTGCCGGCTGATCATTATTATTTATTTATGAGTGGGCCATCTTTGAAAATCACCGCCCAATTGAACTAATTTGACTGCTTAACTGCCAAATATCCTGGAGCATGCAACAGGATAATTGATTGGATACCATCTAACCAGGTCAGGATCATCAGGTTTTCGGGTCATATTGATCTGAATGCATCAGAAGTTTTTAAAACTTGGATGATGTAGAATCATTGCTTGAGGTAAATATTCAAACTAAATTCGAATGAAAATATGTACATAAATACAATTTATGTGGAATTTGCATTAAGATTTGCGGCTTTTTCTTTATTAAAGTAGATCAAAAAAATAGTAAATCACTCAAAATCAGCCATCCACGATGTCTTGTGAATCGATAAATGATTTTAATTAACTAATTAACTTAACTTTATAAAGTAAACGTCCCTCCCCCGATTGGTTGAGCCTTTATATTAATCTTTGCCTAATTTATTTCTAAAAATAACGTCTCTTATGCCTAATGGGACGTGATCCCAGAAGGCTACTTACGTTAGCACAAGCATCTTGGTAATTTGATACTGTTCCCCATAACTGAACGCCCCAACCGAGCAGAGGAAAAATTGGTGCCAATGCAAAATCGAGCACGAAACTCAATTAGAAGTATACGTTCCAGCAATTAGATCACCATGAACTTTCTCTCCATCTCTTAATCTCCCTATCCCTATTCCTGGAGCAACAACAACGACGGCACGGATCAGAATAGAGCTCAGCATTGTCCAAGTCGAACGTAACGGTCGCCTCCTCTCGAGACCGGGTTTTCCAGGACAGAATGTCTAAGTGACTTATGCAATATTGTTTCAGCTTTCCGTGTCCGTTCTATTTACATACTCTCCGGCAGGCATCCATGGATATGCCTTTTCTGCAGCCCAGATGCCGGGCTCCGACGGTGCACCTCAGGGCGATTGTCGTCCGAAAATGGAACAACCAACATCGTCGTCATCGTCAGCGTGCAGCATAAATCAAACACTTTATGTGAATTATGGTCAGCAGAACGACTACGGTCGAGTGTACTCGGCATCCATTCCAAACCAGTTGAACAATTTCTTGCCATCATCATCTTCGCTCCTACACACACACAGAGAGAGTGGGGGAAGAGAAGTCAAACCGAATCCCCCGCAATCTTCTTCCAATTTCTATTGTTAAGATGTCGACAAGCAAAGGCAGAGAATCGCCAGAGAACTTGGTTGCGCACTCTGATACATCTCCGGTCCACCCTCGCACACTGGTAATTTGGAGTCCCGAAGCCCGAACGGAATTGTTCATCGCATACATATGTACACGTCAACGTGGACGAAGGCTTAACACTTTCGACTTTGATGACAAATAAATTCAACCTAAATTAGAGTCAATTGTTTGTGTGCTGCTCCGAATGCTCTCTCATTCCTTCCCGGGTTTCGCTCGCTGCAGCGGAATCTCCGATCTCCGGCTTTTGATGATAGGACTATTTATGCTTGGTTCTGCTTTGAAATCGCTGCTGTCAGAATAATACATACATGATGACGATTTGCTGCACTAATTTAGAAATGTGTACTTTGTGTCGACTGTGGTTAGGATGTTGTGGCGGAGATGCGGTATCGAACAAATGAACTATTTGTGTTTGTGATTGGTTGAATAATCGGATTAGGGGCATGATTACCGAGTGTTGATTGACTATTTTGAGTTGTCAAAAAATGAAAACCAAAACATGAGTCAAGCTAATAAACAGCCACTAATTGACAAGTTATTCTGGTTTTAATTGTCAGCTTAACCACCGTTAAACGTAGATCAAAACACTTACCCGCAACAATAGCCACCGGGAAGTCACACGATGCCGAATTGGTTGTCGTCTGTAAAATGAAATACAATAAGAAAACTCTATTAGAATAATAATGACCACTATATTTGACAGCCACCACCATGATAGGTAGGCATAGAAATGGGAATCAATTAAAAACTGAAACCTCATCGCAATAAATCTTCTTTATTAAAACCCCTTAGGTCCCACACGCGCTCACCCGACAATTCGGTCCCCGTCCTTTGTTCCATCGAACAGACTATTCCATGCCCTTTTCCCGCATTGATGAAAATACCATTCAATCATGCCCGACTGACGGTGATAGTGAACCGATGAAATTTTGAAACCTTTTCCACCTTTCTTCTTTCAGGAAAACCATCAACCATCACCACGATGATGATACTGTGGTGCGGTGAAGTGGACGGATGACGGAGGAAAGGGAATGATGAAAAATAGCAAACAAATTCAAATTTAATTTTCAGTTTAAATTAATCAACGCTGCACCAAAGCAAACTAAAACCGAACCAAAGCAAACCAACCGTCAGTAGCTAGACTGGGCTGAGACGGGAAGTAGTGGAGTGAAGCCGTCTGCTGGATGACTGTCGCAATATGCGACAAACCGGCAGTTTATCCAGCCGTGAACAGCAGCTGCGGCCGCTTCCCAACCGCGTTAGCGCCGATTGTCAGTCTAAGAGCCATCGTGAAACAGGTGAACTAGTGAAAAGTAGATTTTTGTTGTGTTGTCGTGGGAATGGTTTTGCCAGAGAGTTTTCACAGGTGGAAGGGCTTAAGCGGATGATTTTTTATCGGGTGGATTTGCTGCTAGACTGAGCGAATTGTGGCAAGATGAGGATTTTGGAATATTCAAATGGTTTGAAACTGTACTGTGTGAATACTTCAAGTGCATTCAGAAGATTTACATTTGTTATTAAAGCGTTCAATTTCGGACACTTTTCTTTCAGTGTAATTTTTGAATTATTTCACGGCTCAACAACATGTTTACATTCTTGCTGCATTTGGTAAAATGGCGTCAAATTAAGGTCTGTATCCACATTAATCCGGACACCTTCAAATCATTGTAACTTTTGAAATATTGCACGTAGGAATGAAAAGATTCACTGTGTTATAGCTGAGAGTCTATGATGAAAAAGACTATGATTGATGTTTACGTTTCATGTTTAATATTCAAGATGGCGATGAAAGAAAAACAAGTGCGCGAGCGAATTTTGTACGGGCGTACGGCAAATCCTGACTTGTCAATACGGGACCTTGCAAAAACATTGGATTTGCCTAAATCCACTGTTCACGATGTGCTCAAATCATTTTCGGAACGTTTGACGGTGGAGAGGAAACCGAGAAGTGACCAAAACATTGGACGCGCTGATCCTGTCATGGACCGAGAGGTGAAAAGGATATTAACGAAAAACCCAAATCTTTCCATTCGAACGGTGGCTCGTAAAATAGGGATATCGCCTGGTTTTGTCCAAAAAACATAACAACGTTTGGGACTTAAGTCGTACAAAGTAAAAACAGTTCCAAATCGCAACGACAAACAGAACTTGGCAGCAAAATCACGGGCTCAAACAGAACTTGGCAGCAAAATCACGGGCTCGACGTTTGTACTGCGAATATTTGACGAAGTTTTCATGCGTTGTTATGGACGATGAAACTTATGTCCTGGAGGATTTCAAGCAGCTTCCAGGGCTGGCTTTTTATTCTGCTATGGCCAGAAATGCTACAGCAGAGCATTTCAGAACGAAGAAGGCATCGAAATTTCCCAAAAAAATACCTTGTGTGGCAAGCAATTTGCACGTGTGGCAAAAAGAGTAAATCTTTCGTCACTACAGGCACAATCAACAAGGAGATCTATCAGAAAGAGTGACTGCAGAAGCGATTTTTATTTTATTTATTTATTTCGTCAAACAATCAATCGTAGACTACATTTATGTTCTTATATCCTATAATTACTTAATGTATTGACATATTTTTTTAATTTTGTACGAGGCATACTAAGGTCAATCATTTCACTATGTTGATTATAAGCATTCATCATCTGATTTAATGGTCCGAATTTAGTATAATTTGTACGATGGTCATCTAAAGCAAACAAATTTCGATTACGTAGTTGTCGGGTAGGTACATAAAAGTTTAATTTTGACAATAATTCAGTTGATTCTATTCGTTGCGAAACGAGGTCGTTAACAAATGAGACCATAGCATAATCTCGAAGCTCTTTCAATGATTGAATGTTGATCAACAAGCAACGTGCTTCATATGAAGGGAGGGGAAATTGTGTCCATCCTAACCTACGTAGTGCGTATAATAAAAACTGCTTTTGAATTGACTCTATACGCTCATCGTGCGTTTTTATATGAGGTGACCAAACAACACTGCAGTATTCTAATATTGACCTCACAAAGGAAATATATAATGATTTGATTGTGTAAGGGTCTTGGAAGTTGTGGCCAAAACGTTTTATGAAATTAAGCATGTTGCTTGCTCTATGAACTAATGTGTTATAATGATCCACAAATGTCAATTTGGTATCTAAAATTTTGCTACCCTTCATCAAAAGTCACAAAGAAAAACCTTTGTTCAGGCCCGATTTGGCATCATGCCACTATGCTAAAACTGTGATGGAGTGGTACCAAGCAAATCAAGTGAACATTGTACCAAAAACCTCAAACCCGCCAAATTGCCCAGAGCTACGACCAATCGAGAGATATTAGGCTCTGATGAAGCGGAAGCTTTCTGGAAAGAAGCAAGGAATCAAAGACATCAAACACTTCCAGCAAATTTGGACAAAGACGGCTTCAACGATTTCTGAAGAGTCTGTGCAAACCCTAATGGACGGAGTTAAGCGCAAAGTTCGAAAATTTTATGCAAATACCGAATAACTATGTTTCGTCTTCACGAATTGTTAAAACACATCCCATGAATCTGAAATAAACAAGTACGACGGAAATATAATGCGAAATTTATGTTTTATTCATGTTTTGAGGTGTCCGGATTATTGCGGATACAGACCTTAAGTATAGGTGCGCATTTTGTACGAACGGCAGTGATATACGACATTGTCGGTACGCGATCTTGCCAAGAAACTAAAACAACCAAATTGTACCGTGTTTAGTGTTTGCAAATTGTTTGACCAGCGCTTGACTGTTGTGGATCGGAAGATTAGAAGCGGAACAAACCGAAAAGTATGCTCCCGTCAAATGGACAAGAGAAAAAAAAACCCCCCCCCCAACAACCCAAAAAAAAAAAAAAAAAAAAAAAAAAAAAAAAACAAACCCAAAGAAAGGAACACACCAAAAAAAAAAACAACCCCCCCCCCAAAAAAACAAAAATCACAACACAAAACCTCCAGCGCCCACACACCCCCCAACCCCCCCCACCACCACCACCCCCACCAAAAAAAAAAGCACTCCCCACACATATTATTTTTTAAAAAAAAAAAAATTTACTTTTTTTTTTATTTTTTTTTTTGGCCACCCCCCCCCACACAAAAAAATTATTTTTTTTTTCTCCCCTTTTTTAAAAATGTTAATAGTTTGGATATAAATACTGGCACTGCTATCACGACTCATGACTTCAGACACAACAACAAAACTCAAATTTTGTAATTCTCCTTTATTTTTGAAATATATAACAAAAGGGTGAATTGTGGCTTGATCATTGTTCAAATGATGGCTTTGAACTTCATCCTGAAGAACAAAAGAATAATTTTCAGAAAAATCACATATTATGACAACTTTGTTTTCTTGCAATGCTACTTTTTTATCTTTAAGAAATGAAGACTGCTGTTTTTTAATGAAATCATGAGTTACCAATTTTTCTAATTTTTCACTAAAGTATGACACAAATTCATCCACTGGTTTAACTATGGTTTCTATATCGCACCTATCAGTAGAAATCCATTGCTCATAACATATTTCAATCAAGTTGTGTTTTTCTAGTTCTTTCAGCATCCATTGTTCGAAATCTTCGATTTTTGGACAGTTTTCACATTCACGGAGATAGCAATATTTTGATCTGGTTGGTAGATCACAAACTTTTTTTTTCATGTAATGGTTAAATTCAAGGTTCAAAGAATATTTTTTTAAGCCATGGAGCATTAAATTTACGTTTTCGTGGATTGTGCAAACACACACATTATGTGTA
This sequence comes from Aedes koreicus, assembly GCA_024533555.2. NCBI lineage: Eukaryota > Metazoa > Arthropoda > Insecta > Diptera > Culicidae > Aedes > Aedes koreicus. Next base: position 138,267 of record JAHHFK020004364.1, on the reverse strand, counting down.
CCAGAACTACTCAATAATTAACAATACTTAGGTCGCAATGACGCAAATGAACTAAATCCAATTTTAAAGTTTAGGTTAATTTCACGAAATCTTAAGTATGTTTCGCGCAGTGACATCATCAACAATCTTTTCTGAACACGTTGACGCTTACCATCTTTTACAACGGAAACATAATCTCTTTCACCCGGCAATGATCGACTAACGTCATCGTCGTTATAGTATTGAAGAACTTTATGTTTAACTTCATCACTCAAGCCATGTCCACGTTTACTATCTGGTGTAGATAATACTCCTTTTTGATTTCATACACCCCCCCCCCCACCCCCCCCCAACAAAACACCCCCCCCCACCACCTTAATATTATACTCTTTCCCCACCCCCCCCCCAAAATTTTCCCCCCTTATTACTTTTTTCCATCTCCACATTTCCAAAAAAGTCCCCCAACTCCCCCAAGAACGATTTATGCGTTCTGAGTAGACTGGACGGTACTTTCCCGCCCATTTCTTTTTCCTTTTGGAAACCGGCCCCCACACCCCCACAAACCTCCCAATCCCTTTTTTGTTTTCCTTTTTCTGTTCCACAAACTGATTATTGATTGTCGAAGTGAAGCAGTTTAAATAGAGCCATACATCAGTTACAATGGCATCACTGTATATACCTACAGATTCTATTAAGCAGGTACATTCCTGCTATGCAGCTGTGGCTGGCTTCAGCAGCAGCAAAAATATTATAAACATTGCTGGGTAGACGAGTGACGAAGTGAAACTACCACAATGTTCTATACCATGAACATTTAGTATGACGTCATCGCGGGTAGCTGTTATAGGTAAAAACACTTGGGAAACATTACGAGATGACCAGTAAAAGTACCCAATAGAGGTAGTAAAGTATGAGTAGTCTAAGTGCAGTCATGTTCATCTACTGTTGATTAAAACCCACAGAATTACAAAATTGCTTCTGAAATTGACGTGGAATCCGCCAATAAAATCAATAATGTTGATGTAATCTCCTATACCTTTCAAACTATTAGTCCAATCGTGTGAAAGTCAAAGAAAAAGTTGTTGGAATATCCATGTTTGTTGAAACAAACATAGTTTTGGTGATGGACCATCTCGAATAACTTATGAAAAGGACGTGTTTCTTAAGTTTTTAGCCACTCATGAAATTAAATTCAAAATGTCTCGAAAACGGTAACCTTTAGGAAGATCATTATCATAAACTTAGAAATTTAATGTAGAATCATATTTTGGCATTGAAAAGTACTTTTGATGATGATGATGATATAAAACTACCATATATTGTAGCAAGGTAACTTCCCATAGCAGTGGAATAATCTGAAAAACAATTTGATCAGGATTCTAATATTGTTCGTGATCATCAAGCTCCTGTATGAAGGGCCAAAAACGTTTGGGCGGGCCTGTAAGCAGAGACACTTAAGCGAAACCCGCGAATATAGGGAAAAGAATCTCCTTCCAAAAGCAAGTTCACACGCACAGCACTAAAATCGAGCCCTCGATTGACAGAATAAACCCAATAGATGGGGTCGAAGAGCCCGCCCTCGTTCCGCGAAATGTTAACAATAGGGAGGAGGCAGTCCCATGCTCCCCGTCCAAATCGTTTTACTTGGGTGCCCTGATGGTCCCTCCCTTTCCCCCGTTAAGTGTTGTTTAATATTTAGTATATTTTGTACACGAAAAATTAGAATATCATTATAGACAAGAATGCTAATTTATTCAAATTTCAAACTTAAATGATGCATCCAATGTATTGTTACTGAAAAATAAATAACAATTAGATATGTATCAATATCCTTCTAGTCCTGCAAAAGCTGAAAACAGAATAGATCATTCCAAATATCTGAGATAGAACTTCAATAAAAGATATTATTTTATAAGACATGTTATAATATTTTTCTTTATACTGTTCTAGTAACATTTCAAAGATAGCAATTGGAGTGATCGAAGAGTCCGGTTTGATGACCTCTGAAACAATGGCCCATCTTACCATAATACCACTAAACACAATATTAAAATATAATCCTACATTGCTTATAAGCTCATGCCAGTCTTTTATGAATATAGTAAAAAAAATCTACGGCCTTGTGAGCGGCCTTCCGGCAGTTAACCGGAACATTCGCCGTGGTGGAGGAAAACATGCGTGTAGGCATGTTTTTGAGTTCTTTCTTCGTTTTATTTATCAATTCCTCCTCAGTTTTCACGACAAAATTGTTGGAGTAGATCTTACGCTTCAGGTTTGCCCAGAAATTCTCGATGGGACGCAGCTGGGGGACGTTGGGCGGGTTCGCCGACTTGGGTACCACATCGATATTCAGCCGCTCCATCTCCTCCAACGATCGCTTCGAGTAGTGGGCCGACGCCAGATCCGGCCAGAACACCGCGTCTTCACCACCGCCACATCGCGATTCGCCGAGAAAATCGAGTTGACCATCTTATTCAGCCGCTGCCGCTGCGTCATTGCATGCAGCTCCGAAACCAGTGGACGCGACTTCCGCTTCCTGACATGTATGTTCATGTTCGCCACGTACTTTTTCACTGTTTGGCCGGTTGAACCGACCTCCCGGCCAAGCGCACGCAGCGATGTAGCCACTTTTCCCTCTGTCTTCCTCTTCAGCATCCTTTGGAGCTTCTTGTCGCTCAGGGTCGTCGGCCGTCCGGAACCGGGCTTTCTTTCGATGCTCTGATTGTTGTCCAATAATGCCAAGATGTTGTAGATGCCGGAACGGGCGTATCCGGCGTCCACAAAGTGCCGCAGGATGTCAGTTTTCGACACGGCGGGGTGCCGTTCTTTGAACGCGCACACTTCTGAACGGAGTTGCTTCACTGTTTTTGCCATCACGGTTAGAGTTCAACTGATAGAGCTGTCAAATTTTGTTTGCTGACTCATGGATTACTATGATTGATGCTGCATGGGTAGTTTCGTCAGTGCGGGTGAAGGTAAACCTATGAAAAATCGACTATTTTTGTCCATTTTTTTTTTAATGCAAACGTTAGCATTATGAATGTACTGTATTTAGGCGATACTAAACTTTTTGGGGGGTGATGCAATATTCAACTGAGTGTTGCAATACTTTTCCAATCTAATCCGTACTTATGACTGGTAGTGTACGCCCTTTTTTTCATAGTTTCCAAAAGTAACCTACAGTGACGGACAATACAATAAGACCAAAGCCCGATTTTCATACAAAATGGTGATGTTTGGAGGCTTGTCTTTCACTTTCCCGTGAAGAAATTGAACTGAAATTTTAGCAATAGCCTAGAAATAACCTGAATTTTCATCTTTTATAAATTCATAATTTTTGATTCACCACTTCAGAAACTACAGACACCACCTACGACAAAACAATAAGACCTCCTTTTGATATTCATAGTTTACGCCATGTTGATGAGTGTGAATTACAATCTATAGTATACTGATATTATAATGACCCGTGCATCAATATTCAAAATTCAGATGCTCAAATTCGAGCATCCTTTATGGAAATCAAAAAGTGGACTTATTGTTTTGTCGTATGCGGTGTCTGTTACTTTTAAAGTGGAGAATGAAAAATTATGGATTTAATGCAGATGAGAATTTAATCTACTTCTGGACCACAGCCGAAATTTCAGCTCAATTGGTTCTCGAGAAAACGAAAGGCGGCCTTACATGACCATTTTGTATGAAAATCAGGCTTAGGTCTTATTGTATTGTCCGTCACTGTCACTTTTAGATAGGAGACTTAAGCTTTAATATAGAATATTAAAAACATCATAAAAATGTCGATTAAAAATACTTGTTTGATGGCAGCACATAAAAACTTGTGTAGCGTACACTAAAAGTCATGGATGGACTTGCTTGCAGAGAAATATGAAGTAAAAAATAAGAGCAGAACAACTGATTTTCATATATACCCAAACTTAATTACGAAAAAAGGGTATTTTTCGGTAATATCAGAAGCTGAATTTAATTTGTTAATCTAATGAATATTCATTTATTTCCGAAAATATAAAAACATTTTTTTTTTCTATTTAAATAAGGACCACCATTAATTTATACCAAAATAACGGCCTCACTATAAGCAACCACCTTGTTCAAGATAACATTGAGGTTTTGCTCAAATGACTTCGTAGTTGCTGCTCCGTGATTGACCGGAACCAGCCAACTTGCAGGCCGGGATTAGCAAATTATTTTCTAATTGCACGTTTCGAAGATTCTCTACTTTATGTGGCCAATAACGTCGACGGCCTCATACTTACGGTTCGCCGCGGAATGCTTATTTAGTTTCGAAGACTTAAGACTTCCGTTGCTACATTAGACCGATTATACTTCTGCATCTCCACCGGTTGTCACGGAAAGGTTTTTTTTCGTATTCATTCTTCATTAGGAAGGAAAAGAGCTTTAATCGCGGGCAATGATTTGATAGTTCATTCCAGCTAAGGCCTTTATAAAACTTGTTGTTTATTGTAACTCATGTAAGAGGCTTGGGCCCATGATTTTTGCTCAGTAAGCAGAATCACTTGGCCACCGAACCCACTTTTATCACAATAGACAAATACGACCGACAACCGTTTACCTTCATTTTGACTAAATTACATTTTTTTTACTTCAATCCAAACCCCGAAAAACACCTGGCTTTAAGTGTCCGGATTCTAAAGTCTGGTCGACTTAACACACTATGTGTGTAAAGTATGTTAAACAACAAGCTTGGCATTGCTGAAAGAAAAACAGATTTTTCCTATGTGATCTTTTATGGGCACAATGTTCTTTTCACCTCACAGACACTCTTGCCAAGCTGTGTGATGGAAACCACAAGCCCAAACTCCACCTCCTTTCCTAGGTGTTACCTGACATAAATTGTCATTTAATGATATCAATATACAAATCTAATTATACTTTGACGTTTTCCTGTCCTTCAATAGTGCATGCCTATAAAATCGCCCGTCAATCATTTGCATATTCCGCATATTTAACCGGTACAATGATATGCACACACTTGTTGTTCATGTAGCTCCATCCTGGCTACTGCTTGCAGAATACCACATCCTCAGATGCACAGGCGACAACCCGCATCCTCTGCACTTTAATTATCCATGTTCCATCCAGTAAGGGGAACAAGATCGGCTACATCATAACCATAAAATTCCACAGGGTATGTGCATATGGCAGTATCACGTCACTTAATTGACGGATAAATATTTACGTTAACTGGCCACACAGCCGTCACCCCATATGATTAGTGTGAGCATGAGTATCGTTTGGTTTGAAAAACCAATTAAATGCGTTTAATAGAATGATCCGGTTGTCGTTTCACGTTTCTCGATTTTAACCCATTAACCCTTCGGCGAATGTTGTTTACCTAACTTTACGCGTGAAAGTTTTTCCTCCATCGCATTGTGGATCTAATAAAATAAATACACAACGGTTAAAAGCTTTCTTGAAATAGTGACCCCTCGAACTATCAGCATCACCATCCAACGAATCTTAAAAAAACGGATTATATCCATCGCGAAACTAATGGTTAGCGAAATGGTTGGTGTTTGTCTTTTAGGTCGCGCCGCTCCGCTTATGCCGCCGGTCACGAAAAAAAAAAAAAGAAAAAAAAAAGAAAAAATATTATAGAACAAGAATTTCAATAGGAAATAAAAAAAAAAAAAAAAAAAAAAAAAAAAAAAAAAACGGAAAGAAAAAAAAAAAAAAAAAAAAAAAAAAAAAGAAATAAAAAATAGGGGGTGATATGAAAACCCAAAAGGGGGATTTTGTTTAGGAAAATGGAAAAAAAAAAAAAAAAAACCAACACAACAGAAAATTACTATACGAAAACAAGGAGTGTGGGGGCAAAAAAAAGGAGCCTGACGCTTTATAAAAAAAAAAAAGGGAAGATTTTTTTTTCGTAAAAATTAAAAAAATTTGGCACTAGGGTATAAAAAGGTGTGGGGACGTTTTTTAAAGCCCCAAAAAATTTTCGCCTTTCCGCGTGTCCTCTTTTTTTTTAGCTCAAATTTAAAGTAACTTTTGACGTAGACTACGTCTTACGGGAAGGGTAGGGTGTCAATTGAAAATCTATAAATCAGCGACCGTCACGAAATATTGTTACAAATTAAACGCTAATAACTTAATAAATGCTCAATAGATTTTCAAGATGTTTACATCAATCGATTGGAAATTTTCCCGCGTATCAATTCAATTATCAAACATTATCCGTTAACAATTTCAAGCTATTGATAATAACCAAAATATGAGGTGATGTCTTATATTGCCGATTATTCAGAGTAAATTTACTCAATGCACTCAATTTTACTATCACAGATTTCAAATGTAAGCAAGGGAGGTCTCATATGCAGCAGTGAACGATATAAAACGGGTACACCTTCGCAACATTTCTCATTCGTGTTGCAGTACTGAAGCTGTGCGGAGCATCGAGCCATTATGGATTGGCAGCTGGCGCCGGGCGATAGCATGTACCCTGGAGGGTGCACTAACTTCATTCAGCGGAGCGGCAAGACGCCAATGTGGATTTGGCAGCTGGCTCTGGCAAGCACCATAGAAAGTGCACTGGCGACCTACCAATTTGTCAGGTAGCTGATTGCACTGCAGTCTGTTGGTACCAAGCCGTTGGCTAGGCAACCGTTGCTAGGCAGCCATACATTATGCTTTGGTGTGCTAGGCAGTCGGTTGCTTGGGCAAATAATGTCTTTGTAGCCAGCCGGTGGGTGCTACTACTAGGGGCGAAATAAGGTGCTTGTGAGTGTGTGATAATTGGTAGATAATGTCTTTGTAGCCAGTTGGTGGGTGCAACCACGAGAAGCGAAATAAGGTGCTTATGTGTGTGTGATATTTGGTAGACATCTTTTGGTAAGGCGCAGAGAGTGTTTTAATTCAAATGCGGACCATTTCAAATCCGTCCTTTTCAGGACGACCAATTTAATTTTGAGAGTTTGTTTGATTTGAATGATTGGTTCTTACCGATTGGCTGACAGCGGTGGCTAAAACAAAATAAGTTTTCTCTTTGTTGCATACCTTGAGCATTTTGTACAATTCACAAATGGCTACCGTCACGAAAAACATTGGACGCTAAGAATTCGATTGTTTCTTGATTGATTTATTTTTGAGACTGCTCTAATCAAGAAATTTATACGATTGCCGTTCTATTTACTCAGGTATATAAAGTTTTACAAATAAAAGATTAATATATTTCGCATACATATTCATCAATCGGTGTATGAAAATTTTAAAGAATGTAGCGTTCTGGCATGTTTCAAGAAATTCCCTATCACGGACAATGTTTTGATTCTCGAACATGCACATTTCAATGAGTACTGTTATGAATAGTTATTCTGTTGTGTTAACGATTCGCGTTGGATTGCGTTTTACTTCTAGGAAGAAATAAGTTTTGAGAAACTGTGAAAGGGTGAATAAGTGCAATGCCTATTCGTTTTGATGCCAACCGTTTGCGCAAATTTCGGAAGCGCGTTAAGATCGAACATTCGAAAAATCCTCCGAATTGACCATGTACCGATGCCGAGCGAACTCGATGTTATCGGGCGATACTGGAAGCAACCAGAGGTAATGCGTTTCTTACTACTGGTCGGAAAGCTAGAGAAAGGCCTTAAACTCGAGGTGGGAAATAAAATCAAGTGGTTAACCAACTTGACAAAGTGCAAATACTTTTCAAATGCTTTCTAAAGAATGTACAATAAACTTTTGCTAACATACTTACTATCTAATGCTGGTCTAACGATCTTTGAGGACAAACATCGACGCTTTTTTTATCAGACTAGGCTTTACGGCAAGGGTGGAGGTCAAATCAACATTTAAAAATAACTGAAACAGTGTGAACTCTTAAAGCTTTATCATTTATTGATAGATTTTCGAGATTACGCGTTATGGATAATGGTCTCCAGCTGGTCGATCATATCAACACAATCACTACAGCCAGCACAATTGTTGCCCTTTCATCATACTAACATTCAAACCAAACGTCCCTTTCCACAGCTGCCAAATAATTTCTAAGAAGCGAATCATAGCATGTTCTAACATACTTTCTCACTAATTTATGCTAACCCAACGTCCCATTAGAACAGTACACTACGAAACTAATCAAACGGGTTAACGTAGTCTACGTCAACCGGTCGTGTGTTAAACACAACCCCACTGATTTTTTTAAAAACACTCTCCCCAACAAATACAACCACCCACTCACCATTTATAACTTTTTTTTTTTTACTTTTTTCTTTCCGACTTTTTTTCGAATTTTACTTTTAACAAAACCCACCACCAATTTTTTCACCACAATAACACCTTTCTGAGGGTCTTTTTCTTTTCTTTCCTTTTTTTTTATTTTTTTTTTTTATATTTTTTCTGATTATAAGCACCTTAATACCAATGAGAATCAATACAAAGAAACGGAGCGGCACATTGAAATTTAAGTTATTCTATACTTTATATATTTGAAATGGTTTTTTTTCTGTATCGTGGCTGTAATGCATTACTTAAATTTTTGGGTTCATGGTGGATACGTGGCTCATTAAAAAATGCAAATGGAATTGTTATTATAATTCTATATGATATGGTCCCATCATTATATATAATAAACTATTCTATATGACATTGTATATTGATAACATTTTTATCAATATCATTACCGTTTTTTTCATTACTCAGGTTTTCAGGATTTATAGGTCAACATAAACTTAAATTGGTATTGCAGCTGAAGCTGCAGTAGACATGTGCATTTGTTATTGGTTGTATTTTTCATTTTCTTCTATGCGGGTAGACGTTTTACCGGATCTGTGCTGATCTTACTCAAGCAAATTAAATGGGTGAAATTAACTTTAGTTGGCTAGTTACTGATTGGACGGATTCATCAATGTCATTACTTAATCGTTGCGGTTGTTATCATTATTTTGTAAATATAGTTTCAGTAGTTTAACTCCAAAGATGATTTTTATGTTTACTTATTATTATTACTATTTATTAAGTCCTATCATCCTTTTATCCTTTGCCCGCATGAGACTTCAACTGAATCGCCAGCAGACATTCGTACTCATTAGGTCTTTGTTTTTGTTATTGGAACAGATCGCACAGCGTCAACTTCGGATGGGTAAGCTTTTAGAAATTTATGTCTGTACATGTTCTCATATAAATTCATAATCTTCAGACAAACGGAAAACCTTCAAAAGGGCTAAGTATCCTCTTCTCAACGAAGCTCTGTACATTTGGTTTCTGCAGAAACGTGAATGTCATATCCCTGTTAGCCAGGATTTGTTGACGGTTCAGGCAACGAAACTGTACGGAAAGTTGTACAATGATGAAAAATTCAAAGGGAGCCGTGGATACATCGTGAATTTCGTGAAACGACACAACATCAGGTTTCTGAAACTTACGGGAGAGAAACTTTCGAACAATGCTGCAACCGTTGATTCGTACATTGGACATTTTGCAACCATCGTTCGGCATTTATCTTCCAGCCAGATTTTAAACGCGGACGAGAGCGGGCTGTTTTTTAAATGCACTCCTTCGTAAACATTTGTCACAATGGACGAACCATCAGCTCCAGGAAGAAAGGGGAACAAGGAGCGTGTGCCTTGTTCAAATGCCGGTGGTTCGTTCAAACTTCCGCTTATGATGATTGGAAAGTCAAAACGACGAAGAGCATTGAAGAACATCTATGAGCTGCCCGTATACTATGCTTCATCAAAAAATGCCTGGCAGTTGTTTAAGGAGTGGTTTTTCATGGAGTTCGTTTCTAAGGTCACGGCATTTTTGGAAGGTGCTAAACTGCCGGTGAGGGCTGTCTTAGTGCTGGAAAACTGTTCCGCACATTGCAGCGCCGATGAACTTAGAACTGCAGATGGAACAATCTCTACGATCTTCCTACCACCAAACACAACAGCCTTGTTGCAGCCAATGGACCAGAACGTCATCCAGATGGTCAAGTCCAACTACAAGCAAAAGCTTATGCGTGAGCTGCTTGGACGCCAAGGAGAATTCGACGACATGGTCAAGAAAATCAACATCAAGGATGCTATGTTTTGGGTAGCCGAGGCTTGGGACGAGGTACCGGCTGATTCCATTGCCAAATCATGGAAAATGCTGTACACAGAACCAGAATTCGATGATGAAGATGACATCCCGTTGGCGGTTGTATGAGAACGCTTGCTATCGATTAAGCAGAAATTGATGGACCAGGACAATACCATACACGAAGAGGACATGGAGTTTGACGTCTTGAACGACGATGATATTGTGAACATCGTTTTGCACCCGAACACATCATTTTACGATAGCGAAAATTCAGTTGCAATTGTTGAAACATCCAAACTTCACCAGTTTTGGAACCAAACCAGATTGATGTGGATGACGTTTCTGATTGTATTTCAATTGAAGCAGCTTTATCGGGAATCGATCAAGTAATTGCTTGGGCAGAGGAAAACGGACTTCCATTAGAAAGGCAACTCCTGCTACGAGAAGTACGTAGAAATGTTCTAGAGAAAATAATTGGTTCACAGAGAGTTTGATTTTTTTTCTCGTGCGTTGTTACTGAATGCATGAATTTGTTTTTATCCTTAAATAAACAATAAGTTACCTGGCAAATTTTACTAGTTTTATTAACCACGAATGTTATTACAAAGGTAGCAAATGAGGACATCAACAAGATCACGTTGAAACACTTCCTACAACCCCTATCCCGAGCCCTCCTCTTTATTGCTACGATCATGTTTGTTAAAATGATCATAAATATTGGAATACATATCTTATCAATTTATAGTTTTGACCGTATACAACTAATAATCAAGACTAAATATATTCAGCCCCTCCTATTCCTACCCAACAAACATCGGTGTTGAATGAGAGCTTGTTCAAACAAATTTGGAGAAGCTATTCAGCTATTCTAGAAGAAACAGATGAAGCTTCTCCAAATTTGCTTGAACAAGCTCTAATGCAACACCGATGTTTGTTGGATAGCTACGTTCATGTTTCTTCAAATTATCATATTATCCGTAGTTGGCCATCTTTTGGTGTGATTATCAGAATCTGCTTGTACTGGCAGTCATTTGTCTCGTCAATACCATCCGAATCAGGATTCAAAATCGCTTAATAATAAAAGATATTAGCAAGTTCGTTATACGAGACTATATTTAGATTTCGACAAATGCTATTCATGCTAACCGACTGATCAGCAAAACAACAGTGACAGCAGATTTTTGACCCGCACATAGAGCAGACTTCATTCATTACAGAAAACAAAGTTCATTTGTATTAGAAGTGACAGAGGTGTTCTCCTTTGTTATGTTCATCTATGATACGGATCCATGAATTTCGGAAAAGTAAACGTAATCTTTACACTCGGATAAAATCATTTTAACTTCTCTTGGATATTTTTTTAACATCCAAGGCACTGCTCAAGATAATCGAGTCTGAGCTGTATTTGTTTCAGAAACCAGGCACTAGATGGCATTAATATGTGTAGAGAGACTTCGACACTGAAATAATAAAAAAAAACTGCTTCAGTTATTTAGGCCAACCCTGTAGTAGAAGTGGATAGGCTTATCTCGGTGACTCTCCCCACGATATTTGTATAGCGGGGTATAGCTAAAAAATGAGAATGATTTTAACTCTCTCATACACGGCGGGATAATTTAACTCAATTTTGAACCATTTTTGACTCACTTTCGTCAAAAGTGGAGTCACTCATGTATGAGTAAATGTGACTGGGATTGACAAGTCGACATATTTAAAACATCGATCTGATTTAAGTCGGTGTCTTCGATATGTCACATTTACTCATATATGAGTGACTCCACTTTTGACGAAAGTGAGTCAAAAACGATTAAAATTGAGTTGAATTGTCCCGCCGTGTACCAAACCACAAACGTGCACAGAGAAAAGATAGATTATATGAATCAATGCTCTCTGTCTCCTCGTTTTTGACTCACTTTCGTCATTAGTGGAGTCACTCAAATTTGAGTAAATGTAACTGGTGACAAGTCGACAATAAAAAACATCCGTCTGATTTGAGTCGATGTTTTAGATTTGTCGACTTGTCAATACCAGTTATATTTACTCAAATTTGAGTGACTCCACTAATGACGAAAGTGAGTCAAAAACGACTCAAAATTGAGTTGAAATGGCTGGCCGTGCATGTCTTGTTTTGTTCCAACTTGTTCAGTTGTGTTCAAAATGCCATCGAAGCAAGAAGTATTACGCGAGCGGATTGTACAGTTCTATCAAACGAACATAAATCACAGGAAAAAAGTTCACCGTGAACCATTTTGTTCCAGTTTCAATCTATCGTATCGAGACCGGCTAAAATAATGGACTAGAAAGAACATTCAAACTTTTAACAACAAGGATTCGATTAGTCAATCTGATGCAGCAAAAAAGTTCAAGACGTTGAAGAAGATAGGAGTAGTCTGTCACAAGAAATCAAGAGTACCAGAATACATAGAGCAACAGATATCAACCGTAAAATCCCAATGCCGCTGGATGAAATTACGCCGGAAAATGGTTCGTTATGGATAATGAAAGCTACTTCCCTCTCTCAAAAACCCACATCCCAGGAAACGATCGATATTATTCTGATAACATTTCTACTGCATCTCTGAACGTGAAATATAAGTTTAAGCATATGTTTGAGCAGAAGGTGATGCTTTATATTGCCATATCTGAGAGAAGAATTTCTAAACCATAGTTCAAGCCCAGTGGATTGGCTATTAATCAAGAAGTGTACCAAAATCAATGTTCGAAGAAAATATTGACTCCATTTCTTCAAACATATCATGCAGATAGAAATTACGTGTTTTGGCCGGATAAAGCGTCATCGCATTATTCGAGATAAACACAAGCCTTCTTGTAAAGCCAAAACATCCCGTATGTTCCAAAAAACCGCAATCCAACAAATTTGCCCCAGTGTCGCCCGAGTGAAGATTTCGTTGGATATTTGAGTTCGCTGGTGATGATGATGATGATGATGATTATGTAATACTACCATCTATTGTTGCAAGGTAACTTTCTATAGCAGTGGAATAATCTGAAAAACGATTTGATCAGGATTCTATTATTGTTTGTGATCATCAAGCTCCTGTATGAAGGGCCCGTAAGCAGAGACACTTACGCGAAACCCACGAATGTAGGGAAGAGAATCTCCTTCCAGAAGAAAGTTCACACTCACAGCACAGCATACTCGAGCCCTCGATTGACAGAATAAACGCAATAGATGGGGTCGAAGAGCCCACCCTCGTTCCGCGAAATGTTAACAATAGGGAGGAGGCAGTCCCATGCTCCCTATCCAAATCGTTTCACTTGGGTGCCCCGATGGTCCCTCCCTTTCCCCGTTACCATTATAGAAAAAAATGCTAATTTATTCAAATTTCAAACGTGAATGAATTGTTACTGAAAAATAAATAAAAGTTAGATATGTATTATTATCCTACTAGTCCTGGGAAAGCTGAAAAAAGAATAGATCATTTCAAATATCCAAGATAAAATTTCAATAAAAGATATTATTTTAAAAGACATGTTGTAATATTTTTTCTTTATACTGTTCTACTAACATTTCAAAGATAGCAATTCGGGTGACCGAAGAGTCCGGTTTGATGACCTCTGAAACAATGGTTCATCTCACCATAATACCACTAAACACAATATTAAAATATAATCCTACATTGCTTATAAGCACATGCCAGTTTTAAATGAATACACAGTGACGGACGGTGTCTGTAACTTTTAAAGTGGTGAGTGGAAAATGGTGGATTCAATGCAGATGAGAATTTAGGCTACTTCTGGACCACACCCGAAATTTCAGTTCAATTACTTCACGGGAAAGTAAAAGACAAGCTCCCAAACATGAACATTCTGTATGAAGATCGGGCTTTGGTCTTATTGTATTGTCCGACACTGTAGTAGTTGATGTTCATAAGTGTAATTTTAGATAAAATGTTATGCTTAAATTCTGAAATACAAATTGAGCCTTTGATGCCTGTTATGTTGCTCCAGGCTCTTACATGGTTTTGAAATGCAAAGATGATTCCAAAGCGTGCTGAAATTATTAATAAAATGAGAATGGAAAATATATAATATGATTTAGAGGTACACGATCCTCAGTCGCACCCCCTCACTTCGCTATTGTCAGATTGACAACAATGCCCAGGCTACGCCAACCAGCGTCTCCATGTTTCAGCTGGCAGTCTTTTGTGATCATATGACTCGTGGAGGCGTGAAGTAGGAACTTGTGAGGACCAGAGGTCAGTCGCACCCTCCTTCGAAGTTGTCAACTCACCATTTGAAGCCCTGGATATTTGAGTTCGCTGGTGTACAAAAACAACCCGAGAGCCAAAGAATGTAAACATCTAATTAATATAATCTAAAGATGCATTCGCCAAATCGACAAAGAAGCTGTACAACGCTCCTGTTCAAACATCAGGACAAAGCTTCGTCGAACAGCTGATGACGGACCGTATTCAAACGTTTATTAATTTTTTTTAAAGTAAAGAGACGTGCCTTCAAAATAAATCAATCTTATTTTCTCTATAAACAAGTCTTTTTGTTATGGCTCTTAAAGAAAATTCTCATTTTTTAGTTATACTCCGTTATGCAATGCTATACTAGGATGATGTTAAAATAAAACTCCCTGGTCAAATCTGAATAGGAAAGTGCAGTGAATAATAAATCCATTTAGACATAATCAACGCTATTATATTTTTTTTATTGGTTTGGACTCAAGTCCAATTCAAAATCGAATCGTATTTTGAACTTTAACCTTTAATCCGTCCGGAAAAACTGAAAGAATCCAGTGTTAGCTGGAATATTGCCATCACTTCAAATGCTAATGCGAAACGTTTCAGTATTGAGTAGGGCATCATCGGCGCTGTTGAGCCATGTTTTATATTCAAATGAGGCCGGATTTATTCTTGTTTGCTGTTTCCACAAGTTGGGCGATTATATACTCTTCGAAAGCAAGCATGTCATATTGACAGGCATAATTTGTTGAAGTTGCTAAGAAAAAGAACAATTTTAGAAAGAAATACTACATGATTGATACAGCATCCCATAAATTCCAACTAAGTATCTTTATATGCTGTATATTAATAACATTAAACAAATTAAGTACCAATCCGATTCATATATCAAACACCCATAAATCTTGATCGAGCAGCTACAATTACCGCACGCAACATCGGACAAGTCCAAGGTCCAACTGGTTGGCTCGGCATGGAACCAAAGCCAATATAAAAATGTAAATAAATCAGATCTGAAACTGTGTACCGAAAACCGTAATGCTTGACTCCTAAACGGTTTCTGTATAACTCCATCTTCCCAACAAGGAGAAAAAAAATATCTCCAGCTTTTATTCAAAATCTTGTTACCCAAAGCGCGACACGGGGGAGGAGTGTTCCCAATTTGAAATTAAACTTTCGACTCTTTGTTCGAGTCCAAAATATATTCTTGCACGCGGTTTAAGCAACTGTGTACTCTCCCCCTCCCCTCTAACCACATCAGGAACGGCTCGTTCCCGTCGAGCGTCGATTATTATTTATTCTTATTTTTATTCATGGAATGCCACCACGGAACAAGATAGGTGTCAGATTGGCGAGTTTTGGAATAAACTTCGCCGGTAGAAAAATATTTCACTTTATCACTGCGTTTTGGGGCGCGATTCAGCTCACTCTTTGGGCGGCGATCCGTGAAATTCCGAACTCGCTTCTCCGGTGAGCGACGATCATGCTTGCAGCAGCTTATGACATCATCATCGTTTCGCCCGGCCTTAGTTTGCTCTTAAATTGCCCTAACCGGTCGGTCACATGGGAGCGACAGAAAAAGGTAGACAAAGCAAACAAAAAATCGTTGGTACAGCAAAAAATAAACTCAAGTAACAAGCGAAAAAAAAAACAATTCAAATTTAATACATTTCAAACCGAAAACAGAACATTAAATACCTAAGTAGCAGAAGCGAGAGAAGAAAAATGATTTCGCGAAGGATGTAATTGAAGGAGGAAGCGAAACAAACATTGCTCATACGAAGTGTTTGTTTGCCGGCAGTGGGGTGCTTCGTTGATGGAAACAAATAAATGTGTTGAATATTTTCTTTAGGATCTCTGAAGTCGTCTCCGTGAAACATCAAACTGTGGAATTTAATCATAAAATATTGGTTTGAGCTTAAAATATTGATCAAAATAAGGCCGTCACACATTTGCTTTTAATTTAACTTTCACAGCCCTCAACGTTGAATAAATTTTATTTGTGGTTAATTGAGGCACCCTAATGCACACGGAAAAGTCTGCCTGCCAACAGCGGAGTGTTTAGAGTGCACAACGAGCGAAACTTCTTCCTACAGTGTGCTTCATCTTTGCCGAAATTGTCTGAATAAAATGTCTAGATGAACATCAAGAAAGGTCATATTCATGCCTTTTTGGATAATAATGTCTAATCAAACCGATTTAGCACTAGGCAAAATTAACAAACCATTTTTGTACATTTAAATTGTTACCGAAAGAGAAAGCCGGTTAAGGGATCCCACCAGATAAGACCGTTTTGAAATGTTTGTCTAGAACTAAAAAAACGCCTAATGTCGGGTCATGAACTAGGGTACTTTTTTTTGGCTACTTTGCGGAGATGCGCGTACAAATCGCGAGAGGCACGGCGGGCGTGTCGTCCGCAGAAAGTGGATTGCACTTCTTGAGATAATTACAATTTTTGAGTGCTTCCCGCGGCGGGAAATGATTGCTAATCGACTACGTACTCATTCCACAACGATGGGTAGCTCCATCATATCACAAATTGTTGTGAATTGCAGTGTTGGTGCATATAATGTTTGTTAGGAAGGTAGGGGGTTCAAATGTTTGCTTGGCAATTTCGAGATATTTGAGCATGCCGGTCCGCTTAACACATTGGTCGTTAAAATTTTCGATGTTTTATGCCATCAGATGTTTGCACTTGCTGTGAATGAGCCAGTTTACCTGCGAAACAAACAAATATACCGAGTTTCCCAACAACCACATTGGAGCTGCAGTAATGAAGGAAAGTGCATCATTGCAACATGGCGGCGACTGCCAAATATTGCAATTTTTACAGTTACATCTAGCGAAAATTGCATTTTTCAGACAAGGACTCATGAGTTATTCATGATAAGGGCCAAAAAGCCAATTGCAGGGCTGGTAGCGGATTTATGGATAAATAATAGTGACTTTAGTGACTAAAATAATAAAAATAGTGACCAAATAGTGACTAAAAAGTTATTTCCAAATTTTAGTTTTTTGTTTAATCTTTTATACAACTAAGTAATCGCCCCCGTTTGCAAAAATAAATAATACTGCGGCGCAGTGTCACTTTTTGGTTTTTTTTGTAAAGAAGCCTGTAATCAAGCGACGTTTTGTTTTCTCCACGGTCTCCTGCACTTGAACCGCAGCTCGTTTTTGCGAAGACGGGTCTATACGCACGGTTGAAACGCCTTCCAGCATGGCCTGTGCTAGAATTACTTCTGACATATCTTGCTTCTCAATTCCTTTTTTGAGCCGTTGCCTTGTGGAGCTGTTTTCACTACCTTAATCACCTGAGGGTATTTATTCTCACCTACAGCCATTTTCTTGGTAAAAAAAAATTGGTTCCAATACTCCTCAATTCTGTACTCTGTACTCAAGGTCAGCACCTAGCATTTTAACAAGTTCTATTTGTCAATAAGAAGATCATAGTTGACCTGAATCGGAAGTAACTTGGCAATTATCACAACATAAAGGGTGTTTCGATCAAAATTTGGTCGACTTAAACTTGACGCATTTCCTTTCATCGTGCATTAAAAAAAATTGCACACCCCTTATTTTGAGCATGTGTGCGTGTAGTATCATGCCTCTATTTTGATTTTGAGATTGGCACTTCAGTTATCAAAATGTCGTCGGTGGAAGAGAAGCAACGCATCAAAATTTTGCACGTGCATGGCGAAAATCCAAACTACTCTCACGCCATGTTGGCGAAATTGTTGAATGTGGCTGAATCAACTGTTACCAACGTATTAAAAGTGTTCGGTGAACGTTTTTCGACAGCCAGGAAAGCTGGATCGGAGGGAAATCGGAAGCCGGAGGCCACAGCGACGACAAAAAGAGCTGCCCGCTGTTTCGAGCGGAACCCCAACCTCTCCGTCCGCGATGTCGCAAAGAAGCTGGGAGTGGCGCTTTCAACCATGGATAGAGCTAAAAAACGAGCTGGACTCCAAATCGCGACGATAAACAAAACACGATCGCGAAAGTTGTACACGACGATGCTGACAAAGTTTGATTGCGTGGTACAGGATGATGAAACTTACGTCAAGGCAGACTTTAAACAGCTTCCTGGACAGGAATTTTAGACGGCAACCGGACGGGGAAAGGTGGCAGATATTTTCAAGCACATTAAACTGTCAAAGTTCGCAAAGAAATATCTGGTGTGGCAGGCCATTTGTACTTGTGGCTTAAAGAGCAACGTTTACATTGCGACCGGAACCGTCAACCAGGAAATCTGAGCGAGTGCCTACAAAAACTTCTACTGCCTTTCCTGAAGCGACACAATTATTACGTTCTATTTTTGCCGGATTTGGCATCTTGCCATTTCGGCAAAAAGGCCATGGAGTGATATGCTGCCAACAACGTTCAAGTGGTGCTCCAGGACAAGAACGCTCCCAACACGCTAGAGCTCCGCCCAATCGAACAATATTGGGCTATCGTCAAGAGGAACCATAAGAAGACTCAAAAAGCTGTTGTGAGCGAGAAACAGTTCAAGGCAAACTGGCGAATAAAGTGGACAGGGAGACTGTACAAAATCTTATGGCAGGTGTTAAACGAAAGACCCGGCAATTCGCATTCGGTAAAAAGGAAGCTTAGCTGAATATTTCTGAATATTTTTCTTGACTATCTGAACTTGAAAAAGAAAAATAATTTGATAAACGTTAAATAAACGTTAAACGTTAAATATTTTTGTATCTTTCTCATTCTGATTCTGGTTCTAGGTCATCCAAAAAGTACTCGAGTTCAAACTTCAGATCTACAGTTGTAACAGTAGCTTTTAGGGCTATATAAGGTTACGATATGTATTCAAACATATTGAATGTCCCTTTTGGATGGTCAATAGTCATTATTTGATAACTTTATGATGTTCTAGGTAATTCAAACTGTCCTTGAGTTCAGAACTTAAGAGCTACAGTAGAAACTATAGCTGTTTGGGCTATACAAAGTAACGCTACGTATTCGGCCATATTCAGTGAATATTTTCGAACGTAAAATAAACATCATGAGAAAAACGGGGATGATCTAGGTCATCCAAACTATCCTTGCGTTCAGAAAATATGATCTACAGCTTTAACAATAGTTTTTTGAGCTATATATGGTATATATATGGTATATACAGTCATTATTTTATAACTTTGGGATCCTCTAGATAATCCAAACCATCCTGGAGTTATGAACTTGAAATTTACGATATTAACAGAGGTTTTTTGGGCTATACACCGTTACGTCACGTATTCAAGTATATTAAATGAATATTTTCGAACGTAAAAATAAACAAGAGGATAATCTTGGGATGGTCTAGGTCATCCAAACTGTCTGAGCGTTCAGAACTTAAGATTTACAGTTGCAACAGTAAATTTTAGGCAATACAAAGTTACAAGAAATATTCAAGCATATTCAATTAACATTCTTAAAGTAAAAAAAAAACAGTATACAGCAATATGACATGTTCTAGGTCATCCAAACTATCCTTGAGATCAGAACATAGGACTTATAGTTGTAACAAAAGCTTCCTGGGCTAAGCTACGATGTGCATTGAAAGATATTCGTTTGGAAGAACAACATACATTATGAGATAATCTTCGAATGTTCTAGCTTATCCAAATTTTCCTGGAATTCAAAACTTGAAATTTACAGCTGTAGATTTTAAGTTTTGAATTGTAGATTAAAATTTACAGCTGTTTGGACTTAACAAAGTATATTACCAAATTAAGTGAGTTTTTTGGAAGATCAATCGATATGAGATATCTTGGGATGTTCTAGGTCATCAAAACTGCCCTTGAGTTCAGAATTTAGGATCCATAGTCGTGAAGTTACCTTTATAATCTATGAAAGGTTACGGTATGCATTAAAACACATTCAGTGTAGCTTCTGTAAGCTCACCAGTCTTTATTCGAATATCTCGGGATGTTCAGGCTCATAAAAACTGACTTTACGTTTAGAACTTAAGATATACGGTCGTAACCGTTGCCTTCTGGGCTATACAAAGCTACGATAAGTATTCATATATATTCAAGAAATATTCTGAAAAGTCCACAGGCATCATAGGATAGACTTGTTAGTTTCAGGTCATTCAAACTGTTCTTAAAAACTTAAAGTTTACAATTGTAACAATAGCTTTATGGGCTATACAAAGTTAAGTTAGTTTGTTTGGCATAGAATATCCCAAGATTATGTCATAATATCAGTTGGTCTTCCAGGACATTCATTGAATATGTTTGAATACATATCATAACATTGTATAGCAGATAAAGCTACTGTTACAACTGTAGATCTTAAGTTTTGAACTCCTGGGCAGTTTGGACGACCCAGCACATCTCAAAAAAATATTTCCTTCTTTTTTCAATCATTTCTATGTTATTGAGCACCAAATCAAACGGAATTCACCAAATTTATTGTATAAATTAGGCCTGAAAGGGTTAGTTTAAAAAACATTGCATTGTACCATCTAAATGGCTTACATTTAGTATCGTAGTCCTACGTTTTCATTTTGAACAACTCAATGGGGCTGTAAGTGGTAGTTTTTGATTTCGTGCTTACCACCAGCAACGTAATGCTTATTTGCATTGTTGAAAAAGTGGAGTTTGTCGATCTCCTTCAATTTGACCAGTTCTGCCATTGCTACATCCCCAACATAAACTTTTTCCGCTGGTAGCAGGTTCTCAATATTGTCCAAAATGTGCTTTGGAAGTGAAGTATTCGCGGGCCACACATTGAGCTAACAATCTCTTCCGACGATGGTTCGCACCAAACTTTCCAGATCAGCGTACATTGGATGTATGAGTGGTTCTTCCCTCTAGAAGAAATCTTAGAAAACAGCATTGAAATAAAGGCTGTATTCGATAAAAATGGCACACACATATATACTCATCAAAATTAAACTGATTATCGGATTTTCTTGAAATTTTTAGGGAATGAAGAACTACTAATGAGTTTTGATTTACAACATTTGTTTTATTCAATTTCGTCTCCCATCCCAAATGCCCGCACCTTCCTTTTCACTCCACCCATCAAATTTTGTACAACCGATTTTCCCAGTGTTTTTGTTGTTTTTACCCAAATTTTCTTCAATTCAAGCTCTGTTTTTATAGTTTTGGGATGTTTGCGAAGTTCCGTTTTCATAATTGCCCAGAATTTTTCAATTGGACGAAGTTCCGGTAAATTTGGTGGGTTCATATCCTTTGGCACAAAATTGACTCCGTTGGCTCGGTACCACTCCAATACGTTTCGAGCGTAGTGGCAGGATGCTAGATCAGGCCAAAACAGAGTTGATCCTTTGTGCTTCTTAATGAATGGCAAGAGACGTTTCTTAAGGGACTCTTCCGTGTAAATCGCACCGTTTATTGTTCCGGAAGTGATGAAGGGAGCACTTATTTCACCACATCCGCAAATCGCCTGCCAGATTAGAAACTTCTTTGCAAATTTCGATAGTTTCTTCTTACGAACATCCTCCGGAACATCGAACTTCGACTTGGCAACGAAGTATTCTTGCCCAGGAAGTTGACGGAAGTCGGCCTTGACGTATGTTTCGTCATCCATCACGATGCAACCGGATTTGGTGAGCAGCTTCGCGGGTTTTCGCAGTGATGTTTTGTTTTTCATTCCGGTTTGGGGCTTTTTGCACTTTGTAAACATGTAACCCAGCACGCTTCATGGTTTTCTGTACAAAACCGACTGACACCTTAGACTTTTTAGCGACATCTCGAATTGACATGTTTGGACGGTTCTTGAATTGTTGTACGACTTTCCTGGCCATTTTACTGTCCATTGGACCACTTTTACGACCACTCCCTTCCTTCCTTTGGACACTCAGACGCTCCTTGAAGGTTCTTATTACACGAGACACAGTTGTATTTGCAATTCCAAGCCTTTTAGCAATCCATCGGTGGGACGCCCCTGGATTTTGATTGTGAGTGCACAAAATTTTCTCACGGACAATTTCTTGTTTCGACGACATGACTGGAACTACTGAATGTATAACTATGAAACTTGGCAGATGTAAATAATACACTATGGATAAGATCTACTCAAATTTCTAGGTTTTTTACTCATACGATTCAAAAGTTACAGAAGATTTTCTGTGTGCCATTTTTATCGAATACACCCTTTATAGGGTAACGGGATGTAATGTTAGCCTAGCTCCTTCATTCGGCCTATGTACCGAATATGTCATTAATTCGGCGATAATCAACCAAATTATGTTGCTATCAGGATGACCGATTTATTTCAAAGTAATTCCGCTTCCGCGTAATTTTCGATTTCCTTACCTTTTGAGACACCATGATTTGACTGGTTAAGCTGAACAGATTATCTGCACGATCTTCAAATGATCTAAATGAATCGTGACGAACTTCTCAGCTCTGGAAGAGGAAACATTCCAAAACAAACTTCTGTGAAAACATTTAAGATCCGACCACAAAGAGCGCTGCAGTAAAATAAACAGTACGTCCAGATATTGAAAGACTGAAACCATACTATTTCTCGTTTCCAAAGTAGAACATCCCTTCTGAAATTTTGAATATTTGGATATGGAAGATTTTCATCAATTAATAAAATAAATAACTAAATATAAATTCAACTATGACTGTAATCCACAAAAAGCTTTGAGATCTTGAAGAACTTTTGAGTGGGTTGAATTATGTTCATTTAATTCCGTTATAATTACTTATCCTTGAACAGATACAGGAATCTGTCAAAGGATAAGCAATTATATTGGAATTGAAAGGAAATAGCTGGAATCACTCAAGAGCTCACTATAGGGGATTCCGAGGTTCGTCTAAAATTAGAAGAGGGGTAAAAATCTGTTTCAGTCAGATTGGATTGAACTCAAGAAAAAAAAATTACCTAACGAAAAACTCCGTCCTCATAAAAAAGGCTTGGTAAACAAAGATATTGTTTCATTCTGGTGCTTCCATGGACACTAACAACCACACCATGGTGTCTCGGAGTTTATCAAAAAAGATCATCATCCCACACTTCGCAACCGACTGCGGCACCCTTCGATGAACTTCGATCCCACCAAACACGCTTCCGTTTGATTTATTAACTCGTTTCTCAATCAGCCTAATCAACTTATTCAAACCAGCCACAGCCACATAAATCAATTAATCATCCGCGTTTTTAAGCGCGCGGATGATGAAGTGAACGAAAAACAATCTCAGGGTCACTTTTGGAGCGATAGTCCCGCGGGTAAGCGCCAACTACTACTGGTTGAGTAAAGAGCTACACATACAGTTATATGTAAATAAATTAACAAGATGCCTTTCCCTCATACGTCCTCCGGGGTGCACGGTTTTCGCGAAAGCCTGCGTTAAGCTGGCTATTAATTGACTTTCTCCGGGTCAGCAGACAACGGAGACATATTTCACTAGATTGACCCTTTGATCCAAAAGCGCTTGTTTCCCAGTGGGTATACTTTACCACAAACAAAGACATTTGCTGAAGCAATTAGAAAGCAAAAGTAATACAATTACCATCGATGAAAAACGCGTTCTTCGTCCAACAGAGAAATTCCCTTGTTTACCCTCAAACGGTTGATCCCTCAATATGACAGTGTTTACTTTGCCTGCGTCGACACCCAGCCACCGAAAATCATCCGTCATGGTTGTTTTGGTTCCCTGTTTGTATGAAATTGATCAATTCCGGATTGTAGCGCCACTTGGAAGGGACACGAGGGTGAGGAGAAAATGCATTCATTGTGACGGAAACTTGTCTCCGCTTGGCCAGCCACAAGCCGAAGCGTGATCGGCCACGGAACCGAGTGCCAAGTTTTGCGAAAATATTTTGCTTTTCAACAACTGAGTAACTTCCAGCCGGGGCTTTTCGTGGTTACTTTTCGCTTAGACCATAGACATAGCTCAACGGAAAGCAGGAGTGGTGTCTCTCTGATGATGAAGGGTATTGTTTGCATTTGTTATTATTATGCTATCAAATTTAATGCGATATTGCGAAACGCAGTGTCTGTACACACAAGGCATGGCGATAGAGGTGGAAGCCGTTGGTTCAAGCGCGGAATACATTATCAGGATTTAACAGTTTACGATGGCCGAGATGCTAAAGTTTATTTTAATGTGGGAAGCTTAAACCATCCGTTTCGGATTCAATTCATGTCGTACCACTCGATTGCAACTAAGCGAAATAAATGTGCTAAAATATTCTTCATCGAGCATCATCAGAATCAAGTGCAGCGAGCAATGAAAAACCCGAGCATTGCAGTCGGCTGATGCCCTCTAGGAAAAACTTCGCAAGCATACTTTTAAGATTCAATCAACCGTTTCCCCAAACTACAGCAATAACACTATCTCTAGACCGCCAGTCCGCAAAGCCATAACGACGAAAGAATACTTCGCCGAAGTCTGGTCATCAATGCAATGGAACCGTTCAAAGTTTCCTCTCTCTCTCCACGAACGAATGGTCCGTCATCATCGTTCCGTTTGGCTACTCAAGCCATCATACCTTCCTACGGGGCCGATGAGACCTTCAAGAAAGTCCAACAAAGCAGAATGTACGATTACATGGGCAGGAATGGACTTATCCTACATTTTCCGGAGGCTAATGGGAGTCCGCACCACGGCAGTCAATGGTGCTCGCGTGGTTCAAAGGTACCGGTATAGGTAGATGCATAGGTCATTATTATTAAGATAAGTTTCTCCGATGATGAAGACGTACATCTGAGTGTTGACTATTTGGGAACACTCGACGCGTAGGTCCAACACACACCTTATGGAAAAGGTGTGTTCAACACTCCACACTGTCCCGGCGAGCGGATGCGCGGGAAAGTACTGGTATGGTATTGTGGGTAGGGGAGTTCGGGGCGCAATGGGTTACTCGCTGGAATCAACGGTTTGAATTAATAATCTTCAAATATACAAATATACCACAGTAATTTTACAGTAGTTTTCGTAATTATGATCGTAAACTGGAAATATTTCAAGCGATGAATCAATTAAAAATGCTGTTGGAAGTATTTTGTATTGATCATATTTTTTTTTAATGACAGGAAATTGGTCATACACGTTTAATTTCAATTCGCTAGATTTTGGTATACAATTTTCCCCCCCAACTACTTATTTTACAAAACAAAAAAAAATTATATTCATCCTACTATCTCACAAAAAAGAAAAATTTTTTTATAAAAAATTACAAAAGAAAGAGCGAAAAACAGAGATAAAAAAAAGATTCAAAAAGTGGATCATCCATATTTATGCGATTCATATTTAAATATAATGATATGAAAGACATGCAAAGTCATCAAAATAAGTAATCAAAATTATATAAATGGAAAGTATAAAAACAAAAAAGCCAAAAATAGGAGATAAATCCAATTCTTTAGACACATGTATTGTTACAAAGCGAGTCTGTTATAAAGGTTTGGAATGCCGTGTCAGAATACAAGCTAATAGACTCTCTTTTGTAAATGAGCTCAGGATTTAATATGGATGTATCATATTTGTACACACTTCAAATCGATCAATCAGAAACTGATTTGCGTTTAACCGCAAAGTGGCTACTTTTCGGAACTTAACTGTCGATTCCTGCCTTAGGTTTGTATAGAATTCTAAATTTATGAAGAGGGTTCGAAAGGGTTTGCCCCCTTCAGTTGGCGTCTATAGTTAATATTGGGATTTCACAGAATCCTACGGGCCACAAGACCCGTCTTGCAGGTGGGAATGTCTACATTTACCCATTTTAAAGCGTGAATCTCGTAGATCTTAAGAAAGTTTTTTTGGAACATGCAAATACTATCATTTTTCAATGTAATTCTGGCCATTATCGATGGAATACTATAAACAATCAAGTTAACATCCATTTAGACTTGATTAAACATACAGATATTGTTACATTTTATGTACAGAAATCATGATCCACTTCCCCCATTGATACTTAAACTTCGAGGAAGTGTACCGTGTTAAATGTAATAGCGTTGATAGTAAAGTGCTCCCGTTATTAGTTTCGAACTGAGCAATCACATCGTATCCGTTTTTGCGGTAGAAGAATCTTTTGACAATGGTGCAATTCAACTTATTTTCAAACTAAAAATGACGTTTCACGCATTGTGATACGCTAGTGTGTGTTTGTCCAAGATCCAACATTCTATAACTAAAGATTATAAAGGGTGTCCACAGTTAAATTGCATCACTTTCAATAAGCTGTAATATTTCACCCTTTGGGTTGATTTCAACGAAATTTTGGGTGAAATGACCTCAGCGTGTATTATTTACACTGCGTGAGTTTCGAAACTGTAGTCGAAGGAGCAGCAAGTGCGCGAGCACATTTTGCACACGCACCTCGACAACCCACTTCTTTCGCACCGAGCCATCGGAAAGATGTTGAAAATTCACCAGTCTACATTGTCTCATGTCATAAAACGTTGCGGGGAACGTTTAACTGTCGACCGGAAGAAGGTGAGTGGTAGACAAAGTGTTCCGTACTGTGTGAAGGATCACAAGCGAGTGGTTACTGCTTTTAAACGCAAACCCAACTGTTCCGTTCGGGATGTTGCGAAAAAAGCTGCACTTGACTAAACGTTTCGTGCAGAAAGCCAAGAAACGAGCCGGGCTCCATTTATTCAATATTCAGAAAGCTCCAAACCGCAATGAAAAACAGAATAGGACAGCTAAAACATGACGAAGTCATGGACGATGAAACACACGTAAAAGCGGACATTAAACAAATTCCCGGCAACCAGTATGTGACTGCGAAAGAAAACTTCAGTGTTCCAAAGTCTCTAAGGAAACAGCAAGTGTCAAAATTCCCCAAGAAATTCATAATTTGGCAGGGGAATTGTTTGTGTGGCAAATGGAGCAAACCTTTCGTGACAACTTCAACTGTAAATGGTCAAGTATACATGAATGAATGCCTGAAAAAACGACTGCTTCCGTTTTTCAAAACACACAACGTTCCTACAATTATTTGGACGGACCTAGCCTCTTATCACTACTCCAAGGATGTTCTGGATTGGAATGGTGTCAATTTCGTGCCGAAGGATCTTAATCCTCCAAACTCTCCAGAGTTGCGGCCAATCGAAAAATATTGGGCTATACCCAGACAACCAAAATGCACGTATATTGAAAGTTTTTTTTATGATATACACACATATATGTAAGTTAACAAATCGTATAGAATGCAAAAATATGGCTTATATGTGCAAAAGTGGAGGCCATATACGTGCAAATTCCATTGTTTTCCTAAACGAGTTGATTTGACATCGTATGCGATTGAATTTGTAATAACAAATTCGAAATACAAAGTTTAGCGATGTATATCCGATTTAGTTTGTGACGCAGTACGATGAATAAATGACACCTCGTATTTAAGTCGAAAATTTGCACTCTTTACAATTTCACTTAAACATAATACGATAAAAGCTACAATTAATTGCGATTTTGACCTAAAATTTAGGAATATACGATAATATTTGAACACTGTTTTACGATTTACGGTTGCCTGGGTAATGAACTGCGTAAGCATCCTAAAGTTGTCACTACAGAACAGGAAATGTTGAAGTCATGGTTGAAAGCGGAAAAAAATGTCGGTTCAAGCGTTGCACAAAATCTTAAGCGTGGTATTAAGAAGAAAGTTCGAGCTTTTGCATTTGGTAAAGAAATACAGTGAAGTAAAAATACCTAAACCAAGATTATACATTGTATATTATTCCCTGAATATTTCATGACATGGGTTGAGAGACTTTTTTTTGAGGACGAGTTTAAAGTGATGCAATTTAACTGTGGACACCCTTTATACTAATGATTCATAAGCAATAAGTGTTTGTGTTTGCATGATACACGAAAATATGAAATTCTTGTTTGATGCTTTGAATAAAACTAATTGCTTTTTAAATTTACATGCGGATACCAGTCTCTACACTTTTTTGATTATTAAAGTTTTATGTAAAGGTACCCGAGCCAAAGCGCATAACTTGATAACTGGCCTGATAACTGGCCTCGGGTACCCGAGCAGAAGCGAATAACTTGATAACTGGCCTTGGTATTTATGAGCTCAGATTAAGAGGTAAAATACCTGAGGATAATACCATCAAATTGTTCCCACAATGTCATGCGAATACCGAATTGAGGTAAGACAATACCAAAATAATACCTCTAAGGTGACCAGATACTTACCCAGGTATCCGGAATTTCAAGTTTAGTTATTCTAGAGACATTTTGCTTGCAATTCTTAGGTATTTTACCTCTTTATCTGAGCTCTTTAATACCAAGGCCAGTTATCAAGATCAAAATTAGGTATTCATATGCTTTTGTGTTCTGCTCGGGTAGAACAGAGGCTTGTTTTTTAAGATCTTGCAAAAAATGCAACTCGAAAAACTTGATTCACTTTGTTTCCGAACATTTGGATAAACATAGCTTTGATATAATTAAATACTGTTATTGGATAATTTCTCCTTGATGTGAAATAATTCAAAACGAAGACAATATTAATGATTTTTTTGGAAAACTTGCAAGCTTACACAGAGAAGTTTGTTGTTCACCAATTCAGAGTTGAACAGCAAACTAAATTTATAAGAATGAAAAA
The DNA here is from genome assembly GCA_024533555.2 of Aedes koreicus. Lineage (NCBI taxonomy): Eukaryota > Metazoa > Arthropoda > Insecta > Diptera > Culicidae > Aedes > Aedes koreicus. Next base: position 109,489 of record JAHHFK020004364.1, on the reverse strand, counting down.
GCAGTTTTTAGCCAAAAATGAAATTATGTGTCAAATAGATTTCGCAGAAAACTATTCGTGCATCACACAAGATTCTATTCAAAGTCATAACTTTGTGCGCCAACAAGTTTTTATACATCCCTTCGTTTTTTTGCTTGTTTATCGAGATTTTCAGCCTCGAGCTGGTTCATCTCCCGTCGTAGTCACTCAAACACCGCTTTTGGGCATTTTCGTAACTTTTCTGGGGGTGAGATTCGAACTCGATACTTTGGCGTGAGAGGTTGGATGTTAACCACTACGCCGGGGTCGCCCCCATATATCCCTTCGTTGTTTATTATAATGATGGGTCTTCCTTTAAGTTTATAAACTACATCGTAACAGCTGATATAAAAAAGCATAACACAATTTCAGTTTATGCTTTTCAAAGTTATCAAAATTAAAAAACAAATTTCCGGAACATCATTTACCTTTCAGATGGTTGTGCAGAGCAGTACAAAAACAATTCAAATTTTAAAAAAAATGTGCTGCCATGAAAAAGATGTCCAAATGAAAGCATACCCGAGCAGAACACAAAAGCATATGAATACCTAATTTTGATCTTGATAACTGGCCTTGGTATTAAAGAGCTCAGATAAAGAGGTAAAATACCTAAGAATTGCAAGCAAAATGTCTCTAGAATAACTAAACTTGAAATTCCGGATACCTGGGTAAGTATCTGGTCACCTTAGAGGTATTATTTTGGTATTGTCTTACCTCAATTCGGTATTCGCATGACATTGTGGTAACAATTTGATGGTATTATCCTCAGGTATTTTACCTCTTAATCTGAGCTCATAAATACCAAGGCCAGTTATCAAGTTATTCGCTTCTGCTCGGGTAATAGTAGGTCCATGTGATGGTATAGGTGGCAACATAAAACGAATGGCTAGGTAAAATACCTGAGGATAATACCATAAATATGTTCCCACAATGTTATGCGAATACCAAATTGAGGTAAGACAATACTAAAATAGTACCTCTCAGGTATTTCCAGGTATCACAAATAACAAGTTTTGTTATTCGAGAGATATGTTGCTTGCAATTCTTAGGTATTTTGCCTCTTATGCTGTGCTTTTAAATCCCAAGGCCAGTTATAACGATCAAAATTAGGTATTCATATGTTATTTTCTCCTGCTAGGGTAAAGACGCATGTCTTAGAAAGACTGCAGAAATAAATAGCGCTAAACAATTTTATGACCGGGCGACATCAGAAGAAGTAAAGCAACAGTTTAAAATCCCGAATTAATCCACCGATGGTAAGACTGAACCCTTCTTACACTTCAAGAACAACGAACTCAAATGTGGCCAATATGGTACTGGAATACATTTTTCATCAGAAATTCCAGGAAGCTCCAGGAATATTCGATATGTCATATATTCAGTTTATAAAATGAACTATGTGACAATCCTGAACGTATTGTTCCTCAATGTGATTAAAATATTGGCATTTATATTGTTTAACGACTAGCTGAACCCGGTGCGAGCCTTGCTACACTTGCAACTAAATGAATGAAAGTATAATAGAACTGGCGCTTGTATGGTTTTTTAGGAATGGATTATTTTCGTTTGCTTATATGTGTAATTTATGCAAAATTAAACGTAGGTGTGTATTTTTAATTATACCCTCAGATCTTTAGTTTCTACCATGGTTTTTCTTTCTGTGTAGAAGCATTTCATTGACAAAACATTTATCTTCAAACTACGCCGTATTCTGTCAATTTTAACGTTATTTTCTCTTGCATAACCTTAGATTAACTTCTTGTGCATATGTAGCACTGAGAGTAACTCAAGCATCCTCATTATTTGACTAAAAAGGGGTTCAAACTTCTATCAGAACATGCTGCTTTCCCCACGAAAGACACATTTTGTGTTTTAGTTGTTAGGATAATTCTCAAATTTTGTTTGAAATTTCTGTTTAATTTGCATGAGAGCCCCCCCCCTCCAGAGAGGGGAGCAGTCTCAAACCACGATAGAAAATAATGCTAAAACCAACCCCCCCCCCCCCTATCCAAATTAGGTTCCAGTTGCTTGATTAAGTTCTCGAGTGATGCACAAATTTGTATTTCATTTATATGGAAGCACCCCTCTTCCAGACGGTAAAGGAGTCTCGAATCATCATAAGAACCTTTTCTGGCCCCAACAACCCCTGAATACAAATTTTCATAAAAGTAGGAAGAATTCTTATGTTGGGTTAAAACTTGTGTTTCATTTGTATGATGCCCCCCCCCCCCTTACAAAGAGTGGAGGGGTCTCAAACCACCGAGGAAACATTTCTTGCCTTCAAAAACCTCCACATGCAGAAATTTGTGTTTCATTTGTATGGGAGCCCCCCCCCCCTTCCAGACGGGGAAGGAGTCTCGAACCGTCATAAAAACCTTCTGCGGCCCCAAAAACTCCTGCATACAAATTATCATAAAAGTAGAGATAATTCTCATGTTTGGTTAAAATTTGTTATTCATTTGTATGAGAACACCCCTACCAGAAAGAGGAGGGGTCTAGAACCACCGTAGAAACATTTCTTGCCTCCAAAGTCCCTACATGCCAATTTTTTTTCCACTTGCGTATTTAGTTCTAGAGTTATGCAGAAATTACAGTTTCATTTGTTTGACAGCCCGCCTTCTAGGAGAAGGGAGGGGTCTCAAACCACCATAGAAACATTTTTCGCCTCTAGAAAACCCCACATGCCAAATTTGGTTCCATTTGCTTGATTAGTTCTTGAGTTATGCAGGAACTTCTGTTTCATTTGTATGGGAACCTCCCCTTTTGAAGAAGGGAGGAGTCTCAAATCACCATAGAAACATTTTATGCCTCCAAAAACTCCCACATGCTAAATTTGGTTTCCTTTGCTTGATTAGTTTTCGAGTTATGCAGAAATTTGTGCTTCATTTGTATAGGAGCCCCCCCTTCCAGATATGGGAGGGGTTTTCAACTATCATAAGAACCTTTCCCGGCCCCAAAAACTTACACAGGGCCTTACAAAATTTCACGCCGATCGGTTCAGTAGTTTTCGATTCTATAAGGTTCAGACAGACAGACAGAAATTCATTTTTATATACCTATATAATGGGAATTACAAAAATATTAGAAATTTCATATATTCGGTCCATAGAATGAATTATTAGACAATCCTAAGCGTTAATTTTGATTATCGATATGGATTCAAGATGCTTAATAAGTACATGTTTGTTGAAAATTGTGCAGTTATAGTAAATTGAGACTTTGTGTTATTTTCGAATATACTCGTTGCAGTTCAAAACCGGGCCACTCGAGCCAATCGATCCAGCTCTAATTCTATAGAGTCGCATAAAATGGCTAGTCCGCTGTATGTGCTATACAACGCACGAGATGCGGAACAATAGAATGCAAGCAGCATCGAGTGGGGTGAGTGGTCTTGTTCGGTTTTGAACTGCAACGAGTATATTTTCATCTCACAGTTATGTGCTCTCAAGTATTGTTTTGGTCATATCTCCATGAAGGAATATATATACCGAATAAATGAATCATAATTAGAAAATTAAAAACAAATATGTGTTTATTTATTTTGACCATAGACGCCTTCAAGCGGCGGACAAGGAGGAGTATAATCGCTATGAAGAAAGCACATTTGAATATAATTAAATTTTAATTGGATATAGGATTCCATGCCAATGTGGGGTCATATGCTGCCCCGCTCCCCAAAAATTTGTTCTACGATGCAATGTTCGGGAAAATCGGAAAACTTCAATTGTCGTTTTTCAGGAAAACTGGCAACCCTGATTTTTTTTTAACGTGGACAAATTTTCGTAACAATCTGAGACCCTTCGACCCAAACCTGTACGATAGTAAAAAAATTGCATATAAAACTATAATGTATCTTTCAAATTAAATGATTTGGTAGATTTGTTTTGCTGTAATCCCATTTTGGTTTAGTGACACCTATTGTGAGACACTCTGTAGTGTCGGCAGATAGGGTTCTCTACACTCACCGTCGCCACAAAAAGACGGCCGTTTCGGGTTACACTCAACAATCACTGTGGTGTTCCGGAAGGAAAACCACACGTTTCTTTGGCTTTTTGATTATGATGATGGGGATGGTTGATTGCAAGTGGAAGGCGCTATAAACACAATTTAGAAATAGGGCATTTCCAGGTCCAATGCATTAGATTTTTTTTTTAATTGAAACACTATTTCAGTAGTTGATTTTCTTAGTGGCACATTTGTTAAATGATATAAATATTTGAAATACTAGGTTCACCACGTAGAGCTGATTCGGTGCGAAAATAAATTGTAGATGTGACAGGATGGCAGTTATATCAACTGACGAATCGAGCCCTACAAAAACAATACTGTTCTTTGACTAGAGAGTATGAACAAAAGTATTGTAAAACACTAAAGTCGTCTTCAACTTGCAAATCGAGAACGAAAGGACAAATTAAAGAAAATAAGGAACGAACTCACCAAAGCTTCGAAGTGATCAATAAAGTTTACAAATAGGACGGATTACTTAATGGGGATTTATAAACCTTTCATTGAGGTTTGATCATTGATTAATTGTCAATTTCAACAACAAAAATTTCTCATCCAAAATTAGTTAACTTAGGGAATGAAAATCAGTATTTGAAACAGACTTACATGTAAGCGGATGTTTTTAACGAAGAATCAAGCATAATTTTATTATAAGGAGGTCGCGTCGATTCGATTCTTCATCTATCGTGGAAGTGCTTGATGGCACGATCCCAGCCGCCGTACCATCACAGGAGGGGGGCAACACAGAAATAGAAGCGGAAAAAGAATTCAATCGACACCTCACACTCGCACCTCAATACACGCGTGGATAACATAGGCACTAGAGTGGTTCAGAAAATCGATTCAGTTCCACGCCACTCAATCGATTTCAAATCTCGTCCTGATCATTTTCCCGAAAATTGCACTAATATGGTTGTGAACTCAAACTGCTCTGGCCATTTGAAGTTTCCATGGAAATTACTGTGGGAAACCCCAACATTTCTGTCCTTGTCTTTTTAGCTCGTCGGCATGATGACATTCGAGGATGTCTGATATCTGTACCTTCGAGATTAAAGGGCGAACACGAAATTATTGCGACACCGAAAATGTCATGCCAATTTTCTTATAATGTTTAGAATCAAACCAAAATTTTAGGGTAGTTTTATACATATATTTACTTCAAAAATCAAAAGAAAAGTTAATCGATGGAGCCTTGAGTGTAAAATTGAACGCATTTTCACATGATGCCTTCCATCAAAGTCTTTACAGTGTCATCCGGTACCAGTTTCTCAGTTTTTTTTCATTTTCTTAACATGTCCTTCTCGTCTTTGACTGTCTTTTTGCTCTTCCGAAGTTCCCGCTTCATCATTGCCCAGTACTGCTCCAACGGGCGCAGCTCCGGACAGTTTGGCGGATTCATGTCCTTCGGAACAAAATGGACAGAATTGGCCTCATACCACTCCAGGACATTTTAGAATAGTGGCATGATGCCAAATCTGGCCGAAATAGCGGAGCTTCGTCGTGCTGCTGCAAGAACGGCAAAAGGCGCTTCTCGAGGCACTCAGATTTGTAGATCTCGCCATTTACTGTGCCCTTTGTCACGAAAGGCTCACTCCTCAGTCCGCAAGAGCGGATGGCCTGCCAAATGAGATATTTGGAGGCGAACTTCGACATTTTCTTCTTCTTAAATTTGTCGTCCACATAGAACTTGCTCTTGCCGGTGAAAAACTCCAACCCCGGAATTTGCTTAAAATCGGCTTTTATATACGTTTCGTCGTCCATCACACAGCAGCCATATTTTGTCAGCATCTTCTCGTAGAGCTTCCGTGCCCGAGTTTTAGCCGTCGATTGTTGCCGCTCATCGCGGTTTGGGAAGTTCTGTAACTTGTATGTATGTAGTCCAGCTCTCTTCTTTGCATTCTGGACGTAGCTCTGCGACATGCCGATCTTTTTAGCCAAATCACGGCTTGAGACGTTGGGATTTGCTTTAATCATCCGCTTCACCTTTCGCTCCGTCTTTTTGTTCTCCGGTCCCGGTTTTCTTCCAGCTCCTTTGCCGTGGTCCAACGTCAACCGCTTCTAGAACCGCTTCAACACTCTGGAGACGGTTGAATGGTGAATGTTCAACATTTTTCCCAACTGCCGGTGCGACAGGTCAGGAAATTCCAGGTGTTTGGAAAGAATTTGTTCTCTCGACTCGCGTTGGCTCACTTCCATTTTCGCTGAATCGAAAAACACGACTTCGAGTTTGACAGCACCCCAATGGTAACTAGTATCAGCAAATGTTATTCCTTGTGTTGGTGGTTTCTAGAAGTTAACGTTTGAATCTATCTTCCCCTCTTTGTTTACAAATCAGGTACGTCGTTTTGAATAAGTTGCCGAGATATAATTAACTTGACGTTCAATCGAAAAGTGATCTTCGTCAAAGTTTTTGATGAAAACAAAACAAACTTTTAGGCACAGCTATCAAACATTCTCGCAGTTCGAGTTCACGTCGAAATGAGCGGGGTGGTGCTGAATCGATACCTTGAACCGCCCTAATAGGCACTCGTTTACACAATGCAACATGACAATCGGATATTCCCATGTGCTCTTCAGTCTAACGACCATAATTTTCCCATTGGCATTTCGCTTCTTATCCCAGTCTGCTTTTAACTACGACCCTAGCTCAAATGGGTGTTGTTTTTTTTTACTTTGGCTCGAAGCATCATGTTGTCACGTATAGATTTGGTCGTGTTGTGTTCAAATTTACGACATTGAAATGAGTTTATAATGAGCCAGTAAGTCGGGAATAATCTTAATTTGTCGACACCGACACACGACGATGTGAAGATTTATATGCCCTGCTGGTAGCTTTGGGCAAAGGCGCGTGGTTAAAACGGGACTTGATTGATATGTTCTCCGGTTTCGGAACAACTTTCTCGTAGTTGTATTTTTCCAAAATTTAATGACTTACAGTCTCGATTTTTACAGTCATTCAATATTCACCTACCACCCAAAAGAAACCTCCACCGCCGAGCGAAATTGATTACACTGCTTACTTATTCCACGTTGTTTCGCCCATAAAGCGCAAACCCACCGGAATCGAAACCCGACGAACCAGAATTCCGATGCATCAAATTTTTCAATTGCGCGTGCAAACCCATTCCCACACACCATCATAGCAACCTGTTCTGCTTCTTCTCAAACAAATCCCCTTGGTAATACGGCTAGAAAATCACTGTTTTGATCAATGATGATGGCAGTTGGGTTGAGGTTATTACACAAAGCGCGCTTTCGTGCGGGAAGACGAATCAATCCGTCGAAGTTATTAAAATCGTTCGCTGCAAAGTCGCACTCCACTGCCGCCGGGTCGAATCTAATCGGTTTTCCAGCTTCGCTCAAGCCGATCAAAATCGACCATTCCGGGCGATTGGCGGGAAAGACGAAAACGAAGCTCATCAAGTTCTTCTCCCGTCCTCCGGTATGATGCGTTTGGAAATGAAAATGACCGGAAGGGGTAATCATTACACCTTCCTCAATCTCGGGTTTCCCGCTAGACGTGACGAAGAAAAAAAATGAAACAAAGCACTTTTTGGATAGCTTTGAGGGTCTGCTACCTGTCATCGCCGGATAGTTGAAATAATTTGAAGTTACCCCTTTCTCGACGAGACCCTACATGGCACGTGATGATTCATGAGAATTAGTCTCGCTCGACGAAGGTCACTATAACCAGAAACCGCGTCACCGTTTCGGTCTGCCGGGTGCTCTCCTGCTTCGAAAAAAAAGGTACTCTACGTTAGGCACTCGTACTAGTTGGTGTCTTATGTGCCACATGCTTATGTAGCTCTAGTACGGAGATGATTACGTACTCTTTTCACGTTTGTTGTTGTCCCGGTTTTGGGGATACCAACCGCAACCGCAAAGCACCAGTGAGCAAAAAATACAAAATAGGAAAAGAAATGAGAGGTGATAAAACTGAGGGAAAAAAAGGAGATAAAGTAGCCAGTTTGGTCGAATCGTGCTTAGGTGGTGTGGTGGCTATTACGGGAGAACTGCGTCGGTTGGTTTTGTGGGCAAATGATGGCGAAAAGGAAATAATTACCCTACGACCGACGGATAAAGCCATCGCAGCGGGTGGCTTGGAAATTCTGGGTTATGTGATTTCCAAGGGGGGCAACCTGAGGTTTTCAAATACGGGGCAGAATTAATTGGTAACGGTACAGTTGCTGCGTGAGAAGGCTAATCTAGATGGAGGCAAATAGGGCTGTCCATTGGGCGTTCTGTTCTGGTAATTGGATTGCTCTATGGTAGAAAGTATAAAACTTTCGGATTTGATGTATTCGAGAGAGGTTAACTACACATAATGATCTGGTCCCCAATTGCTAATTTCCTCAAAATTCCGCTTTATTATACCGTTCTAATTCAAATTTCGGACAGCTTCATATTTCGGACACCTTAGTACACTGTAAATATGACATATGGTACACATGTGTAAAATACATCACGATAGCTAGGTACCTACTTTAAACTCCCCTCTTAAGTTTCCAATCATTTTAATTTGAAAAAACTATTAAATTCAAACAAAGGAGGTTAACATATAAATGCTCGTCTAACGATCTTTGAAATTTGACGTTTGCTTAGCGGTTCCAGTAGTAATTCACGATTTGTTCGCGGGTGAATTTCTTGTGTGATTCAATTAGTTTCAATTGCTAGTATAGTCTACATATTCAATTTGGTAAGTATTTAACGGTCCACTGATGTTTGTTTTTTAATATAATCAATATTTCGCTCAAAAATTAAGAAAATCAGGTGTCCGAAATATGAGTCTTATTTTTGCACTACGATTCGTATTTCGGACAAAGAAATTCAATATGACGACTACCACCTAATTTCCAGATTATTATGAATGAGAACCGCAAATCCCTTGCGCTGAACTGGCCGGCTTGACGTTTCGCAAGGGCTCAGTAGGGATTCTTTATCAAGACCGGAAGCTAAGAGTCAGTTCCATTGTGGTAATATCACATCTTTTATTTCATAATTTTAGATCATCAATGGAACTTTTAGTATTGTATGATAATTTAAAAAAATAAATTTCTCGTGGCTATGATACATTGTCTAAACTTTCAGGTTTATAACGGGATACGAAAGTCCATCCATCGATTAGAATTGTTATTATCATTTATATTATGACATATCTTCACTATATTTTATATGCTATTTTAACGGGTGTCCACTAAATAATGAGAACGAAAAGAATGGGTCAGGAAAAAAATACCAGTGAAGTTTTGTTCAAACTGATTTATTTTATTAAAAGGGTCAACTTAAATCTTCAAACTAAGTTTAGTGAATATTGTCATATGGTCCGTGGTCCGCCGTGCGGCGCAGCTTAGTCGTTATGCTGGAACATGACCGTTGGACGGCAGCCACATCGATTTTTCGGATGCAGCTTTTGATCCTGTTGGTAAGTTGCTTGGTGTTCTTGGCCTTCCAATTATCCTTGTATACCATGGAGCTCAAAAGACCGAAGAAATCCTCGATAGGACGGCACTGTGGCAAATTTGTCGGATTCCGGTCTTTTGGGACATATGGTATATTTTGGCTCTCCAAAAACGTTAGCGTTTTTTTTGCGTAGTGCGATGATGCCTTGTCCGGCCAAAACACGTATTTGCCATCCGAGTGATGTTGTTTAAGAAATGGGATGAGTATTTTCTGCAAACACTCTCTTTGGTACACCTCCTGGTTGATGGCCAAACCGCTTGGTTTGAACCACGGCTTCGAAATACCCTTATCGGATATTACGATGTATAACATAACCTTCGATTCAAATTTGTGCTTGAACTTATACATTACTTTTGGAGGAGTAGTAGATTTGTCCTTAGTGTAGAATCGGTCGTTTCCCGGTATCTGAGACTTCGAAAGAGGAAAGTAGCTTTCGTCGTCCAGAACGAAAGATTTTCCGCCGTAATTCCGAGTCATCCAGCGGCATTGGGATTTCACGGTTTGAATCTGCTCATCTGTGTACTCTGGGGATCTGGTTTTCTTTCTACACACTATTCCTTCTTTCTTTAGCGTCTTGCAGATGAGTGACTTCGAACAATGGAACTTTCGGGCTGCTTCCCGTTGACTTACCGAATCCTTGTTGTTGAACATGCTGCGCAGCGAGCGGAGCGTTTTCTCATTCATTATTTTCGCTGGACGGCCGCAACCTTTCTTCCGGGTTACTCTCATGCATGCCAGAATACGGTATACGGTGGATACCGGAACTTTTTCACGACAAAAATGGTCCACCGTGTATTTTTTTCCACGATCTTCGTTCGCTTGAAAGAATTGTACAACGCGCGCGCGCAGTTCTTCCTGTTTCGACGGCATGCTGAACACGACTGAACATGTTAGAGTGAAATAAGAGTGTATGAAAATTTTCTGGAGAGTGCAACGATTCATTCATCTAAAGTGACATTTCTATGCGGCCGTTTTTGTTCTGATGGAAAAGTATTGAAATCATTCTCATTTTTTAGTGGACACCCGTTATATGACATTTTCAGGTTCGCATTTATGCATCTTTGTAGGTTTTAGCTCACGTAACCCACGTTACGTATCTGAAAAGAGATTTTTAACGTTTTTGAGAAAGGATCATATTTTTTTTGTGGATTTATTAATTTTCCTTGTTTGGCATTACTCATACTTATATGAAAGTTATTTCTCCTTATTGTTAGCTTAAATTTTCTTTGCTATTTTGCTAGGCTGCCAGGTGATTTTTTTTTATCATATCAACAAATGTTTTGGTCAGTTTAGAACCATGTATCCTGTGTATTCTTCCTTTAATATATTTGTACATATTTATTATTTAGCTTTTTATACATTTATTTTTTTTACTTTTTACTAAGCTTTAATCAACGTTTTCATCAACATGTTTTTGCACATTTTCAGAAAAAAAAACGAGCCTGGAGGCCGTGGCCTTTTTCTTGTAATGAAGCGTCAATTCTCCATTTTCATTTAATTACACTCTATTTATTATTGCTCACCCATCAATTTAAGTAACTTTCAGGAGCAACAGGAAAAACTTTCGTACAATATATTTAGGCAACGGGCGGCGGCAATCGACAGCGGACAAACTAAAGACTGTATTCGATGAAATTTGGACACACGCAACTGTTCGTAACTTTTTAGCGTGTGGGTAAAAATTATTGAAATTTTAACTGAATGTATTTCATTGTGTTGTGTCAATTGTGTAATGAGTTTCGTGAAAATCGGTCGAGTGATATCAGTGATGGCTTCGAATGAAGAAATACTGCGCCAAAAAATTTTGGGCACTCACTTCGAAAACCCAAACGCTTCTCATCGATGGATCGGAAAACAGCTCGGAATCGCACATTCAACCGTATCTCATGTGATCAAAACGTTCAAGGACCGTAAGACAACCAAGCGGAAAAATGGTAGTGGCAAAAAACGTGGCACATCAAATCCGGAGAAGGCCAGGATGGTATTGAACCAATTTAAGCGTTATCCCAACATTTCGATCAGGGATGTTGCGAAAAAGGCGAAAGTTTCAGTTTGTTTTGTGCAGAAAACAATGAAACGTTCTAGATTACATGTGTACAAGGTCCAGAGGGCACCGAACCGGAGCGATAAACAGAACTCGGTGGCCAAAACTCGTGCAAGAAAACTGTACAGGGAGTGGCTCACAAAACCGTTCTGCATTGTGATGGACGATGAGACCTACATTAAAGCCGACACCAAACAAATGCCAGGACAGGAACACTACGTCGCCACCTCTAAGTTGGCCGTTCCGGAGAGTGTACGGAAGAAGAAACTGTCGAAATTCGCCAAAAAAATTCCTTGTCTGACAAGCGATCTGCGGATGTGGCAAAATGAGTCAGCCCTTCATCACCTCTGGGACCGTCAACGGACAAATCTACAAGGACGAATGCCTCCAAAAACGACTTCTGCCCTTCTTGAGATCTCACGATGGCCCGACACTGTTTTGGCCGGATTTGGCTTCTTGCCACTATGCCCGGCCCGTCTTAGACTGGTACAAAGATAATAATGTAGTTTTTGTACCAAAAGACGTCAACCCTCCAAACACTCCGGAACTTCGCCCAATTGAAAAATTTTTGGGCTATCATGAAGGCAAAGCTCGTTAAAACTCCAAAACTGATAGAAAATGAACTTGAACTAAAGAAAGTGTGGTTAAAAGTAAGTAAGCAAGTCGGTCCTATCATTGCCCAAAATTTGATGAAAGGGGTCAAGGCAAAGGTGCGGGCATTTGGGTTGGGAGAAGAGGTTCAATAAACCAATGATGTCAAAACTTAACCATTTAGTAGTACTTTATTTCCAGAAAGTTTGAAAAGAATCGGGCTCAAGGAAAATTTTTGGTGACCTATTTTGTGTGTCCAAATTTCATCGAATACAGTCTTTATTCAAACCCAACGAGTGCTTTTCTCATTGTCCTCCAAACGAAGTCAACACAAACCCATTTGAACAGTCTTTTTCTAGACTAAAGAGTTGAAGAATTTTCTGTGGCTAATTACCCTGAACCAGTGACCAAATCCAGATTGTTCGCTCCACCGTTACCAGGTGTTGGAGCTCATCGAAGAGGATTCCCATGCACGGGCATCTGTTATACTGAAATAAATAATCAATTTTGTTGAATTACGTCAACCTTGTTTATGCTGACTTTATCGTAGTGTCCGAAATTTATCGTAGACATGCTTTAGTCTTCCGTCTTTATTTTGCAGCTTTAATAATTTAAATGTTTCATTTAATGCGAACACATACATTCAGAATACATCCGAATGAACTCGAAATTCACGTCACGCGTAAAATCCGTTTTTTTTTATGAGTGTACATATATCTGATATAAGGGTGTAAGTAAGGTGTGGCCCAGTTAGAATTGGAACATAGACTATTGCGCATATTTCGGATATACATCAACAAAATAGAATTCTGTTTTAACTAAAATGTTCGACTTTATGTGAACTTTAGAGGGAAAATACAAAAAAAAATTAATCATCTGGATTTTGAAGAAATTTGCGGATGTTTCCCGGAATATGTTTCATCAACCAGCGCACATTATTCTCATCCATCGTTTTGGCAATCTTATTCCACTTGGTTCTCAATTCTTTGATGCTTTTGACGATACTGCCATTCATCTTCAGCTTCCTCTTCATAATAGCCCAAAATCTCTCTATCGGTCTGAGCTGGGGACAGTTTGGTGGGTTGAGTTCTTTCGGTATAAACTAAATTCCGTTGGTTTCATACCACTGTAGCACTGTTTAACTGTAATGGCAGCTTGCAAGATCTGGCCAAAACATGACAGGTTCATTGTGGGATCTGATGAATGGCAATAATGAGTGTATCGAATATAAGCTACCCACATACATTTGCGTTGTACGCATGTATTTGTGATGGTTTTTTATGCTCTGAACACTGCATGCTGTGCGTTTGACTGTCAGCTTTCTTTTGTTTACTTGTTTGTGCGGTTCAAATTCTGCGTTTTCAAAATGTCGCGTATTGAAAAGGAAGTGAAAATTAAGGTTCTGGACACATGGCTAAGTGAGAAGGGTATTACTATGCGAAAATTGGCGAAGCGGTTTGGAATTCATCATGCGAGTGTTAAAACCATCATTAATAAGTTTGGGGAACACTATTCTTTGGATGAGCTACCAGGAAGAGGCAGAAAACCCGGTTCTTCCAACCCGAAACTGGAGCAGAAAGTGGTATCTCTAATCATGAAGAACAAATCAATGTCAATACGTGATTTGGCCAAAAAAGCAGGAACGAGTGTCGGAATGATCCAGCGTATCAAGAGGCGAAACCACCTGAAGACCTACAAGAAGCAGAAAATCTCGAAAAAAAGTGCAGAACAGAAGAAGCGAGCAGCAACAAGGGCCCGGAAATTGTATTCGCGTCTTTTGCAGCGTCCGGATGCATGCGTTTTGATGGATGATGAGACCTATGTAAAGGAGGACTCAAAAACCCTTCCATTTCCACAATACTTTACTGCCGTCGTTGGGGAGGATGTGAGCGATGCGGACAGGTCGATTCAAGTGGAGAAATTCGGTCGAAAGGTACTGGTATGGCAAGCAATATTTTCCTGTGGTTTGAAGTCAACCATTTTGTACACTACCGGAACTATAAATGCGGAAATCTATCGATCTGAGTGTCTTCAGAAGAGATTGTTGCCTTTATATAAGAAGCATAGTACACCTCCACTGTTTTGGCCGGATTTAGCGTCGGCTCACTATGCCAAAACCACTCTCAATTGGCGTGCGGAAAAGGGTATAGATTTCGTTGAGAAAAATATCAATCCACCAAGTTGCCCTCAGCTTAGACCCATCGAACGTTACTGGGCAATCGTGAAGAGGGTCTTCAAGAAGACTGGTAAGGCAGCTGGGAACATGCAGGAGTTCAAAAAAATTTGGGCTCAAGCGTCTAAAAAATGCGATGCAACACTTGTCCGGAACTTGATGAAGAGCATTCGATCCAAAGTTCGAAAATTCGTGAAGGAATAACTTAAATTTCATTCGGTCTTCATTATGTTCAAGTTTAACCTCGTACAATAAAGGATCAATTTTTTGTATGAATAAAATATCGGTTTCCAACATAATTTGAAAGAAAGTTTTTGGATAGCTTATTTTCGATACACTCCTTATTCGCTTTTGGAGACATTCCGTTCTGTACTGCTCTGAATTAAATGTCTTATCAGTTATGAAAACCTTGGTCTTCCTACCGCAGCGACAGATGCCTTGCCAAATCATGTATTTACGTGCAAATTTTTATCTGCAAACACAAACTTGAATTTGGCAGGAACATCTCCCCGAGATGTAGCCAAGTAAAATTTTTGTCCCGGTAGCTGTTTGAAATCGGCCTTTACATAGGTTTCATCATCCATGAGGAGACAGCCATTGAATTTTGTCAACACCTGATCATACAGTTTTCTGGCACGGACTCGGGCCACTTTGTGCTGCTTTTGATCCCTATTTGGTTGTCTACAGGCACGGTATGACTTGAAGCCTTCCCGGAGACGAATCCGTTGCACGGTACTGCGTGCGGCGCGAAACTTTTTGGCCAAATCGCGGTCTGAGATGTTGGGGTTTGCCTTAATGTTCTTGATGACTTTGTTCCGCAGTTGACGGTTGACGGTACCCGCCCGACGCTTACTTTGAGGCTTGCGATCCGTCGACAAAGTTTCTCTGTACTTTTTCAAAACACGCCACACGGCATTTCGGGGAAAACCCAACACTTTAGCAAGTTTTTGCCCAGACCAGGAAGGGTTTTCCAAATGATTGCGCACAATTATTTTTCTTCTTTCTTCTTCCATTTTGTATTTCTCTGAAACACGTTCGAACTGCACCGTGGAAAAAACTTCTGATGTTGTTATTGTTATACGGAACACATAAGATGTCATAGTTTACAAATCCGACCACTAGGGTCGATGTAAGAATCAAACATGTTTTTGATCCTATCTGGAAAATTTATAAATTTATAAATTTAGTCAGAAGTGTTCCAGCAACAGCACTGCGAAATTTTCCTTTGCTAATACTAACAATCTTCCTAAGAAGAATACTTTACATAACCTTTTGATTGCTAGCCTTAGAAATCCACTGGCTAACAGTTGAAACTCGTGTGAAGAAATTCAGCTGTTTACCGTACATTGATCCAAGAAACCTTGTCGTTTAATTGTGGAGAAAACCCATACAAGCTGTTGGCACGATTACGTCCATCTAACTCTTGTAAAGCCTTGTAGCAACAATCCATGCGCAAGCTGATGGACTAATTCGCTGCATTCCGAAGAAACGGTCAATGTCAGACCTACGTCAGTCAGACCCATCAAAAGCCAGTAATTTAGTCGCTGCAGATTAGTGCCGCTACATGCATGCGTGAAACTCGAGGATAATTTAGCTTTCCATAAAAAGTAACGCTTTTTCCTATGGTCTTGATGAGGTGTCAAAACGTAGAACCATGTATGTTGAATGGATGATGTGCCTCAAGGTTGAAAATGGGCTTGTGCTTCAACACAGATGACGCCGAGTGTATTCAAAACAATTTGCGACTATTCGATAATCTGCCAAGCACTGGGTCAGCGGAGTTAATCGCTGATGATAGACGAGTTCAAATCAATTATAATCATGATTCATTACGGGCTATTAGCGCGCAGGTCAGATGTTTTGCGGCCATTTATCGCAATCTAACGTGATTCTCGGAGACACAGCCGGTCGGTGATTGTGGATAAGCAAGATTAAACCGTACGATTAACGTAAATGACGAAAATAGGGCCATCAATCGCCAGTTCAACTCGCACGAACTGAACCCGGTGACCAACAGATTAGGTCTCGTGTTAATAAATCTTACCGTTAACGACTTCGTCGCCGTAGATGGCGGTAAATCAGAGCGAATTCTCCTCGACATCGCAATTACCGCTTACGGACTCTGTTGCAAATGGGTAAGCTCCCGTAAAGCATAGCAATTTACACACCCACGTGTTCCGGTTTCTTGTCGTTCTTCATTCGCTGCGTGGTGCGTGTGGCATGGATCATCTTGATGCTCTTCATATCAGGAATGCTGTTGAGTCGTGACCCAGTTGGCATCGTGGATTAATTGTGCCGAGAGTTTACTACGATGATTGAATGGCGGGACTGACACTGAGCAAATGGGTTGTGTAATTAAACAACAAAAGATTTTACCTTGCCGAGAAGAATTTGCACGACAGCAGCAGGTCACTTAGACAAGATTATCAGTGACTATTTGTTTATTAAAATTATTTGATAATTCTAAACGCAATCTAACAAATACAATGAATATTTTTTCAACGAAATCGTATCAACGATGTTGTTATATTTAGCAGTTATATTAGATTCTTTTTCGGGAGGATATGATTTATGATGTTCCGAACCCTTCCTTTATCGGTGTATGCTACGACGCACATGGAAGCAGGAATGTTCTCACAGTGCCCATCGGAAAAGGACCAATATCATCTCTTGACTTCAAACCAAGTTAAGATCGTACACCTGGATCGGGAACGACAACCATAACCTGCCTGTTGGACGTGTGGAGCGCGCAAAAGTCGAATCTTAATTGCGTGAGAGAACGTCGGATGGCTCATATGGCGTGCCCTATTGTGCTCAATCCGGCGCCATTTCTCCTGGTCCAACATAAAAAGGTACACACGACACGTGTGGGAAATTGGAACGAATCGTCAACTTCATTGTTGCGCATTCGTGCCTTCAACCAGACGAGCGTCCAAATATGGGCATGACAGCAGAGCCGAGACCCCTGGATGGACTAATTTGTGCCGGCCATCTGATGAGTTTGATGGTGTTCTTCCTGTTGGTGTGCTTCTGAAGGACCGAGCGAAGATAATTGATCTCCCACCAGTCGTCGTCAGTGATGACTTATTTTGAGCAAGCCATCAAGAAGACCCGTTCCGTCTCAGCATCTTGTCAACATCAGCGAACAGATTGATGACGCTATCGTGATTCATTATGATGATGGCCACAGACGGAGCCAAACGAAACGGTGAACTGGCGATACGTCTTTTGGTCAATTGATTTCAATTGATTTAGAGAGGGCTCGCTGGAAATGGCACACAATGTTATTGTCATGAATGAGTCGGGCACGATATGCGATACGGTTCGCAGATTGAAATTTAAGTAAGTGAACCAAAGCGGGGTGACGAATCTTAAGGGAGTGAATGACATCATTGATGGGGAAATTTGATATGATGATATGAATGTGATATGAATACCTAAATTGTTGCGAAACGGAGTGTTCTAACGTTGATCTTCTGGGAACCATTATTACTAAGATATGACTTGCTTTGGCCAGTTGAAGATCAAGGTTGATTGGCACAATGACAATCAGCTTGTAAAACTGTCATGGCGCAAAAATTGTGCAGAGATTTTTTTAATTTCTTATAACTGCTCCGTTTAATTATAGTGAAATTCAAAGCAGAATTTCTTCTTGCCATCCGTCTACACTTACATACAAAACTACGGGATAGAGACATTGACGTAGGAATCGGAGGTACTGGGAGTGTTAGGTACCCTCAAGTTGCCCCTGAGTTATTGCTTTCGTATATGATGTGATGGAAAAGGGCATCTTTAATCACCTTCTCTCACAATCGGCCAGGCAAGGCAAATATGAGCATGAGCATGAGCATGCTTGACCGCCCGCGGTTGCTACTCTGTTATTGCCAGATCAACTGTAATTACACAGAGAACCAACAGTTGATGATACATCCTCAAACTGTAGAAACTGTTGATCCAAGGCAATTGCAGCGCCGGCCTCTCCCAAATGCAAGTCAAATAAGGAAAGGTTAGGAATACGTTGACGTGATACACTTTATACTTAATTAGAAGCCGAGAACACCTTTGCACTTCCACGAGAAATAACTGGGATGTTGGATAAAAAGGTTGGTTTGTCAGAATTGGTCGTTCGGGTAAACGATACACTTAATTCATGCGAGTTCTAGTAGTCTAGTTATACATTAGACCAGTATCCGATTTGTACCGGATTGTACCAAAAGTACAAATAGCCGCTTTGAACCGAATTAAGTAAGCATGCTGTTGAGGCCGCGCACAAAGTGCAATAGTGATTTTTCACTGGTAAAATAAGGTAAATTTTAGGTAACGCTTGAGAGCCGATTTGGACCGATTTAAACCAACAGTCGGGGCTATTGGGTTTTTCATTGGGAATACAGGGTTATTTTATAAAGCTTGAGAGCCGATATGGACCGATTTAAGCCAACAGTAAGGATGCTGTTGGGGCCACATACTAAGTGTGGTGGTGGTTTTTCATTGGAAAAACGAGGTAATTTTTATAACGCTTAACAACCCCGCTCGATTTGTATCGATTTAAACCAACAGTAAGGGCATCTTTAACGGCGGTCCAAATCGTGGTTTGGATTTTGTTTTTTAGACCAAACGCAAAAACATCGCTGCACCGGTTTTGTAAATTTTGTTTTTTACCGGATCTATTTTGCATCATTTGAAATCTGGTATATGTTTTGATATATTCTTGCAGCAATTTGAAACAAGAAAAATACCGTTCCTAAACACTACACGCTACTTAATAATACCAATGAATGAGTTAAATTTCAGCTTTTACTAAACAATAACTCAACTTTATTCAGTATATTCATGAGTATATTATGAGCTGAAAAGTGGCCGTGTTTGGTGCGGGCGATGTTGGCACCGGAAAGAGAGTGGTGTTGCTCGGCTCGGATGCTGGAAATTACCTTAAGTTGCTCACGGTGCTAGCAAATTGTCTTTTCGATTAATTCCTGAATGACGAATGGTTCTCTTAGATTTTTACAGCCACCACATTTTCCGGAAAACGCTGACTAGTTCGAAATGAGGAGGCTCCCGTAATTGTGGCTGTTGTGGATTTCACGGCTAATTTGATGGCAAATTCCGATTTCGAATACTATTTCGATTGCTCGGAAATTAAAAGTAATGAAGTCTTCAAAGTGAACAATCGGTTTATTGATGGATTGGTCATGATTAGCACTCGCAAATACAGATACATTTTAGAGAAGCCTGTTATATAGAACCTTTTGGCTGGTTTACTGAGGACCAGGATATTCAGGCTTATCTTCGGGGGGAGAGAACACATTTTCCTATGACAGTTTTGGTAAGATTTCTGGGGGAAACCGATGATATCTTCAAGATAGATTCAATTCGTATTTATCGGAGAAAGAGTTCGAAAAATCGTGGATTTTTCCAGGAATTGTATTTAAATATTATATTATTCAATTGCATATTCTACAGCTTTCAAACAATCCTATGCACTTTTCGGCAGTCACATGAATTAAAGAATGCTCAAAAAATACTTAGAAGTTTCCTGAATTTCTGAGACGCTTTCTGAAATTCTGGAAAATTTCCCGATCTTTGGGGAAGTTCTCTGAAATTCTTGGAAGATCCCAATACTTCTGAGAATTTTCCTGAATTTCTGGGACGTTTTCTGAACATCTGAGATGTTCGCCGAACTTCTGCAATGTTTTCTGAACATTGAGGAAGTTCCCTGATCTTTGTGGACGTTCCCTGAAGTACCCTAAATTTCAAAGAAGTTTCTTGAACACCTACAAGTTTCCTGAACTTCTGAGAAGTTCCCAATACTTTTGGGAAGTTTCATGAACTCCTGAGAAGTTCTCTGCAAACTTTTGAAAAGCTTCAGAAATTTCTGGAAAGTTCTTTGAACTTATGGGATGTTCTCTAATTTTCTGGAAAGTTCCCTGAACTTTAGGGAAGTTCTCTGAAATTTTGGAAAGTGTCCTGAGCATCTTGGGTAGTGCTATGAACTTCTGTGAAATACCCAAAATATTCTGATAAGTTTTTAGAACTTCTGAGAAGCTCTAACTTTTGGGAAGTTCCCTGATTTTCTGAAATGTTTCGTGCTTTTCCCTAAACATCAGTAATAACCGCAAAACTTCTCGGAAGTTTCCTGCATTTCTGAGAAATATCCTGAACTTCTGATAAGTACTCTGAGTTTCTGGGAAGTTTCCTGAATTCATGCGATTTTTTTCGAACTTTTGAGAAGCATTTTGCTTCGTCAGTTTTCGCACCTCTTCCGGTGTTGGGGGACACAAATACTTCGGGCCGTAAGTCTTCGGGATAGCTTTGCAAAAAAATCCACAGGGTCAGGAGGCTGGTTGACTCCCAAATCCTCACATTTTCGTAAAGAGAACTAGCTGAGGAACCGTACGCCAACATCCGTAAGGCTGCGGTGCACTTTTGTAATTGGCTCAGGCCGACTTTTCCAGCTGCATCGCAACATAGCTGGAAAAAGTCATCAGATGACTAGTTGTCGCATAATGTCCAGGAACATTTCCTTTGGCATGCGGAAACGACGAAGAAAGTGCTTCTCGTCGTAGGGCAGCGTGTCGCTAAAGTAGTTCTGCAACAGCTTCTGATGATTAGGCCAAACGAAAGAGCGCCCGGTTAAAAATAACCATACAATTACATTACAATAATATTGAATACCAGTAAAATCTATTGCCGACCATGAATCATATTGTTCACGTTGAGATTAATGAAAAATTCATATTGTCTTCACAATAGATCTACTATTCACCCAAAGTGCTGGAATTTTCAACAATTGTGAAACAATACAATCAATAGTAATTGACTCAGATTTGTTCGGGCAAAAATGATTTTATCTATAGTTAAGATACATAACAACCCCCTTATTCCATTGTCGATGTCTCAACTTACATTAAAGTCTATTGTATGGAAACAATAACACCTGTTGTCATCTTATTGTCATGAACAATACTATTGTAAACACTAATGATTCTATTGTATGGTTACAATACATTTAATTGTAAATCTAGGAGAATTTTTCTCGGGCGGCCCGCATAATCAAAAACCATTCCTGTACCATTTCCCTTATTGATGACGACCGTTTCCGTTATTGCTACGACATTTACCCCTATTTAATAGGCAGTTAAGTTCAGTTACCATAGAAAATGGCAATTTTCACGAACAAAATTTGTGCTGTACTCTATGCCATAAAGTTTGTATATGATCCAGACCGAGTGGAGACAGAAAAAAACTATTCAATGACAATATGGCATATGTTGTTAGACAATATGGCATTAACAATATGTGTTAATGTAGAAATTATACTGTGAAAACGAGATTACTCTATTTGATAACAATAACATAAAATGTGATAATATATCTTACATTCTAAGTATAGTTTTGACAATATAGCAAATTGTTTTTCGTTATGCGGGGAGTATTCCTCGTCGTCTGCTAACGACGCACTACTGGCAGTTAACATTATTTAGTCAAACTAATCCTTGGAAAAATGTTGGCGAAAAATCTGCGATCTCTAAAAAAACTTCTGATCTTTGATTTTGAATGATTGACATGATGACAGGTGTTGGCGAGTTTAACAGCAAGAAATACAACACCAGTGCGGGGAACACTAAGTTGGTCTATTTTAGCTGGTTCTATTCAAGTTTAGCTGATGCAAATCAAGTATAAAGTTGTTCCACAAATAGACCACCGCTGAAGATGCCCTAAGGATAGCACGAACATACTAACCACCCATGGTTTGCCACTCCGTTAATTGAGTCAGCTGAAGTTGCACAGAGAACCAACAGAATGTCACTTGAGAGTAGTGAATTTCGCTGAATGTGCATCTCCTGGAGTCCTCATTTATAGGATCAATGCTTGTAGAACAATTAGAGAAGGGAAGGAATGTTACTTCAATACTCGTTGCTAATAAAGGCAGTATAAAATATTTCTCAGGAAAGCAAATTGTTGGTAGGAGGAAAGTTAATAGGCAATGCGATGATTAAGATTCTGACGTAGGACTATTTACAATTAAAAGAAAAACGACAAGAAAATATGATTTGACACAGTTATGATACGAAATTAAATGAAACGAAATATGAGTAATTGGTTGGTTGAAAAAGCTGTTATGCAATATGCAATGTTCATTGGGTTGAACGTTAATCGGATAGTTTTTTGCAACCAATCACTACGCATTAAACAGCACCAAGATTCGACCCACGTTTCAAGCTTGACCTGGAGTCTGTACTTACGCACTTATCCATTGCTTCTGCATCATCCAAGGGTCAACCAGTCGCCAGGGCAGTTCCGTGAGTAACTGACCAAAGTGGGCATAACCAACAATGATTGAAAATTTCGAGTCTGTTGTCTATGGCCCATTTCGTACTTTCCCCCATTCGACATCCTTCTACTCTCCACGGGTCGTTTGGGATCTATCAAGACCTTTCACACTAATGTCGTTCGTAATTCTTCGCCGGCGCCATCTAAAAATAACCGTAAATCTTCGGAGACTCCTTGTTTCCTCAACTACAAGGTACATTATTTTCGTGCTAGGTCATGATCTCTTTTCCCCCAACCATTCGCTGCGGACATCACCGTGAACACAGCACCGGTTTCCAGCCAATAAATTAAACGCTTCAAAGAAAGGCACAATCACAATGGAAGCTATTTAATTAACTATTGATACGGTGATTTCCGCTAACCCCACCGCGTGGTCCGGCTCACATCTAATCTCGCAAGTAACTACATAGCAGGGATGCAATTCCGCTCGCATCTTCCATGTTCCATCTTAAATTCATTAAAGTTTTTCTCGATTTTGTTGTTGTGGCATTCTTCGGCCGGTGATAAGCGTTCGTTCGTCGATCGTAATTTCCTATCCAATTGACGCTTCAACAAGTTTTCTTTCCTTCCATTCGACGCTGGAACACGTTCTGGACATGGAGGCACAGTAAAAAAAAATAGCGATACATTTAGTTACTATTTAGATAGAACGTTCATAATATGGTTCTGGTAACAAAATTGATGAAATGACAAAATTGATCAAATGACGTTTGGTATTAGTTTGTGGGTAGAACGATTTGTTTTTCAAGTGTTACGAAGAGACACACATCAGCAAACGTTTAGATCCGCATTGCTCGAGGATGAAAAAAATGACGATAATTGGTGCAGGTAGTGATGTTTTTCTTTTAATGCCGCGCTTGTCTTTCGCAAGTTTTGCCTTTTGGTTTTTATCACTAATGAGTTGTGTACGGTTGGTGCCAAATGGTTCCCTTATCTGGTGCTGATTGTGGTGTTTAGTAGTTTTGTGGTGAAAAGTGCCCACATGTGTTTTCAGAGAAAATAAACGAGAAGACTTAATTTCTATCTGGGGCTGGTGATTTATACGTTAATCAATCGTTTAAGGCGTAAATCGTTTACTCATTTATGCAAGTTAACTTCAGTTTCATTTCAGTCCCAAAATGTCTCTACACGTAGCAAAGATGTAAATTTTCAGCCAATCCGGCCCACTACATAAACGATTAACTTCTTCCAAATCGCAAAACAATAGCCTATTGAACGCCCTCATCTGCGTCTACGTCGTGATTGGCCAAAGCAAGACCACCACTGCATCTCCACGGCCCGCACAGGCTGGCTGCTGATTCAATCAATCAACCGTGTACCAAAGTCGGTGGAGCAAGTGCACCGGTGAAACGGGAGAAAAATACCGTTTCACGCTTCGATCTGCGGAATCTCTGAAAGAAAGATTCTTTCACCTGCTTGATTCTATTAAACATGTACATTAATTGTACAACACCAGCCTCGCGGAGCGGTGAATACAAACATCCGGTCGATGTTTTGTTGCTGTCTTCAGGAGGCGAGAAAAACCGTTTTGTTTCGCATCATGGTACACGCCATAAACCATTGTATTGCAAGGATCAATGTAGACGAGATCGCATAATCCGCGAAGTAAGTATGTTTACAGTTTGCGGCGTGTTACTTAGCGTGTCTCTAGCAAATCAGAAATGGCATTCGCTGAGAAACGCCCTAATGAAATAAACAATTTTCCACGTTCCATGCGCTTATCCCTGAACGTGAATTCTTCTTTATTCTGAAGTCTACAACACTCGGTCCATTTGCCAAGCTGTTGAACGATGGCTCAGTCGCCTCTTTTTTTACAATCCTCAACGATAGAAAGCGTGAGAATGCACCATTCACTCCCACAAACCACAGCCAAGCCAAGGCCTGGATAGCAGCAAGAACGAAACGAAAGAAACTCATTAAACTCGTGTTAAAAGTCAAATAATGACAAACTGCCACTTAGTCAAATCAATAGCTCAGCCCCGCTCCGTTCTGCGCTGGGATGCGACCGGGATGCATGCGAGAAATTGGAATCCATCGATTCACAACACCAAATGGATGATATACAGTGCGACAGTAAATGGGTGCGCTCTAATTCGATTTGCCCGCTAATGACTCCCTTCGGTTGGCTCAACTGATTACTTTCCTTGAGGCGACGATGACGACGTATTTAGTCTGCACATATAGAAGGATGACTATTGGGTTAGGATTACATTGCCCTACAAGCTTTAATGGAGTGTTATTATTCACCCACTGGCGACGATGAGTTGCGTTTGGGGGTGGCGGAAGGACGCTGATTGAAATGGCGTCTCGATGGCGTCGATGATAGGATACGGAACGGACATGTAGCGACCGCACACATACGGCTAGTATGAATAGTCTAATATTTGCTTAGGCAAAACTTGAACGACCAGTCGCCTATTTGACGGATAAACAATGAGGAGTCCATAAGATGTCGAAACGATAACATTCGAACGCGGCGGGCGTGAGTACATTGCATTGATGGAAAGGCATTTGACAGGGTATTGCAAATCGGGGCGAGCCATCGATTTGCGATTCAACGATGACGGGTTGTTTACTTTGGAAGAATTGGATTATTCGGTTGAGATTTGAATGCATGATCGTTGTTTGAGTATCACTTCAGAAGTTTGTGCAGGATCATGGTAGGTTTGAAGGTTTGAGCCAAACTCGGTTTATTGATGCGATAGGAAAGGGGGTTCATTCAACTATTGCCGGACTGTGCACAACTGTACTCTTAAAGCCTGTCCACGTTACATTTCGGACACCAAAGTAGCAACTGTAGCAACCGTGTTTGCAGCCATTCTTTCTCGTACACATCCTTATTGATAGTGCCGGTAGAGACGAAACTTTTAGATTTTCGACCACAACGACATATGGCCTGCCAAATCAAATACTTCTTCGGGAATTTGGACACCTTCTTTTTTCGGAAATGCTCGGCAACGGCGTTCCTTTGCATTGCGGCATAAAAAGCCAGACTCAGAAGCTGTTTAAAGTCTCCGAGTACGTATGTTTCGTCGTCCATCATGATACAAGAAAATGTTTGCAAAACATTGGTGTAAAGCTCCTTAGCACGACTATTTGCAGTGAAAGTTTGCTTGTCATCACGGTTGGGCACTTTTTACACTTAGTACGCCTTCAGTCCTTGCGTCAGCTTCACTTTTCGTACGTATGATTTTGACTTCCCAACCTTGCGAGCTACATTTCGCACAGAAAGATTGGGATTTTTCTCAATAATGGCAACCACCTTCTTGTCCATATGTCGAGAGCATACTTTTCGATTTGTTCCACTTCCAACCTTCCGATCCACAGTCAAGCGCTGGTCAAATGATTTGCAAACACAAAACACGGTACTTTTCGGTTGTTTTAGTTTCTTGACAAGATCGCGTACCGATAAATTCGGATGTTGCTGCCGTTCGTACAAAATGCGTTTGCGCACTTCCATTTGATTCGACGCCATTCTACTGAATGTAACAAGAATGTAAACATGTTGTACCACGAAATAGAATGGAGAGTTTCGGCTGTCATATAAGTGAAGCGTTTCAGCGATCCGTGAAATAATTCAAAATCTAAGCTGAAAAAAAGTGTCCGAAATCTAACGTGGACAGGCTTTAGAAAGCAATATGGTATCTGGTAGGGCTCTCGATATAAACCATAAACTATTTGGAAAAAATATACAGTGACCGGCGAAAAAAAAAGATCGATAGAAAAAACCCTTTTTATAAGTCCTGTAGATATCAGAACCATTCTATTTACACATGCTCAGTTTCTTTTTGACCCATTTGACAAGTTTCACACACATATTCCAATATACTCGTTAATTTTAATTTACTGCCGTGAAACGCATATCAGTCCCATCTATGCTTGCTTTCCTATTCATATGGGACTGGTATGCGTTTCACGGCAGTTTACCGCTGACGGAATACTTAATTATCTCTGTTTGAGGTATGGCAAAAAAAAAAGATCATTCATCAGAAAAATAATTTTACGTGTAGAATCCGCTGATATACCCCCCCGTAAATCACTGCTTTGACGTTTCATTGTTTACATCCGCCTCAAAGTTAAAGTTAAAAAAGTAAACCCATGAGATATGTAGTGAGCCGTGGTGCAGTTCAGAGGATTTTTCCGAAGCACCAGAAGCTTGGAAGTGGTGCTGATCGGCCGGTACGTGAACGAAAATGTAAAACGGATCACCGAGAGGACCGTAAAATCATCCGAGAGATCAAGAAAAATCCGTTTATCACCATACGAGAAGTGAAAAAGATACTGAGCCTTCCGATTTCGCTCCAATTCGCCAGAACCCACATAACTAAGCCCCTGGAGTTCTGGAAACGTGTTGTGTGGTCGAACGAATCCAAGTTTGAGCTGTTCAACAAGAAACGGCGGCAAAGAGTTTGACGCAGAAGTGATGAAGGACTGCAGGATAGGCATCTCCAGCCAACCATGAAACATGGTGGAGGTAATATTATGGTCTGGGGCTGCTTTTCGTGGTTTGGAGTGGGTAATCTGGCCCTAGTCAATGGGATCATGACAACAGATGGCTATATTTATATTCTGTGCGATAATCTCGAGGAGCCATTGCTAAAAATTGGGTTGAAAGGCAACTTCACCTTTCAGCAAGATAATGATCCCAAGCATACGGCCAAGAAAACGCTCGCGCTTTTCCGATTCTGTCGCATCAAACCCCAAGAAAAGCCGCCCCAGAGCCCTGACCCAATCGAGAATCTTTGGGCGATTCTCGATAATGAAGTGGAAAAAAACAGACGCAACCAACAAGCAAACGTATCATGCGGCGTTGGAGAAGGCTTCGAACGAACTGGATCCTTGCTACCTCAGAAACCTGGTAGAAAGCATGCCTAAAAACGGCGACAGGCGATCATCATGGCGAAAGAGGGTTATATTGATTACTAAATACTAGATTTTCACCGATTTTTCTGTTGAATTTTTCAAATTGATGTTTTTTTTTTCGCCCTATCCTATAAAAATAGTTTTTTTCTGAAATGGTTGATAATTTTCGTTTGTGTAATAAAAAAAAAACATTATCAGTAGGCCAAACTAAACATCCATGTGTATCTTTTGACAGGATGTAACACAACGCCAAGCTATTTTGCAAATCTGTGACTTTTGTGAACAATAGCAAATTTAATACGGAATGAGCTTTTTTTTTCGCCGGTCACTGTATGCACACTATCAGCACGAAATGAGTGAATTCCGAAATTAAAAAGACTACCATACGGAAGAGTTTGGCCACCAGCACAAGTTTGCTGAAGAAAGCAATGTTTTAACTGATAAGGGCTCTCGAGAATTTGAGAAAACAGTGGGGTTCGTGACAATCCTTACTAAAATTTTTGAAGGGTCATACAAAAACCGTGACAAGAAGGGGTAAAGGGGGGGAACCAAGGGGTCTAAAAGCCACTTTTTTGCGTGACATAATTAATGGATGTTCTCTAACTGGCTCTCGAGATATCCTAGGATGAAACCAATAACTCCATATTCCAAAGCATCACTGCACTCATTTATAATAACTCGAAAATAACATCCCTTAAGCGGTGAAATTTTCAATGAAACCGGAATTCAATGATACAGATTTGTTGGTCAAACTCCGTACAACAATTGTACTGAAGACCGTAGAAGTTTATGACTTGAAACAACTGAGATAGACCTGGGCTTCAAATGGTGAGTTGACAACTTCGAAGGAGGGAGCGACCGACCTCTGGTCCTCACAAGTTCCTACCTCACGCCTCCACGAGTCAGATGATCACAAAAGACTGCCAGCTGAAACATGGAGACGCTGGTTGGCGTCAATGACGTCTATATAAGGTCGGCCCAGTAGCCACAACAATATTAGTGAAATGAGCAAAATTCGCTCATGACACTAATACCACCGCACTTCTTGCGCACGCTACACACGAGCTCGGAAAGTGCTACGTCATACTATTTTTTTTTATTCGTTTGCTCCGTGATTGTTTATTGTATCGCTATAAAATTTAATTTTACAACCGATTCCAGTCTATCGATGATGCAAAATTGGCTCTATATCGCATACTCGATTGTCAAGTCCCAGCGTTTGAAAGTTAGTGTGGCAAAAAATCAATTACCTAAGTTGAATTATCTATAAATGACCCATGATGTCGAGAGGAAATGCTTCTGCTCAATAAATGGCATTTGTATTATGTTTATCTCCACAATTCAGCGTTTATAATGATCATTTTCGCTTTACCGGGTGTCATTTCAAAATTTCGAAAAATGAGAGCGTTACGCTTAAGTGAAAGGTATTTGAACGCTAATAACTCTCCTTCAACTGAACACAATAGCTTCATTCATACACCATTTGATCAGAAAAACTTACAAAATTTTTGCATTGAAATTACAATTAAGTGCTATTAGTATAAGTAGTTCATTCTTTTACTTAAAAATGACCTACTTTTGCTCCTAGCTCTATATTCTCAGTATGAACAGGTTGAAAATATGTTTCCCATCCCTATCCGGGTCCTCAAACACAAGTAACAAATGCTTCAAATTGTCTTCTTCTTTTTTATTTCATTTAGTTTCATTCCATATGAATACAGAAATAGTCACACCCCCTCAGCTGCAATATTGTTTTGGTTTGTTGCCTGTATCTAATTTTCATAACCTCTTTAGAATTTTGCTTCGTAGTGTATTTTCGTGCCTCTCTTTCATTCAGGGCTATGCTATCAACGCTAGTATATAGCACGCATGGTGAACCGAAGTAGAGATGGGCAAAAACGGTTCATTTGATTGAGCGGCTCAGAGCCAGGTGTTCATTTGAATGAACCGGCTCAACTTGAGTGCGGCTCAATGGCTCCTTAAAAAAATTGATCCATCTACGGTGAGCTCTAACCCTTCTTTTACACTTCCTTGGGAATATCCGAACAGTTTGATCCTGGGTACTTGATTCTATCACCATTGTAGTTATATTCGAGTTTTCATGTTATTGCTATGGTATGACTTTAAAGTGCGACGCTCCTAGGGTTTATCTCGAGTTTGTCGCACAAAATTGCAAATTTTCAACTGCGTAGAATAAGTGCGAGCGAGAGATATCGGGATATCAATTAACCCATCCATCCTAATATGCTAGAGAAAAAAAAATAGAAACAAAAGAAATGTGATTTAATTCAACTATTGGCATTGATCAAGCTCCCAAGTAAAAGTATGGCCGACTGTCCAAAGCTGTTCCAAACGAACCGCCAAAACGCACTGAATAATTTTTTGCTCTGTTGGAACGACAACAATCAAGTTTTGTGGTGAGAGTCGTTCATACTTTAACTGTAGGGCTTTAAGAAGGAAAATCTTTTGGAGGAAAACAAACCATCATTCCTCTGCATGTGCCAGAAAGGGTGAGGTGATTAAACGTCAAAAAGCCTGATAGCCAGGAGAGAAAAAGAGCAAAATGAACGAACTCAGCTGATGGTTTGGACTTGTCCACCCAGACTGCAAGCTAATCGGACAGTTACCGGTTTCCATGTCTACCCATTGATAAAATTTTGGGCAACTGAAAACTGGCCATTTGTCCCTTATGAAATCATTTCGGTTCGTCTCGCGTGCTATATACTAGCGTTGTATAGCATAGCCTAGAAAGTTGAGGATCACGAAAGTGCAGTATTGAGCAAAATTCATAAGAAAGGACGGGTCTATTGTTAACATTTACATTAACATTTATTTATTAAAATTTTAACCAACCATATGTGATGATACGCACAAATTAGATGATACCATTATTACTATAAACCAACGCGGTCCTACGTGAACCTTGCGGTTATATCCCTGATATAACCCACCACTAATTTTATTTTTTAAACTGAAACTATGCACACCCATAGAAAGTTGAATAGTGTTACGTCAGCACTCGTCGGCTCAGCAATGTTTACATTATTTTTGCTTCCAATACAAGCAAGCAGTGCGTTGCCTCAGACCTTATCTAAACGTCATTGGATTGGTGTAGCCTGGGCAATGTTGTCATTTTGACAATAGCTGAGGGGGTGCGACTAAAGATGGTGTACCTGTAAATCATTGTATTGACCCATACCTGTAATTTATTTTTATTTATTGTTTTTGTCTTCGATTAAAAATATAACGCACAGACATTGACTTAATTACTATCCCTTATCTTTAATTTAAAAGTATTCTTGGCTTACATTAAAATCATACAGGTGGTAAACATCATTGAACAATGCACAACAAACATCGAGAGGGTTATTCTGCCCGTACTGTGTACGATGAACAGAGCGTCGAAGAAATTGCGTTCTCCGAATAGATCTTGAAGGAGCGTTGAAATTGAGCTTTGCCAAGAGTTCGGAGCAGTCAATGTTATGTCCAAGCAGGTCAAACACGAAAAGTTGTTTTAGATTTCTCCGCCTACTTCGTAGAGTTGGTAGATTGATGAGTGCGCAGCGATGTTCATAAGGCGGCAGCAGGAATCGATTTCGCCAAGGAAGCCTTCGGAGTGCATATCTAACGAAACTTTTTTGTACTCGTTCTATGCGATCAATCTGAACGGCATGATATGGGGCCCAAACTGTAACCCCATATTCTAGTAAGCTACGAACAAGAGATATATATAATGCCTTCAGACAATACACGTGAATTTTCTGGTGTTACGTTTGATAAGTCCTAGTACAGCGAAGGCTTTTGCTATAGCAGATGAGATGTGTTCAGCAAAACGCAACTTGGAATCAAGCGTTATTCCTAAGTCCTTGATTAGCGTGACTCGTTCTACCGTGGCAGTGTGCATTGAGTATTCGAAGACTGTTGGTGTGCGTATCCGAGTGAACGAGATTACATTGCATTTCTTCACCTCCATTCCATTTCTAGCGCACCAATCCAAGACATTGTCAACGTCCTTCTGCAATGCACAGCAGTCCACCAGGGATGTTATGACTCGAAAAATTTTTAGGTCATCTGCGTACATTATTTTGAAAGACTTCAATTCATTGCAGAGATCATTCACAAACAGCACGAAGAGAAGTGGCCCGAGATGGCTACCTTGAGGAACGCCTGATGTGATAACAAATGGAACCGAAAGTGTCGCACCTAGTCGCACAGATGCACTACGGTTTGTCAGGTACGAGAAGATCCAATTAGTCAACCAAACTGGAAAACCAATTCGTCTTAGTTTTTCCACTACCAGATTATGCGGGACTCTGTCAAATGCTTTCGAAAAGTCAATGTAAACCGCATTGTTCTGTTGACGTTTTTCAATTATGTCGATCAGCTTTGAAACATAGCTCATTAAATTCGTAGTGGTTGATCGCTTTCTGACAAATCCATGCTGGTCAGCAGTGATAATATGCTGAATTGCAGGGTAAAGAACATCTTATAGCATGCTTTCAAAAACCTTCGGAAGGCAGCTCAGAATGGAAATTCCTCTGTAATTCTTGACATCGTGCACGTTGCCCGATTTGTGGATTGGCGTTATCAGAGCCTCTTTCCATATCACAGGAAACACACTTTCAGCAATGGAACGATTGAAAAGCAGAGAAGCTGGTTGAGCCAATGAAGCAGAGCACTTCTTAATAAAGATCGGCTGTAGTCCGTCTGATCCTGGTCCCTTAGAACTGTCGATACCACGTAGTTTTGTGTACACATCATGTTGCGTGAATGATGTCGTAGGCAGATTTAGGTCGAACGAATGCAGACTACTCAAGTATGATTCTGACAATGGTGCTGATCTATTGCTAAGCACACTTTGGAAGAATGAAGAGAAAAGATTTGCAGAGTCAATCGGTGTCGTTGAGGTATTATCTTCGTAGCTAACCAGCGGGGGAATTCCACGAGATGACGTTCGATTACGTAGATAAGTCCAGAACTGCTTTGGGTCGTCCTTCATGTTGCTCTCAAGCCGGTGAATGTATGATTGAAAACATGACGTGTTCAGAGCGTGGAATTGGGATTCCAAACCGCGCACTAAAGCTTTATGCTCTTCAGTTTTAATCCGAAAATATCGTTTACGAGCTTTTCGTAGCCTATTACGAAGATTTCGCAGTTTCCCGTTCCACCATGGCTGTTTATTGTCGGGCCGACGTGTACGCTTCCTCAATGGTACGCATTGTTCAAAAATTGCTTCCAGTTCAAGATAAAATCGGGTCACAGCATCGTCTAAGGTGCCTAATGTTAAAATACCGTGCCAATCGGTTTGTGAGATTTCAGCATCAAGTTCGTCATAATCGCATTGGTTAAAGTCGTAGAAGATCTCAACGTTGGTATTGCCCGATGAGATGTGTAAAGCATCAATGGACAAAACAAACGGCTTATGATGACGGTCCACTTTCATTAAAGGCAAGGGCGGTTCTAGTATTTCACAAACACTGGAGTTACTCACAAACGCTAGATCAAGCAACCTCTCATTCTCGTTCAGCAAGTGATTCATTTGCGACAAGCCGGAAGCAATAATGTTTTCAACTAGCGATAACTCTTGTTCCGACGAAGCATTGGTTGGTATAAAGCATCCCACGTCGTCATCGAAACTCCAGCGAATGTGTGGTAAGTTGTAGTCGCCAACAATTACAACACTATCCCTGGTACTTGCCTGTGTGTACAACTCATTGACACACGCTGCATGCTGTTCATACAGAGCAGGTTCACTGTTAGGAGGCAGATAGATCGCACACACAAAAAGCGAAGCATTCCAAAACCATTTAAGAGCCTGGAGCAACATGACAAACATCAAAGGCTCAATTAGTTTTTCAGCGTTTCAGCATAACGTTTACTTTAAATTTGCATTTCTGAACTTCAACTACTATATTCATGAAAGACTGGCATGAGCTATAAGCAGAAGAGGATTGTATTTAAATATTTTGTTTAGTGGTATTATGATAAGATAATCCATTTATTTCAGAAATTATCAAACCGTGCGCTTCGATCACTCCAATTGCTATCTTTGAAAAGTAACTAGAACAGTAACAATCCAGTGGATGTCAGATATATTTTGTACATGCGCATATTATTTTCTCGTATTGACTTACTGTAGCCTAAGGCAGTCGAAGGATTTGTTGACTGGACAAGGGTTCATGGAGTCGCCAGTCCCTTGTCATGCAAAGACACGCGGCCTTCTGGTCGTTGTCTTCCGAAGGTCCTCAGTGAGATCCACTGGCCCTGCTACAACAAGCCATCACGTAGGCTATTTTCTCGGGGCAACCGGCTGAAGATAGTCCTGCAGACATAGGTAATCCTTGCACTGATGGTGGGTTCTTATCACATCACATCACATAAGATTACGCCTAGTGAAACAATAAAAAACATCTAGAAGAATTAGTTAAGCACAGAATAGTTGAGGTGGAAAATTTAGATACTACAAAAGCCTACGAAATTTTTACTGAGAATGTAACCGTTAGTGAAAGAAAGGTTATAGAAGAAAAATGTATTTTAACACCTAATAAGAAAAACGCCATGACAAGTCTGATGAAGGTTGTTTCCTTGCCTGAGGCAAGCGAAAGATAGGGGCATGGAAATACAATGGTTTAGACAAAACACAAATATACGAAGACAAGAATATGCCATCAAAGTAAAATAACACAATGAAAAAGAAGTTGTTAAATTTTACAATGAATTAAAAGACTACGAGATAGGAGCAAGGATAAAAAATTATATAAGTTTCTGAAACTAGTCTGCTCTAACTGTCTAGAAAAGAGTAAAAAAAAGCCAAACATGTCGATGACATAATGGATGTAGGAATTAGAAACATCTGAAGGGAAACCACTTGAAATAGGAAAGGATGACGAAATTTTAACGGAAGAACCAACTAAGGAAGAAATCAACAATATTATCAGAAATCTATCGATTGGAAAAGAAGCTGGACAGGATGGAGTAAAAAATTAATATATACAAAATATTATAACGAAGAAACAGTTGAGGAATTGTATCAAATAACAAATGACATTCCAGATCAATGGAAACTGTCAATTCAGATACCAATCCCAAAATGTAAAGGACCAAGAGAAGCAAAAGATTTTAGAAGGATATGTTTATGTAATTTAGGGTACAAGATCTACGCAAAATGGTTAATGGAGAGACTTAGGGATTATGCAGGAGATCCTGGTTATCATCAAGCAGCGTTCATTAGAAATAGGACTACAGACGATCTAATGTTTTATGCCAGGAGATGTTTAGAAGAAAGATGGAATGGTGGGAAACAACAATTGTAGAATCGGTAGATTTAAAAAAAAAAACTATAAGCTACAGCCCTATGGGGTTGTGCGCAAAGGTGACGTAGCACTACGCAGCAATGTGCAATCTAGATCACACAACAAACACAACCAAACAACACTGTTTCGGGCGGCTTTTTCTCGCCAACTCGTAGGCTTCAGCAGCCATGTTTCTCGCAGCGAGGTTTGCGGGATCATTCGCACCAACAGCCAACTGCAGCAACGCCTCCCTGGGCAACGACTGCTAGCCAGTTCACCCTCCAGGGTGCTTGCTCCCGCAAATGCGTTCCCGTAGCAAATCTCACTCTGCACAGCTCCACGACTGCTGAAAAACAAAATCAATACGCGAAGAAGTACCCCTTATATATCATACATGGCTGCCTAGGAGACGTTCCTTACTTAAATATGAAGTCTGTGCTAGGATTATACTGTGCATTTGGTAAATTTACTCTGAAAAATCGACATTATAAGACATCACCTTGTATAAACGTTATTTTCAATAGCTTAACGTTGAAAATCAATCAATTTTAAAATTGATGCGTATAAGTATTCCAGATACCAGATTGGTGCAAAGATTTTGAAAATCGGTCATGAAATGAATTAGTTATTAAAGTTCAAAACCTAAGCATATTTCGTAACGCTCGAAATTCTCGTACTCACAACGTGTACCCCTGTATTGAAAACAAAGACGTAGTCCTACGTCAAAAGCGTTTGTCAATGTAAGATTAGACTCGATCCCTAAAGTGCTTCAGAAACTTTCAGTACCAGAACACGTAAGAAATAGGGTAATGCAAGCACTTAATGCAGAAATAACATGTATATTATGGGATGGAATATGCACAAATGAAATAACCAAAGTGATAGGTATGAAATAAAGATGTCCATTATCATCATACATATTTATACTTATGATTCAAGATGTGTTAAGAGAAGTGAAAACAAAATATCCCAGAGTTAATTTGTTGGAAGAACATAATGATAATCTACCGGTAATATTAGTATTCGCAGATGATATTTTACTCTTAGCACAGACACTAAAGGAGGTAGAAATTATTGTAAGGATACTTAAGATAGAATTAGAGAAAATAGGACTACAGATAAACAATTTAAAAAAAAGCCAAGTTATGATAAGACAACCAATGTCAGACAGAAGCATTCCAAAATCGTAATGATAGATAAACAGGAGTATGATGTGGTACACAATATAAAATACCTCGGAAAATATCTATCATATATATTAAACAGACCAGAAACAGCCAGGAATAGATGTAGATTAGCAGCAAAGAGTAGCAAAATAATGATACAATTTATGAAGAGATATAAAACAGTCATTTATCCTGCTATGACTTACGGCCTTAAAGCAGCAGCGTTAGTAGCAAGAAATAGAAGGTCAATAACTAGATATGGAATGCAAATCCTAAAATAAATGTTAAAATATAGTAGGGAGAGACCAAAAGGAAGATTAACAGTATCAAGGTTATTAGATAGTAAGACTATAGTTAAAAAAGTTCGAGTAATGAGAATAGGCTATTGGGGACACATACAGATAAGACCCGATGGCCACCCACTAAAAATAGCAGAAAAGATCAGATGTATTAATAAGAAAAAAGATAGACCTGCAAAAACATGGAACGATTCAATTAAGGAAAACAAAAACAAGCTACCAAAAATAAAAGAAGAGGAATGGAATGGAATTGTGAAAGATAAAAATAAATTTAAAAAACAGGCGGAGGATATTTAAAAAATAATTGGTAGTGAAGAAGAATCAAACTCAGGAGTAGAAGACTAAAAGACGAAAACTTAGGAAACAAGTTGATTGCAAAAAAAATAATATTAACGCTCATACGATTAATAATAAATAGAGCAGGGAAAAAAGAAAAAAAATCTGGCCATTTCTCCATGTACCATAACATGAAGCAATGCCATTCTACTACTGGTACTCGAACAGCACCAATAGAACAACTAATGTACGGTGTGACTACTCATATAATTTAGTTTTAATCATTTTAGGTAATACTACGAAAAAGAGAAGAAACAAAAGAGAACACCCAATTAAAACACTCCTAACAAAGAGAGAAAATTCAAGTCTATAGCAAAGGGAACAACGCAATTCCAGAAGATTGAGTCTTATAGCGGACCAGCGAGATATGGTGAGACCTATCAGTTATAATATTTATATACAATATGTACGCGCCAGGTTTGATTATTTTTGAACCTGAAAGTGTGTAAGCCGGGGGCGACCCCAGCGTAGTGGTTAACATCCATACCTCTCACGCCAAAGTCACGAGTTCAAATCTCACCCCCGGACAAGTTATGAAAAAACACCCAAAGTGGTGTTTCAGTAACTACAATGGGAGATGAACCAGCCCGAGGCTGAAAATATCGATAATACAGAAAAAAAAGTGTGTTAACTTGGTCATGTTTACATGCGGGGCTTATTGTGTGTGTAAGTAACCTTGGAATGGGCGTGACTCTCCAAACATTCTGAAATGGGTTACTGGATATCTGCAATAGAGCTAGCACTTTTTAACTTCCGCATTAAAGCTGCTTTCAATGGACACTTAAAACAAATCTTCAAGATATAAAACCAATGAACTTTCATTTTTTCTTTCAATCATGAGCAGTTCTGTTTAATTTTAAACTTGAAATTCGCTAACACGCTTCGTAGAAGTTTTTTCCATCTTTGAAAATAAAAAGGAACCGATACAAAGCAAATAGAAACAAATAAATGAATTATCAGTCACACAGTTAGCTTGGCGACTGATTCGGCATACTGACGCATTCGACCTAATGACCCATCACCCTAAAACTCATGTGAAACAACTGTCCACTAAACATAAATAATGCTGTTTTCCAATTGTTCTATTTGTCCCTGGTTTCTACAGACAGAAAGTTTTCCAATAATCTTGATAGATTATTTATGACTGACGACAACACAACACCTCCTCGAAGATCTGCAGATCTACAACAGAGATATTTTTGAGAAACTAAATTAATTTTAGAAATCTGAAATTATAATAATAAATCATTTACTCTTCTACCGTTAAGCGGGACGTGTATCAATTGATAAAGACTGTATTCGATGAAATTTGGACACACGCAATTGTTCGTAACTTTTTAGCGTGTGGGTAAAAATTATTGAAATTTTAACTGAATGTATTTCATTGTGTTGTGTCAATTGTGTAATGAGTTTCATGAAAATCGGTCGAGTGATTTCAGTGATGGCTTCGAATGAAGAAATAGTGCGCCAACAAATTTTGGGCACTCACTTCGAAAACCCAAACGCTTCTCATCGATGGATCGGAAAACAGCTCGGAATCGCACATTCAACCGTATCTCATGTGATCAAAACGTTCAAGGACCGTAAGACAACCAAGCGGAAAAATGGTAGTGGCAAAAAACGTGGCACATCAAATCCGGAGAAGGCCAGGATGGTATTGAACCAATTTAAGCGTTATCCCAACATTTCGATCAGGGATGTTGCGAAAAAGGCGAAAGTTTCAGTTTGTTTTGTGCAGAAAACAATGAAACGTTCTGGATTACATGTGTACAAGGTCCAGAAGGCACCGAACCGGAGCGATAAACAGAACTCGGTGGCCAAAACTCGTGCAAGAAAACTGTACAGGGAGTGGCTCACAAAACCGTTCTGCATTGTGATGGACGATGAGACCTACATTAAAGCCGACACCAAACAAATGCCAGGACAGGAACACTACGTCGCCACCTCTAAGTTGGCCGTTCCGGAGAGTGTACGGAAGAAGAAACTGTCGAAATTCGCCAAAAAATTCCTTGTCTGGCAAGCGATCTGCGGATGTGGCAAAATGAGTCAGCCCTTCATCACCTCTGGGACCGTCAACGGACAAATCTACAAGGACGAATGCCTCCAAAAACGACTTCTGCCCTTCTTGAGATCTCACGATGGCCCGACACTGTTTTGGCCGGATTTGGCATCTTGCCACTATGCCCGGCCCGTCTTAGACTGGTACAAAGATAATAATGTAGTTTTTGTACCAAAAGACGTCAACCCTCCAAACACTCCGGAACTTCGCCCAATTGAAAAATTTTGGGCAATCATGAAGGCAAAGCTCGTTAAAACTCCAAAACTGATAGAAAATGAACTTGAACTAAAGAAAGTGTGGTTAAAAGTAAGTAAGCAAGTCGGTCCTATCATTGCCCAAAATTTGATGAAAGGGGTCAAGGCAAAGGTGCGGGCATTTGGGTTGGGAGAAGAGGTTCAATAAACCAATGATGTCAAAACTTAACCATTTAGTAGTACTTTATTTCCAGAAAGTTTGAAAAGAATCGGGCTCAAGGAAAATTTTTGGTGACCTATTTTGTGTGTCCAAATTTCATCGAATACAGTCTAGTGCACTGACCGTTCCATAAAACTTCAACTTTGTCCCATGTTCAATTTACAACCACTAAGTTATTACCATAACAAATTAACAATTTCGTCCCAACTACGTACGAGTCCCCTCGCCATCACGATCCAAACAAACCAATAAAATATCGATTTCATAACTACGCGGCGGATGTTGCTTTCCAGGAATTGAAAACGGGGGATCAGGGACAGAATATGCTTCCGCACGCACCGATGCGTGCCAAAGTCCTCCAAGGCAACAGAAAGCCACACTACTTTTTGTTACCATTATCCTCGTTGTGCTATATTATTTGGAAAGTGAGACCATAAAAAATTCACCTAACTTGGTAAAATAAGAAAACGCAGCACATGAGTCACTAGGTCTATTTTTTACGTTGATCACAATCAGGGGCAAAGGGTTAGTTCGCACACACGGTGCCATATCCCCCGGAAATGCTCGTGCACACTGCGGTAGACTGCATGCACCACAAAAGACGCTTTTTATAGGCTCGGCTGAATGCAGGTCTTCTACGCTCTCGAGGCAAACCAGACGACGGACCTACAACGAAGCTTTTCCTACTGGGAAATTGTGGGGTCATGTTTGTCTCTCCTGGTGGAGTTGTTCAAAGTCATCGCCTACTTTGAAAATAAAGCAGATGGACCCGGACGGGACGGTGTGAGGTTTTTTTTTCTCCGTCTAGCTCCTGCCCTAAAGGGAGCTCAAGCACTCCTACAGAGGCCCTTATGAAGTTATCAAATGAACAGTCTCCGGTCGTGTTGATGATGGGTAGTCAGTTTTTGAACCGGAGCCAAAGCAAGTCACGAAATGATGCAGTTACTATCGGCCATAATGCAAACACCGTTCGGTCAGTAATAGATGAGCGCGGTACACTACGCTGAACGGATGGTCCCTTTCGTTTCGAAACTGCACAACAGCCTAGGTTCAGATAAATTGGTCTAATAAATTATGATTGAAACTTGTTTGTTTCACCTTCACCTTCGTTGGTGGCGTGCGGTGCGGGCGAGCCATCGCTACAACTACGTGCACGGGTACTAGTCTATGACTGTCAAGGGCACTGCTAAACTTCGGCCCGGAAAGGGTGACGTGTTAAATGGGATGGGCGTCGGCTTTTGGCATGTAGGTGCTAAATCGAAATTCTTGAAGCCGAGAACAATCAAAGTCGAAATTTCGGGAATGAATCGGTTCGTTCATCCGAGGAATGTCACGTTCCTATGGGCGTCGGCTTTCCCCCCAGGGTGATGCTAGGCACAATCAGGACGACCAAACGGAAATGTTCATTTGATTAATTGGTCTGCCTGATTGGGTGACAGTTTGCAGCAATTCTCGGCGTATTTCTGTACAGCACAGTGCGCCATAGTAATGAAGAACGATTGAAGGAATCTGTTGAATTTTAATGAAACAATCAGAATGGGTTGGCTGGATGTCGGTTCAGAGGGGTTTCTTCAAACAATTTACCAGTTTGGAGACTGGAGGATTCAGATTTTGGTCGATTTCTTGATGGTAGTTGTAGCTTAAATGAAGACTACCTTGCAAATTGAAGGAATTTTCTCTAATTTTCACGTAGAAATTAGCTCTGCATTAGCAGAACATTCACTCTAATTTTTTTTTTTTAAGAAAAAACAATAATTAATGCATTTCATTCTAGATCCGCTTATCCGTATATGACGCATCATCAGGCTCCCTTCTCAATCAATGATGATTATAATGACAATGGTGACGATGACAAAGTAATCCTATTTGAATGTCCCTATTCTAGGGCATCGTCATCGACGATGCAGTGTGCTCTAATAACAGATCATCCATCATTCATCCTGGATGTTCGTTAAGCGCAACTGCGCCTGTCGCTGTGCTTCATTCATTACGAACAACTGACGACGCCGACGATGTCACCGACGTAACGGCCGCGGTCGCGAGATAACCGCCTATGATCCAATTAACAACACAAACATTTTCAGGTACCCCGCACGAGGAACCAATCTGAACTGAGGTAGCAGAAGGCAGGTAATAATAACGGAGCATCGCTGGAGTCGTAGCTTCCATTCTTTTCGCTTCCATGCGGGAGGAAGCTCGGAGGGGAAGCTCGCAAACAAACCACATCAGAAGCCAAAAAAGCCGCACTCAAATCTCAAAACGGATCGTTGCTCAGCACTTTCTGGCAGCCGGTTCCATCTACATTGTATGGCAGTGTAGGCCCACTAAGCAAAGAGACCTAACTACGACGCCACCGTTGTTTGTCTATATACGGGCTAGGTACTCCCCACATCGCTTACATTCCCAACCGAGGCTTGCTTGAGTAGGAAAAAAAAATGGAATTCGATCAATGTATGAATGAATGAATGGTGCCGGGAACTCTGAGCAGGGAAAGGTCACTAATGGTAGTCTACATATGGGAAAGCTGGGATATCGTTGATCCAGTTTTCGAAATTCGGAGTACTGGCTCACACTCAACCGGCGAGGGTTTTTTTCTGCGATGATGATTGCATCAAGCGGAGTTCATAATTACAATCCACTGCAAGGTTCAGGGTTGTATTTCCTCTCACGACATGATTTGTAACCGTAAATATTTCCTCGTTCTCTAGTTCTCCGCAAGCACACACACACACACACACCTGGTGACACACACAATGGAGATTAATCTGGTCCAATGAATAGCCCATCTTGGGATCAATTTATTTCCTCCCTCCCTGAACATCGGCGTCGTTTGTTGCATCCATCGGCTAGGTAGGTACTTACATTCGTTTTATGTTATTCGTCCTAAATCCACTCTCGTTTCCCGGCTCATGCCCAGCAAGTAAAGAATGTTACTGTTTTCCTCCCCTTGCTTGGTTCGGGCCTTCGTCCGTAGATTATTATTTGTCGGTATCCAGATCACTAAATTGCAATTGCTTCATCTACGTTTCCTATTCACCTCACTGCGGATTATATTTTGATAATAAACCGGGTCTGCAAGCACAACAGCAGCGCAGAGCACTTCAAGTAATAGATGGTAACGAACACAGATGTCGATTTGAAATGCTACAGAAACTCTCTCACACTTCACGGTGTATTTCGTTTTCGATTGAATTTCTTCGCTATTTTTTTTCCTTTGAACACGTCCTCTTCAACTTCTTCTTCGTAGCACTTTTCTTTCTCCGAAAATCAATCCCAATTTACGCAATTTTCAATTACAATTTGGCATAACATCCACAACTCGAAACCCGAGGTTCATCGATTCTTCACGAGTAATTTCCTGCAAAGAGAAAGAAAACGAAAATTAATGCAATTTTGATTATACTGAGAATGCGAAAGCCATAAAAGTTGACTGATAACCACGGTAACCCGACCCACCAACCATCCGAAGCGCGGGCGGATCCGGCGGAAAAGTGATTAAAAGCTTTAATAAAAAGCACATGCGGTTTCGGTCGACTTTGAAGCTGCTTGTCTATCCTTTTGGGATCACGGTGGAAAATTGGATCAAGTTTAACTAGCCTCCCGAAATGCGGAAACCGTAGAAGAGAAGAGGAGATGTTTAATTTATGACTCAACCTCGACGCCGACGGTGGACGTGGAAAGGATCCTCCCTCGTATTTCGCAACCCCGGCATGCTGGATGTTTACCGCTTCTGGGTTCGGAGGGGGTGGATTGACCTCTGTTGGTGTTGGTGGAATCTACCGCACAGTCCGGAAGTGGTGGTGGTGGTGGTATTGGTAGCCAGCGAGTAGCATGTGTTGATTCCGTTGAATCCCAATAGCCTGGGGGACTGGAAGGGGGTGCAAGTACAGGATATGCGTTAGTAAGGACCCGTTTTTTACGATAGGTAACACGTGGTGGTTTGTTACCGTTCTCGCAGATCCCTTGCATAGATATTCGGAAGTGCAAAACGTTATTTATGAGAAATATTCTGACAGATGCGCTGGGATGGATGATTAGGCTCATTCTTTTTATTTTAGGAAATAAGGATTCCATTTCGATACCGAGGGTCACAAAGGGTCGGTCTTCATAGAAACGGTACTTTAGCTACACGGGCGACAGCCAATTTATGGAAAGCTTTTTTGGTGGCTAATAAATAACCGCTTTCAGGGTTTGGGCAACATGAGTTTTAAAATAGAAGCAGTGGAGTGAATGTATTATTAGATTCATTACAGTTCTGGTCGACCAGAGGATCGCTTTACCGCTTTATCTGCTGTGCCCCAAATCGTACAACATGAAGAGTAGCTAAACGCCCGTCATGTAGGGTAAGTAAGCCAGTTTTGGCACTACTTAGTATGCATGATTAGTTGTTTTTTTAACTTAATTGTTTATTTGTGATGCTCAAGCGACATGGACATAACGAAGCCGAGTTTTTTTTTTCATTTTTACAAAGATAATTTAGTAACTATGTTAGTTTTGGAAAGCCGAAAAAACTCGCGGCTAGGTTGAGGTTAGGGTTTACAATTATTCGGGTAGGAAAGGGGATGTAGGGATCTTAACGTTGGCTTTCAACATCAGATTGGCGAGGCGGTATTGTTGCTGTTGGTCAGGCGTAGATTTGGCATTGCATTAACCTGTAACGATACAATCGAAGTGGAATTACGGGGGAGAGGACGAGGTGGACATGTTAAAACGACAGCTAAAAGGGGAGCAAACGAATACATCTATTTGACTCAAACACTTGTAAATTAGCCGCATATAGTCCAAGTCCAGCTTACCCAGCACATATCTGATATCTTCCTTCTCTGGTTTCCCTCGGGCCCGTAGGGATGCGCCAAGATCAGATCTGGCAATTTCGAAATCGAGGCAATACCAGACAACGTGGTTGATGTCCTGATAACCTGCACCACAGCCGCATTCATTGGTGTCTGAGAGCCCTATTCGATAGAAATGAGAGCCTAACGAGTAGTGATTGGACATTAGACGACACGTTACCTTGATACAATCCCGGCTAATATCCAACCCTCTGAACAACGATTTTTTTCGATACCGGTGCGAGAATGGAATCTAACCATCTGCTCAAATACCCTGCATCCCATATTTGTTGCCAGCTGAACAAGGCCTGTTGACGGGAAATAGGAAAAATTCGTTGAAGGCGATTTGTCGATCATAAATATCGCCTTCCATAGCGCCCACCTTGGCAAGTGAGTCCGCTTTCTCATTACCCGAAATGGAGCAATGAGAGGGGACCCAAACCAAGGTGATGGTGTATGAATTGTTTGATAGGGCACGCAAAAGAGATCGTATTTCCCTAACGAATAGCCTTCCGGCCTCATTGAACGAATAGCCTTAAGTGAGCTGAGACTATCCGTAAAGATGAAAAATTGATCAGAGGGAAGAGAGGCAATCATTCATGGAATCATTTGTTTTTGACCCGTCGTTGTAAAACTTCCTATCACATCTGAGTTTATATCTGATATAAACTTACTTGCAAAAATTGATGGAATGTACTCACAACGGAGTGGATCTGGTATTCCTAGAGCTTCTTGCTTCATGGTCAGATCAAAAATTACAGTAAAGCCCGATTCAAAGTAAATTTGGACGCATTCAAGTGATCATAACTCAAGAATTAAACAACATACACATGATCAAAATGTCAAACAAAAGGGTATTTATTCAAACGATTTATAACAAAATAAAACACTATTTATTTCAAATCGATAATCCAGATTTTATTGATAACTTTACCCATTATATTGCAATATAATACTGATCAACTACAGCATATGTTTTGGAATAACACCGCCTTTAACCTTCTTGACCAGCTCCAGAGGTTTTTCGAA
Organism: Aedes koreicus; assembly: GCA_024533555.2. Classification (NCBI taxonomy): domain Eukaryota; kingdom Metazoa; phylum Arthropoda; class Insecta; order Diptera; family Culicidae; genus Aedes; species Aedes koreicus. Next base: position 64,577 of record JAHHFK020004364.1, on the reverse strand, counting down.
ACCGTCACAGGCGGCACGCACGACTTTCATCGGCATTTCGTCCCAAATTCGTTTGATTACGGTTTTGAATTGGTTCATATTAGACGCCCTGTGGTCATTTACCTTTGCCAGCATGTATGACCATACGAAATAATCCAAGGGATTCAGATCTGGTGAACTGGGAGGCCATTCATTCTTGTCGAAAAAGTTGGTCAAATTTTCTCGGCACCAGCCCTGAACGAAATTTGCAGAATGCGATGGCGCTCCGTCCTGCTGAAACACATAGTGATCATCTCCAAACACCTCTTGTACATATGGCTTGACAACTTTCTCCAAAACTTCTGTTTTATAATATACGGCATTTACTTTAACGCCTTTTTCGATGAAAACCAGTGGTAATTTGCCTCGCTTGCAGATTCCTCCCCAAACCATCACTGACGCAGCAGTTTGGAACCGTGGAATATTCCTATCACTCTCTGGAACAGTTCTCGAAGAGAGAGCCCACAATCTGTCCTTCTGGACATTGCGGGATTGTTGCAAGACGAATAACTTTTCGTCGGGAAAGATAAATTCTTCCCCACCGTGCCGCGACAAAAGCAGACTTGCTCTTTCGAGTCGTTTCTGCTTGGAACGTTCCGAAACTCCGTGAACCTTACGTTTCTTGAAAGCTTGAAATCCGAGGTCATTTTGCAGTATATTGTGCTTTGACGATCTCGAAACATTCAGATCTGCGGCCATTTTTCGTACAGAGCGCTGTGATTTTCGTCTAATCCGTTCCCTGACCACTTTAACAACTCGTGCAGTCCGCACCGTACGAGTGCGACCGGATCTCTTCCGGTCATCCAACGAGCAGGTGTCACGGTACCTTCGGATGGTTCGGTACACAAAATCCCGCTTTACTCCGAGGTTTTTCAAATTCTGAAAATAGCGCCCGTGCGCTCACCTTTCAAAAACTTTTTTATCGCTACAGCACGAAACTCCTTCATTGCTGGTAAAAGATAAACACCGAATGAAAACAATCGGACATAACCTAAAAGCGTTTGTATAAACATAGTGCATAACTACACCGACACCTACGTGAAGCATGTTAAGTAGTTGCACGACACCAATGCAAGGGAAAAGTGTATGAGAATATATTGGACACGGTGTACATTTCACCGTTCCGAACGAACTGTCGCACTTTACTTGTAATCAATGCCATCATGTACTGCACAGTCGCTGGTGACACTGTACCGGCGAACTTATTCCACTTTAAACGCATTTGTTGTGCATTTGTCACTTCTTTACCGCATCCTCGAAGTTGTCGCTTGACAATTGCCCAATATGTTTCGATCGGTCTGAACTCAGGGCAATTCGGAGGATTAATCTCTTTGGCGACTAAATTGACATTGTTTGCAGCATACCATTCTAGTACCTCCTTAGAGTAGTGGCAACTGGCTAGATCCGGCTAAAACATAACGTTGGTCTAGTGTTGCCGAATGAAGGGTAAAATCCCCTTCTTCAGTCACTCTTTAATGTAAAACTTCGACGTCATTGTGTGAGATGTGATGAAAACCTTGGTTTTATGGCCACAACTGCAGATTCCTTGCCAAATCATTAGTTTTATAGCAAAAACAAATTTATACCTGGAAGGGACATCCCCACGACCAGTTGCAGGTAAAATTTTCGTCCGGAGATTTGTTTATAATCCATTTTGACATATGTTTCGTCATCCATTAAAATACAGCCATCAAATTTCGTCAAAACTCGTTCGTATAGTAATCGTGCTCGCTTTTTGGCCACTATATTTTGTTTCATGGAGCGATTCGGATGTTTACTGGCACAAAAAGACTTATATCCTTCTCTTGAAAGGATGTTACGCACGGTGGAAAAGTTGGAATCGTATTTCTTTGCCAAATCACGTATGGAGACACCTGGGTTGCCTTTCACGTACCTCAACACTTTTCTCCTCAGCTCTTTGTCCCAAGTGCCACTTTTATGATAGATGCGCTATGCTCTATCCACACTCAGAGTATCCTTGTAACGTTTGATTAAAAGACACACCGTTGACTTTGCGAATTTTAACACTTTTGCTATTTTTGAGGCAGACCATTGAGGATTCTCGAGATGTTTGTGCACAATTAATTTTGTTTTCTCAAGTTTGATGATTCGTAATTTCGAGATGCGTCGATCAATCGAGAAAAACTTTTCACCAATTTCTTCGTCAATGAAGCATCAACAAATGCTTGTCAGACGTTTTTTGTTCCAACCACCAGGGACGCGGTGGTGTATTAAACCGTGCGTCCAGATTTACTTTGAATCGTCTGCTCCACTGGAGCATTCATTGGTTAGTAATTTGAGCGTTGTTTGTTTTGTTTTGTTTGTGATTTTTAGTCTCAAAAACGAGAAGTGATAATTAACCTAACCTATAATTCTTATGGAGAAATGACTCCCTCCTTTTTTTACCTTAAAGGGTTTGTTAATGGAGATTTGTTGAGTAGCTACTTCAGAAAACCATAGTAAAAATTAGAGGTGGGTTATATCAGGGAAATAACCGCGATGTTCACGTAGGACCGTGTTGGTGTATAGTAATTATGGTATCATCTAATTTATACATATTATAACAACTAATAACAAATCATAACTAATTTATATATAAATCAAGTTGGTTGATATTAAAATGTTTTCATTATTTTCCTTTGACCCGTCCCTTCTTATTAAATTTTCTAAATACTGCACATTCGTCACATAGGGTCTAGGTTTCACAAGCATCGTTTTTTGCTGGAAGGATCCCGGTTTGCTTTATGGCTTCGGAAGCGAAAACCGCCTACGCGGCTATCATTTGCGAGGCTGAAGCGCAATCGTGAGAAAAAAATCACACACCGACAGCAAAGCAAAATAGTTTTTCAGCTGAGGGATGTGGCTATTGCTGTATTAAACATGGAATAAAACCTAATGACATGAAAAGAAGAAGACGCTTTGAACCATTTGTTATCCGATTTTGAGGACCTGAAGAGAGAAACCCATATTTTCAACCTGTTCAAATGAAAAATTGTATGGGAGCATAAGTAGGTCATTTTTAAGTAAAAACGTGAACTACTTATACTGATTGCACTTTATTGAAATGTTAATGCAAAAAATGTAAGTTTTTCTGATCAACTGGTGTCAAATGAAGTCATTCTGTTGAGTCGAACGAGAGTTATTAGCGTTCAAAAACCTTTCACTTTTGCCTAACGCTCTCATTTTAAAAAAAAAATTGAAATGACACCCGGTATAGAAAAGAGAAACGTTTTCCTACGTTAAAAGAATGACAGTCGTTGCGGAATGCCAAAACGTATTTGTCGGAAATTTTTGCAAATTCTCTCGCTTTCTTGATTGCCGATTTCGAGGCAAACTCGATTTCCATATTAAGGACTGGCAGAAGATTGCTGTCCGTCAATTCTTTCAATTAATGATTTAACAATAAACAATTAAAAATTTTCAAATCGTCAAAAAGAAACGAAGCCATTGAGATGCGGTCTGGGAAACGACTCGACCATTGCTGCAGGCATGATGACAATATTCAACTTCGTTCCCAGCATCTTATCGTCTACCGCATCAATCACACCAGCGAACGCTTTTGATCGGAATACCGACGAAAAACTTCGTTGGAAATTCGGATGACTGTCCTTCAGCTTTCTTTCTTCCTGCTTCCTGACTTCGTCCACAAATCTCCTCAAATGGGGCAACATTTGTAGCGCTCTTCTAGCAACTTGTTCATTTGCCACCCAACGAACTTCGCAGAATTTCGGTCGAAAAACGATTTTACATCATTTTTATCTAAAGCTCTCCATAGGTAGGTAATTCTAGTGATCAAAAATATCGTCATGCATCAATTGGTCGACATTTTATATTTCCGGAGGAATTTGTGAAATGGGCGAATCTGCTTTTGTAAACAAACATTTAAATCGATGATTTCTCACGAATAAAAGCTCAATTTCTTAAACTAAGTCCACAATCGGGTAAAAGAATGCTTCTGCTAGCCAATTGTGGTCTTAATTTTTCAAAGCTCATTTTTATTTGCTAAAAAACGTCGACAGAATTACGGATCAATGTGACAGAATGATTTTAGTGTTGGATTTTGCTTCAGTTCAAGCGGCAGACCGTTCCAGCAGGTGGCTCCGAACACTAACAGGCTTTTTCCACTTGACGATGTGTGCCTTGGGATGATGAAGCAACGAGTGCGTTCTTGCTGTTCACGTAGTAGTTGTTGCGAGATGTAGTCTGGTTGGTTCTCGCAGTAGGCTTGTCTCATAAACGGACAGATCCGTAGGTGATAGTTCGAGGGCAGATCGTGTCCCTGAATCGAATTGCGGACAGCTACCGTAAAGTCACGACGCCGGAGGTTGAAGATAAATCGTACAGCAGATTTGTAGCACCAATGCAACTGCTCCTTGCGGCTGGCAGCAACCACGGGTAGTACATAACATCGCCATACGTAAAAATGGGTACTACCACAGCTTGTACTAGCTTGCTCCTTGTTGGTAGTGACAGTACCGAGCGAATCGGCGGAAAATGCGCAGTGTGTTGTATGTTTTCTTGACTACATCGTTTACCTGGTGAGACCACGTCAGGTTGTTATAGAGCAGCAATTCTAGATTTATTACTTTGGTGGACAAAGGTATTAGTTCACTACAGAAAGAAATAGGTGTTTGAAGAATTATACTTCCAGTGAATACTATTGCCTGAGTTTTCTTTGGGTTATGGAAAAGCTTGTTGATCATAGCCCAGTTAGTTGTTGCTTCGAGGTCCACTTTGATAGCTTGGGTTAGCATATCAATGTTTGCCACAGGTCCGGAAATGTACACCTGTAAATCGTCGGCGTATAGATGGTAGCTGCACTTCAGAGACGATGGTGGGCTGTTAATGTACAAACTGAACAACAGCGCGCTTAGGCAAGATCCCTGTAGGGTACCGTCAAAGACACTACGTTCACCAGACACGACGTCGGCCAAGCGAACCGACTGTTTCCGACGTGCCAGGAAAGATGAGACTAGGTTACAGGCGTGTTGAGAGAAACGGAACTCATCGCGAAGTATTGCTTCCAGGATCCGGTGGCTGACACAGTTGAACGCCAGGGATAAATCAACAAGGACCATGATGGTGCAGTGGCATCTTCCGAAACCATCATTAGTCGGTGGTCGTACTGTATCCCTTGCGATATCCGGATTGGTGTTTTGCGAGTAACGGTTCGTGTTGATTGTCGAGTTGTTCGGTGATTTTACCCAGTTGGATCTTTTCCAGTACCTTCGAGATGGCAGGCAAGAATCGGTGTAATGATTGCTATTTCCAAGTGGGACGGGAAGGTCTTCAAGTCGATGATCGCATTGAAAAGTTGAGAAAGTGCAGGTAGTATGAAGGGGCAAAGAAGTTTGATTACGGATATCGGGATATCATCAGATCCGGTAGCGTTAGTATTGATTTCAAAGATCTTGCAGGACATCGTCTTCGTTCGTATGTCGGAAGTCAAACCTTGGTCCACCATGATCTACCGCTGTCCGATGGGCAGGTTCAGTGGATGTCCTGGATTGGTTTGCATTTTTCAGCTGTCTATGACCTTCACTGAAGAAGGCGTTCAGTTCGTCAGCGTTAGTCCCTTCAGCAACTGAGCCTTTCGTATTGTTGTGAATCCCTTCCCTTCACAGGTTGCACCACAGCTTTTTCGCAGACAGGTTGTGGCTTCTTAGCTGCGAAAATAAGGGACTTGGCCCTGTCTCTCTTCCTGATGTAATCCAGTCACTGGTTGTCACCACGCACTGCTCTTTTGATTTCCTCCGTTATCCAAGGTTTTTGCTTTTCACGCACGACAAGAGTACGTGCCGGTGCATGATGTTGAAGTAGGTGTTTCAGTTCGAGAGTTAGAAGCTCAGCCTTTGTGATTGCGTCGTCAGCGGCGAAGAACTGTTGTTTATGTGTGAACAAATGAATATTATGGTGAATTTTACATGAATTTTTGCCATTAAATATGAGTGGATTTTTATCAATGTAAGGAGTTCCAGTGAAGTAAAATATAAACCAAAGTAAGTCATGTACGAAACCTCACCTGTCACAGCCGTGCAGCCAGATTTTCTAAGCGGTACATTTTTGAACAGGGTGAAAAACGCAGAAAATGATCCACATGCCACTGTCAAACACTGTTTCATTCCGTTAATGAGAGTAGATGACAAAAACGCTATTCGAATCGTTTGAAAAAGGTAGAAGTATGGTTCCTTCCATATGACGAAAATTCCCCGATGGATTTTGAACACCAGGGACGGATACATTTTTGATAAATTTTCTATTTATGGTAAAGGACAGGTTGTGCTGGAACACATTCACTTGTCTTCCTGTTCTGCCGATTGAAATTTGAACATGATTGTATGACATTCCCACGAAAGTCAATTCTCAGAATGCCATTCACCAAAAATCATTCCGTAGAATGCACCATTTCTCAAAACAAAAATCCTCAGAGTGAATCATTTCGTCAATTCAACGAAATAACGAATGTAACGTTCATCGTCGTAGTCTTCAGTTCGTCCTGTTGAAATTGTCATAGTTTGCGGACCGTGAAGCCAAAATCCAAAATTTTATTAACTTCGATGCACAGTGATAATTTTTAGTAATGATAAAGCGTTTAAATTTGCGAAAAATTACCATTACGAAGTGCAATGATAAAACGTTGCATATGGGGGTGAACATTATATCGGAAGCGTATATTCCTTGACTCTGCCGGGTTCTGATCCAAAGAAGGTTTCCAAGCGATCATTAAACCCATCCCTGAAGGCAGGATAAAACTAAGATCTTATCAACGACTGACACAATTCATTTCCATTTGTAATAATCATAGGAAATTAATGATATAGTTTACAACCTAAATTTCGACAAAATCAAATTTGCTATCCAAGTTTTAGCTATTTTAAATAGAGTACCAAATCACACCATTTCGCAAAGCAAAAACAACCTATTGTGTGCTTCACTAGCTTCAAAACTATACTTCCAGTGCTATAAGAATAGCGTGAAACCATTCCCACAATACAGATCAATGGTTAGCATTTTCCAAATCCACCGAAGGTCAGATCTCTTGAAAATGTTTGCCTACACCCTGCCAACCATTCTCGGCAAATACGATGATTCACTCCTTGTGCAAATCGTCGCTACCGGGAGCACGGGGGAGTGAGGTTGGCACAATGGTAGAATTATTATGTCCTTTTCCACCATCGACGAGAGTACCACGCTTTCGACTGCCAGCAGGATCAAACGTTCCGCAGTCCCACCAACGCCAACGTCCCCGTGTGCCACACAAACCCGTATCCGTATAGAAGAAAAACAAAATCGCAAACATGGTGTATCGATTTTTTGCGCTCCACCATCCTATGTCCAACCGACAACGGTGTGACTTGTACGAAGCACACAAACAGCAACATCAGTAACAGAACCGTACAAAAATATACACTTTTTCGCCAATCACCCCCACATTGACAATACACACACGCAGCACGGAGCGGACAAACTACCGAACCGACAACGACGACGACACACGTATTCCTTCGCTAGGTCCCCCTGCTGGTTCGAACTTTACTTCCTTCCGTTTTGTCAGCCACTCTGACTCCTCGTTCTACTCCTTGCTAATCTTCTGCACACCCCCACCAATAACAACCGCCGTCGCGGCGCACACTAGTCAAGTTATCCTTTGCTGCCTCGAGAGAAGAACACGATTGTGCAAAAGCAAAGCGTCAGCAAAACAACACTGAGGAAACACACACAACACCGTATTTTGCGCTAGGCTTTGGAATACCAAAAACAAAAAATTGCATCAACACACCTTTATTATCTCAAAAAAAGAAGCCACCTTCAACTTGATCTTCGCGAGTTGATGTTCCAAAACACCTAAATCCGCCACTGCTGGCCAAAATCCTATTAGCACAACACAATTTTACACGCACTTCACTCGGAAAATAGTACACAGCAAAGAAAATGATTAGCGCGCGCGAATCCTTTCTGCTTCTTCTTCACTTCTAGCCACAGAACACAACCGAATCGAATAGCGGTTAATCCTCTACGTACACAATTCTTGCACTTCCTTCAAAAACACCTGCGAACGCTCAGAAGTCCCGTTCGAAACTGACGCGCTGGTTGCCGCAAACGAACATGGAAGCGACCAACAAACAACACAGCCGGAGCCAGGGTCAGCATAAAAACGATCTGCAATCGTGCTTACGAGGATGCAAGCCGAACGTTTACCTGTTTCGTGTAAGCATCATCGGAGCTTTTACGAAGAGTGCGCAAGCGCTTTGCCAGAGTGCTTTCTGACAGCACTCACAGTGCGGACCGTAATGTGGCGGTGATATGGTGTGATTTAAAACGTTCTATTTATGACTTCCGGGGGATTCCGAATGTTCCTGGGCGAAAATAACCATTCGAATACCTTGCAATAATAATAAACAAGCAGAAAACCTCATGTCAACCATAAATACTGTTGTTCAGGTATCAGACTCAGGGTTCGGAGCATTATTCTCAAAATTTGATGAATTGAGAATCCTTGCGTGAATAAATCCATGTGTGAATAACGCAATCAAATTACATGCTTGAGATTCTCATGCATGTTCACGCATTAATACTCACAACGGCAAAATCTCATTTAATCTTAAAACTCATAACAACCACTCAAACTACAAGATATAGCATGCTAAAAACCGTGTTCGTTGTCTTTCCCCTAATAGGTCATATGGACATTTACTTTTCAAACATTGCAAGTCGTATGAATAAATCTTAGTAAATGCTCATGAAATCTTGAGCCATCTACTAATCATGCTCAACTAGGCAAAAAGTACCAGTTCTATGCTGCAATTGAAATATTGGATAAATATTAAGTTTTAATAAATTTATCAATTTCTTATACTCACCATGTCCACCCACGGTAAAAGCAATAAAAGTGTACAAAACTCAACCAGCATGGAATAATTTTTAAACTCGTATAGCATAGCATAGCATTGCATTATTCGACCATACAATCTCCTGGATTGACTGTTGTAGAGACGATGGAAGCGCCAGAAGAGCTGCCTTGGGTGTGACAGGCTCTTCATCCATCGATCTCTTTGTACAACACCTTGCCAGGTCATTATAATCAGCAAGGGATGGGAGGGAAGTGTTGATTAGATGTCAACTTAAGAAGATACTGAGAACTCATGCTACCTTCATAGACATCTTGAGTTGGAAGTTGGATGGGATTGTGCGGGAGGCTTTCCTTGGCGAGAAAGCATATGTATATTTATATGTAAATAGGTCGTTGGGAGTGCAAAAGCTAAGAAAGTTAATGCACTCCTTTGTTGTCCACTTTTCTGAGCTGGAACACAGGCGTTTCTTACTTGTATCCAGGCTCCAAAGCCAAGGGTGTAGTGCCTTATCTAGCGTGAGAGCTTGTCTGTCGGTTGGGACATGAGCACTAACTCTTGTCCTAGCCTTTTATGGCTTATTGTTATAGCGCCATTACTCGCTTTCTGAAAAGAGAAGTAGAACACGCTGATACAGAGCCATACGCTCACACACATACACATATCCCGATTTTTACAAAACTCATCCTCACCATTACCCAATTTACCCCTTTCCCTACCACCTACCACCACAAATTTATCAAAACCAAACCAAAACAAATGAGAAAACAACCAACAATTTTTTTTTTTGGCAATGCAAAGACTTGTTCGAAATTCTAACTTACTTTGAGTAACCCAGTACGAAATATGTTAGAGTAATTTCTATTGATAAAAAAGATTATATTATGTTTTTTTTTTTATAAATATCTTTTATTTACACTTATGAACACATTTACATGAATCTCAACGATACTTTCATCTATTTTGCCACTGATTCAGATGGTATCCGTTCAACCTTCACCGGTGGATTGAACAAGAACTCGTCAGATAATTTGTGTTCCTTCTTCTTTGGAGACTCACTATAGTGAGTCCTCCGTTCACCAGTAGAACGAAGTGCTCTGTAATCCTCCAATCGAATCTTCTTCGTCTGCTTTCTCTAATTCGAGGGGGTGACTGTAATCCACTGGGCTTTGTTTACGTCGATTTTCCTCGAAATTATTCGGTTTGAATTTGTTTTGGAGAAATTAAGCTATTTTGGAACACTTAATTTGATTACCTCGGTTAATCGCGGATAATATTAGATATCGTCAGTTTTCAACCGACATACTTTGTTTCAGTGAATTTAGTCTCAATTTTAACACATACTGTTAGAATGGAAATACCAATACTAATAAACCAAACGCCATTCGAATCTTGTCCAGTTTCATTCTGATGACATCGTCTAGCTCCGAAGAAATGCATATCAGCGGTAAACATCATTATCCCAATTATTGAAAAAATAGAATTAAAACTTACCCCACCTTCATCAGTATCAGGCAAATGGTGGACTTTGGGTAGACTGATTAAATCAGTCCACACGAAATCCACCACCTTTTCCGATTTCTCAACCGAAATTTTCTCAGATTTCTCATGTTTATTATTTCCATCGCTAGTTCGTTTGATAATGACATCAAAATCCATGTAGTAACATAAAAGCCTATCAGCTCTCGCCATCGAAAGTTGGTAGAACGGGGTAAAACCTTTCTCCATAAAACATAGGGCACCCACGCAAACCAACACCACTAAAATACAGTAAATGTTTCACCTTCTGGTTTGCCCTATGTTTTACATAAACAAAGTTGTATCTACCAATGCTGATCTCCCGTTTTCAAATTTTGCTGCAGAATTACAAAAAGATATAAATAAGATTCTGCCCGATAAGCAATTTAATAGACGATAAGTTGAGTAGCTAAGCCAGATAATCCGGATTTGGATTGAATACTGCCGATAACGAAGGATTATATGATTATGCTCCAAATCTTGGATTATCATTGAGAGTCATCCCCCTCAGGGTAAGTAGTAATCAACCCGGTAACAACTTGACAGTTCCAGAGTAAAGTCAATGTACCCCAATAATCTTGGCTCTCTGGTTCTGTCGAATGACTCCTAGAACAAATAATCAATTGAACGTATTCCCTAATAAATTTCGTATGGTTATTTTTCTTAACGACCTATTTAGTGTGTCATCCAAACCATTAAAGAAATGGTCGGAGAATTTGAGATATCGTTCGTTTAAGGTAATTTTTTATCAGGGTTTCCATCTACTGTTATTTTGAAATCTGTGGAGCTCATATTCGGACCTGACGAATATAATGCTGATGATATGATGTAATTTCTCCTAAATGTTAAATGGTGGATATTTTTACCCTTCTTACAGAGAAGGGTAAGGCGATCGCTTGAACAACCCAATTTCGGTTCAAGGGGTGCGCGAGCGCGCGCGCGGCTTTCTGTGTGTGATTGTATGTGTGTGGGTGTGTGTGTGTGTGTGTGTGTGTGTGTGTGTGTGTGTGTGTGTGTGTGTGTGTGTGTGTGTGTGTGTGTGTGTGTGTGTGTGTGTGTGTGTGGGTTTTAAAGCAAGTAGTTTTAATAAGTACGCTATCGAACGTTTTGAGTTCAATCTTCTGGTTCTGGAGATATCTCACAAACACGGGGAATATGTGTTGTTGTTTTCTATTATTGGCCTCAAACCACATGAGAATTTAAAGACAAGAACATTAGTGGTTATATCATGTGACCACATTTTCCACTTTTGGACATGCTCCGGGTACTCGAAGGGAAGTGGCCAGTTCCGTGCTCGAACAACATTCGACAACAAGATTATTGATAATAACAACAAATACTTCCAATTTTTCACATCTGAACTAGTACTGATGTTAATTCCAATTAAATAATAAGCTTATCCATCGTAAAAAACAGAGATTATGGTCAGCATAATCCAGATCACGCATCGTAGAATTTGCACCCTTGAACCACAATACGTGTTTCACTGCAGTAACACTAAAGATTTGTATAGTAAGCATAAAAACCCCAAACAATACTCAAGTTTGCAATGAACTATAAAATAGATAGTTTTTAATATCTAAACCTAAAAACTACTCAATCAAGGAAAACAAAAAAAAAATGTTAGTAAGAAAAATGCATATTTAATTTTTGTTATATTCACGTAGAAAACACATTTTTTTTACTCTCTACGGAATAGTATCAACAACAATCAATATGCAACTAGCGATTTGAAATTGGTTCACTGTTGTAGAGCCCCTTGGTCCGAAGTACACCTTGAAGCCAGCACCTAACTATACATATTTGCGCCTTTGTTTTGATTTGCTGTGTTATTTTGACAGAATATTTGAGAGTGTGTTCGTGTGAGTTCATTATTAGGGGCGTATTATTAAGCTTGGGACCGAGCTTGGGACCGATGTGCTAGTACTGACTGAGCCAAGAAAAAAATCGTATTTGTTCGGGACCTACTGGTCTTAGAGTTAGTCTATGGTATCAATTTGGTCAGAATCTTACGAAGTGAAACCTTACCTCCTTCGATATTTTTAGCGTATTGTTCCAGCGTATTGTTCTCTCTCTCTCTATCTCTCTTTTTCTTTCTCTCTCTCTATATATATCTTTCTCTCTCTCTTTCTCTACCTCTGTGTGTTTCACTTTTCGTCATTCTCATTCTCAAATCTAGTCTCAAATAATGATGATTTAGATTCGATGCAATTGAAATCAAATTAATCGAAAAAAGCCAAATCAACATTACGCCTCAAAAACAATTTGTTCTTGCACTGATTTTAACATCCACACACAAGGAAACGCAAACATGTATTCAAAAGCTAAAAAGCGGTAGTATCGAAAATGGATGGCCCTTTTGTTTATGTACGGTAGAGACATCTCTAATTTGTAGATGGCTACGTGAAACTAAGCTCATCCGTCAAGATGCTCGGGGGTTGGAAGTAATGTACCCATATGTACACTTTTCGGGATTATGGGTATTCTTCACCCATATTTGGGTAAACTGAGCTTAGCGTGAATAGCATATAGAAATGAGAGTTATAAACCTAACACATAAATTTCATAAGCATCATACACATAAACTTTATAGCATATTGAAATAAAAATTATAAACCTCACACATAAATTTTATTTGTCAGAGGCAATGAACTTTACATCTTTTCCAACATAGCTTTTATTTGTGGGAAATTGCATAAGTTGTATGTTGTTCACACATATTTTTTTATTTATCAAATTGCAAAAATTAATAGGGTATTATAGGGGGTATGTGGATTATATCATTGTTCGATAATAAATATAATAATATACCGGCATTTAATTTATTTTTTAATTTTGACAAGCGAAACTATTGAAAAAAACAATTTAAAAAAATAATGATTGCAAGACAACACCATCCTATTTCACCATGAAACACGCTACAAAAAAACAGACTACCTAAACCAACGAACCAACCATTGATTTTTAGCATACATAAGTTGACATGTATGTCATAATGGGAGCCCCCGTTACTGAAAATTAAGTGCTGTCACTTTGTATAAATGTCACTTTGTGAAACTGCAAGTTAGTTTGTGAAAATAAAAATGATTAGATTTTTCTGGTTTAAAAATCGAGAAAAAATAGTTGAGATTCATAAAAAATATTTTTGTGCTAGGAAAAATGCCCATCATCGATACGGATGGAAAAAAAACATGTTTTTTTTTAAATTAAAACCCCCTGAAGGTTCCCGGATAAAAATAACCATACAATTACAATACAATAATATAAAATAACATTAAACTCTATTTCCGACCATGAATCTTATTGTTCATGAATCAGATAAATGAAAAATGCATATTGTCATTACAATAGATCTACTATTCACTCCATTTGCTAGGATTTTCAACAATTGTGAAACAATACAATTAATAGTAATTGACTCAAATTTGTTCCGAAAAAAATGATTTTTTCTACTCTGAGAAAAATTCTGTCGTTATACCGACAATTAAATCATGGTCAGGATGATTATCGCATATAATGGTTGCAATAACCATTAAAATGGTCGAATTCACCACGTTTATGGTATTTTGACTACGATCATGGTAACAAGGACTATTCCGACATTATGACAAATGTTGGATGAACTATTTTTAATGGTAGTTTTGACCATGATTATAGTAGGTTCAAAATCACTATACTACAATAGTCATCCTAACCCCCAATAATGGTAAAATTGACTATCAAATTCGTCTCTGTGTATAGTTAAGATACATACATACAACCCCCCTTTTCTATTGTCGATATCTCAATTTACATTAGATTCAATTGTGGAAACAATAACTCCTATTGTGATCTTATCGTTGTTAACAATACTATAAATTATACATACCACAGATCCTATGGTATGGTTACAATATATTTAATTGTAAATCTATTAGAATTTTTTTCGGGTTTCTAATCGCCTTGAACTGATTGGACTCAATTGTCGATTCACGCTGTAAACTTACAGCTATTTGCCAGCATATATTTGACATTGCTGCGGCTCTGCATAAAAAATAAAAGCTCCAAATCAGGAGCACCTAAACAAAAGAAACGCTGATTGCTTCTCGTTGTCGCAATACTGGAAAATTATTTAATAATATATCAGCATAGCGGCATTTTCGTTTAGTGAAAAACGGGCGAAGCTTTGAATTCCACCTTACCCGAATCAACATGACGTTCACTAAAAGCGTTGACCAAACCACAATCCTACAAGGCGATCGCTCCAAGTAAGTTTCCTTCGTACGCAACGAATAACTCTATCAATGAACCATTGCGCTCTTTCGTCAACAGACTAAAAGATTTGCTGCGTCTTCGGTTGAACGCCTGCGGATGGAGCGATCAGGTACGGCTACTATGTCGCGAAGCCATCAAAGAACAGGACAGCATCAACTGCGACTCCCTGGTGCAGCAAGTTACTCCAAAAGCACGAGCCCTGATACCGGACACCGTCAAGAAGGAACTGCTGCAGAAGATTAAAACCATCCTTGTGCAACAGGAGGGAATTGATATTTAAGTGAGCTGGCGTGAATGTGTTCTTTATTTCCTAAAATAGTTGAGTGACGAATAATAAACTTTGAATGAGTGAAACTTGGTATTTTTTGAAGAGAGAAAAAGAAATTTATTTAAATTGATTTGGATTACATGCTCAGGTCTATTCTGCGCGATGTGTGAGGTGAGACGACTCGTTGTCATTTACGATGTGAAAATTGTCAGTTCGGGCGAGGTGCTTCTCCATTTGATTAGCAAGGAGAGTCGTCGCCTAACCTTAACGCCGCGCAGAATAACGCTGACTAAAAATTAAGCATTATTTTACACGTTCATATTTTACAATCTTATAACAAAATTATTGTAAGTTGGCAAAGCGCGCACATTACGTTAAAACAAACGCCATGGTTCGTGCCCTCTTCTAAGTGATTTCACACGACCGTTGTTGGGACAGTCAGGAAGTGAACCGAGTTTGTTACGCTGGAGCTTTCCGATTTTGGGTTCTTGTTGAGTCCACCGAACACTATTAGCTCGCCATTTCCAGTGACCATAGTCGAAAAGGTGAAATGATCGGGTGCACCGGCAATGAGGCCACTGTTCTTCGTTTCCTGCCAATCGATTACCGGTTCCTTCCCGTCTGTGGTGAGTAGTTGCGAGATATCACACACGTAAATTGCTAGGCCATTTCGTTTGATTCTCTTTGGCGTGACTGGGGCCACTTCCAAAGCAGGTGGTAATACATTGCGAATAGCAGCAGCAGCTGCGGCGGCGGCGACCGCGGCCTGTTCCTGCTGTTCTCGTTGCTCCCTTCGCATGGCGGAGATTTTCTCTTCCATTTTACGAAGCCGCTCAAGTTGTCGCTCTCTGGAGGCATGTACAGGAGGAGGGTTAGTTGGGGGGACGCTGAAGGCAGCCATTGCCATGTGCCCATGCTCGGAAGGAGCCTCATTGAAACGTTTTGGTAACATACGTTCGTCGTTCTGCTGATGCCGGTAGAGCGGACTCCGGATTGACGATGTGGAACGGGAAGGACCAGCGATCGGTTGGGCTGGAGGGTTTGGAGAAGGAACTCTTGAGGGACCTGGTCGGGGTTCGGGTTCGCGAGGAGGAAGATTTTGCGTTGGGACAGCTGGAATAGTAGCAATAACGGGAGCTGGTGGTGAAGGAGGCGGCGGAGGCCTTGCTGGATTCTGTCTTGGTGGAATATTCGGTTCAACTGCTCGATTTCGATCACCGGCATTGGGCGGGCGAGGTCTCCCGATATTTGGTGGGTGCAAACCATGATTGGCTGATCTGTGCTGTCGAACGATCTGGAAATCATTTGGAGAGGTCGGACCTAAAACAATTACCTTCGATCCGACATTGCATGCTGGGTAACTCCAGTTGTGGGTGACGGTTCCTCTTTTTGTTCCTCACTAGAACGTTCCGCCAACGCCATGTATCTTTTCTCATATCTAGCAACCATGCATCGTTGAATATCCGATTGACTCCGCCCGTTCCTCCCAGGATCAGAATATGATCCTCGCCAATCGCCATCTGAAATTGACCGTAACGAGCCGGTGGCTTCAAATCGGAAACCGTAGGCCTTTTCCAAGCCAATTTCTCCAAATCCAAGACCCAAATATCATTTGAAGTTCCCAGGTTCTCCATCGTCTTTTGATAGCCTCCAAAGACGATCATTTTGTTGCGGTGCACCGTAGCCGAGTGACCCGTCATTGGCGGCGGTCCGAAAACCAAATTATGAATAGTCCATCTAGAAATAACAGTTGTGTAATAATAATAGATCCAACTTGAAATAATCGTTACCTATTATCGGCAATATTATACACATGCAACTCATCAAACAGTGTGGACATCTGGAATGGTGTGTAAGAATGCCTCCAACCACCAAACAGCACCAGCCGATCGTTATGGCAAACCAAAGAAGCTCCCGCTTTCGGAGATGGATATGTGCCCATCGAAATTGGCCGGATCCACTCTCTTCGGCTCAGATCGAATCGCCACAAATCGTTGAAGGTCGTATCGTATGACGAAGCTCCTCCAAACACGTACATTGAATTCCGATGCAACGCGCTGGCATGAGCAAAGCGAGCTGCTATGCTCGGCGTTTGTCCGCTCAGAATCTCCTGCCTCCAGCAGAGATTAAAATCCATTAGGCCCTTTTGCAGAGTCGCTTTCTTCCGTATTCTAACATCTGTATGGAATCGTAAGATTTCGGCATAAGAATCAAATACAGAAATCGAACGTAAAACTTACTTCTGGCCAGCAAAGCCCACCGTTTGCAAACCGAGCCGCACTGTTCCAGATCCTGGTAGGGGGGAATGAGGCCAAAAATAAACTCCAGAATCTCGTTAGGGAGCTCGTTGATTGATGCCATCTTTCGCTCACCGCCACCAGCACGGTCCACAGTTGAGAGAAATGTACAAACACGGTGCGAAAATTTTGCAAGTGATATCGATTTTTCCAATTTTTATGTATTAGGCATTGCGAAAGAACGCGATTTCCAAAAACAGGTAAACAATTCTTTTTTCAATTATGACTGACACTTTTAGCGATTTCGATTTTGATTCAATTTCAACCTGGGCCTGGTATCAAGATTGTGTCGACTTGTTGTGTGTTAAACGTCGGTGTGTTTGTCTTTATTTGTAACTCGTATTGAGATGAGGTTTGCACTGACAATAAGCTCGGGTATCGCAGGTTGAAACTGATTCCAACCTAGCTTCGAAAACGAATAATGTACTTGTATGCGTTTTTGACAAAACCTCACAGCTGATGTGTGAACCCGATAAAAAAGAATTCTCCATGCTGTCGGTTCATTGCGTCCCGATGCCGAGGATTATGAAGGTCGGTATCTTGTTCGAAAGAAATTTCTTTTTCTATTCCAAACCTACACGAAAATGCTGAAAAGCATATTATTTATTACTTTCTACGCTTTATTCCTTTTAAATCACTGCAATGCATAAAAGGTATGCATTTTATCAATATATTTTATGCATTGCATTACATTTTAGATCATTATTATTTTCCGCGCATATTTCGTAACCGGCGTTATAAACTTTAGGAGCTCAAGACAGCTTATCTATAAGCGAATAAAAACGGAAGGATTGGTGATATTAGAAAAATTTTACGGCAAGCAGAGGACTTGAACCTAGTGCACTTGAAAAGGCTGTGCGAATCGAAACTAGCTTCGGAATGCGGTTCGCGAAAGTAGACAAATCATGTTTTGTTAGAGGAATGTGTGGAATATTTTATTAAAGAATTTATTTCGAATTTTTTATTGAAAAGTTGAAAATCCCAATCCTGAAGTGAAGCAAAGTCCTTTTTTCTGTGAGTTGGATAGTTTCTATTTTCGTTAGATATGTCTATGTCTAGTGACTATCTTTTATGCTTGATAATTTATAATAATAAAAATATTGTGATGTTTCATTAAGCCTGTTCATTATGTGCAATTTTGAACACACAGATTCCAAATTTTTGCATCGTTTTGTCGCGCTAACAATGCGACTCATCCATTACTGGGATACTGGGGTCTATCGACATGGATAGTTGTTTCACATAATACATTGATACATTTGCATTTTTGTTCTCCCTAATCAGTTGTTTGTCATTTTACAATTTACAATGTCGATTTTCATATATTTTATTATATTATTGATTTATGCATTGGAATGCATATATTTATATAAATATGCATTGCAATGCATAAATTTGATTTATGCATTGGAAAGCATATATTTATACAAATATGCATTGCAATGCATATATTTAAAGTATGCATTGGAATGCATATATTTGATTTATTCTTATCAATGTATAAACCTGGTTTATTCATTCCAATGACTGGATGGATCGAATATGGTTTTAGCATAAAATTTATGCTTTTTAGTATATTTGTTTTTCTCCGTGTATGTGTTCACCTCCCACAAAAAACCGCCCAAAAAATCCCACCCCCCAACCGCCCACCCCAAAGTACGTGTCCCCCAACCTAGAGATATTGAACGTAAGTGTCCGAAACCTCTTTTTTTTTTGTCTAGCCACATCCGGTGATGAGTTCCGTTACAGGGAAGAGAGAAAGAAACGAAAAAAAAAATATTCAGCAGGATGCACCTGAAAAAAGCAAAAAAAAAAATTGGAATTTGTAAGGTTTCCACGCAAACTAATGGGCGCTGTCACTTTTACTTTCGGAAAAATATTCCGCTCGATTATTCCGTCTTTTCCCTTTTTTCCAGTGAAGGTGACATTTCGTTCCACGCATATAAATTGTCAAAATTCCGCTTTGTAATGTTGAACAAAATTCCGTAACCTGTACTTTTTAAATCGATACTGGCCTTAATGAAATACTATTTTAATGGTGGTAAGATCCAACGATTCCAACATCACGCAGAAAAAAATACCGCCATAACAAACATATTAATAGTTGAATAAATCCAAACATAAACTTAGTTTATTCTGGTCGCAAACATAAACTTGCTTTATTTCAAACATATTCTGTGTTTGAAACCAAGTAACATCGATGTTTGAAATAAAAATCATGTTATGTTTATTTTAAACATATTTATGATAAGAATAAACGTACAAATTTTGGATACAAAAAATAAGTTATTATTGGTTTTAAATAATATTTGGATTCTTCTGGTTGCGTTTTAAATTTCTTTTGTTTATTTTTATGAATCTGGGTTATTTTAATTCCCGATTTGGCTTGAATGCTAACAGGTTCCTAGAATCGAGCAAATAACCTACCGATTAATGTGACGATTGGCTCATGTTGCGAACGTCGAAACTTTTCCTTCAGCCTCACATTCTGGAGAGGGAAGTACACGCTCAAATACGCCTACCCGATGAATGTATTGTTGAAACTAACATGCTTTGAATTTGATTCAAAAATTGTTATTTTCGTTCGAAACATGCTTTCTATTAACTTTAAATAATTTGTATGTTTCAAGTTAAACATCAATATTTTTAATTTAAATGGGCGAAATTTGTATCCGTGATATATTTAACTCTTTTACCGCTTAAAATTAAATCAGATTCGCCTTAAAAATACCGTTTTTCATTTTTAAGAATCCAATTTGATAGAAAAGGGAATTCGGGGGTGATTAACTATCGTCCCTGATTAGTTGATAACATCTATAATAATTCAAATAATGAAAGGTTCTTTCAAACAAACAATACCCCTTTTTTTTCTTTTCCCTCAATGTGAAAAATTATTAACTCCAATTGCAATTACAGGACTGAAGCTGCTGTCATCCACGAGCAACAATCGTGAAGCCAAGAACTTGGGTGCTGCGGGTGGTGCTAATTTGACAGCTCGGTTTTCAAACACAATAATCGTGGCAAAAGTTGTCGTGTTTTGTCGTTAATTTTATTCGAGAGAAAAATCTTCCGCGTTGTTCTTAGTGAAGTGGTTACCCAACAAACAATTCAAAGCGATTAATAAACTTCCATGTTGATTTAATGTGAAAATGTGGCTTCCCGAGCTGAATAAAACTGTAGTCGTTTTGTTTTTAGGAATAAAAGTTCTTGAAACAGAACTAAATGCTTTCAAATGATTATGCATTTGGTTTAAAAACAAGTTTTATAAGCTGTACTATAATTTTTATTACTCTACTGTTCAATCATCAGGGAAAACTAAGCAAACTTGGAATAAAAGCATGTAACTCCAAAATCGTTATTATTATATAACAGCTAGATATAATTATTGAAAATTGTTTGAAAAATCATCATTACACGTATTGTTCAGCTTTACAACGATATCCGAGATGTTTATTGCACTCTTAAAGCAGTCAAACTTGGCCCTAAAAAAGGATTTAGTCAACATCAAATGGATGATTTGAAAATAAAAGTAATTGACGCTTAAGAAGCGTGGTTTAAGCTACAGTCACACGTTTTAAAAAAATGAGATACTCGCTGATTAAAAACAAACCCTTGTTCCTCTTAAGTACAATCCCAATTCGTTAAAATGGTGACCAACTACAAATATGTTGGTATAAGACAGTGCTACAAGAAATAAATTAAGACATTTATTCGGCAATTGTGCCACGCTTAACCAGTCATGAAAAGATAATCGTTTTTTAATATGTTATGGAACGTTTATAGAGCAGTTATAAAACTTTTTTAACTCATAGCCTGTTCTGTGAATGTGACCGTTAACTAACGATTGTTTAACAATGTCATGCAAATTAGAGACTGAAAATTTAAATACGGCTTTTGATTGTGTCAAATGCATAACCAAGGATGGAGAAGATGGAGAATAAGGCAGAATTCAATCCAAGGATCACGAGTTCAAGTCTGGAAACGAGCAAAGTCAAATTTGGGTAATATTTTTACATAAGTTCTTTCAAACATATGAAGAAATCTAGCAAAAATAGTACCTGACATCGAAAGCTCTCAATTTAAAACTGTGGAGGTGCATTTAAAATACTAAGTTGTGAGCAAGCGATAAGAAAATTGTGAAAAAATGAGCCTAAAATGCTAAACAAGATGAGCATGAGAGCAGGGGGTAAGTCGTTTTGCCACGTTGTGTTTGTGTTTCGGTATGTCGGAAGGTCCCGAGTAACACATCTTCATGCTTTTATGTTGAGTAAACTTCTTTATAACCAAATCTAGTCATATATTAGTATTTTCAACCGTTATAAAACTTGTGTGTTGCTTGGGGTAATTCTGTGTTTCAACCAGGGGGTAAGCTACTCGACTACCATGTGTTAACACCCTCAAAAACACATTCTGACACACTTCAAACACCTCGCCACCACGAGAGGGATAAATTCACTTACCACTTACACGAATCAATTGCTTGTTTTCCACTGTTTTCCTCTCGCTTACACTGATGTGATTCAGATGATGCTGGGTATCCGTCAAACGTCCGTAAACGTCAAAAAGTTCTATGATTAGCAATAATCAATAAGCAATTTTCGATTGTAATTTGGACAGGTATGTTGAAACACAAAAACACCTTTATATCCCGTTCGCACTTACAACCTATATAGCGTGATAAAGAGTATCTATAAAGTGAAAACTAGATTGATAGATGCTGATATCAAAATAGTCTATATCACGTAATATAAGCTGTAGTATGAACGGGGTATAAAACACATCGAAGCACCAACAAAAAACATGGCAGAGTGACTTACCACCAAGAGTTTTCTCACTGGAATCGAGCGCAGCAAATTTCAATCGATTTGCAGTCAATTCACAACGGTAGGTTTCTATTTAAGTACTTCTGCACAGCCGACCACTCGGTTTTGATCTCGGCTTTTTTTTATGTTAACCGATAATCTCGGTTTGGGTCAATGTGAAAACTCATATAGTTAACTGGGAATCTTGACATGAGCAAACTGATATATCGGTTAAAATTCGAAACAAACAGAAATGAGGTTTACCGAATAGTGTGTAAATATTCGAAATTTTGAATTAAATTTTCATCGAGATATTGAATATTTCATGCCTGTAGGAAATACCCTGCAAAGAGGGTGTTTGTGTCGAATCCGGCTGGTACAAAAAGGCGTGGAGCACAGCGAGCTGGATGGGCGGATCAGATAAACCAAGACTTGAAAAGCGTGGGGCGCAACCGAGGATGGAGAGAAGCAGCCATGAACCGGGTGAATCGGTGTAGAATTGTTGTCGAGGAATTATCAATGTAGTGCTAATAAATGTATTTTTTTCACCGTTCCACAAACAACATACGACTTACTCCACTTGCGAATGAAAACAATATGGCGCATGCCGGTTGACAGATAAAAAGCCGAGCCTCGGCTTACAACACTGCTAAACCGATATTTCGGCATGATAGGCAGCAGACGGCGGTTGAAGTTTAGTTAACGTTGGTGCTCGGCTCCTAGTGTTACCGAGAATCGGTTTAGTAATGAAGTTACCCAGTATTTCAGTTTCAAGCGATACTGAGACTCGGCATCGTTCGATTGTTTGCCGAGTTATCAGTTAAATATGAAAATGCCGAATGAATTCCACTTTTCTCATCCTCCCTCCTCTCTTTTGTGCCCCCCCCCCCCCCCTCCCCCCCCCCCCCCCCCAATCCCCCCCACAAAATAATACTCCACAAACAAACACAGCCCCACACCACACCCCCCCCCCCCCCCCCCCCCCCTCCCCCCCCCGCGGATTCCCCCCACCTCCCTCCACAAAATGCCCCCCAACACACCGCCCCCCCCCAAGATAAATTCATTTCTCCCCCCCACCGACCGATCGTTGTTTTCTCCCGTTTTGTTTCCTCCCCCCCGCTCCGTCTGATTCAGATGATGTATAAGCAAAGAAGAATGCTAAGATGGAACAGTTGGTACAAATATTTTTTCATTTCAGTGTCCACTTCAAAAATTAAAATCGGTCCTTTTCGAACGAGCACTCCCCAGTAAACGGGTTGACAGGTCTTGTCATGCTTATGCCGTTCCCTCGTACTGCAAACAAAGACCAAAGTATCTTGAGAACAAGGTAAAGCATATTGCCAGCTGTCATATTATTCTCATATACACGCTCATTCGAGCTTACTCAATGTTGAGTAACTTTTACTCAATTTTATAAATATATCTAGAACGTCAAACGCTGATTAGTCATATTTTATGAATTTGATTTATTGTTATTCAAAACGCAAGAAAACTGCGCCAAACTCAATTTTGAGATAGCTACATATAATTTTTTTCAATAATATAAAATGGGTCGGAAAACGTCTTTGTCAATTTGCGCTTCGGAAGTTAATTTAAAATCTAATTCGTATTCGAAAATTAATAACCAGTCGCGACATGGAGCAGATAGCAGCCACTGTAGCTGCGGAAACATATCTTAAAAAGGCTAAGCTGTTTTATCTTGACTGAGATTCGTTGATTTTTATTAGTATATTCCATTACAGATAAACCGAAACTCTTTCTGGCGTATGAATCGAAACCAGACTAATTGGAAAAATGGCTTTTATACAACGTGGTTAAATTTCTTGGTGTTGAAAATGGTAAGCAAGCATTTCATCACTCTTGCTTTGTTGTTTGATTTTACAAATGTAATAATCGATCCACCAACTCCTTACTATTAAAACATAATATACATATTATACTTACAGAGCGTACTCGGGCATTACTGAGGATCAACGGCGAAATAAAAAAGAAGAAATAAAAAAAAACTCATGTTCATAAATTTTAATGTTTATGAGTAAGTTCAACTCGAAACTAAATAAATTTCAGGATTAGGGGATTTTTTTATTATCGTACAGGTTTGGTCCGAAAAACGCAAATTGAAGTTTTCCGATTTTCAAGAACCTCACTAAATTCAAATATTCATAACTCAAGAACGCTTCATTATAGAACAAGTTTTTTCCAAACTTCCATGAAATTTGCTCAATAATCCGGAAGATATAATCATAAAACAAAATCCTGCAAATTTATTTACAATAGAGGAAAATTTCTTGGATAAGGCCAGTATTCAGCCCAAAAGTAATGGGATTCGCAAACATCTTTGAAAAATCCACTCGACCAGAATGTTTTCGATTATATGGTCAAACGGTTTTTATCCCCACCGACCGACTTAAGAAAGTTCGGTTTCATTCATATTTAGGTTACTTTGACAAAACAAAAACAAATCCAGCGCGCGAAAACAATTTATTCTGATTTTCTAATAAATCTCGTTTAAACTACGCACATTTATTTCAACATTATACTACGCCCCTTATATTTCATGTTTATACTAATCAAGTATAGTTGCCGTTTATACGGAGCTATGCGTCAACCAGGTGAATATCAATTTAGTGTGAACTTTAAACTAGTTAGTTTAGATTTTGTTCCGAGTGTACAAGAGTTACTTAATACCTACATGTAGAAATTCAAGCAAGAAACTTGGCTGGCGTTTGGCTGGCTTTTGAATCGAAACTGCTTAAATTTCATGCATTTCAAACATTTTCTTTTTTTTTTTTTTTTCTTTGTCCTGTTTCATCAATACCACAACAATTACACTGCCTTGAATCCTATATACTTATATAAGATAGAAATAGGACACAGACGTAACACTTTCTTTTTTCATTCTATACATTAAGAGTTGAAGAAAAAATCAACATGAAAGGAAAGGGAAGGAAAGGGGATCAAAAATCAATTACCATTTACGAATACGAAAAGGATATGGTAATGTTTTAGTTTAGGTTTGGTAGAAGTAGAGGAAAGATAAAAAGTAAAAAAGGTTTTAATTTGCACACATTTTCTATTTGTTTGTTGGGACAAAAATGTTCAAAAAAAGAAACCCTTCCTCACACCCTGAAACAATACCACAACTAACCAGAGGAACTAACCCCTGATTATCTGCAAATCTCGAGTACTTTTTCCAAAGGAAATAAGTCGCAAAATGTAAACAAACGCATTGTTCATGGCATGTTGTTAAAAAATCATGTATATATGCCCTTGTTTGATGAAGTTTCTGATGGATTATTCTTGGAAGATTTAACTAACTTTTTTCAAAACGGTGTAAAATCACATTTGCACTCTTTGGGAATAATGGTAGATACGTCGCTTGTGTTGAAAAGTAACTGCGAAACATTATTATATCATTTGGATGCCCCTTAACGACTCGTTAGTAAAAGTCTTTATACCACAAGGTTACATATTTAGATTTTTTTCAGTAAAAATTGATTTTTTTTGCAAACATATTTTACGACTTTTTGTTGTAGAAAAAAATATACGTCATTTTAAAAAGTTCGACGTATCTGTGTGAAATATGACAACTTGACGTAACATTTCGACGTAACAACATTGTCATTCGCAGAATGGCGTATCATTTTGACCGTTGTCAACGTCGCTGTCAACCACATATTGATGCCCCGTAGTTCACATGATTTTGACAATTTTGGACATCTGACAATTTTGGACATCTGACAACTGAAATCGACAGCGATTTTTCATTTGGGCCTAACCGACAAACGTACACAATTGCTTCGTTCTGGAATTTGTCGACCTTGGAAGCTTGCCTCATTAATCTACCACAGCCATTTTTAAGAACAAGAGTCCTTCTATTCGATAGAATTGGAAGAATTTGTATTACGAGAAATTTACGGAAGAAGCCATTGTTTACGTTAGTCAGTTAAGCCCTATTGAAAAATCTTTGTCGAAATATGGCCTATCAAAACTTTGTATCCTATAATGACGTGACGATGCGCACATATGAAAGTGTTGAATGTTAGAAAGAACAGGTTGATGCATTCATCCTAACCATATATTCATCACATTGATACTGAAATCCATGCGAGGTACAGCGAAATCCTTAATGAATTTCCCCATTTTAAATTTTTAAAATAGAGGGTCCAAATGTTTTTACCAAGGAGTGATTTGGAGGAATTTAATAGGAATAAACATGTCCGGTTTTCGAATAGGAATAAACATAAACTCAAAAAAATTCAATGCTGATTTTCTCATCTTCGTCCAATTGTTACTTACGTCTATTTGAAAAAGTACTCGAGAAATATTAATCATTTTAAACGTAATTACATCCCTTGAACCATTTTCTTCCCAAAAAGTAACATCGCAGACAGACGTTCAAGCTCGAACAAAAGAATTCAAATTTGTTGTGTAAAATTCCAACTTGCACAGTAGCGCCGCCTAGTCTACTAATTGCTACATTAAATCCGAAAGTTTGTCTGGCAACCCATTTTTCTCTAACCAATCAAAACAAATCTGTGGTGCCATCTGTTAGCTTATTGCTACTTGATATCTTGAGGGAAGCCATGTTTTTACACAGGTAAATGAGATGAAGTCGAACATCTGCTGCGGTAACATCACGGAGAAAAAAAAGTCCTGTTGGAATCAACAAACTTGTTTGTTGAAAATCCAAACTAAAAACATTGTTGTTTTAATAATCCGTTTTATGTTTTAAACCAACGATTATGTTTTGAAACAAACAAGCAGGATGGTTGTTTCTACCTTAAGATATTACCACAAAACAACACAAATTGTGGTTGTTCTAAACTAACATATTTGTTGTTTTTTACCTTGCAAGAGGTTTATTATTACCAAAACACAGGTTACGTTGACTCAGGGAAACAAATTAAAATGTTAGATTGATTCAACCAAAGCGGCGGTTAAATCAAACTGATATATTGTTCGGAGAAAAAAACAACTAAAAGTTTAGTTTGAAACAAACTATTTTTTTTTGGGTTATTCCATTTTCTGTCCGGTCCCGCTGCATGCTCTATTCACGTAAGTTTTCAACGCAGGTGAAAATTTAATGTAATGAATTTAATGAAAACCTGAAAATAGTATAAAGGCTCGCATTAACATTTTTAGATTTCTTTTAGACTGAGAGAGGTCTATAAATGTAAATGTGCGCTTTTCTAATGTTTGTTGGCCTTTTATTCAAATAAATATTATTGAAATTATTACAAGATAAATGTAGGTGAACGGAAATGTTTGTTGTTTCCACCGTTTCGATCGTTTGTTTCAAACAGCAATTCAGTTTAAATCATACTCAAATTTGTTTGAAACAAACCATAAGCGTTGGTTAAACCAACTAACAAATCGGTTTGTTTTCGTAGCTGTCATAATGAAACAACCAACATAATAATCAATTCAAACGGATGTCAGTTGAACTTAACTGATTAATTCCCGAAACAATAATTCAAAATTTTAGTTTGTTTTAACCACCGTAGGTAGTCAAACCAAACTAATATGATGTTTGTGCCCAATTCAACGTGAAATTCCGGTTAAATGAAACTAGAATATGTTTGCGTTTACCAATCTTTTTTCTCAGTGGTTGGCCAACCAGCAGAAGATCGCTCGGGATCGGCTAAATACTTTGAAAGCAGAGGAAGACCAGCGAAGGCAAGTCATCCAAGATGAGCTGCAGAAGCGCAAGAAGGAACTGGAAAAGACGAGGCGAGAATCCAAGCATAGCGTAAATGAGGCTAGTCCGATGCACCGTAGTATAAGCTCTTCAGAGAACAGTGATGGGAATAGCTTCCGCGGGGTTGATCACTTTTGCCTGGATCATCGTAGGAGTGAAACCTTGTTTTTCCGTGATGGTAAAAAAATAGTGAAAGGATCATGCTTGGGACATTCACAGCGTGGTTGTATCGCTTATTCGGGGATCGATGTTCAAACCGGACAACTTGTGTACGTAACGGAATGGAACATCGAATTGGACAAAGATGGAAAAACGGCTTCCGGTAAGACGCCGGAAGAGGTGGTGAGCGAACTTGAAAAGCAGATGAGTAGTTTGACAAGTTTGAGACACAAGAATTTGATTTCTTATGAGGGGATTCTTTGCAAGGCCGGAAAAGATGGAATCGATGTGTATGTGGTTCAGGATTTCATTCTTGGGACGAGTGTTTTCACAATTTCCGGATCACTGGGATGGTCGGCGGAAGGAGCCAGCATGGCTGCTAAAGGTATATTGGAAGCACTGATCTATCTTCACAATAACGGAGTGTCGCACGACAATCTTTCGGATTCGGCGGTTTTCATCGATAACAGTGGCAGCATAAGAGTGGCCGATTTTAAACTGATTCCATACGTCCAAGAGCTCATCAGTGGTCAACAGTGCGTCCGAAGCGACCTTCCTGCGCTAGGATCGCTAGTTGAGGCACTATTCAATGCGGATTCGGAAATGAAGGATTTCATCGATCGTTGTAAATCGGAACGGACTATTTCGGCATCCGATCTTCTTGAGCATCCGTTTCTTCGACCAATCCTTTTTCAAGACATCCCACGGAAAATTCACCACCCTCCTCGGGAACCGAAACCCTCCGATATGCAAGTGGTAGAACGGTCACACCACTCGATTCCGGCATACATGTCAACCTCTCTCGCAACGGAAAAGTCCCGTCTTCAAACGGAGTTTGAAGTGCTGTCCTACATTGGGAAAGGGGCCTATGGAGATGTGCTGAAAGTACGCAACATCCTGGACAACCGGCAGTATGCAATCAAGCGCATATTGCTTCCCGCGCGCAGCAAACAGTTCTACAAGAAAATGACTCGAGAGGTCGAACTGCTCTCGAGATTGAACCACGAAAATGTGGTTCGTTACTATAACAGTTGGGTTGAGGCAGTCAGTCCGGGCGAACAGCAACAATACGGAGCAGATTCGAGCTGCGATTGGTCTATAAGTGCAGGAAGTGCCCCGAAAAGAGTGGCACCGGCAAAGGTTATCAAAAAGAACAAGGACAAAAACTCGGATTGGGTGCTGGATTGTATGGCAATCGATTCGAGCAGTAGCGACGACGATGACGATGACGATGATGATGATGATGATGAGAATGGAGACGTTAGCTCTGATGGTATTGAATTTGTTGATTCTAATGGAGAAGTAGCAGAGTATGCAAGCTTCAGCGAAGGAGTTACCGTGGAAAATGCCAAGGGGAAAAGCGATGGGGTGACGACGGGGAATCTGGAAGTGTTGTACATGTACATCCAGATGGAGTTTTGCGAAAAGAGCACGTTAAGGTAAGGGAACGAGGGGGCATTGGTTGGCAGTTGAATGATGCAACGGGTTTACTTTTCTAGAACTGCCATCGACTCTAACCTGTACGAGGACGTCGACCGGGTCTGGCGCCTGTTTCGAGAGATTGCTGAAGGTCTTAGTCACATACATCAACAGGGCATGATCCATCGGGATCTGAAACCGGTCAACATCTTCCTCGACTCACGGGATCAGGTCAAAATCGGTGACTTTGGCCTGGCAACCACCAGTATTTTAGCACTGCAGAATCAACAGCAAGGTCAGTTGAGAACTTATGTTCTTGGAAAGTTTGGGCATTTGAAAAAAATTCTCATATTTAATTTTCTTTGAAAAATTTTGCGAGTTTTCCAAAAATTTGCGAGTTTTCAAAAACTTTTGAAAGTTTTACAAAGTTCTTGGAGGTTTTGCAGACTTCTTGGTCGTTATGCAACATTTAAGGGGCTATTTATAAACCACGTAGAATTTTCTTGGCGGAGAGGGGGGGGGGGGGGGGGGGTGCTCTGACCAAAGTCTACGCTCCATATAAAATTTCAAAAAAAATGTGTGGAGAAAAGTCTACGAGGGGGAGGTCTGAGATTTTCAAAAATTAGTACGTGGTTTATGAATAGTCCCTAAGGAAGTGGACGCTTCCTGATTTTTTTGCGAACTTCTTCAAAGCTCAACTAACTTCCTGAAATTTTAAAAACCTTTTTAAAAAAAATTTTATGAAATTTTTTAAACTTCCTGAGAGTTTTTCAAACGTTTGTTTGTGCCTTTTGATATAACTTTTGATTTTTTTTTTAAATTTTGTGGAAGCTCTGCCAATTCTTGAGGGTTTTTCAAACTTGTTAGAAGTTTTGAAAAAATCTTTGGAGTATTGCAAACATCTTTAAAGTTTTGCAAACTTCTTGACAGTTTTGCAAACTTCTTAGAAGTTTTATAAATTTCTTGGATTTTTTTTTCGCAAATTTCTTGGAAGTTTTTTGCAAAATTTTAGCAAGTAGAAGCTTCCTGAAAATTTTGCGAATTTATTCAAATTTGATCCAAACTTCATGGAATTTTTTGAAAATTTTGCAAACTTCCTGAAATTAAAAAATAAATTTGCAAATTACTTGGAAGTTTTTGTAAAAATTCTTGGAAGAAAATATCCTGAGAATTTTACGAATTTATTCAATGACTCTTTTGACGCTTTGAAAACTTCCTGAAATTTTTAAAAGTTTTGAAATTTTCTGAAAAATCTTTGAAATTTTGGAAATTCTACAACTTCCTGAGACATTTTTTTATGCCTTTTAGAAGTTTTTAAACTCTGACAGTTTTGCAAACTTCTTGAAAGTTTTGCAAACTTGTTGAAAGTTTGGCAAACTTCTAGAAGTTTTGCAAACTAGAAATTTGAAAATTCTGGATTTTTTTGCAAACTTCTTGGAAGTCATTGCAAAATTTTAGAAGTACAAGATTCCTGAAAATTTCGCAAATTTATTCTCCTCCAAACATCCTGAAATTTTGCAAACTTACTGAAATTTTTAAAACTTTTGGAATTTTCTGAAATTTTTATGAAATTTCTTGGAAATTCTGCAAACTTTCTCGAGAGATTGTGAAATGTTTTTGAAGTTTGCAACTTTTTGGAAATTTTGCAAAAATCATAGAAGTTTTGCAAACTTCTTGGAAAAGTTTTAAATTTTTTGGAAGGTTTGCAAATCCTTTGGGTTTTACAAACTTGTTGAAAGTTTTGAAAACTTCTTTGGAGTATTGCAAACATCTTAAAAGTTTTGCAAACTTCTTGACAGTTTTGCAAACTTCTTAGAAGTTTTATAAATTTCTTGGATTTTTTTTTGCAAATTTCTTGGAAGTTTTTGCAAAATTTTAGCAAGTAGAAGCTTCCTGAAAATTTTGCGAATTTATTCAAATTTATCCAAACTTCTTGGAATTTTTTGAAAATTTTGCAAACTTCCTGAAATTAAAAAAAAATTTGAAATCAAAAAAAATTTTGAAATCTAGGAAGTAGAAGAACTAAAATTTTGCGATTTATTCAAACTCCTCCAAACATCCTGAAATTCTCCATCGAACGGCTGCTTGAAACTTTTAGAATTTTTCGAAAATTGTTTAAATTTTTTGGAAACTATAAACACTCGAACATTTTTGAAAATTCTTTGGAGTATTGTAAACATCTTAGAAGGTTTGCAAACTTCTTGACAGTTTTGCAAACATCTTAGAAGTTTCGAAAAATTTTAGGAGGTTTTGCAAACTTCTTGGGAGTTTTTGCAAAATTTTTGGAAGTGGAGCTTCCTGAAAATTTGGCGGATTTCATCTTTGGAATTTTTTGGACATTTTGCAAACTTCTTGAAATTAAAAAAAAATTCCAAGAAGTAAGTTTTAGAAAAAAATTTGGAAGAGGAAGCTTTCTGAAAATTTACGATTTTCTTCAATGTTCTCCAAGGTTGAGGGAATTTTTTGGACATTTTGCAAACTTCCTGAAATTTTTTAAAGTTTTGGAATTATCTGAAAAATCTTTGAAATTTTTTGGAAAATCTACAATCTTCCTGAGAGATTTTGAATAGTTTACCCCCCCCTTGCACTCTGACTAAATTGAAACCTTAAAATCCAAAATTTGGATTTTTTTGCAATCTTCTTGGAAGTTATTGCATAATTTTAAGAAAGTAAAAGCTTCCTGAACATTTTGCAAATTTATTCAAACTTCTTCAAGCTTCATGGATTTTTTTGGGAATTTTGCAAACTTACTGAAATTTTTAAAATTTATGGAATTTTCCTAAAATTCTTTGAAATTCTTGGGAATTCTGCAAACTTCCCGAGAGATTTTGAAAAGGTTTTTTTTCAATGCTATTTGAATGTTATACAAAGTTCTCGAAAATTGTATTTTCAAAGTTTCCAACTTTTTGGAAATTTTACAAAAATCATGGAAATGTTTCCAACTTCTTGGTAAAATTTTACATTTTTTGGAAGCTTTGCCAGTCTTTTAAGTTTTACAAACTTGTTGGAAGTTTTGAAAACTTCCTTGGAGTATTGCCAACATCTTGAAAGTTTTGAAAACTTCTTGACAGTTTTGCAAAACTCTTGGAAGTTTTTGCAAAAACCTTGGAAGTGGAAGCTTCCTGAAAATTTGGCGAATTTCATCAAAGTTCTCCAAACTTCATGGAATTTTTTGGACATTTTGCAAACTTCCTGGAAAATTTTCAAACTTTTGGAACTTTTTAAAAATTCTTTGAATTTCCTTTGAAAGTTTTACAAACTTTGAGCTTTTTAAACGTTTTATTGCCTTTTTTTAAGTTCTGCCAATATTTGAGGGTTTTACAAACTTGTTGGAAGTTTTGAAATTTTTTTTGGAGTATTGCAAACATCTTCACAGTTTTGCAAACCTCTAGACAGAGTTTCGAAAATTTCTTGGATTTTTATGCAAAAAACTTCTTGGAAGTTTTTGTAAAATGTTAGGAAGTAGAAAGCTGCCTGAAAATTTTGCAAATTTAGTCGAACTTCACCAAGCATCATGGATTTTTTTAAAAATTTTGCAAACTTCCTGAAACTTAAAAGAAAATTTTAAATTTCTTGGAAGTTTTTGCAAAATTTTAGCAAGTAGAAGAATTCTGAAAATTTTGCGAATTTATTAAAACTTCTCCAAACTTCATGGATTTTTTTTTAAATTTTGCAAACTTCCTGAAATTATCCATCGTTGCTTGAAACTTTCGGAATTTTTTGAAAATTCTTGGAAATTTCTTGGAAATTTCACTAACTTCCTGGGAGATTTTGAAACGTTTTTATATGCCTTTTGAAAGTTGTACAAAGTTCTTGAACATTGTATTTTTTGGATTGCGACCATTTTGAAATTTTTTGCAAAAATCATAGAAGTTTTGCAAAATTCTTGGACGTATTTCAATTTTTTTGGAAGGTTTGCAAATTCCCGAAAGTTTTACAAATTTGTTGGAATTTCCAAAATTCTTTGGAGTATTGCTAACATCTTTGAAGGTTTGCAAACTTCTTGACAGTTTTGTAAACTTCTTGGAAGTTTTACTAACTTCTTAGAAGTTTCGAAAATTTCTAGGAGTTATTGACAACTTCTTGGAAGTTTTTGCGAAAATTTTGGAAGTGGAAGCTCCTGAAAAATTGGCGAATTTCATCAAAGTTCTCCAAACTTCATCGAATTTTATGGACATTTCGCAAACTTCCTAAAAATGTTCAAACTTTTGGAAATGTTTAAAATTTTTTTTGAATTTTCTTGGAAACTATTCAAACTTCCAGCGAGCTTTTCAAATGTTTTGTTGCCTTTTTTTAAGTTTTGTCAATTTTTGAGGGTCTTACAATCTTGTTGGAAGTTTTGAAAACTTCTCTGGAGTATTGCAAACATCTTCAAAGTTTCAACTGTCAATTTGCAAACTTCTTAGAAGTTTCGAAAATTTCTTAGAGGTTTTGCAAACTTTCTGGAAGTTTTTGCATACTTTTAGAATTTGGAAGCTTCCTGAAAATTTTCAGAATTTTGATCAAAGTTTTCCAAATTTCATGGAATTTTTTGGAGATTTTGCAAACTCCTAAAAATTTTCAAACTTAAGGAAATTTTTGAAAATTATTTGAAATTTCTTGGTAATTCTACAAACACCCAGAGAGTTTTTCAAACGTTTTTTAGTTGCCTTTTGAAAGTGATAAGTCCTTAGAAAATAACAACTTCTTGATTCGAAGGTTGAACATAGAATGATTCGATATTATATTTTTTCTGTAAATGATGAAAAATCATGGGTTGCCTTGATGTAACATCTCACAGTTTTGCAAACTTCTTAGAAGTTTCGAAAATTTCTAGGAGGTATTGACAACTTCTTGGAAGTTTTTGCAAAAAATTCCTGAAAAATTGGCGGATTTCATCAAAGTTCTCCAAACTTCATCGAATTTTTTGGACATTTTGCAATTTCTTTCTTGGTAATTCTACAAACACTTGGTAATTTCTTGGTAATTCTACAAACACTCAGAGTCAATAGTCGTCTAGGCCGATCCGGAAGTGATGAATCCTCGTCTATTGGTGCTGGCTCAGGGATGTCTTGTTGCTCTTCTTCAGCTTCTTTTACTTCGGGTATTGGTAAAGGCGGATCTTCTACAATCGGAACTTCTTCAGGACCGTCGGGGAATTCAGCAGGTTGTACTTGCAGAACTTCGTTTTCAGGTGCTTGTCGAAGGCCAAATTCATCGAGGAAAACAGAGAGTGGTGAATCTTGACAAGAATGTATTTCTGCTTCAACTCGATTTCGTAGTTGGTTGATGTTACATCGTATCAGTCGACTAGGTTGGTCCAGCAAAACGTTATAATCGAGTTTTCCAATGCGTTCGATGATCACACCGGGCATCTAGTTCCATGAATTGGCTTGGTGGATTTGAGCGTACACCGTATCACCTTGGGTCAAGTATCTTGAGATTCCTCGATGTTCATCTTCCTCGGAAGCGTGCTGACGATTGCTGACTGGGGGCTTCAACAGATCTGCTACTGTTCGCATCGGTCTTCTTAGCATCTTATAAGCCGGTGATTGTCCATCAAGATCGAGTGTTGGGGTAGAACGGTATACACTAAGGAACGTCTGCAGTGCATCTTCTAGGGATTCTCCTCCCGAACGAATTTTCTTCACGCTTCTTTTGATGGTTTCCACAAAGCGTTCAGCCAAACCGTTCAACTGCGGGTGGTATGGAGCCGTGCGGATGTGACAGATTCCCAAAGATTCACAGAACTCTTGAAAGTCGAAACTAGTGAACTGCGTGCCGTTGTCGCTCACCACAGTCTCAGGAACTCCAAACGTAGCGAACAACTGCTTGAGAAGCTTGATCGTCGTCTTGGCTGTTATTGGCTTGGTTAGCTCAACTTCAGGCCATCGAGTGAAAGGATCAACAACCACAAAAAAAATAGTTGCCATTCACCGGTCCGGCGTAGTTAATGTGTATGCGGGACCAAGGTCTCTCTGGTGTGGGCCATGGTACAGGTTCCGCCTTGATTGGAGCCTTAGCAGCAGTGGCACAGTGACTGCAGCGTCGAACGCATTCTTCGATTTCACAATCCATACCGGGCCAGTACACGTAGTTCCGAGCAATTGACTTCATGCGTACCATACCAGGATGACCACGATGGAACTGATTGAGCAAGCGTCGCTGGAAGGCTACTGGAACGATCACCCTCTCCTTGAACATAACACAGTCATTGATAATGCTGAGCGATTCACGTCGATTGTAGTACGGCAGAACATCCTTCAGTACTTGCTTGGAGTCAGCTGGCCATCCATCCAGGATGCATAGTTTAACTTGTTGGAGAACTTTGCACTTGCTTGTGGCATCTTGGAGTGCTGCGAACGACACATGAACAACTTATATCGTTGTGTTAAGAATACTTGCCATATCTTCTTCTAGCGATACTGCAGCGATGATATAGTCTTCTTCTGGACGCATGCTTCGGTCGAGTAGACGGGATAGCATGTCAGCACATTCAAATTCGTTGGTCGAAACGTATTCAATGTTGAAGTCATAGTTCAGCATGATAAGTGCCCAGCGCTGCAGGCGGTTTGCCGTGTGCACCGGTATGCCTTTCTTTGAACCGAAAATTGACAGAAGAGTTTTGTGATCCGTCTGGAGCGCAAGCGAGAGCTTCTTTTTCCGGTTGTCCATAGGCTTGCTCAGCAGAAGAGAACGAGCGTGAAGCATGTTGAATGGCTTTCATGGTTTCATGGTTTTTCGTTTGGAAACTTGTGGAAAATAACGGCACCGATTCCGGTTTTGGATGCATCTGCAGCAACGATGATTGGAAATTCCGGGTTGTAGTGGGTTAGAAGCAAGTCGGATTTCAGCATTCCTTGAATTTTTCAAAAGATCGCTGGCAATCGGCGTTCCATTCCCACTTAACATCCTTCCGCAACAGCTGGTCCAAAGGATGACGCAGATCGTGAATATTCCGAACGAACTTGCCGTAGTAGTTGACTGCACCAAGAAATGATCGCAGTTCTGACACGTTTTTCGGTGGTGGAATGCTTGAAATGATCTTCAGCTTTTCCGGATCAGGACGGATACCTCTGCAGTCGACGATGTGGCCCAAGTAACGGACTTCAGTTTGAAAAAACTTACATTTTTGAATTTTCAGATGAAATCCGCAATCCTTCAATCTCTGCAACAACAGGTTTAGTGATTCAGCATGCGACTGCCAGTCCTTGCCGAAAATGATGACGTCGTACTCCAGGAATGTCGGAAGATTTCTTCTGGTATCGGCAGCGGATAGTTGTTAGCTTCCAGTGCGTTGTTGAGACCTGTTGAATAGTCCGCACAGATACGAACTCTGCCATCCGGTTTCTTTACAGCAACGATCGGTGCAGCCTGTTGGTTTTCGAACCAACGATATTGCAGGGGTTAGTTCCGTATTTATAATCACCGTATTGAAACACAGAATTGGTTGTTATTTGACGGTAGATTATAATTATCCTGATGGGAAGCAAAATTGTACATAGATTGTGTTAATTATATTATCAAATTATTTCAAGTGAAAGCAATAAATTAGGTAAATTCATGTTCATGCCATCGTAATTTAAGATAAACTGTGTCTTGCATATGTCTAGGTTTAACTTACGTTTAGTCCCCTATCTATCCGGATCTTATGTTTCTATGTCGTATCGTGCTTGTGCGGTTTCAGCTGTTTAGCTAGGTTAGGCTTTTCCTGATTTGAGGGTACAACAGTGCTAGATATAAGTATAATAAGTTCTGATTGAAAGTGTACAATTCATTAATCATACATTATTAGATATTATTTACCTAGTATTAAGTCTAGCCGTAGATAATATTGTGTTGTACGCGTGATATTAGGGTAACTTTATTATTTTAAACCTCACTTGTTTGTCGCTAGCAAATTTACTTCTCGTACTTTATGTGTTTTTGTTTTGTTTCCACTCACCCTTTCGTAGTCGTTCGCGTTACCTGTCATTTTTCTTTCCTGTCTACTGTTGTACGTATGTGTGGTGCAAGGTCGGTAGAACATCAGGTGCGCTGGCAGCTAGGAGCTTGCCAACAGCAGCCCATTCCGAAAAATCTACAGGTGTAATGATTCCTAGGCTTTGGAGACGGTTGAGTTCAACGTCGACCAATGGAACGGAATGGAAAGGTACAGGTCGTTTCGGGCAAAAAACTGGCTTGCTTCCAGGCTTGAGATGAAGCTGTACCTTCGTGCAGTTGCAAAATCCAAGGGATTCGTTGAAGACTTCTTTGTGCTGGATCTTTAGTTGTTGAATCTCTTGCTCGATTCGTTGATTGGAGTACATGACTTGGTTGCAGATGGAATCAAATGGAATCGACCAGAGTTTGAATAGGTCAATCCATTCGATACCCATCAGATTCGGCGCACGGAAGTGACGAAACATCGCCATTGCTTGGTTTCTCCCTTGATGGATATATAACAATGGAACTCGCCCCGAAGCGGTGGAGGCTTGACTTGTTGATGGTTTTATCTCCGGCTTTCCGAGTTGTTTCCAAGTTGCTTTTGAAACGATGGAAATGCCGCTGGCTGAATCAAGTTGAAGAGAGACTGGAGACTCCGTTGATCATCGTGGTAACGAACTTCCGTCTTCTTTCACGGTGCTCAATGTGACTGACAATGAACACTCCTTTAGTTTCAGCACTGAATTTCCCCTTCTTTCGCTTCTTTTTGTTTTTCTCTTGAGTTGAGCTGGCTGGATTTGATGACTTCTTAAGGCAGGAACAATATCCTTCCTTATGGCTAACGCGGTTGCAGTCTTTGAGGTGGTTGTTGAAATAGCATTCCTTCACAAAGTACATTTGGCCACACTGCCAACAAGGTGTCTTCGGCTTCTTACTCTCATGGTTTCCGAAACTTTGCTGATACGCTGCACTCTCCCTGTCCCTGACGGCGCGAACTGCTGATTTCGAACTGGTTTGCTGTACGATGATACTGGTATCTTCCTTCAGATTGACAAGGCGCTGATACTCGTCAATTAACGACTGAATAGTAGCTGGTGATTCAGGCTTCTCGTTTTTCGGGATTGAAAGTAGTCTCGCTCGGATGTCGGCATATTTTGAAGATTTCAGTCCGCTGACAAAAATGAGGCACTTGAAATGGTCCAAGGTGAGTCTTCACAGGCGCGGTTTACGCTTCCACCATAACTGACGATGTCTTCAGATTCGCTCTTTACTAGTTGAAGACACTGGAACCGCTTCCGAAATGTGGATGTTTGAGTTCCAAAGATTTTCTTGAGGATCTTCACGGTGTCTTCAAACGTGACATCTTTCGGAAGTTTCGGTAGAATGTAATTGAGGTAATGGCTATGCGAAGGAGTATCCAGCTTGCGGAGAAGAGGACGGACCTTGGCGGCATCTTCCAACTGATGGGCATCGTTCTCGAAGAGATCTTGATGGCGGTCAAACCAACGTCCAAACGTAACTCCGTTTTCTTCGTCGAAGACAAACTCGATGATGTTTGAAGAGAGTGATTCCAAAATCTGCTCCTGGGATTGATGCTCTGGATTATGCTGCTGCTCTGCCATCGGTTGAAGAAGCTGGGTCATTTGAAGAATAACTTCTTGAATTCCATCTTCATAATGATCTCCTCCTGGCATCTTCGTGGATTCTTAATTCTCGTCGCCAAATGATAAGTCCTTAGAAAATAACAACTTCTTGATTCGAAGGTTGGAATGATTCGATATTTTATTTTTCTGTAAATGATGAAAAATCATGGGTTGCCTTGATGTAACAGAAAGTTATACAAAAATGAAAGTTCTTGAAAATTGTATTTGCTGGATTGCAAACTTTTTGGAAATTTTGCAAAAATCATGGAAGTTTTGCCAATTTCTTGGGAGTTTAAATTTTTTTTATTGTTTGCAAATTCTTGAATGTTTTACAAAGTTGTTGACAGCTATGAAAACTTCTCTGAAGTTTTTCAAAAATCTTCAAGTTTTTCTAACTGTTTGAAAGTTTTGCAAATTTCTTGGAATTTTCTTGGAATCAAATTTCTTTCTGTCGAAAATTTCTCGGAAGTTTTTGCAAACTTTCAGGCAGTGTTTTGCAAATTGTAAGGAAGTTTTTGCAAGTTGTTTTGAACACATTTTGGGTTTTTTTTTTTTGCAAACTTCTATGCACTTTTACATTTTTATTGATCAATGGAAAGTTTGGCAAACAAGTTCGGAAAATTTCTTGAAAGTTTCGCAAACTTGTGATTAATTTTCAGTTTCCATTTATTTTTTTTTTCAACATAATTTCCAGAACGTATAGTTCATAGTCATCAAACCGGCCCGTTGGACATGGGCAACTCGCTGACGGGTAAGGTCGGTACTGCGCTATACGTAGCACCCGAGCTCACCGGAAATGCTTCGAAATCCACCTACAACCAGAAAGTGGACCTCTACTCTCTGGGAATTATCCTTTTCGAAATGAGTACACCCCCGCTGGCCACCGGAATGGAACGAGTCAAAACAATGATGGACCTCCGCTCGGATACGGTACGCTTCCCAGAGCCCATCCTCGCTGATGGCAAATACTCACAACAAGTTCAAGTCATCAAGTGGCTGCTGAACCACGACCCAAGAAGAAGACCCACCGCCGAGGAGTTGCTATCCTCGGAGCTAGTCCCACCGATCCGTCTGGAAGCCGGAGAGATTCAGGATGTCGTCCGTCACGTCCTTTCCAATCCGCAATCACGACACTACAAACATCTGATAGCCCGTTGCTTTGCTCAGGAGAGCGATACTATTTGCGAACTCAGTTACCACCTGGACATGGTGCCGATAATCCCTCGATTCGATTATGTCAAGTCGAAAATTATCGAACTGTTCAGAAAACACGGAGCCATTGAAGTCGTCACTCCACTACTTACACCGTACACGAAATCCAGTGCCCGGAACAATTCTGTCAAACTGATGACCCACTCTGGTAGTATAGTTTCTCTGCCAGATGATCTACGAATTCCATTCTTGCGTCACGTGGCTCTCAACGGCATCAAGTTCATTCGCCGGTACTCGATAGGACGTGTTTATCGCGAGAAGAAAGTCTTCAACTTCCATCCGAAGCAGGTCTACGAATGCGCATTCGACGTCGTAACTCCCAATCGCGGCAATCTCATTGTTGACGCCGGAACTTCTTTCGATCGCTACTGAAATCATGCGAGAGCTGAATCTCCTGGAACCGCAGCGGAATGTTTTCTTCCGCTTGAACCACATCAGCTTGCTCCGATCGATCTTGCTATACTGCAACGTTCCTTCGGACAAAAATAAAGAACTGTTCGAGATAGTGTTGGAGTTTTTCGATGCTAAAATCTCCAAATTTCAGTTGATCGCCTCGATCAACAGCCAGATCACGCAACTGGGAGTCAAAATCAACACTGGTTTCCTGTGCGATGCACTGCAGATAGAAATCTCACTATCGCAGATCAATGGAACTCTGTTGAAGCCACTGATCAAGGGACGCGGTGAGGCGGCTACACTGGCTAAGGTGGCAATACGGGAGCTGGAAATGGTCGCTTCTTTGGCACAGGGATTGGGAGTGCAAGTGCCGATCATCATTTGTCCGGGACTACCGATCAATTACGAAAGGGCGAAAGGAGGAGGCGTCGTTTGGCAGTTAATCGGAGAGTTGAAGGCGAAGAAAAAGAATCCGTTAACTACGATAGCCGTCGGGGGACGGTATGATTCCAAGTTAGCTGAGTATCAGTGAGTATTCATGGTTTTAACAAAAAGATATCAGAATTTGAAAGTTTTCTTGCATTTTCAGGATATCCGGAATTAGCAATGGATTGCAGGTCCCGAAAGTAGAACTCAGTGGTGCCCCCTGGGTTCAGCTTTCATCTGGACAAGCTGGTGTATGCTTTGGGACCGACCGGGGGTTGTGAACCTGTTGAAGTAATGATCAGCATTACCGGTTCCAGGCCTCCGCTGAAGGAGGTCGTTCAAATTTTGCGATTCCTCTGGTCTCATGGAATCAAAACTGGTATTCTGGAAGGTGCAATTTCAATGGAAGAATCCGCCAAGGATGCTGGAGCCAACTTGGTGGTGATGCTCGGAGAAGGTGGCGAATTGCGGGTCCGCACATGGAACCACGATCGTTTCCAGGAGTGTCATATCACCCGACCGGAGCTTTTCGGCTACATTCACAGAAGTCTTCGCCCAGATCAATCTACCAACGAAGTGACGACAGCCTTGCAGAGTACATCGCTGGCAAGTTCCACTTCGACCAAGAGCGTTCCCTCGTTAGTCAGCCAAAACCAGACCAATAGTACGGCTTCGCTGGATCTTATCTTTCTGACAGCGGAGAAGATCAATACCAACAAGAAACGTCGCTACGAGAATCAAGTTGAGCATAAACTCTCCCCGATACTGTCAAAGTTCCAGAAGAAGGAGAAGATATCGCTGATCATGGTCGATCTACCGAATGCTCCACTGCGGGAGCTGATTGGCCTGATCGATCCGGCCGAATGCAGCAACGATGAAGAAGGATCTCCGAATTCGATCGAGTTGAAGGCCCTGATCGAACGGTATCCCAAGTACAAACGAAATATCATGGAAATCTACGGCGAGATTGTGGATATCTTTAGCGAAAGTAAAGCGCTGCCGGTGGTGGGAGTTTACAGCGTGGTGGACTCCTTCTGCCGGCTTATTTTGTAAACCTATGTTAGGTGTCGCCGAAAGTGATTCGTTTTCATAAATGAGTTTTAATTTTGAAAACAAAGTAGTAATGTAAATCAGAGCGATTTATTGTTCGATTCTTCCGAAAAAGCCTTTCGGCGGTGGGTATGTGCATTTGTGTAATACTTATAACTTACTATTAGTGTTGTCCGGGAGAAGATTGCGAGAGTCAGATGAGCCAAAAAAGAAAAACTATAAAGGACAGCTCAATGAAGTTGTACGCAAAGGTGATGTAGGACTACGTAGCAATGTGTAATGAATGATATAATCATTTGGTGCAATGTTTCGTGACGGTCAGCATTTGCCCCCCACCCCAAACATCACTTATCATTTCTTTACCCTCCCTTATAAATTTCTACCAACTACTCATCAACTTTCATACTACTATACTAAACTTCTCTATTTCTATATCTTTCTACACTATCATATATGTCTCTTATACCCACCCACCCCACCAATCTCACTACCCTTATTCCTCATTCTCCCACTCTACTAACTTTCTTTTACTACTCACCAATCTCCTCCACAACCCTACCTCCATTCCCCTCCCCCCCCCCCCTACAAACTTCTCTCCCCTCCCCCTCCCAACTCGAATTCCTTTTATACTTCCTCCATCTTCCTCCTTCCTTAATCTTTATCTTCCTTATACTCTTACAATATACCACCTTATATTTCTAATTTTCAATATTTAATTTATATCAATTTTTAATTCATCCTAGTCCTTTTAAATTTTGCCCTTATACTCAAACCTCCTTTTTCTCTCCATGGTTTTTTTTTTAAATTACCCCTATACACTATCCTCTAAAAGAAATGGTAGTCACTTAACTAACTGTAGGTTGCTTTATTATCTTAACAATACGGGGGCTCCTAGCAATTTACCTCCTACCTTCCCTTACGTTCAATTCTTATCTGCTCTTCCCCCCCCCCCCTCTGTGCCTCCTCTTCTCCGCCTACCCCCCCCTCCCTCCTTCCTTTCTCCCCCCTGACCGCGCCCTTGGAGTCTTTGCACAGAAGGTGCTGCGTACGATTTACGGTGGAGTGCAGATGGAAGACGGAACGTGGAGGAGGCGAATGAACCACGAATCGTTCCAGTTGCTGGGAGAACCTCCCAGCGCTTAAACCACTAAAATCAGTCGACTACGATGGGCTGAGCATGTCGTAAGAATGTCGGACGACAGCCCTGTGAAAATGGTTCTCGAAAACGAACCGACAGGTACAAGAAGAAAAGGCGCGAACGAGCAAGGTGGATCGATCAAGTAGAAGGTGACCTGCGGACCCTCCGCAGACAGCGAGGCTGGCGAGGTACAGCCATGGACCGATTACACTGGAAACAACTTCTGTGTACAGCAGAGGCCACGCCGGCCTTAGTCTGATTGGTAAGGTAACTAAGTAATAAATAACTATCTAATAAATCGTGCGGGAAATGGAATGGGTTTTGTAGAAATGCTGCGAGGATAACTTGTCCACACCTCTCCTATTCATCAGCTATGGCAAATTCTTTTTTGCTTCGCTGACGACATTGATCACAGAGAACAGACATTGATGTCCATATACCTTCTCGAAAAACGTGAGTAAAAATAAATATATGCAGCCGGTATAAAAAGCAAGTGCAGAGAAAAACAAACAAAATATTTCAGGTTATGTGCTAGGCTTTTTATTGATAAACAGTGACACGACAGTTATCGCACAACTGCAGCGCCGCCTACCAGGAGCATAACGACATACATTTGAAATGTCGGTTTAAAGTTTTACACAAGTAGCAGACCGAAGATGAACGTCTGTTCTCTGTGCATTGATATCGAACCACACAACTTTGAGACGAGCCATCGTCTCAAGAGTCTCATTGCTTCGTTGGAGTGAAAGCTCGACGCCTTCACTTGACAAGAATATAGCACGGGAGCAATTAGAAAGCAAAAATGTTCTTAATGGTAATGTGAGAACTTCTGTAAAAGGTAACTCTTCAGATTAACTGTTCATTAGGTAATCTTTAAAGAAACTGTTTAACAGAAATCTTTGTAGTTTCGTAGATTTTTTTGCCTTTGAAACATTCGAAATGGTTCCTTCGTCCGGTCATCCGGTTCATATCTCGGTATACTCAATGTAGCTGGAAATCGATCCGCTTCCGCAATATGGAGGGAATGATGATTCATCATCGTAGATAACGAAGTTGGCCGCAAATTTCCGCATGACGAAGAACACTTTGACATTAACATTTTCAATATCCTTCATACTTACTTCGTTGATGGAATTCACCACTCGTTGAAAAACTGGGTCTGTGTCACTATTCAGTGACTATAACATAATCCTCGTCTGGTACGCGCTGCTATCAACCGGGATTCCTGCATAGCTAAGGATGGTCGTTGAAACGCGTTGAATCTAGTAACCTTACAAAAGGAATGTCAGTGCTCTGCGTTTCAAACGGTTTGCCGCTTGGACTGGAATACCCCCTTGGATCCGTAAATATTGAGCAGCGGTTTGTTGGAAGAAGTATCGTCCATACAGCGTCTTGTGGAAAATATCAGGGCCATAAGCAGTCGGTTCGGTCGGTCGGTCAGGTCCGGTCGGTCGGTCTTGTGGTCGGTCGGTCGGTCGGTCAGTCGGTCGGTCGGTCAGTCAGTCGGTCAGTCAGTCAGTCAGTCAGTCAGTAGTCAGTCAGTCAGTCAGTAGTCAGTCAGTAGTCAGTCAGTCAGTCAGTCAGTCAGTCAGTCAGTCAGTCAGTAGTCAGTCAGTCAGTCAGTCAGTCAGTCAGTAGTCAGTCAGTCAGTCAGTCAGTCAGTCAGTCAGTCAGTCAGTCAGTCAGTCAGTCAGTCAGTCAGTC
This sequence comes from Aedes koreicus, assembly GCA_024533555.2. Lineage (NCBI taxonomy): Eukaryota > Metazoa > Arthropoda > Insecta > Diptera > Culicidae > Aedes > Aedes koreicus. The sequence goes on along the minus strand of JAHHFK020004364.1, from coordinate 19,818 downwards.
AGTCAGTCAGTCAGTCAGTCAGTCAGTCAGTCAGTCAGTCAGTCAGTCAGTCAGTCAGTCAGTCAGTCAGTCAGTCAGTCAGTCAGTCAGTCAGTCAGTCAGTCAGTCAGTCAGTCAGTCAGTCAGTCAGTCAGTCAGTCAGTCAGTCAGTCAGTCAGTCAGTCAGTCAGTCAGTCAGTCAGTCAGTCAGTCAGTCAGTCAGTCAGTCAGTCAGTCAGTCAGTCAGTCAGTCAGTCAGTCAGTCAGTCAGTCAGTCAGTCAGTCAGTCAGTCAGTCAGTCAGTCAGTCAGTCAGTCAGTCAGTCAGTCAGTCAGTCAGTCAGTCAGTCAGTCAGTCAGTCAGTCAGTCAGTCAGTCAGTCAGTCAGTCAGTCGGTCGGTCAGTCAGTCAGTCGGTCGGTCGGTCGGTCGGTCGGTCGGTCGGTCGGTCGGTCGGTCGGTCGGTCGGTCGGTCGGTCGGTCGGTCGGTCGGTCGGTCGGTCGGTCGGTCGGTCGGTCGGTCGGTCGGTCGGTCGGTCGGTCGGTCGGTCGGTCGGTCGGTCGGTCGGTCAGTCGGTCGGTCGGTCGGTCGGTCGGTCGGTCGGTCGGTCGGTCGGTCAGTCGGTCGGTCAGTCAGTCAGTCGGTCAGTCAGTCAGTCAGTCAGTCAGTCAGTCAGTCAGTCAGTCAGTCACCCCCCCCCCCCCCCCCCCTCTCTCTCCATCTCGTCTTATCTTATCGCTCCTTCCCATCCTTTGCTTTCTACTTTTTTTCCCCAACCCTTCCGATGTCTCCGTTTGAAGTCCCTTTCAATAATCAGGTGTCTCGCCAATCTGTCATGTCCTATCCCATAGTCAATACATACGATTATTTAATCGAAACGCCTTCCCCTTCAACTTTGTACCAGTACTTCGCTCCATTACTCATCCTCCTCCTCCTCTTCCTCGCGTCGCAAACTTCCAAACAGCTTCGCTGGGATAATCTGTTTCTCCAATGGCATCTTCTTGCTGACATCCTCCTCCTCTTCGGCGCCTTCATCACCTTCCATTTCATCATCCTCTCCGTCATCCTCGTCGATGTCGATCTCATCGGGATTGACCACCTTATCCTCTTTCTTCGAACCACCCTGGGTCTCCCCTCGGACGAACATAATGTTTCCACCGCTGGCTCCGACGGCGGCAATCGCCCTTGCGCTGGTTTCCGCAGCCTTCGCCTCCAACGCTCGCATGGCATCCTTGGGCTCCGAACCGGCACAGGTCACTGCCGAGTTGATCAAGGTGGCCGACATCATGTTGATCTGGGTGTTGTAGGTAGCCTGAATCGATCGCTTGATTCGTAACATTTCTCGCATCGTGTCTTCATTCCCGTGACGGATTTCGAACTCCTTCCATGTCTGCCAAAATTCGGCGGTGATTCGGGGATCGCACATCTGACTACAGTGAGCGTAGATTGCTCGAGCCCGATCGATTTCACCGAGTTTTGTCTCCATTTCGGCAAACAGCATACACATTTGACGAGATTGTGCCTCCGAAAGCGCTTCGATGGCTTTCTCGTAGATCTGGCGCGTCCGAGGTATTCCGTAGATTTCCGCGGCCTTTTTGATGTAGAGATTGAACATGGCAAATGCTTCGTCCTCCTTGACAGCGGTAGTGGTACGCTCATACACGGCCATGGCATGTCGAGCGAGGCCGTGATCTTCTTCGAGTTTGGCATACAGTAAGTACAAGTGTTTGCAAGCTCCGGAGGGCATCCATCAAGACACTGTTCGAAGAGATCTCGGGCCCGTTCCAGCTTTTGACCGCCGTAACGTTTGAGGAACTTCGTTAGATAAGTATTCCAGATGTCGTATACATTTGGCCACTTGAACAGCGAGATGCCCTTCTCGTAGGCTTTGAATGCTTCTTCGAAGTAGTTGTGTTCTTCCAGGAATAGTCCGTAGTTGATGATAATTTGCGGAGTGCAGATCTTAAGGTCTATGATTCGATCGTAAACTTGTTTGCAAGTTTGGAACGTTCCGAACGATTCCTCCAAGTCGGCATACAAGGACCATAGTTTCAGCGATTTGTAGACACGCATCTGCACCGTTTCTGTGTCGTCGTGATATGCCACCTTCCGCTTTGCCATGGCGGTCGCCCGTTGCATGATCTTCAGAGCATCGTCGAAGTTTTCCCCTCTGATTTCCATTTCGGCCCATTCGCACCAAACGCTAGCCAATTCGTCTACTTTGAGATAGTCAACTTGGACGGCTTTCTCAAACACAATTCGAGCATCATCCAGTTGTTTGTTCTTTTCGTAAAATTTAGCAAACTCTACCCATAAGGTGTACACTCTTCCGACAGCCAACTTTGGCTGAACCGTATGAACTGCCTCAGTGTAGGTATTGATAATCTCATGTGGCTTACCTTCATACAGCTCGACACGTTTGTGCCACTCTGCCACATTGTGCGGATTTTGTCTCAATAACACACTGTTCAACAGGAGTAATCTACGTTCCATAAGGTATTCGAACCGAGCCATAAGCAGCTCCACATCTATCTCGTCCGCTTCTGTTGGGCTGGGATTCTTCGCCATCTCTTCCATAACCTTGCTCAAGGACAGCTCCTCAAACTGTGCGTAAGCGTCAAAAACCTGGCTGAAATCGCGAACTGTTGTCACAGTCTGGATCGCTTCCTCATAGATACTCCCTGGCCCTATCGAACAAACCACTTCGCACGTAGTAATCTGCTAACGAGTTCCATAAATGTCCCAGCTGGTCCGTGTACCGTCTCAACCCTCCCCGGATAATAGCGTCCACATTGAGCGAGTGTACCTTATCCGGATTCTTCGATATCAATTCGCAGAGTTCGTTCCACAGCTGATGATTCGACTTGCCGTGCTTGGAAACAAAGTTCTCGTTATCAACAATACTCGCCAACTGTTGAGCCGCTTCATCCAGGTGCTCAATTCCGATCAAAAAGTCCACATACTCTTCGGCGTCCTCGGGACAAAGCTTCAAATATCTTCTCCAAACACGAACCGCCGTTTCCGGGATGTCAAACTTGCCCAAAAACGCCAAATATAGCGGCCAGATTCTTTGATGCTGCGTAATCGGCAGGGCCCTTAGCGCCCTGTCGAAAACCTGCCTCGTTCTTGTAATCCGGCACTGGCCAGTCATGAACGAACAATAGTCCATCCATATTCGCGGCATTTTGTGCATAAAAACCAGCGACCGTTCGAAGGCGTTGTTCACCTCTTCAAACTCCGCGTCGGTGATGCACTTTCCCTTGACCTGCCTCCGTAGCGTCTTCAGATAGTTGTACCACAGTTTGTACGACCCGGGAAGCTCCTTCAGTGCTCGCTCGAAAACGGTGTTGATGACAAACTTGGGAGCGCTGCGTTTGTGTTCCACGTAGCGCATCCAGTGCTTGACCGAATAGGCATTGCGAAGGATTTCCTCTTCGTACGGCAGATCTTCCTCGTTCTACATTTCGGAGGGAATGGAAAAATGCGTGGTTAGACTGAGGGGAATTAGGGATTGGGAATTTACACGAATACTTACGAAGAATACCTCGGCCAAATTTGCTTCCGATGAAATCGGCATTATGCTTGTCGAATGTTGAAGCAATCGGAGTGGAGAGGTAGTGAAAATTTGATGGGGAAAAGTAAAAATTAATAAAAATTTCACTGAAATCGTAACGTTTATAAACACCGACCGGTTTTAGCTTGCAGCTGACTGACGTTTCACAAACATATAGGGATGCTCAGATTTTTCAATTGATTTTCATGCAGGCTAGCACCAGCTTCAGTTTTGAATAGTCCAACCTCATTAAATTACCACCGGCTGCGGGATCTAGTAGTGGGGAATCAAAACAAAGTCTTCGATGACAGACGCCGGCAGATCGTCAGTTGTGAGAAAAATAAGAAAACGCGAAAACTCGTGCGGGCAATGTGTCTTCGTAATAGTTTTTGAGACAAAATTTAAATTTTTACTTGTTTCCCATGGTCCAATTGTGATTTAGAAAAAGAAACAATGCTACAGTGCTTCAGATCTGCCAGTTGGCATCGAGGTAGTTTGCGGTGTGGATTCGATTCCAACCGGTTCCACCGTGTGAGTATTTCACCACTCCGAAGGTACATTTCCTCCCTGGAATCACCTGAAGTGGACATCCCTCTCAGCACAGGGTAGGTACCAAATATGGATTGCGATGTTCGAAATTTCTGTAATATTTATGAATTTCAGTCGTGTGGTTCGCATTTCGTCCGGCAAGTATGCTCGCTTCGCCGATGGTTGTGCGGTGGTCAGCGTCGGTGACACGTCGGTTATGGTCACGGCCGTAGCTAAGCAGAAACCTTCCGGCAATAATTCGTTTCTTCCACTAGTGGTGGACTATCGGCAGAAAGCGGCAGCTGCCGGGAGAATTCCTACGAATTTCCTTCGTCGAGAATTGGGTCCTTCGGAGAAAGAGATACTGGCGGCAAGGCTGGTGGATAGATCGCTACGACCGCTCTTTCCGGCGGAATATCGAAGTGACACGCAACTTGTTTGTAACATGCTGGCAATTGATTCAAGCAATTTGCCGGATGTTCAGGCAATTAATGCCGCGAGTGCGGCGTTGTGTTTGAGCGATATACCTTGGAATGGGCCTATCGGGGCGGTCCGGGTTGGACTGGTGAATAATGAAGTCATCATTAATCCTACGCGGAAGGAGCTCCAGTTGTCTTCGTTGGACTTGGTTGTGGCGGCAGCAAAGCAAAATTTGGTTGTAATGCTCGAAGGTCGCGGGAATATTGTGAATGAGAACGAACTTCGGATGGCAATTAAGAAAGGAACGCAAGAGGCCCAGTTGATCATCAACGGAATCGAGAGATTGCAGAAATCTTTCGGAAAACCAAAGAGAGCATTAGAACCGTTGCCACAGGCGGAAGAAGAAATTGAGGCTGCTGTGCGGACCATGTCGGAGATGAGGCTGCGGGAAATATTCAGAGATTTTGCCCACGATAAGTTCAGTCGGGATCAGGCCGTTAGCAACACACGTACGGATACGATTGATAAGGTTTGGTCAAGCTATCCGAGTGTGGATCCTGGGCTGATCACGGAGTGCTTCAACCGGTTTTGCAAGAGTGTTTTCCGGGAAATGATCTTCGAAGAAGACCGACGCTGCGATGGTCGTAGTTTGGATGATTTAAGGAAGATTTCATGTTCAGTAAATTTACATAAGCCGTTGCATGGTTCGGCTTTGTTCCAGCGGGGTCAGACTCAGGTATTTGCAACCGTAGCTCTAGATTCCCACGAGAGTGCTCTCAAACTGGATCCCATCACTTCCCTCGACATGGGGGTTAAATCGAAGAACTTTTTTCTGCACTACGAGTTTCCGCCGTACGCAACAGGCGAAATGGGGAAGATTGGCCCGGTCGGCCGAAGAGAAATCGGCCATGGAGCTCTCGCCGAGAAGGGATTGGTTCCTATCATTCCACATGAGCATCCTTTCACGATAAGACTGACGTCGGAGGTGCTAGAGTCGAACGGTTCTAGCTCGATGGCGACCGTTTGTGCCGGATCGTTGGCACTGATGGATGCCGGTGTTCCGGTGCAGGAAGCGGCAGCTGGTGTTGCCATCGGCTTAGTCACCAAGTACGAGAACAACGATACAAAGCATCTGCAAGATTATCGAATATTGACGGATCTGTTGGGCATCGAGGACTACATGGGAGATATGGATATGAAGGTGGCTGGAACGAGAAAGGGTATTACGGCGATCCAAGCGGATCTTAAGGTTCCGGGAATTCCACTGAAGGTAGGTTGTTGCCATGGGTTATTAAAATTCGTTTTAATAGTGAATTTTTGCCTCTCAGATCGTGATGGAATCGCTGCAGAAAGCGATGGATGCTCGATTCCGAATCATCGACATCATGGACGAAACGATTGCCACTGCTCGGACGGTAAAGAAAGATTGCTGGCCCGTGACGGACAAGCTGGAGATTGAACCGCATCAACGTTCGAAACTGCTAGGTCCCGGCGGAATGAACACAAGGCGATTGTATCTGGAGACAGGTGTCCAGTTGAATCAGGAAGATGAGCATACGTACCGGATATTTGCCCCCTCGGAGGCGGCTATGCACGAGGCGAAAGAATATTTAGAGAATCTGATGAAGGTGGAGAAAATTCCGGACCTGGAGTTCGGTGCCATCTACGCGGCGAAGATTGTGGAGATGAAGGATACGGGAGTGATGGTGACGTTGTATCCGTCCATGCCACCGGCGCTTTTGCACAATTCTCAGCTGGACCAACGAAAGGTTAGTTGTCTTGGGATAATTTGAGGTTTGTGTCGTAGTTCTGACAGTGGACAAAACGTCGGGTTTTTTATTTAAAAAGTTTGTGCGTCTACCGACGGACTTTTATTGGTTTTCTGGGAAACGTAACCAATCTAAGCTCATTCATATTCAAACGTTTGATATTGTGCACCTATTAGGCCGGAACAAATTCTGATTTATTCTTTTGTCACACAGCGTCCGCTCTAGTCGAGGGGGGGGGGGGGGCGGGGGGGACAAAAAAAAAATAAACAAAATAAAAATTTAAAAATTAAGAAACCACTTTATGTAATAGTTATACCGTATATTTCAAAAATTTACATTATTTCTTACCCTTCGTCTTAGTTTTAGATTGCTTCGATTCCGCGGGTTTTGACAGTGATTTGTAGCAGAAGCCACATATATTAATTTTATAATGCGTTACACTGGGATTACTAGCAAGACACTTCGCACATAAGTTTTTGTACCCTTTCAAGGACGAGCATTGATAATAATGCAGGTGAATGGGATCATAACATTTGATTTTTGGGCTTTGAAAAATGTTAGGCAAATCATCAAGCGGAGAAACACAAAAATTAAATTTATATAAAAAAAAACCTCCCCCCACCCCCCTCCTTCTTACAATATATTTAGTACAAGAAGCCCAGGAAATAGAATGCGGCACCGCACACCAACCAACCCCCCCACCACCAAAAAAAAAAAGAAAAAGGAAACATTTAAATTTTTAAGCCAACCCCCCCCCCCTTCCCCTGATAATAATCATATTTTTCACTACCACATATTTCTCCGCAAACCCCTTACTTCTCGCCATTGAGTTGAGGAGTCGGTAGTAGAGATGCACCGAATAGTACTATTCGGCCTTTGGCCGAATACCGAATAACACAATTTTTATTATTCGGCGAAACGAATATTCGGCCGAATATTCGGCCGAATATTCGGCCGAATAACCCACCCATATTCGGCCGAATAACATTCGAATATTCGGCCAAATATTACTTTATTCTTCCAATAGGATAGTGTTCGTTTGAAAAGAAACACCCTTTATATGAATAGGAATCCCCTTGGAATTTGTTTTTATCATGAGCCCTTCGGAAATGTATCCTTTCAAAAGTCAAACTTTCGCGCCAATTCGTTCGTTCGGGCTTCATATTCTCACACTTTCTCGCAAGCTTTCCGTAACGGTTATCTGTTCGTACTCCATTTTGATACATTCGAAAATCGTTTCATTCGTATCCGTCCGTTTGTTTGGTGATTCGCGATCCTCTGATTCTCGGCATAAAATGGCAGAAAATAAGCGTTCGTCGATTTGGGAGTTTTTTTATCGAAATCGATGGTGGCCGCCGAGCAAAATGTGTTGAGTGCAATGTTACCTTCTCGCGCGGGGGCACCGGGAAAGCAGCCACAAATTCGAGCATGGTTAACCATTTAAAACAACATTCAGAGGCCAATCGTATTTACCGAAATAAAGAAGCAGACCGCAAGGTCTCCAAATCGTCCACGGATTCGTTCCAGCCGACCATCCAAGCTAGTTTCTCCGGCAACCTTAAATGGGAAGAAAATTCACCCAAGGCAAAAGAAATCACCAAGTCAATCGCTGAAATGATTGTACTGGACCATCAACCGGTGTCTATGGTTGAAGATCATGGATTTCTACGCTTAATGACGACGCTGCAGCCGAAATATAAGGTTAATATTGTACACTGTTTATGATTGGTACATTAATTTACTACGATTGTTTTATTCATATAGGTCCCGAGCAGAAAACACTTTACAACAGTGGTACTACCGGAGATGTATGAGAAGTGCAAACGGGCAATCAATGACGCTTTGCCTCTGGACGGAGGACACATGTCCTTCACGACGGACATCTGGTCTTCCCCAAATAATAAAGCCGTGATTAGCTTGACTGCCCATTGGTTTGATGAAAAAGCGAGCAACATGCAACACGCTATACTCAATGCCTCTGAATTTCCTGGATCTCATACCGGAGAGCGAATCGCCCTAAAATTGCATGAAATGCTACATAACTGGTCCATCACTACTACTCATGTTCACCTCATATTGCGTGATAATGCAGCAAATATGTTGAAAGGGTTGGACGACGCTGAACTACCAAACGTGGGGTGTTTTATTCATACTCTTCAACTTGTTGTTCTCGATGGCTTGGAATGCCAAAAAGTCATTAAAGATGGCATTTCCAAATCAAGAAACATCGTGACGCACTTTAACCATTCGCCGTTGGCATGCAATAAATTGTGTGAAATCCAGGAGAAGTACGACTTACCTAAAAGAAAACTTCTGCAGGATGTTCGCACACGTTGGAATTCAACATTTTACATGTTGGAACGTATGCATGACCAAAGATCAGCTGTAACCTATTACGCAGGCGAAGTTTCCACCATCAATAATTTGACAGAATATGAGTGGGATATCACCGGTCATCTTCTAGAGGTTTTGAGGCCATTTGAGGAAATTACAAGAATTGTGAGCTCCGACGAATCATGTATTTCTGAAGCTATTCCGTATGTTGCAACGCTCATACTTTTTCTGGAGAAACCAAGCAGTGATCATAAAGGAGTCGAACCTACAAAAGAAACCTTGAAACAAAGCTTAAATACCCGGTTCAAACATATTTTCGGAAATACCCTTTTCACCTTTGCGACAGTCCTGGATCCGCGTTTCAAACTATGTTTCATTCCCGAAAGTTGTCGCCAAACTCTGATTGAAAGAATTGTCACGGATATCTTTGATGCCATGGAAGACCAGCACACGTCAGGAAATCACCAACATGAGTCCTCATCCTCGCAGCAAGCGGATTCCTCATCTGGTTTCTGGAAATGCTTTGCAGAAATTGGAACAAGTCAACAGCGAACAAACGATCCCACGCTGTGTACCATTAACAACGAGCTGCAGCAGTACCTGTCAGATAAAAACATCGAAAGGAAACAAAGTCCTTTCGTCTGGTGGTCTGACAATAAATACAAGTTCCCCAATGTTTACAAACTGGCGAAGCGGTACCTCTCAGCACCCGCAAGTACTGTTGTGAGTGAAAGGTTGTTCTCAACGGAGGGGCTGGTATATGAAGACCATCGTAATCGCCTGTTACCGGAGAATGCGGAAATGCTTACTTGCATGAAACGTAATTTCAAGTATTTGGAATAATTTAAGAGTTTTCATTTCATCTAAAACTAAATGACGAAGCAAATATTGGACTTCAATAAACATTTCAAGTAAAATAATTGAATATTTATTTCATTTCTGGTTTATTTATTTTTGCTTATTCGGCCTATTCGGTCATTATTCGGCCGAATATCAGGTTTCATTATTCGGCGAACCGAATATTCGGCAAAATAAAAATAAAGCTATTATTCGGCCGAATATTCGGCCGGCCGAATATTCGGTGCATCTCTAGTCGGTAGCCAATCAATCTTGATGCTTTCATCCAACCTTCTTAAGCTATGGAATTTGCAATTTGCATCTTTACATTTCATCACCCGAAAAAAAAACCAATTTCGAATACATGAAAGCAGTGAGCTTTCTTTCTTTTTACAAAATATGATTTAAATATCATTAAAATCTTACCTGGAAAGTATAAGCCGTCGCTTTAACGTGGTTATCAAAGAATTTTTTGAAAGATGGCACTTTCAAGGCCTCAGATTTTGAAATTTTATTCAAATTAATCTCAGGCCATTGGTTTGTGATCTTTTCTTTAACTGTATTTATTTCTGCTTCCGTGGCAGCATAAGACATAACAACCTTTTCACCTTTGTAGCGTAGTGATTCAAATCTTGATTTCAGTAATTTTCTAGCGTCTTCAGTCCCTTCTAGGGCTAAGCGAGGATAATCGATATTAGGGGTTTTCTCCTGAGCTTCACGCCACTGCTTTTTGGACAGTAGGTGTTTTACGAATTTTTCATTTTCGCCCAGATGATTCCTTGACAAGGAAACCCCAATCAAAGCTATATTAGCTGTTGCCATAAAACGTTCCGCTGGGTTTATGAAGGAAAAGTTTGGAGGCGTACGTACTGCGCACAGAAAATCCAGATCTAGCTCAAAAAATATTGCAATGTAACTCAGCATCACCATGATCGAAGTCAGATTATGGTCAGGTCCCCCATCCGTTCCGATAAAAACCATAGGACGCTCCAGATCATCATCTGTAAATCGAGTTAGAAGTTCAGCAGCGTGCCTAAACGCTGTAGAGTGCTCGAATATGGCATCTTTAAGAATGATGCATGGCTCTCCGGCGTACCAAGCGTTTGAAAGATCAGAAGGAGGAACCAGTTTAATGGATACAGAAGGCGTCAAATGTTGCGGAATATTATCGTGATCTAACGCGTTCAATCCTCTATCATCCAGGCCTGTCTTAAGAACAGATCGTTGTCTTCTTGTAGCACTGACTGGAGCACCTTCAAATCCCACCGGAATCGCTGCCTTATCATCCAGGAAGAACACTAGGCTGCATGTTTGAAACCGACCTGAAATTAAATTATAACTAGTTTTAAGGTCACTTCATGGCATGAAGCATATAATAATTTTTACCTGACATTACTTTCATGTATTGGAACTGCTTTGCCCCATAATGTTGATCAGGATGTGATTTACGTAGCGTACGTACTTGTAACCCATATTTTATATCGAACCTGCTGTAGTATCGCTCAGCGGTGTTAGTTCGTGAATTTCTGGGCGTGAATTGCAGGCGAAAATATTCAGTCGAAGGTACGTTGTTATTCGGACATGCTGGGTAAAGTTGGTTCATCTTTTCTTCACATTTTTCCATTAGATCACGTAGAGAAACGCACAGAGGTGAAATCCAACTAGTTGTTCCGTGCCTCCTTTCATGAGCCACTGCCAGATCGTTTTCAGAGATAACAGCTTCTGTCGCCTTCCAAAAGTTGTCGAACTTGCCTTGTTTCGACTCCAGTTGTTGATTTTCGATATGCAGTACTTCATCGATTTCATGACCATCATTGATCAGCATTGTAACTCCCTCCAAAACATCTTGTTGAACTTCTTTACCATCTTCATCACCTAAAATTTAAGACAAAATGATTTTTGTTTTATTTTTGTAAGAACCAATATAAAAACCTACCTGAGGTCAACAACACAAACTCTTCGATTTTTCTTTCGGTCCACGATGCTATTCCATCAAAAAGCTCTACTGCTTTTTTACATTTATCGGCTTTAACGCGATCAACGATTTCAATTTCTAAGCGAACGACTGTGTTTGACAATCGAATTTCAGACCTTTCATCAGGACTAGGAAGTTTCCATACAAAGGTAGCATTCGGCTTGAACGATCGATAAACGTGGACATCGAAATTGAAAGCTAATCCGTGGATGTATTTGTATCGCGCTTTGCGTTCAGATGGAGCAAATAGAATCATATTCACGGGAGTGTACGGTTCTGCCAGAGTAAGTTGCTGCTCCAGATCTTTATACATTAGCTTCGTCAACGATGACATGGATGAAGTAGCTGTTACTGTTTTCAGTGACCTATTGTCAAGGAGCTTACATTCATTAACGGTTTGATTTTCTACTCTATCTTCGACTTGGTTGAGATAGTGAATGTATCTGGCGAATGTTTCACGCAATCTTTGAACGTCTGATAGAACTTCTGACCAAGATTTAGATTTCATTATGTCCGTAGCACACAGAGCGTCTAAGCGTTCGAATATATCGATCATATCGGTCCGCATCATACGCGGGACAGTTTTCTTCTTCTCGTTTCCATGAAAAATAACACGAAATGTGGCTCTAGTTTTTGGAATGAAGCAAAAACTTTTTGGTACCTGTGGTACACCTGGCGCTGACGCAATTTTTTCTGACTGGCCATCTAGGTACCATAGTGCCGATACAATCACATTCATAAAAACCTGCATTTCATCTTTTTGAAACCGACTAAATCCAGCATGTTTGTCTGTCAAGTAATGTACAACACAGTTGTACATTTCACAGCGACCGTCCCTTTCTTCCTTTTTTTCAGGATAAACAACGGCAGTTCTTGCTTCATCAGATGGTGAAATGCGTTCTGAGGTTGCTTTGGAGGATCGAATGTAGATTTAAGTCGACACAAAACCTTTGTGCAAGCTCATATGGCAATCACAGCATCCTGCAAAATAGGTGATGGATCGATCTCGAACAGATCAATATGATTCATGGACTTGCTACCGGCAAACATTTTGTCGATTTTCTCATTTTTGTCCAGCACTCGATCAACAATTGACTTGAAGTTTGAAGCCGTTGGAACTGACACAATAGCTTGCGCTACTTGTTTCCCTTCCTTCTCAACTCGAACAGCAATCGGAATTTGTTCCATGGTGATATGTAAACGAAATATTGCCTTTCCGGTTTGGAAATTTGTTCCTCTTGCAACTGCCGCGCGATTACTAAGGAGAAAAATGAAAAGTAAATCGAATAAATATCATTTAGTATTCAATTCAGTTAGACAAATCACTCACGCAGTAAAAATGGTGGTTATGGAAGCAAATACATCACACTTTAAATTTCTCCAATGCGACTTTTTGGAACTTTTATGACCGGTACTTTTTCAGAATCGTTCGACGAAACCACGCAAAAACGGTACTTGAAATATGACAGAAGCGGTCGAGGCAATGAGGTATAGAGAGAGGTAGTACATATCGTCAGATAGAATTGTGTTAGTATTCCAAAAATAATGCTAGCACGAATAGTGACGTCAATACGTCGTGCAGCATATAGAAAACTGCTTATATAGTTGTGATGCTTGCATTTTTTTTACATTGGTGCCACTCACACAACTCAACCGATTATTGCTTCACCTCGGTTACCCAGCTTAGAGTACTTAAATAGACGAGTGACGCTTTGTTCATGTTTTAGGGCAAATGACTATTGTTGAGTCAAAACTTAATTTAAATTTCGGAAAACGATACTCGAAAGCTAAGAACATGTGTTATCATATGTTGAGAAAATGGCGAAAAAAATAAATTAATTGCATCTCGCGTACAGGGAGATTTGGACCGTCATCAGTGCTTCGATAGATTGATATCATCACGTCTATCGTAGCATAGTGGTAGAGCGCCCGTCCAGCGTACTGGAAGGTGTGGGTTAGATTCCCAGCGGTAGGCAGTGAATATTTTTTTCACCATTTCTCCCAACATATGATCACACATCTAAGCTAAATCACACATCGAAAGCTAAATCGAGTATCGTTTTTCGAAAGCTATACGCATGATTTAACAGGTTTCTTACCCGTTGGGAACGAAGATTAATATGGGACTGACATATGATCGCTGTTCCAATGAATAATATTCATGGACCCTGGATTGAATAGAGTGACGAATTGTGTCGAAAAGATAGTAAATTTATTTTATCATGGAGGAAATCGAAAAGAGTATATTTTTCTCATTTTTGCGTCGGAATAAGAAACAACATGTATTTAGACAGCGTGGTAGCTGTCATAAGTCATAAGATTCGTGAAAAGGGCCGAAATACTAAATGCAAACAATGACTGAACGTCGAAAGTTTGTGATTTGTATACATCCAATTTTTATGAATTGCATGACAATTTTAGTAAATTTATATGTTCATGCAATACCTGAAAACTATTTGTGTACAAATATGCATACTTATGGAAGCTAATACGTCATCTAAACATTTACGTATTGTTTTTGAGTCAGAGCCAAAAAGTGAGAGACATACATTTTTCGGTTGTTTTACTACTAAAATAAATTCACTTACTTCTGGACACAATTTGTCACCCTGTTCAATCTAGGATCGATGAATATATGCTGTTGAAGGGACCATCGAGATAAGGAGAGATCGACATATAGAACAAGAAAAACCTTCTTGTTCACCTTAAGTGAACGAGATATCCATCGACATAAATAAAAAAGTGGTCACAGATCGAGATACAGAACATTGAGAAATGGAGAGTTGTCTGTAATTTATTTTGACATTATCGTCACTCTTTTTACATGCACTCTACCCATCTCATCGTAGTGATTGTGGTTGAGGGAGCAGCGCAACTTTCAGTGCAAGAGAACAGAAATCTCGAAACTTTTTCAAACAGACGTATGTCATTTTGTAAACAAAGAGGGGAAGTAAGATTCAAAAGTAAATTTCTCGAAATTCTCAGTACCCTCACATAAAGTAGCATCACAATCATGTAAAGCAATGTTATTCCTTGTATTGGTGGCCCAAGTTTGCATGAAAGTGCTAAGGGTTTCGAGAAATTAACGTTTGAATCTTACTTCCCCTCTTTGTTTACAAAATGACATAAGTCTGTTTGAAAAAGTACCCGAGAAATATTCTTTGATTTTTTTCCCCCCTTCATGATCATCGCAAATTTTGAAGGGGGGGGGGGGGGGGGGGGGTGACAAAATAAAAATAAAAAAATTGTTCCGGCTATTAGACAACAGGCCGGTCTTGAAGGTGGAGTATGGAAGGCATCAGGGTAAATGCACCCTTCTTTTTGGGGAAATGCTCCTTAAACTTTGAAAAATTGCTCCTTAGATGCGTTTGCCCGGTATAATGCAATCGGAGGTATTTACCTTCTGGTTAACGCTTGCCCGTTGTTTTGACGGGTCTTAAGTTTCTTCAAGATTGTATAGCGGAGCTTCGCTCCGAAATCTTTGAGGTAGTTTGGACTGGTTTAAATTTCATTTGGACGAGTCTTAATTTCATTTTGAAGAGTCTTAATTTTGTTTTGACGGGTCTTAATTTTCGTTTTGACGACTTTTAAATTCAGAAACTTAAAACCCGTCAAAACTATACAATCTTGAAGAAACTGAAGACCCGTCAAAACACCCGGCAAGCGTTAACCAGAAGGTTAATACCTCCGATTGCATTATACCGGGCAAACGCATCTAAGGAGCATTTTCCAAAGTTTAAGGAGCATTTCCCCAAAAAAGAAGGGTGCATTTACCCTTTGCCGTAAAAAACAACCCACGAATTTTTTTAAATAAAGATAGTTTCTATTGACCAACCAAATCAAGATAGAGACGAAAATTAATCAATTGCTTGTTTTCTTTGATGTTGCTAGTCGAATGAACAAATAAAAGTTTTTCTCTGCCAGTATAGCAGCAGCATTGCTTACTGCTCTGCTACATCTCCCCCGTCAGAAGATATCGTACGGGGCGAACCAGCATGGCAGTCTTCTGTTCCGCAACGGCTGCTGTCGTTGTGCTTCTTGAGAAGGTTTTACGTCATGGACATCTGAAATTGATTCATCGGTCGGGGAAACAGTTGTGTTGTCGTCAGAATCAAAAACAGGAACGATGTTCTCATCTCGAACCAGTACCGGATTTTCCTCAATTTCGACGTCTTCAACTGGAACCGGTTGCTTGACTATCGGAGCTGGACGTCAAAATTCTTCAATTAGTATCTCCACTGTAGCTGGGTGTCAGCAACTGGTGTTGTTGTTTCGGCTGAGACTGTATGTGGTCGAATCTGGTTTGTATGTGACCGGTTCGACCGAAGACGTCCACCAGGGTCCAAAAGAACGTTGTAATGAATGGATCCTTTTCTTTCGATGAGCCTGGCTTCCATGACTGGCGTTGTTGTGCTCGAACCTACCGTAAAAGTTGACCGCAACAAGATCTGATCGAAGTTCGGAGACGTTGGCTGGCGTTGGGAGTTGAGGCGTACACATTATGCTAAATCTGGCAACACATCATCGCAGAGCGACGACAACTGGTGACAACTGTCAAGAGTAAAAGGTAACCACAGCCAAAACCAACAAAATCCAGCAACAACTAAACAGGTAGACCAGCAATCACCCCCGGTATTGGATCTCACCCACAGTGAGGTTTGTGGGCCTATGAATATTCCAAATCAGGGAGGATGTCGTTACTTCGTAACATTTATCGACGACTATAGTCGATACAGTTGACTCTTTTTCCTGGCCACCGAAGGTGCTTCGTTCCGATCAGGAAGGGGAGTATAAGGTCAAGTCTTTGGAACATTTTTGCGCTCTTGAAGGTATACTCCAACAGTATGCTACTTCCTATACACCACAACAAAAAGGTGTATCGGAGCGCAAAACTAGGTCACTGGTGGAGATGAGGAGATGTATGCTCCTGGACGCCATTATGGGTTATCGATATTGGGCCGAAGCCATCAATACGGCCAACTATTTCCATTGCAGAATTTGTTTTCGACACGGGTCAGAGATAAGACTCCATTTGAAATTGTTTTCGAGAAGAAGCCAGACTTTGAAAATCTTCACGAGTTCGGTTCCTAAGCGTGTGTTCTGGTGCCATCGAAGAAGTGCGCGCAGTTGAAGCCGAAGGCTGTACGAATGACATTCATAGGGTATTCGGCGCAGCATAGGAGCTTTCGCATGATCGATTTGGAAACGGGCAAGGTCGTCATTAGTAGGGATGTGCGATTCCTAAAGCAGGAGGAGTTGGAGGTTTTTCGTTCTATCCAGCAAGCGCCTGAGGAATCAGTGGTAGACATTCCACTTAAAAGTGAAACTAGTTGAACCTGAATAAGATTGCGAAATTGAAAGTATTTTGAGCAGTGAATCAAAATTCGTAAATGCATGAATGATAAAGACATTGTCCTAACTTTTCAATGTTGGGACAAACAATAATGTTTCTTTATCATTGTTGCATACTCAACACAATAATGACAAATTGCATGGCAGTAGAATCAAGATATTAATGTTTCACAACATTCGATTGTTATTTAGGAAAGAGACAAGGCGTTGTTTGTATATTGCTTTGTATACAACAAAAATAAATTCAATAGTTTCACATGTTGCATCTACCGAAAAGACACAATGTTTAGTTTTTATCCCTCTTTCTACCTCAAAAATTTTGTCGAGTGATAGAGGATAGTTGGTAAAGATGGAAGATGGATACCTACTGCTTTAATGAAAAACATATGATTTGCAATAAATTTCAGTTTGTTCTGTTAACATGAACTTAAGGATATCATGCATGTTGTTTTAAATCATAAGATAATTAATTTATTCCTAAAAATAATTTGATTTGCAACAGCTAGCGTTCATCTTTTCCACCATGATCCGTTTCTAGCGACATTCCCCTATTTATTGCATACGTTTCATCAAAGCTTTTGCAATCCCGACTAGTGCTGTTCTTCCAATATTAGAGCGATCAGTAATTTCCGTTCCTTGTGGCATTTCCTCAGTGCATTGTGTTGTTTAAAAAAAAAAATGGATTCTACATCTGTTAAAGAGGACAAAGAAAATGTGTCCGAAAAAGTTCGAACTATATTTCGTTCCGAGAACGGGTATCTTAGTTGTAGCCTGGGTCTTAATTGCAAATTCAGTCCGTTTGTGTTGACAAATTGTTTGCGCCTCATCAAGAACTCTCACCCGGAGAGTTACAATGTATTGAAGTTGGAGAAGGAGATTTCCGAAGATAAAATCGCTGCGCGAGGTTAAAAACGCACTAAAGGTGAAGAAGTGGTGACTGTAAGAGTGTCTAAGCAAAAAGTTGTGGGTGGCCTAGTAACAATTCGAAGAGAAATCGATCATTGCAGTTACGCCCGTATGATACAAAATGCGGGATCTTTCTTTATCCAACTAACCGCATAAGATCAACATCGTTTTTGGAAATAAAAACCAATATTTATCCACCTGTGGTTTGATCTGAACCTTGTTTCTAAGTTAAAGTTTATCAGGTTTTAGATACAACCTGTTTTACCCTTGTTACAAAGAATGGTTTATTAATCGCGTGGAAAATCAACCTTTTCCATAGCTCGGAAGGTGTCATATACCAATCGGCTCAGCTCGACAGGATAGGGAAATATGTGCGCGCATCTGTGTATACATATATAATATGATATATATAATGAATAAGCTCACGTTTCTCGGCAACCTCTTGACCGAATTCGACGGAACAACCGACAAATGGACGGTACTATTATCCAAATTATTGTCATTGCCTTTTTTTGATACCTTTTTGGTTACTTTTCAAAATATTATCTAAAATATTTCTGAGCTATCATGAGACGCGTCAAATCACATAAAGATTCGATTACAAGATGAATGGTAGTCATACAGAGTGCTCAGGAGACCGCTGGCCACATCCGGGCATGCTGCGGGTATCAGCGGAGATGAGGTTGGTTTTTGATTCGAACCAAAACATTCTATGCGACATCGCTAATTACATTTAAATTCGATAATAAGTGCAATAGTGGTGGAATTAAATGCCCAATACCTTATGTGAAAATAAATGCAATAGTGCTGCCCAAAAAGCTTATTGGCATGTTCTAGGTACATCCGGGGAAAAGCCGTCTTTTTTTACTGGGACCAGAACATATCATGCGACACTCCACATCACATACGAAATCCAAAATAAGAGCAATAGTGGTAGAATCAAGTGTCAAGAACTACATTGGCCACATATGGACAGGATCTGGGTCAGTGATGGTAAATGTACTGTATTTTGGTATTTCTCTTCAGCTCAAAACCTAGAATCTACAATTGCATCTGTAGATAATTCAACAATACAAAGTTGCGATATGCATTTAACCACGTTTATTGAATCTTCTGGAAAGTTTAAAGATATTATGTGATAATCTGAGATAATATTGATCATTCTAAGTTTGCCTTGCAGCTAAAAAAGATACAGTTACAATTGGTTCAGCCAAAGCGGAATCAAGAGCCAATGGAAGATAACCAATTAATGGCTCGACATATTCAATCAGAACTTTTCAATTTCAAGATGCATTCTTGAAGCTGACAACTCAACAATCGAATTTGAGTGATTCATCTCCAAGACGGTAATTTTTCAAAAAATATTCTGTGATGTGATCCAATAATGCCGGTTGATCTAAAAGAAGATCCACTGAACATGGTTGAATACATATCGTATATTTGTATAGCCTAAAAAGCTACAGTTAATATTTCAGCTCCTAATTTTTGAGCTCCAGAACTGTATGGCTGATAAAGAACATCCCAGACCATCTCAAAATGTCTGCTGACCTTCCAGAAGACTCCAATAAACATGGCTGAAAACGTATCATGACTTTGTGTAGCCGAAAAAGGTACAGTTACAATTAGAGATCCTATGTTCAGTACTCCAGGACAGGTTGGATGACTTCTAGAATATCCCAGATTATCTCATAATGTTGGTTGCCTTTTCATAAGATCCAAATGAACATAGTTGAACAGTTTTAATGGTAGATCCTAATCTATGAACTAATGTACAACCTGGTATGCCCCAGAACATCCCAGATTTCATCATAATGTTGGTGGACCTTCCAGAAGATCCATTGAATATGGTTGAATACACATCGTAAATTTGAATAGACGTGAAACTCACAGTTACAACTGTTACGGATCCCAAGATCTGAGCTCCAGGACTGTTTGGATGACCATGAGAACATCCCAGATTATCTCATAATGTCTGTTGAACTTCCAGAAGACTCAATTAAAATGGTTGAATACATATCGCACATTAGTATAGCCGAAAAAACAACCTTTACAGTTGTTGATCCTAAGTTCTGAACTCCAGGACAGCTTGATTGACCTAGAACATCCCAAATTATCTCATAGTATCGGTTGACCTTCAAAAAGATGCAATCAACTTTATTGATTACA